>LR738710.1:265419749-265484022 GCA_902687465.1 Secale cereale | reverse complement strand
AGAGATTGTTTTTTTTTAGACAAAGAGAGAGGGGTGAGAAGGACCATCTCTTTGCCATCTACCACCTGATGGCAAAGAATTTTTGCCATCTGCTGGCAGATGGCAAAGAGGTGCGGCTAGTGAGCCGTTACAGCGCCGTCATCCACAGGGCCCATCCACCTCTTTGCCATCTGCCAGCCGATGGCAAAGATTATTTGCCATCGGCTGGCAGATGGCAAAGAACTGGCTGATGGCAACCAGGTTATTTGGCATCTGTCAGTTCTTTGCCATCTGTTTTTTGTAAGCTGATGGCAAAGACGTTCTTTGCCATCCGCTCACAGATGGCAAAGTGATGGCAGATGGCAAATTCCCAGATTCCAGTTGTGATTGTTGCATCCCTGAACCGAACCACGTCAGAGCCCTGAAAACAAAGCACCCACCCCACCTCCACCTCTCGAAACCACCCACAGGAATCCCCACCCCACCCACAACAAACCCGCCGGCAGCAACCTCCCGATTCCCCACCACCTACCACCAACGGCCGCTGCCCCTCCTATACCGCCGGAGCGATGCCCTTCCCCTGGCCGCCACTGCCCTTCTCCCCTCCCAGGCCGCCACTGCTCCGCCCATTCACACCCTACCCTCACTGCCCGCACCTTCCCAGGACGCCGCCTCCCACTGCCCCGCCCACTGCCTCGTCGCGGTGAGCCACCTCCCTCGCCCAGCAGCCTCGACCGACCCCGCCCAACGCCAGCTCCATACGCGGCTGTCACCCCTGCGCGATGTGCCACCATGAAGCCTCCCACATGTGGCCACCGGGACCAGATCCGGCCACCACGGCCCCGAGGGAGATTGGGGAAGCCGCCAGGCTCCACCTGGACTTCGACGACCAACCGATCTGAGGCCCCCTGCCATCTCGCGCCTTCTCCAACGCTCCTCCATGCCGGTAGCCGCGCTCGTCAAGCTCGACCTCGTCAGAGCCGCATTCCATTCTGGCATGGCGCTGTAGTCCATCTGGTGCGGCACTGCAGTCCCCTCCCTTCCATCCTCGACTTCTACCTCTAACCTTCCTCGATCGCCGGTCGGTGCGGCCTCGGCTGACCGCGCCACCAGCCCAACTCCCCGTGTCGCCTCTTGTCACGCCTTCCCAGATCCCCGCGCCACCCTTCTCTAATGCGCCTTGGTTCGGTCGTCGCCTCCTCTTTGTTCTTGATGTGGTTCGGTCCCCAACGTGATTCAATGCAGCTCACCGATGTGGGCAGCTCCGGCCGCGGCGTGCAGTCCGGTTTGCCCAACAAAGTTTGCTGGCGCTGGTGTTGGGGTCAACAAACCCCGAGTGCTTTGTATTTTTGGTGCTTCTGATGCAGTGTGTTGTCCTCTCGGTGAAGTACATAAGTATTTTTTTTTTCCAGATTTGGCCGTGTGTTTAATCTTTAGTTCGGTCGAGTAGAGTTTCTAGCAGTGCAGTTTTGCACAAAAATGGTGACCAGCCTCGGATTACGCAGGCTCCCAGATCGCCAGTTGCGGGCGAACGCACATCAAGCATTACGATAGTGTGCGAGCGTGCAGTGCAGTGCGCCCTCAGGACCCCATGCAGCTCGGTTGCTGCACCCATTCAGTTTAGTTGAGTCGCTCCTGGAGCATGTCACCAGTTCGGTTGTAGCACATTTCTAAGGGAGCGTTCGTTTTCTCTTAAAAGGAAATTGAACAAATCTTCAATTTTGTATTTTCATGTTCTATAATTTTGAGAGAGAAAAAATGATGTGGTTCATTTTGTAGTGGTGGTGTGGTTCACTTTGTAGTGCACTCCATGAAGTTTGTTTCGTTCCAGGATGATTGAAAAAAAACATTTTCACTAGCAAAAAATGATGTGGTTCACCTTTGAAAAGTGTTGCGGTTCATTTTTGGTACTGTTGTGGTTCTCTTACACCAGATATGAAGTGCAAAAAAGAATGTTTGTAAAATGACAAAAAATAATGAGGTTCACTTCTCGATACTGTTGTGGTTCACTTATATTCAACGTGAAGTGCGATTCACTCGCTCGTCTTGAAAAAAATTACCTCCGACAAGAGAAATCATGAAGTGCGCTTGCTCGTCCGATGCAATGCGGTTTTCCATCTGAAGCAGTGCTTTCTTCTGTCTGATGCAGTACACGCGTCGATTTTTGTATCGCGAAAAACAGAGTGTCCGCATTTTGATAGTTTCAAAACTGCTCTTAAACTTTATGCATGTGTAGTTATCGATGTTTTCTTTTCCCTATATGGTTATAATGGGCTGTTTATGTACAATCCTGATCGCCATCGGTGCGAAAGAAAAAATGATTCTTGCACTATAAATTATATGTTTCCTTCCAAACAATATTTAAAAAATATTTAACAGGTAAAATTAACATCATATTTGGATTCTACACATTTTTTAATAAAATTTCATATACAATATGTTAAAATCGAAGTTACAGTTTAAAAGATATGTATAATTTAGAAAATTATTTGATTGACTTAAATATATTCCAAAATAATATTTAAAAATACTTAACAGGTAAAAATAATCTCATATTCATATTCTACATATTCTTTTAATCAAATTTCATATATAACATGTTCAAATCGGAGTTACGGTTTAAAAGATATGGATGATTTGAAAAAACATTTATTTGACTTAAATATGATCCGCGGATGAATTACCTAAAACATTAGGGGAGTTTTTGAAAAATGTAAAATAACTGTTCGGGTATGACTTAAATCCGAACTGCGGGTTGATTTCAAAAAAATACAGGGACTTTTGTGTAAAATACGGAAAAACGATTCGTTTTAAATTAAAATAGGACTGCGGGTTGAATTCTCTCAAGTAGAGGGACTTTTCTAAAAAATGCCATAACGTCTATTAATAACCCAGGATGAAGAATTACTTATTCCTCACCCTGATCAATCGACCAAGCCCGAACATGCGTCCAAAACTAAGTCACGGTTTTGCGATTGGAAAGGCCAACCATCGCTCGCTGGAAAATTATATTGGGGGTCGAGGTAATTTTACGTTTCGTGCGTTTGACTCGAACCTTGCCCAACCTACCCCGTGATTGTAAAAAAACTACCCCCGTGACCCCGTCCTTTTTCTAGTCTACAGAAAACTACGAACGGTTTTGGGACTATCGACGGCGTACGGCCGCGTGCTGGGCAGATTGGGCGGCTGCCTAGGTCATGGGCGGCGTCGGGGTTGGTGATGGCGGTGCCGACCCAGCGGCATGGTGCTCCGTGGCACTCGTGGCCTCGGCGCTGTGGTTAGCTCCCTGAGTTCCTTGGTGCCGCGCAACGCTGCGGGGCTGCATCGGCTGTCGTTCTTTGCGCCGGCCACGGCGATGCTGTTGCCTCTCTCGTGCTAGGATGGCGTGAATGTGATCTCTCGATACTTAGGTTATTTTCAGGGTTTATGCCCCTGTATTTCTCCTCCCGCCTTGCCTTATTCCAGAATTTACCATCCCTATCCATCAAGGAACTATTGTGGGCACGACTTGCCAGCTGTGACGACTGCCATGGTGCTAGGTTTGGGCCTTTCTCTGATTCGATGCGTATTATTGCATCCCTTTGATAGGTATCTGAAGTTTTACTCGTTTAAATTTGGTGGGAGAAATTCAGTACGGCCTCAGCCAGATTTGATAACGCGGGCCTTCTTCCAATATCAGCCAAGACTGAACCAAAAATTGCATAGCCGTGGTGATTTGGTATACGAGGTAGAAGATTAGATGTTGGGGACAAATCAAGAAGAGCTTCTCTCTGAATCTGACCTACTGATGCTTCCGGTCCTTCTACAAATTTCCCGTCTACCATAAATTGAGCTACCAACGCTTTTGTGTGTAATGACTCCTTAGATTGAGAGGCTTGTGTCCATATGCTTCATTTTATGTCCGCCCATCAAATGCTAGTTATTAGATTGAGCAATAAGAAATATTTTGTGTACTCATTGTTAGATCTATGTAGCTTTCAGCTCTCCAGTCGGCCGGTCCTACTGATAGAATTAGGCAATAAAACGTTGGCTGTAAGATAATTGGGTACATGTACTAGTTTGGGGATTAATATTAGCTTGAAGAGAACTGTTCGGTACAAAAAAGACGAAGCAAACATGCTAGTATTGAGATGAGAAGTATTTCAGGTCTGTAGGTGCAGAATCATCATGGATTACAATTATTTTTCCCATTTGAATTGGGCTTCAAAGATGAGTTCTCGCCAGATATAACTTATGTCTTCTTATATTTCTGTTCATAAAACATATAGGGTAATCAGTATTACTTCTATGGTTTAGTTCGCTTGGACTGTTACTGATTTATTGTAGTTTATGTTTTACAAAGAATGGTTTAACCATTGTTGTGTGTATTTGTGTTGCATCCTGTTGAATCCATTAGTTTAGATTGGATTACATTCTCATTTGAGATTCCATGCTACATTTTTAATTCGCGTTGCTAGAAACCTAGCATTTGCAGTTCCTTGTTTTAGAAATCCAAGTTGTGCATCAGATTTCGGCGGTCAAGGTAAATCCTTCCAGCTGATGCATATTATGGCTTACTATCTATGCAGTTATGTCGGAATTATTACGAGCCTAATTTCTGATGGAAGTTTCTTCCGTTCAGTCTTTTTTAGTTCCTTCGGAAATACATTCCACTTGTTTGGGATGTCAGGTCCACTTGTAAGCATTTGTGTGTTACACATTGATATTCTAAAGATGCTCTGCTGCAATACGACATTGGCATGTAATGGCTTAGCTATATTATTTTATTAATGCTGACTAACCTATAACTAGCTATGCTACTTTTCATGTAAAAATTACAGAAAAACTTGGCTTATATTCTGCATGTGGCCAAGGCATAATTTCTAATCCATCGTAGAATGGATCTTCTTTCTTATGATCATGTGAGTCATTTGTTGCTACCAAAATAGAATACATACATCAACCATTTGCTACTAAAACAAGAATCCTATTTATCGAGTTTCAACTTTCTGGTGGAGCTTATGGATTTAACATCTGTCTTGGCATGTTCTTGAAACAAAACTAGTTTTATGTTTATTCCTAGCCATTGATTATATACGGAACCATCTTGCAACATTACCATTGACCTGTGCTAACAAAATCCCCTTATTAGCGTAGCAATGATATCACACACACACTCGCTGATGCACATCAAATTGCTCATGACTCTAGGATAAATAAATTCAGGGTTATGTAATTGTCTAATTGACTTTGTTAGCATGCACTTGAAGCTGCATTTGGTTGATTAAGCATGGTTGGGAAGCTCATTTAATAGGTAGAGCAGGCGTAGTTTACTCTAATCTTATTTTCACTCAGTTTTTGAGTGCATCACCATATTTAACCATCAGGCTTCTTTTTTTCAATGATTATTCTGCTTTGTTGAATTTGTTCAGAGAGAAAGCATGCCAAACTGCAAGCAGATGTGAAGTGCACGTATATATGTTGTTTTTTATTTAATTAGGTTGCAAATTGGATCTGCTTCACATTCCTTATGTGTGATTCATACTTCTGCGCACCCATCCCTTATTCAGATCCTGGAAAACTGGACACGCACCGTAGCTAGCTCAAGAACTCAAGAACACTCAAGTATACACCAAAGCAGGACTAGGGTATTAGGCATCCTCGCGGCCCGAACCTGGGTAAACGATTGATGTGCTGACTCTTAGACCTGCGCTTTGTACAACCTCGCGCCTGCCAACCGTAGAAGGGATTCCAGTGATCCCATAGGTGTCGTTTCATACCGACATCTTTGGCATGCCAGGTAGGGGGAGAGGTTGTGGCAATCTGGTCTAGCAGTGAGTGTAACGATTCTTCATCGCCATGGCTCCTAAGAAGAAGACGATCGCGGCGGTCAGTTCGTCTGGAGCCTAATGGCCTGTGCCAGCGCAGGCTAGCAACGGGGTAGTCGTGGATGGGGGCCGAGGCGCGACCCGTGAACACCCGCGTCGTTCCAGCAGCCGAAGCCTGGCAAGCGGCGCCATTCATGGGCGAGACGACGAGCCGCACGCCACCAAGTCCAAGGGCGGAGCCGAGCCCCACGCAGGCGGCGCGGGGCCCTCCAAGAGCGGCGTCGTACCATGCACGGGCGACGCGGCGACTTCCAAGACACCCACGGCGGCACCCACGGCGCATTCTTCCCAAGTTGTGCGCGATGAGCAGCATCGCCGCACGGAAGACCCCGGGCGCCGTCGGGGAAAGAGCCCTGCGCACCAGTCACAAGATGCAGAAGATCAGCAAGCTCGCCGAGGTGCTGGCCAGGATGGCGTGCAGCTGTGGGACTGTGATAGAGCTCCTTCTAACATGGTTAGAAGTCGCAGCGCGTCTCGATCCACGCAGCTTTCCCCGCCACCCACGCCAACGGAAGCCTTAGCACGCGCGCAGTTGCTCCTCGACTTCCCTCCTGCTCCGGAGTAGCTCAACGAATGGAGAGTTGCCGTTCGTAGCCTCGTTGCCATCGCCAACAAAGACGAACCTCGGCCGGCGGGGCCTTCGGGCCGACGCTCTGTCGAGTCACCACATGCCAGCGGCGGAAGGACCGGAGGCGCCACAGCCACGGTGCATTCTCCTCCTCCTCACCAGCTATCACGCATTCCGGCCCGTCAGTACGACGCTTGCGACGACGTATCCATAGCGTCGTCCAACCCACGGACCCACCGTGATCAGCGCCAAATTCTTCGAGAGCGTGCCCACGAGGACGCTCGAACCACCATCGAGCGCCGGTGCGAAGCATGCCACCAGTCAAATAGGCGGGCAGGGCCCATTACGGACAACCCAGCACCGGGAGGATCTGGAGGCTTACCTTACGAGGTAGGCTGTCTGGCCTTTACCCGTGAGGTGCGGCATTTCCAGTGGCCCACCCACCGCACCTTTAATCCCGACGTCGGCGAGAAGTATAATGGCAAGACTCACCTGTCAGAGTTCCTCAGCATCTACACCATCGTGATGCAGGCTGCTGGGGCGCACGACGACAAGGTGCTTGCCAATTATTTCCCATTGGCACTTAAACCCAACGTCATGTCATGGTTGATGCACTTGACGGCGGATTCCATTTCTTCCTGGTCGGATTTGTGCCATGAGTTTGTTGGCGCTTTTACGGGAGGCCACCAGGCTCATGGCCAAGCAAGCGATTTGCAAGCAATCCCCCAAAAGGAAGGTGAGAGCATGCGCAAGTACATACAGAGGTTCAGCCGAGTGCAGTACAACATCCCAGACGTTCATCCTGCCACCATCATCAGCGCGTTCCACCAGAACGTGTGCAACCGCAAGATGCGTGAGGAGATGGCGATGAATAAAGTCAAGGATGTGGCCAAACTCTATGTTCTAGCCGACAGATGCGCCCGGGCTGAAGAGGGAAGGAAGTACCCTGGCGAAGGTGCCGGTGTGGAAACCGGTTCCTCGGACGAAGACGCCATCGCCCCGATGAAAAAGGGTCGACGCCGTAACAAGAAACGCAAGGGCAAAGTTGTGCTTGCCGTCGAGGGATCTGACGATGCCAGCACCGCCAAGAAAACCAAGGCAGATGACCCCGGCAAGGAAATCGCCGGGTGTGTCGCCTGCCGGGCCTTGGCGGCCACCGACAAGCCAGGAAGCTCCGACAAGTAGTACTGCAAGATCCACCATACCAAAGGCCATGACCACCAGAACTGCCAACAAGTCGAACAGCTCGCAGAGAAGCAAAAGGCCGAGTACGAGAGGCGAGAGAAGGAGAAAGGCCAAGATGGTGCTGAAGGATCCGGCAAGAAACGTGGCGGCCAGCCTGGCCGCCACGGCAAAGATAACCAACAAGAACGACCCGCCCGGGACCGTGACAAGAAGCGAGAAGATGATGATCGTGAAGAGGACGATGAGTCCGGTGAGCAAGAGTTCCAGAAGGCCACGGAGGCCATGTGCGTCGACGTTGGTGCTTCCCTGCACACCTCCCACCGCCAACTTAAACAGTGGGCGCATGAGATTACAGCAGCAGAGTCGGCGTTCGATGCCCAGAAGACACTGAGGTGGTACAACACTCCTATCATCTTCGACGCCGAGGAGCACCCTGACCGCACGACTGCGGTCGGGTATTTGTCATTGTTTGTCTCACCAACAATACGCAACCTCAAGGTGACGAAGATGCTACTTGATGGCGGGGCCGGCCTGAACTTGATCTCGCTCGTCGTAATCAAAAGGCTGTAAATCCCTGATGGAGACCTCAAGGGGACAGGCATGTTTCAAGGGGTCAACCCAGGAAGAAGTCAGCTCAAGGGTAAAGTCACGCTGCCCGTGACGTTTGGGGGCGAGCTAAACTACAGGACGGGGAGGATTGTTTTTTATGTTGCCGAGATCCCCTTGCCTTACAATGGGATCCTCGGCCGCCCAGCGTTGGCCAAATTCATGGCGGTGGCGCATTACGCCTACAACACGCTAAAGATGCCTGGGCCGATGTCCATCATCATCATCCCCTCCGGCAAGAAGGATGCGCTGATCTGCGCTGATCAGCTTTACCGGGAGGCAGTTGCAGCAACTGCCGCCTAGGCGCTTGCTCCTGCCACTGAAGCCCCGGGAGGAAAGAAGACCGGCAAGGCCTCTCGCGCCTACTCTGGCAAGCGCTCCTCTTCGGAGTGTAGTGCTCCCATCGAGAACACGCCAGAGAGCTCCACCGGCAAGAGCAAGAAATACAGAGCTGCTCCACCAGAAACCAAGCGGGTGTGTGTCAAGGAGGATGGCACGGGAGGGGCTTTCACCATAAGCTCCACCCTCGATAGCAAATAGGAAGACGCGCTCGTCACCTTCCTGCGGGCGAATGTCGACGTGTTTGCATGGCAAGCGTCTGACATCACCGGCATTCCTAGGGAGGTGATTGAGCACCATCTTGTTGTCTGCCCTCATGCGCGACCCGTCAAGCAGAAGGTCAGGAAGCAAGCTCTGGAGCGGCAAGAGTTCATCAGAGAGGAGATCAGGAAGTTAGAGGTAGCAGGCTTAGTGAGAGGAGTGTTCCATCCAACGTGGTTGGCCAATCCAATGGTAGTGCATAAGGCAAATGGGAAGTGGGGGCTATGTATAGATTACACAGACATCAATAAGGCTTGTCCAAAAGACCCTTTCCCATTGCCGCGTATCAACCAGATTGTGGACTCCACGGCCGAATGTGACTTGTCATTCCTTGATGCTTATTCAGGCTACCATCAGATCTTCATGATGAGAGAAGATGAAGAGAAGACAACATTCATCACCCCATGTGGTACGTATTGTTTTATACGGATGCCTTTCAGGTTGAAGAGTGCTGGCTCAACATTTGCAAGAGCAGTCCAGATTGGTTTTGAGCCTCAGCTACATAGAAATATCGAAGCTTATATGGATGATATAGTGGTCAAAACTAAGGACAAAGCAACGCTCGTACAAGATTTGGAAGAGACGTTCACGAATCTGCGCAAGATCAACCTTAAGCTGAACCCTGAGAAGTGTGTCTTTGGCGTCCCGTCCGGCAAGCTTCTCGGTTTCTTCGTGTCACAGCATGGAATTGAAGCAAATCTAGACAAGATCAAGGCCGTTGATTAGATTGAAGCACCCAGGCGGATCAAGGATGTGCGTCGGCTTCCTGGCTGCATTGCCGCCATGGGCAGATTCATCTCCAAATCTGCCGAGCGTGCCCTCCCCCTTTTCAAGATTTTGAAAAAGGCAGGCCCAATGGAGTGGACCCTAGAAGCCAAAGCGGCACTGCAAGACTTGAAGAAATACCTCTCCTCTACACCGATACTGGTTGCGCCTAAACCACAAGAGCCGTTGCTGCTGTATTTAGCGGCAACGAACCAAGTGGTCAGTGCTGCATTGGTGGCCCAGAGGGAGGTCAATACAGAAGCAATATCAATGACATAACCTGATGCCACTGGGGCCGAAGCGACGCAACCAGATGGAGTAATGTAAAAGAACAAGATGATGCAGCACCCAGTTTACTTTGTCAGCCCCCTATTACAGCGGGCTAGGTCAAGGTACTCTGGCGTGCAGAAATTGCTCTTCGGCTTCCTTACGGCCTTGAGGAATCTGTGTCATTACTTCCAAGCACATGAAATTACTGTCGTCACCCTCCTCCCATTGCAGCGGATATTGCATAACCCAAATGCAACTGGGAGGATTGTGGAGTGGGCCTTGGAACTGTCAAGCTTCGGTTTGAAATTTGAAAGCACTTCGACGATTCAGAGTAGAGTCTTGGCAGAGTTCATTGCAGAATGGGCTCAACACCTGACGAAGAGATCCAGGAGACTACTCTCCCCGGCAAGGGTACGAGTCATGACTGGATTATGTACTTTGACGGGACTTTCTCGCTACAAGGCACCGGTGCTGGTGTGCTACTCGTTGCACCCACCGGAGAGCACCTCAAGTATGTGACCGAGATGCACTTCCACAGGGAGGTATCAATGAACAACAGTGCCGAGTACGAGGGACTGCTTGCTGATCTCAGGTCGCGGCGAACCTCGGGATCAAGAAGCTCATCGTCAGAGGAGATTCACAGCCCGTCGTCAGGCAAGTGAACAAAGATTATCAGAGCTCGTTGATGGAAGCCTACGTGGATGAAGTAAGGAAACTGGAGGAGCGTTTTGATGGTATACAGCTGAACATGTTCCCCGAGCGGAGAACGACATCACCGACTACTTGTCGAAACGCGCCGCCCTCAAACTGCCTGTGGAACCAGGTACCTTTGTGCTCCGATTATTTCAGCCATCTGTTGAACCATCGACTGAGCAGAACAAGCGAAGGAAATCAGGCCCCGACAAGTACTTTCCTGCCGAACCCGCAGGGGTGGCCGGCAAAGGTGTTGTCGGGGACACTGAGCCTGCCGTGGGGCAACAAACTCTGGCGGGGCATCAAGCCCTGGCCGTAGAGGCAATCGCTCCCGTGGCACAAGAAATGCCTTTGGTCCTTGCCGTCGAGCCCAGGCTCCGGCATGGGCACAGCATACCGTCCAATTCATCCAGACTGGGGAACTTCCTGAGGAGCAGGAAGAAGTGGAGAAAGTAGCCCGTCGGTCCGCCATGTACCAGTTCGTCGATGACGTCCTGTACAGAAAAAGACCGAACGACGTGAAATTGAAGTGCATCCCCCGGGTGGAAGGACTAGAGCTGTTGGCGGAGATACATGGAGGCATATGTGGCTCCCACATAGGGTCAAGGGCCCTTGCCGGCAAGGCATTCCGGCAAAGTTTCTTCTGCCCACTGCCCTCCAGGATGCAACGACACTAGTAACCAAGTGGGAAGCGTGTCAGTTCCATTCGAAGAAACTTCATCAACCAGCTCAAGCTCTCCAAACAATCCCTCTCTCCTGGCCATTCTCGGTCTGGGGGCTCGACATATTGGGCCCTTTTCCCCGTGCTGTCGGGGGCTTTGAGTACTTGTACGTACAAATTGACAAGTTCACAAAGTGGCCGGAGGTGGAAGCAGTGAGAAAGGTGACAACACAATCGGCCGTCAAGTTCTTCAAGGGTCTGGTCTACCATTTTGGTGTACCAAACAAAATCATCAACGATAACGGTACGCAGTTCACAAGCAACACCTTCATGCAATATATTCAAGACCTCGCCAGCAAGGTCTGTTTTGCTTCTGTTGCACATCCATGAAGCAACGGCTAGGTAGAAAGGGCAAATGATGAAGTACTGCAGGGCCTCCGGACAAGGACTCTTGACAGGCTACACAAGTGCGGAAGGCACTGGATTGATGAATTGCCAGGGGTGTTTTGGTCAATCAGGACGACACCAAATCGAGCCACCGACCAAACACCCTTCTCCCGCATTTACGGGGCGGAGGCAGTTTTCCCCACAGAACTCACATACGGGTCACCCCGAGTGCTTGCTTATGATGAGCTTGAGAAAGAGCGACTGCGGCAAGATGATGCAACGCTCCTCGAGGAAGATCGTCTTCGGGCGGCTGCATGAGAAGCATGCTACCAGCAAGCCTTGCGCCCTATCATAGCCACAAGGTTCATGCCCGAAGCTTTGAGGAAGGCAACCTTGTTCTTCGGCATGTTTAGTTGACCAAGAATTCCAACAAGTTGACGCCGAAGTGGGAAGGCCCTTATCGGGTAATACGAGTCACCAAGCCTGGCGTAGTCCGTCTGGAGACCGAAGATGGTATCCCGGTGTGTAACTCCTGGAACATCGAAGATGTTTTCAAAAGTTTTACCTGTAAGGCGCGGTTGCCGGGCCTCCCGGCAAGTCACCCTTTTGTACAAGCCTGGCCGGCAAGGCATGTAACCCTTCGTACCAAGCCAGGCGCAGACCCTCAGCATAAATAAATGAAGCGCTGGCGCCCTAAGTTTTAGCATGCATGCTAGGTTGAGTCTCTTTCTCTGTTAGGGTTGATAGTGCTTAACGACGGCTAACCCCTAGCATAGAAGTCGAGTTTGCATCTCTCTCTTCCCTTTCCATCCTCTTGATTCACAGGATCCATGGACGTCCTTGCTGAACCATTTGAAAGAAAGGGGGCTGGCCGACCTCTGACCCAGGCAAAACTAAGGTTGCCGGGGCCAGCACAACCAAGGGTCAAACCACGACAAGACCAGATTGTCGGGAGCTACAGGACCCAGATAAGTCTTTCATCCCCCGCTCCTTTCTTCCGTATGAAACTTGAACGTATGAAGCTTCGTTCGCTCCTATGCCATCGTGCTCCCTTTTTTCCTTGTGTCCGACAAGCTTTGTCTTGGACAGGGGCTGGGTAGTAGCGTGATGGGAAGGGAGCGAGCAAAGGGCCTAACCCTACCCTGTTACTATTCCCGCCAAGGGCGCGAATACGGTTATGGGGAGGGGAAGGAACGGCAAGGCTTGTTGCCGGGGCACGTTGCTTATCTTAAGATAACAAGGATCCGTTCCTTGGTGTTGCTCTTGCCCACGCACGAACGAACCCGACAAACACCCTTCTCTTCATAAATACGTTGTAAACATGTATAATTTGTACGGAATGCATACATGAGCAAGGGGGTTACAGGATTTAAATCTTACAAAGGCCCGTAGGCTTAAAAACTAAAAAGAGATAAGATACCCGTAATACCTTTCTTGTCCCTCTCCTGAGGAAATGGAACAAGATGGCGAAAGGCAAAAGAAGAAACTAGGCGAAGCACGAGCAGCACAAAGAGCCAAGAGAACATCCCGGCGGCCGTCCCAAAGGAGGCCGATGATGATGGCGCCGGGAGAAGAGCCAAAATATGGGGCAGCGGGCCGGCAATGCGCGGGTTGACGCCCGCATACTCTGACATGACGACCGCCGCCCACCTTCTTCGCCTTCTCCGGCCTCCCAACGCCAGCCGCCCAAGGAGGCGATCTCGAGAAGTTCGAGGGGCTGGCGGTGTAGAGGATGGTGATGCCAGCACCGCCCAGGGATGGCATATCCGCCACCTAGTCGGACCCGTCATCCTCCCGCCCGCCGCACTCGTCGTCGCTGCCGCTGTCCTCCCCACCGCTCTCGCTCGGGGAGGAGTTTTCATCGTCGGTCGTGCTCGCCACACATCACCCTAGCCTGTGTCCCGAGCGCCCAAAGACTTTGACGGAGAGCGGATCGCTCTTCGCTAGCCTGAAGCAGAGGACGTGCCCCTTCACCAAGCAGTAGGCACGTGCGAAGGTCTTCCACCCCCGACGAAGGAGCATCACATGAGGGGTGGGAAACTTGGTGTCCACCCACATGGCGCCATGGCAACACCCCTCCATGTGAAGCCTCAGCCTCGATGGCTGATTGACCTCCAACACCCACGCAAACGCTCCAGGAAGGCGGAGGCAATTGCACGGCGGCTCGCGCAACTGTAGGATGAACTCCAACACCGTGTCCTTGACATGGCCGCGCGGAGAGGAGGGAGGAGACGACGAAGGAGAGGAAGACGGAGACGATGACGGCGCGGGTGTCCCCCGACCTCGTCTGCCTCTGCCTCGACCGCCTCGCCGACCACGACCCCGGCCGGTGATGTCTACTACGCACCCTTCTTCTTGTAGACGTTGTTGGGCCTCCAAGTGCAAAGGTTTGTAGGATAGTAGCAAATTTCCATCAAGTGGATGACCTAAGGTTTATCAATCCGTGGGAGGCGTAGGATGAAGATGGTCTCTCTCAAGCAACCCTGCAACCAAATAATAAAGAGTATCTTGTGTCCCCAACACACCCAATACAATGGTAAATCGTATAGGTGCACTAGTTCGGCGAAGAGATGGTGATACAAGTGCAATATCGATGGTAGATATAGGTTTTTGTAATAAGAAAATATAAAAACAACAAGGTAGCAAGTGGTAAACGTGAGCATAAACGGTGTTGCAATGATAGTAGAGAAGGCCTAGGGTTCATACTTTCACTAGTGCAAGTTCTCTCAACAAGGATAACATAATTGGATCATATTACTTGCCCTCAACATGCAACAAAGCGTCACTCCAAAGTAACTAATAGTGGAGAACAAATGAAGAGATTATGTTAGGGTACGAAACCACCTCAAAGATATTCTTTCCGATCGATCTATTCAAGAGTCTGTATGTCACACCCTGCATTTTGTAACATGTTATTTGTACCTTTGAAGCATGAAAATTTGGACCAGCAAAATTTTTTAGCATCATTTGGCTTTATTTGGAATTGAGTTTTCTTCATGTGCTTTTTCTTATGCTCATTAAAGTCAACTATGACCTCTTGTAGAATTCATCTCCATACCCAAAACTTCTGCCCAATGATCATGCCAAGTGTTATATAACAGTTCAGTATTTTCTTACAAAATTAATTTGGCCAAAAGGTATTTTATAAATTTAGTTTTCCAAAAACCCCTGAATTGAGATTTGCACTGCAAGTACTTGATTTAGGGTGAGAAAATTATTTCAAAAAGTATATTTGAGACCTAGTAGTCATAGGACTTCCAGAAACCACAAAGGTATAATTTTAAAAGTTATTTTCCTATTTTATTTAAAAGCTTTTTCTTAAGGCCAGAAATGGTCGTTAATAGGGAAAAATTATTTGACTGCTTCAAAAATATTGGCCAAAATTCAGAGAGACTCAGAGGACATATATTGTCCATATATAAGAGTTTCAACACTTGGTCATGTTCAAAATAATGGGCTAAACCCTCTAAAACCCTTTCTGGATATTTCAAGCTTTTGAAATATTTACAAAGGAAATATTCTCAAAAATTCCAGGGAAATTCTATCATGTCATATATGACATATTTGATGATCTTGCCAAGTACCATGTCTTGGGAAGCAAGAAAACATCCTCAAACCCCTTCATAACCATTCTGTCCATATTTGAAGTTTGAGCAACTTTACATTGCCAAACTTGTCCAAATGCTCTCAAACTTGGTGCACATGCTAGAATGACCTAATAAGGCATCTAGACCAAATGGCACAAGATTTGGAATAGAGCAACTTGATCAGATCACCTCAAAACCCTTTCTGTTCAAATGCAAATTTGAACAACTTTACATTACCAACTTTTTATCTGGAGCTTCAAACCTTGTGGGCATGATCAATACCCCAAATGATGATGCTACACCAAGTGGTGCATCAAGGGGACATGATTAGCTTGACTCAAACAAGATGAAGTTGTTTCTGTTGATTTCTAGGGTTCACCAAAGTTACATTGGCTAGTTTCTTCAAATGAGCCCAAATTTGGTGAAGCACCCTATTTTCTCATATCTTTCAACCCTGTTAAGTGACATATCAAGTGGAGGTCATTTGCTTGACCAAACACTGATCAAACACCTTCTGGCTTTTTACTAAAACCTCCAACTTGATCACTTTTACTCTTCTCCATGGCCTCAACTTTTTACCACATGATCATTGAGTTACTAGCTACCTCCAGTAACTTCCCCAGCACCCCAGCTCCATGATTGAGGGGTGAGAACCCTGTTTTACCTTGCTAGACAGCAGGTTTTCACCAAGTCACCAGCATCCTCCTTCTCTCTCAGCATCTCCAGGGCATCCAAGGCCGCAGGCCATTTCTTTACTCCTCCCTCAACCTTCTAGACACTCTGTGGCACGTTGGTTTTGACCAGGACGGCGAGAGCGCGATGATGCCAGCCAAACGTGCGCTCTGGAGCACGCAACAGTGCAGACACGCACTGTAGCTCCAGCCAATCAGCCTTCGCCGACAGCCTCGGGCTCCTCCTTCGCGCCAGTCGAGGCCTCTCAACGTCCGCAACCTCCCTGGCGCTGTCCCCTCTCCTCATGCACCCTCCAGTGGCCGTCGTCGCACGCGCGCTGGCCGCCCGCAACGGCCACTCCTCTGCCTCGCACGCGTGCGTCGACTGGAAGGTCCCCCGCTCCTCCTCTCACTTCTACTGGACGTGGAGCTCGTCCAGGAACACCATGGACTCATCCCCTTGGCCTCCCGTGCGCTGTAGCCTCGAGCCGGAGCTCGCCGGCGCACTGGACCACGGGCCTCCGTCGACCTCCTATAAATAGCCCCTCCCGAGCCTCTCCAGCAGCATCAGCAACCTCACCTCACTCCACTGAGTCCCCCAGCACCACCCACTCCTCCCCAGGTCGTCCCAGTGCTCGGGATCGACCGGAGCTCCACCACGTCGGGCCGCCGGTGATCCCGCAGTACGAGCCACCCCTGCCCTTCTTTTTACCCGATTCGGAACCGCCGTGCTCCACTGAACCTTTCCCCCTGTTTCCCCCTCTGTTTGTAGTCAGAAACGACCGGAGCAATGACCCTCCGACGAGCTTCCGCCGTCCCACCTTCTCGCCGGCGAACCTGACCTCCCCGGCGTGCCGCACCACCACCACTGCAACCGCCACTCGACGCTGAGTCCATTCCTGGCCTCCGTTGCCGTCGTCGTGGCCGGAAACCTCGCCGGTGAGCTCGCCGTCGCCGTGGCCGCAAGGTTGGAGATGACAGGCGGGCCCCACCTGTCATCCCCACACCTCTCTCCCCCTCCCCCCTGTCGCTGACCCACGGGCCCCGCCCATCAGGTTCAAAAACCTGGCGTGCGCGCGCAGGCACCCGTGCGGCTGGGCTGGTCCGCCTGGGCCGTGCACTGTGGCCTTCTCTGGCCCAGTGCACATGACACATTTTCTTTTTCTTTTTCTGTAAATGTTTTAAACATTTCTAAAGAAAAGAATAATGGTCCAAATAAAATAATTCCAACTCCTAAAATCTTGTAATATTCCAACCTATTTAATGGTACCACTTTCACTCAAATCCATGAAACTTTTCTGTTCTGTTCAAATTTAAATTCAAATTTGAGTAGTAAAACCCCTGTTCTAAAATCAATATATTCCATTCTGTTACTCCAAAACTCCAACTAAGATTTTTCCCCACCTTAGAAATCCCTCTAGTATTTTACAAAAATGAGTTGACATTTTTCTGAGCACTTTGATTTTTCTATTTTGTTTGTATTCTTATTTTTCCGTTATTATTATGCGACGTATAGATCCCGTATTTGACGAAGTTGCTGTGGAAGGAGAAGGAGAAGGATTTGAAGACTTTGAAGACCAAGCCAATCCAGGCAAGCAGCCCTTTGACCATGATACACTTGTTTTGTGGAACCCGTTGTTCCCGATGCATGATAATAGATCCACGGTGGTGACCTAGTTGAAACCACCACATGATGCATGCTGATCTTGATCTTGCTAAGTGCTAGATAACATGCAAATAGTTGGTCATGATGCTTAAATAATGCATGTGTGATTTTAACCTCCGTAGATGAAATCTTTGCATGAACCCATCGGGTGCCCCTAATACCCGAGGGTGATGATGTGTTAGGTCATCACTTGAGGAAGAAGTGATGTGCCAGTATAATCATGTGCATGGTGAAATGATGGATTAGATTTATGTGTGACTACCGTCCCAACCAAACATGTGCAACCACACTACCCCTTATGGGACGGGGCTTTATTGATTACTTAGGTCGATACTAGCATGGTGCCCGCATTACTAGTGACGGGAAGACTTGAGGTCTTTCCCGGGACGGGGTCGTGCTTGGATAGACGACCATGACTGTTTTCAGAGGGCACCAGACACACCGTTGGTCCCTTCGGGTACGTGTGACATTGAAATTAGGGCAAGTCCCGTGGTCTACTGTTTGTACCCGAGGGCCGTGTACCAACGAGTGGACTCTATGTTAGTGTCGTCTAAGGAAAGGTAATGACCGGGTGCTTACCCCGGGTACTTGAGGTACCGCGGGTCGTGGATGACACGGAAGTTCCCCGGATCTTGTGGGTAAAGTGCGCAACCTCTGCAGAGTGTAAAACTATTCGAATAGCCGTATCCACGGTCATGGACAGTTGGGTGGTGCTACTTAAACTATGTCCAGAAATTTTACTTCATCGGTGATAGTATGTGTGTGATGAGTCAAAGTGGTGTCTTGACTCGAAGAGTTGAATCATATTCACGTTGATATCGGTAACCTGTCTTCGAGGTTACGCGAAGTTATTGATGCATAAACTTGATGGTAGAATATTTATTCTATCCTTTTGCTAGATTGTTCATTATTGTTCCATTGCATTGTTACTTTGAACCACATCATGGGTTGCTTGCGAGTACATTCAAAGTACTCATTGGCTTGCCACTGGTTATTTAATTGGCCAGGCATGGAAGAGCAGGAATATGAGGAAGAGTTCTTTGGAGACGAACATGCGAACTAGGACGCTATTCCAGTCAGAATGCCTGTAGGGTTAAGGCAGATGGCATGGGTTCTACCCGTTATCGAAGACTTCGCTATTTGAGTTATTTACTATTCAGCCCGTGAGGCTCTATCTATGTAAGACTAGGCCATAATGGCCTTAATTCATGTAAGACTATTTGTATGGATGTAAGACTCTTGTTATTCAGCTTCTGTGTGTTCAGTGAGCATTGATCTCTGGGATCACTGTACACGTGCATTCGGTGATCTCGACTTCTAAGTCGGGGTCCCCACAGAGCTGGTATCAGAGCCATCCTGACTGTAGGAAAGCCTTAGTTAGCATGGGCGTTAGTTAGATGAGACCCCTTTTTCAAAAACCTTCTGAACCTCTCTTCTTTTCTAAACCTGAGATTTTATCAGCTTATTAACCCCTCCTATTCCACCTTTGTAGATGGCCGCTGTACCCGGAGAGCACCTGACCACTGGGTTTCCCTTACTTCTCGAGGATAGCCTCCAGGAGTGTCAGTTCCACCGAGCACCCATCCTCACCTACCTTGAGCATTGGGTTAGCGACACTGAGGTGGAGTACCATGTGGAAGTGATCATGAAGGCAAACGATCCTCCCACAAGTTGGTTCTTCGAGGGACCCCAGATGGCAACACTACCACTCGCTGTCGAGGCTGCTGCACTCAAGGCATTAACCCGTCTCCGCGAGCTTCTTCCGGAGATGGCAGCCAAGATGATAACTCGCTTCTTACCTTACCGGAAGGAAGGTGAGGAAGAAAGCAGCGCACTAGCCCCTCCACTGAAGGAAGGACTCTCGCTTCGGTTCCAGACCTACTTCAGTCTATGTGCCGACAGCTTGGCACAAGACTTGGCCTCGGAATCAATGAAGCTTCGAGAAGAACTTCACAAGACCAAGGCACTTCTTCGTCGAGCTCAAGAGAAGGCAAATAGGATCAAGAAGGAAGGAGCACCTTCTGGACAATCCGCTATCGCATATCGAGGCGGAAGGCCCTCCGAGGATGTATCTTCCAAGAATGAAGAACCACCTCGGCGACGCCGGATGACGGCAAGGGAATATCGCAAGCTTTTCCCTGCACCACCGACGAAGCACCGTCGTATCCAACTCCTCCACTCCCCCACACCCTCAAGTGATAGGGGGCCCAGACAGATGAAGACAAGGAGGAAGACCCAGAAGAGCCGGAATACGCGACCGAGCATTCCGCCGCTTAGGCATTATTCGCTACTCGGATATGCCAGTTGTAACCTCTACGGTAGGATAGGTCGTGTAACCCCTATGCGCAGTCGAGTCCTTGTATGGTTCATATGAAACCATCTAGTGTTTGCTTTTCTTGTGTCTGGATGTATGTCGTATTCTTCCCTTCGGGAGTGTGTAAACGACTACATCACCCATTTGGATTTTAATGAATTTGTTTTGGCCTTTCGGCCCCTGCATGATTTGATTTAGTGTCACACCCACCCCCTTACTAGGCACCCATCTATCTTCCTTTCCCTCTTCCGAGTCATGAGACCTTTTACCGCTCCAACAGGATGCCTGTTGTAACTCGTACTGGTAACTCTACCCAGCAGCCCGAAGCCGGAGCATCCTCTCAGTCAGAGGCAGGCCACGACCAAACCAACGACCAAGCTCCAACACCACCTCCTCCAAGCATGGACATGGCTCAGCTTCTCCAAGCTTTTCGAGAGGAGCGCCAAGCCAACACTGCAGCCCTTCAGCTGATTGCTCAAGCTGTCGCCAACAACCGCCAGCCGGTGGGGAATGGCAATGGACGTTCCACGTTGGCAGAGTTCAAGAAGCATGCACCGCCAACCTTCATCGAGACTGCTGAACCCCTGGATGCAGACGACTGGGTCCGTTCCATTGAGGAGATACTGGAACTAGTCGGATGCACCAAAGACCGTGAGAAGGTGGCTTATGCAGCCCACTGCCTTGGGGGAACTGCTAGAGCTTGGTGGGATGGATTCAAGGTCATGCATGCTGAACAAGACATCACTTGGGTTAACTTCAAGGCAGAATTCCGCAAGGCCCACATTCCTTCCGGAATCATGGCTATCAAAAAGCGTGAGTTCCGAGCCCTGAAGCAAGGAAGCGGCACTGTCAAGGAGTACATGCAGAAGTTCAGTATTCTGACAAGGTATGCCCCTGAAGATGTCAGCACTGATGCTGCCAAAAGGGAGCGCTTCATGGAAGGTCTCAATCAGACTCTGCAATACTCGCTTGTCGTGTGCGACTGCCCGTCTTTCCCTGACCTGGTGAACAAGGCACTTATGCTTGAAGACAAGCGGCGTGCTTTGGAAGACACTCGCAAGCGCAAGTTGGTCAGTAAGGGAAGTTCCAGCAACCAGAAGCCTCGTCCGTGGCAGTCAGCCCCGGCCAAGCCAACCTATCAGCAACCAAGAGCTCCTGCACCTCGTGCCAACCCTCAGCCTCAGCAGTATGCCAACCCCAGGCCAGCTTTCAACCCCAATACCAGTGGTGGCAACAAGATCAATCCAAACCAAGTCACTTGCTTTGGATGTGGTCAGCCCGGACACATCTCAAGGGTGTGCACCAACAAGAAGCCTGATGCCCCGCGCCCCAATGCGCAGAACCAGGGACAAGGCCGTGGAATGCCACCAAGGAACCCAGCTCCTCGCAATCCACCCAACCAAGGGAAAGGGGCGTGTGAATCACGTCACTGCTGAAGAAGCCCAGGAAGACCCGGACGTCGTGCTGGGTACGTTCCTTGTCAACTCAGCACCTGCAACTGTCTTGTTTGATTCTGGAGCAACGCATTCATTTGTCACTCAAAGATTTGCATTAAAAAGTGGCATGACCCCTACACCCCTGAATAACCCTATGGTGGTACAAACCCCCGGAGCCGAGATGAGAGCCAAGATAGGCTGTAAAGGAGTCGGTATTACCATTAACGGTGTAGACTTCCTAGCAGACCTTATCATCCTGAGATCGCAAGGCTTGGATGTGATCTTAGGGATGGATTGGCTCAGTAAGCACCAAGGCTTGTTAGAATGTGCCAATCGGACAGTCACTGTGACCAATGACCAAGGAGTCGAAGTCAAGTTTTCTTCCAACTCCTCTTCTGCTCAAGCCGCTAAAGTCAACTGTCTGTCTGAAGTTGGGCTAGATCAAGTACCGGTGGTATGTGAGTATCCTGATGTCTTTCCGGATGAACTACCGGGAATGCCCCCTGACCATGACATTGAGTTCATCATCGAGCTCGTGCCCGGAGCAGGACCCATCTATAAGAAGCCTTATAGAATGGGGACGGAAGAATTAGCCGAGTTGAAGAAGCAGCTGGAAGAGCAGCTAAGGAAGGGATTTATTCGCCCAAGTGCCTCCCCTTGGGGATCTCCCGTTCTGTTTGTGGCAAAGAGGGACGGTACCATCCGCTTATGCATTGACTATCGTTCCCTCAATGAAGTTACAATCAAGAACAAGTATCCACTTCCCAAGATCGAAGATCTGTTTGATCAGCTCAGCGGAGCCAAGGAGTTCTCCAAGATCGACCTCAGATCGGGGTACTACCAGCTGAAGATCAGACCCCAAGATATTCCGAAGACGGCATTCGTAACCAGATATGGCCTGTATGAGTGCACGGTCATGTCTTTTGGGTTAACCAATGCCCCAGCTTACTTCATGTATCTCATGAATAAAGTCTTCATGGAATATTTGGACAAGTTTGTTGTTGTCTTCATTGATGACATTCTTGTGTTCTCGAAGTCGGAGGAAGAGCATGAGCAGCATCTGAGGATGGTCCTAGACAAGCTTCGTGAGCACCAACTGTATGCCAAATTCAGCAAGTGTGAGTTCTGGCTGCATAAAGTTGGATTCTTAGGTCATGTCTTGACCGAGGAAGGATTATCTGTTGATCCTGCAAAGATCGAAGCTGTGACCCAATGGCAATCTCCAACGACCATCAAGGAAGTCAGAAGCTTCCTCGGACTAGCGGGCTATTACCGCAAGTTCGTGGAAGGATTCTCTAGCATTGCACGACCAATGACTCAGCTCCTCAAGAAGGACAAGAAGTTCGAGTGGACGCCAAAATGCGAAGAGAGCTTCCAAGAGCTCAAGAAGAGATTGACCACCGCCCCAGTTCTGGCAACACCTGATATTCACAAGGAGTTCGTGATATGTTGTGATGCCTCTCGAACCGGATTGGAAAGCGTTCTGATGCAAGAAGGCCGCGTCATAGCATACCTCTACAGGCAGCTACGACCCCATGAGGAGAACTACGCTACTCACGATCTTGAGCTAGCGGCAGTAGTTCATGCCTTGAAGACATGGCTGCATTACCTCCTAGGGAAACGGTGTGAGATCTACACAGACCACAAAAGTCTGAAGTACATTTTCACCCAAAAGGAATTGAACATGAGGCAACGGAGATGGTTGGAACTCATCAAGGACTATGACCTCAGTGTTCAGTATCACCCTGGGAAGGCTAACGTGGTGGCCGATGCCTTAAGCAGGAAGGCTTGCTCTTTGAATGTCGTTATTCAAGAAAGGCAGCCAGCCTTGTTTAAGGAGATCGAACAATTCAGTTTGGAATTGGTCACCCCTGGATTTCTGGATCATTTGGAAGTCAGACCAACCCTGATGGACGACGTCAAGAAGGCACAAGATGGACACGCAAGCATTGAAGGCATCAAGAGGAAGATGAAGCCGGGCAAGGCCCCAGGATTCTCTGAAGACGAGCACGGGATTGTTTGGTACAAAGGTCGCATCTGCGTACCAAACAACACCGAGCTGAAGACGCTGATTCTGCAAGAAGCCCACGACACTCCGTATTCCATCCACCCCGGAGGAACCAAGATGTACCAAGACTTGAAGGCACGATTCTGGTGGCACGGTATTAAAAGAGAGATTGCGACCTATGTTGCAAAGTGTGATGTGTGCCAAAATGTCAAGGCTGAATATCAGCGACCTGCTGGATTGCTTCAACCACTCAAAGTTCCTGAGTGGAAGTGGGATAAAGTCGGAATGGACTTCATCACTGGATTACCAAGGTCGAATAGAGGACATGACTCTATCTGGGTCATAGTCGATCATTTGACCAAGGTGGCCCACTTCATTCCTGTCAAGACCACTTATGATGGCAACCGGCTGGCAGCTCTCTACATCGACCGAATCGTAAGTCTTCACGGTGTTCCCAAGGAGATTGTGTCAGATCGAGGAACCCAGTTCACCTCAAGGTTCTGGAAGAAGTTCCAAGAAGCCTTGGGAACCAAGTTGTCTTTCAGCACAGCTTTCCACCCACAGACCGGAGGTCAGACAGAGCGAGTCAATCAGATTCTCGAAGACATGCTCCGAGCCTGTGTCTAGGCATATGGAGCCAAGTGGGAAGACTGTCTCCCTTTTGCCGAGTTCTCCTATAACAACAGTTACCAGTCAAGCCTTCAGATGGCACCATTTGAGGTGTTGTACGGACGCAGGTGCCGCACACCCCTCAACTGGTCAGAGACTGGAGAAGGACTAGTCTTTGGACCGGATAATCTCCGCGCAGCAGAAGAGCAAGTCCAACTAGTCAGAGAGCGATTAAAGGCAGCCAAGTCAAGGCAGAAGAGTTATGCTGACACTCACCGTCGGAACATGAGTTAACATGTCGGGGACCATGTGTACCTGCGGGTAACTCCTCTGAAGGGAACCAAGCGTTTCCACGTCAAAGGGATGCTCACACCAAGGTTCATTGGACCCTTTGAGATCACTGCACGACGAGGAGAAGTGGCTTACCAGTTGGAACTACCACCTGAGCTATCCGATGTGCACAATGTATTCCATGTGTCACAACTCCGGAAATGTCTCCAAGTTCCGGACAGGCCCAATCTCTACAAGGATGTGGATCACCAAGCCATTGATCTGCAGCCTGATTTTACCAACCGTGAGAAGCCCATTCGCATTCTGGACGAAGCAGAACGACGTACGCGAAGCCGTACCATCAAGTATTTCAAGGTCCAGTGGAGCAACCACACCGAAGCAGAAGCAACCTGGGAACGAGAAGACTATCTTAGATCCGAGTTTCCCGACCTCTTTTAAGACCTAGTTTAGGAATCTCGGGGATGAGATTCTTGTAAGGGGGGTAGGTCTGTCACACCCTGCATTTTGTAACATGTTATTTGTACCTTTGAAGCATGAAAATTTGGACCAGCAATTTTTTTTAGCATCATTTGGCTTTATTTGGAATTGAGTTTTCTTCATGTGCTTTTTCTTGTGCTCATTAAAGTCAACTATGACCTCTTGTAGAATTCATCTCCATACCCAAAACTTCTGCCCAATGATCATGCCAAGTGTTATATAATAGTATAGTATTTTCTTACAAAATTAATTTGGCCAAAAGGTATTTTATAAATTTAGTTTTCCAAAAACCCCTGAATTGAGATTTGCACTGCAAGTACTTGATTTAGGGTGAGAAAATTATTTCAAAAAGTATATTTGAGACCTAGTAGTCATAGGACTTCCAGAAACCACAAAGGTATAATTTTAAAAGTTATTTTCCTATTTTATTTAAAAGCTTTTTCTTAAGGCCAGAAATGGTCTTTAATAGGGAAAAATTATTTAACTGCTTCAAAAATATTTGCCAAAATTCAGAGAGACTCAGAGGACATATATTGTCCATATATAAGAGTTTCAATACTTGGTCATGTTCAAAATAATTGGCTAAACCCTCTAAAACCCTTTCTGGATATTTCAAGCTTTTGAAATATTTACAAAGGAAATATTCTCCAAAAATTCCAGGGAAATTCTATCATGTCATATATGACATATTTGATGATCTTGCCAAGTACCATGTGTTGGGAAGAAAGAAAACATCCTCAAACCCCTTCATAACCATTCTGTCCATATTTGAAGTTTGAGCAACTTTACATTGCCAAAATTGTCCAAATGCTCTCAAACTTGGTGCACATGCTAGAATGACCTAATAAGGCATCTAGACCAAATGGCACAAGATTTGGAATAGAGTAACTTGATCAGATCACCTCAAAACCCTTTTTGTTCAAATGCAAATTTGAACAACTTTACATTACCAACTTTTTATCTGGAGCTTCAAACTTTGTGGGCATGATCAATACCCCAAATGATGATGCTACACCAAGTGGTGCATCAAGGGGAGATGATTAGCTTGACTCAAACAAGATGAAGCTGTTTCTGTTGATTTCTAGGGTTCACCAAAGTTACATTGGCTAGTTTCTTCAAATGAGCCCAAATTTGGTGAAGCACCCTATTTTCTCATATCTTTCAACCCTGTTAAGTGTCATATCAAGTGGAGGTCATTTGCTTGACCAAACACTAATCAAACACCTTCTGGATTTTTACTAAAACCTCCAACTTGATCACTTTTACTCTTCTCCATGGCCTCAACTTTTTACCACATGATCATTGAGTTACTAGCTACGTCCAGTAACTTCCCTAGCACCCCAGCTCCATGATTGAGGGGTGAGAACCCTGTTTTACCTTGCTGGACAGCAGGTTTTCACCAAGTCACTAGCATCCTCCTTCTCTCTCAGCATCTCCAGGGCATCCAAGGCCGCAGGCCATTTCTTTACTCCTCCCTCAACCTTCTAGACACTCTGTGGCACGTTGGTTTTGACCAGGACGGCGAGAGCGCGATGATGCCAGCCAAAATCGCTCTCGAGCACGCAACAGTGCAGACACGCACTGTAGCTCCAGCCAATCAGCCTCCCCCGACAGCCTCGGGCTCCTCCTTCGCGCCAGTCGAGGCCTATCGACGTCCGCAACCTCCCCGGCGCTGTCCCCCCTCCTCCTGCGCCCTCCAGTGGCCGTCGTCGCACGCGCGCTGGCCGCCCGCAACGGCCACTCCTCTGCCTCGCACGCGCGCGTCGACTGGAAGGTCCCCCGCTCCTCCTCTCACTTCTACTGGACGTGGAGCTCGTCCAGGAACACCATGGACTCATCCCCTTGGCCTCCCGTGCGCTGTAGCCTCGAGCCGGAGCTCGCCGGCGCACTGGACCACGGGCCTCCATCGACCTCCTATAAATAGCCCCTCCCGAGCCTCTCCAGCAGCATCAGCAACCTCACCTCACTCCACTGAGTCCCCCAGCACCGCCCACTCCTCCCCAGGTCGTCCCAGTGCTCGGGATCGACCGGAGCTCCACCGCGTCGGGCCGCCGGTGATCCCGCAGTACGAGCCACCCCTGCCCTTCTTTTTACCCGATTCGGAACCGCCGTGCTCCACTGACCCTTTCCCCCCCGTTTCCCCCTCCGTTTGCAGTCGGAAACGACCGGAGCAACGACCCTCCGACGAGCTTCCGCCGTCCCACCTCGCCGCCGGCGAACCTGACCTCCCCGGCGTGCCGCACCACCACCACTGCAACCGCCACTCGACGCTGAGTCCATTCCTGGCCTCCGTTGCCGTCGCCGTGGCCGGAAACCTCGCCGGTGAGCTCGTCGTCGCCGTGGCCGCAAGGTTGGAGACGACAGGCGGGCCCCACCTGTCATCCCCACACCTCTCTCCCCCTCCCCCCTGTCGCTGACCCATGGGCCCCGCCCGTCAGGTTCAAAAACCTGACGTGCGCGCGCAGGCACCCGTGCGGCTGGGCTGGTCCGCCTGGGCCGTGCACTGTGGCCTTCTCTGGCCCAGTGCACAGGACACATTTTCTTTTTCTTTTTCTGTAAATGTTTTAAACATTTCTACAGAAAAGAATAATGGTCCAAATAAAATAATTCCAACTCCTAAAATCTTGTAATATTCCAACCTATTTAATGGTACCACTTTCACTCAAATCCATGAAACTTTTCTGTTCTGTTCAAATTTAAATTCAAATTTGAGCAGTAAAACCCCTGTTCTAAAATCAATATATTCCATTCTGTTACTCCAAAACTCCAACTAAGATTTTTTTTCCCACCTTAGAAATCCCTCTAGTATTTTACAAAAATGAGTTGACATTTTTCTGAGCACTTTGATTTTTCTGTTTTGTTTGTATTCTTATTTTACCGTTATTATTATGCGACGTATAGATCCCGTATTTGACGAAGTTGCTGTGGAAGGAGAAGGAGAAGGATTTGAAGACTTTGAAGACCAAGCCAATCCAGGCAAGCATCCCTTTGACCATGATACACTTGTTTTGCGGAACCCGTTGTTCCCGATGCATGATAATAGATCCACGGTGGTGACGTATTTGAAACCACCACATGATGCATGCTGATCTTGATCTTGCTAAGTGCTAGATAACATGCAAATAGTTGGTCATGATGCTTAAATAATGCATGTGTGATTTTAACCTCCGTAGATGAAATCTTTGCATGAACCCATCGGGTGCCCCTAATACCCGAGGGTGATGATGTGTTAGGTCATCACTTGAGGAAGAAGTGATGTGCCAGTATAATCATGTGCATGGTGAAATGATGGATTAGATTTATGTGTGACTACCGTCCCAACCAAACATGTGCAACCACACTACCCCTTATGGGACAGGGCTTTATTGATTACTTAGGTCGATACTAGCATGGTGCCCGCATTACTAGTGACGGGAAGACTTGAGGTCTTTCCCGGGACGGGGTCGTGCTTGGATAGACGACCATGACTGTTTTCACAGGGCACCGGACACACCGTTGGTCCCTTCGGGTACGTGTGACATTGAAATTAGGGCAAGTCCCGTGGTCTACTGTTTGTACCCAAGGGCCGTGTACCAACGAGTGGACTCTATGTTAGTGTCGTGTAAGGAAAGGTAATGACCGGGTGCTTACCCCGGGTACTTGAGGTACCGCGGGTCGTGGATGACACGGAAGTTCCCCGGATCTTGTGGGTAAAGTGCCCAACCTCTGCAGAGTGTAAAACTATTCGAATAGCCGTGTCCACGGTCATGGACAGTTGGGTGGTGCTACTTAAACTATGTCCAGAAATTTTACTTCATCGGTGATAGTATGTGTGTGATGAGTCAAAGTGGTGTCTTGACTCGAAGAGTTGAATCATATTCACGTTGATATCGGTAACCTGTCTTCGAGGTTACGCGAGGTTATTGATGCATAAACTTGATGGTAGAATATTTATTCTAGCCTTTTGCTAGATTGTTCATTATTGTTCCATTGCATTGTTACTTTGAACCACATCATGGGTTGCTTGCGAGTACATTCAAAGTACTCATTGGCTTGCCACTGGTTATTTAATTGGCCAGGCATGGAAGAGCAGGAATATGAGGGAGAGTTCTTTGGAGACGAACATGCGAACTAGGACGCTATCCCAGTCAGAATGCCTGTAGGGTTAAGGCAGATGGCATGGGTTCTACCCATTATCGAAGACTTCCGCTATTTGAGTTATTTACTATTCAGCCCGTGAGGCTCTATCTATGTAAGACTTGGCCATAATGGCCTTAATTCGTGTAAGACTATTTGTATGGATGTAAGACTCTTGTTATTCAGCTTCTGTGTGTTCAGTGAGCATTGATCTCTGGGATCACTGTACATGTGCATTCGGTGATCTCGACTTCTAAGTCGGGGTCCCCACACTGTAGTAACGTTCAATCTATCATAGAGTTCGTACTAGAATAACACCTTAAGACACAAATCAATCAAAACCCTAATGTCACCTAGATACTCCATTGTCACCTCAAGTATCCGTGGGCATGATTATACGATATGCATCACACAATCTCAGAAACATCTATTCAACAAACACATAGAACTTCAAAGAGTGCCCCGAAGTTTCTACCGGAGAGTCAAGACGAAAACGTGTGCCAACCCCTATGCATAGGTTCCCAAGGTCATGGTACCCGCAAGTTGATCACCAAAACATACATCAAGTGGATCACATTATATCCCATTGTCACCACAGATAAACACGTGCAAGACATACATCAAGTGTTCTCAAATACTTAAAGACTCAATCCGATAAGATAACATCAAAGGGAAAACTCAATCCATTACAAGAGAGTAGAGGGGGAGTAGAAGATCCAACTAGAATAGCAAAGCTCGCGATACATCAAGATCGTTCCATCTCAAGAACACGAGAGAGAGATCAAACACATAGCTACTGATACATACCCTCAGCCACGAGGGTGAACTACTTCCTCCTCGTCATGGAGAGCGCCGGGATAATGAAGATAGCTACCGGAGAGGGATTCCCCCCTCCGGCAGGGTGCCAGAATGGCTGTAGATTGGTTTTCGATGGCTACAGAGACTTTCAGAGGCAGAACTCCCGATCTAGGTTAATTTCTGAAGGTTTCAGTATTTATAAATGTTTTTGGCGTAGGGCACACGTCAGGGGGGCTGCTGGGCTGTCCTCGAGATAGGGGGGCGCCCCCTTTCACAGGGCGCGCCCCCACCCTCGAGGGCAGCCCGTGGCTCCCCTGGCCCATCTCTTTTGCTTCGGGGGCTTCTTTTGGTCCAGAAAAAATCATAAAAAATTGGCTCGTCAATTGGACTCCATTTGATATTCCTTTTCTGCGAAACTGAAAAACAAGGAAAAAACGCAAACTGGCACTGGGCTCTGGGATAATAGGTTAGTCCCAAAAATCATATAAAAGTGAATGATAAAGCCCATAAGACATCCTAGAAGGATAATATAATAGCATGGAACAATCAAAAATTATAGATACGTTGGAGATGTATCAGCATCCCCAAGCTTAATTCCTACTCGTCCTCGAGTAGGTAAATGATAAAAACAGAATTTTTGATGTGGAATGCTAACCAACATAGTTTTTCAATGTAATTCTCTTAATTGTGGTACGAATGTTCAGATCTGAAAGATTCAAGACAAAAGTCTATATTGACATAAGAAATAATAATACTTCAAGCATACTAACAAAGCAATCATGTCTTCTCAAAATACTATGGCTAAAGAAAGTTATCCCTACAAAATCATATAGTGTTGGCTGTGCTCCCTCGTTATCACACTAAATATTCATATCATGCACAACCCCGATTTCAGCCAAGCACTTGTTTTCATACTCTATCTTTTCAAACCTTTCAACTTTCACGCAATACATGAGCGTGAGCCATGACCATAGCACTATGGGTGGAATAGAGGTGGTTGTGGAGAAGACAAAAAGGAGGGAGATAGTCTCACATCGACTAGGCGTATCAACGAGCTATGGAGATGCCCATCAACAGATATCAATGTGAGTGAGTAGGGATTGCCATGCAACGGATGCACTAGAGCTAAATATGAATGAAAGCTCAACAAAAGAAACTAGTGGGTGTGCATCCAACTTGCTTGCTCACGAACACCTAGGGCATTTGAGGAAGCCCATCGTTGGAATATACAAGCCAAGTTCTATAATGAAAATTCCCACTAGTATATGAAAGTGATTAAGCATGTGACTCTCTACAATGAAGAACATGGTGCTACTTTGAAGCACAAGTGTGGAAAAAGATAGTAGCAATTGTCCCTTTTTTCTTTTCTTTTTTTCTCTTTTTTTTCCTTTTTTTGGGCCTTTCTTTTTTTCTTTGGCCTTTCTTTTTCCTTTTTTTGCGGAGGGGCTTTATAGATTTAGCCTTTCCTCCCATGGGACAATGCTCTAATAATGATGATCATCACACTTTCATTGAATTACAACTCGATATTACAACTCGATACTAGAACAAAGTATGACTCTATATGAATGCCTCCGGCGGTGTACCGGTATGTGCAATGAAACAAGAGTGACATGTATATAAAAAATTATGCATGGTGGCTTTGCCAAAAATATGATGTCAACTACATGATCATGCAATGGCAATATGACAATATGATGCGTGTCATATGAACGGAACGGTGGAAAGTTGCATGGCAATATATCTCGGAATGGCTATGGAAATGCCATGATAGGTAGGTATGGTGGCTGTTTTGAGGAATATATATGGTGGCTGTTTTGAGGAATGATATATAGTGGGTGTATGGCACCGGCGAAAGTTGCGCGGTACAAGAGAGGCTAGCAATGGTGGAAGGGTGAGAGTGCGTATAATCCATGGACTCAACATTAGTCATAAGAACTCATATACTTATTGCGAAAATCTAAGAGTCATCAAAACAAAGCAATCAACGCATGCTCCTAGGGGGGAGGTTGGTAGGAGTTAACCATCGCGCGCCCCCGATCTCCACACAAAGGTTGGCACTTTACAAATACATCATGCTCTAACTTCGTCACATAGCGGTTCACCATACATGCATGCTACGGGAATCCCTAACCTTAACACAAGAATTTATCAATTTCGTAATAACTCCACTAGCATGAATCTAATATCACTATCCTCATATCTCAAAACAATTATCAAGCATGCAACTTCTCATCATATTCAATGAACTTAGTGTGAAAGTTTTTACTGCATTGATCTTCGATGCCTATCATGCAAAGGCTAGTTTTATAGCCAAAGCACATTACCATGCTGTTTTAATAGACTCTCAAAAGGAAATAAGTGAAGCATGAGAGTTCATCTATTTCTTCAAAATAAAACCACCGATGTGCTCTAAAAGATATAAGTGAAGCACTAGAGCAATAACAAACTACCCCGAAAGATATAAGTGAAGATCAATGAGTAGTCGAATAATTTTGTAACTATGTGAAGACTCTCTAACATTTAAGAACTTCAGATCTTGGAATATTATTCAAACAGAAAGCAAAACAAACTAAACTAAATTGATGCTCCAAGTAAAACACATATCATGTGGTGAATAAAAATATAGCTCCGCGTATAGTTACCGATGGATGAAAATGAAAGAGGGGATGACTTCCCGGGCCATGGAAGGCATCCCAAAGCTTAGGCTTTTGATTATCTTGAATTTACTTGGGGTGCCATGGGCATCACCAAGCTTAGGGTTTTGCTACTCCTTGTTCCATAGTCCATCAAAGCAATACTCAAAACTTGAAAACCTCACAACACAAAACTTAGACAAAAATCTCGTGAGCTCCGTTAGTATAAGAAAGCAAACCACTACTCAAAGGTGCAGAAATGAATTCATTCTTTGTTTATATTGGTGTTAAACCTACTGTATTCCAACTTCTCTATGATTCATACTTCCCAATACTACTCATAGATGCATTGAAATAAGCAAACAACACACGAAAAACAGAATCTGTCAAAAACAGAACAGTCTGTAATAATCTGCAGGGTTCGCCTACTTCTGGAACTCCTACAAATTCAAACTAAATTGTTAAATTTGAGAAATTTGTCTACCAATCATCTGCAAAAAGAATCAACTAAATAGCACGCTTCTGTAAAATCCGAAGACTACTTTAGCGAGCGCTAACGATTCTGTTTTTCACACCAAGATCACATAAACTTCACACAAGTCTTTCCAAAGGTTCTATTTGGCACAAACACTAAAGAAAATATTAAACCACATGTAATCAGATCCTAGATGCAATATTTATTCCCTAAAAGCAACAAAAACAAAAAATATAAAGTTGGGTTGCCTCCCAACAAGCGCTATCATTTAACGCCCCTAGCTAGGCATAATGATGCTCACATAAAAGATAAGGATTGAAACGTAATGGGAGCATCATGAAGCATATGACTAGCACATTTAAGCCTAACCCAGTTCTTATGCATAGGGATTTTGTGAGCAAACAACTTATGGGAACAATAATCAACTAGCATAGGAAAGCAAAACAAGCATAGCTTCAAAAATTTAAGCACATAGAGAGGAAACTTGATATTATTGCAATTCCTACAAGCATATGTTCCTCCCTCATAATAATTTTCAGTAGCATCATGAATGAATTCAACAATATAACCAGCACATAAAGCATTATTTTCATGATCTACTTGCATAGAAATTTTACTACTCCCATCATAAGCAAAATTCTTCTCATTCATAATAGTGGGAGGAGCAAATTCAACAAAATAACTATCACGTGAAGCATAATCCAATTGAAAACTAAAATCATGATGACAAGTTTCATGGTTATCTTTATTCTTTATAGCATATGTGTCATCACAATGCTCATCATAGATAGCAACTTTGTTCTCATAATCAATTGGAACCTCTTCCGAAATAGTGGATTCATCACTAAATAAAATCATGACCTCTCCAAATCCACTTTCATCAATATAATCATCATACATAGGAGGCATGCTTTCATCATAATAAATTTGCTCATCAAAACTTGGGGGACTAAACATATCATCTTCATCAAACATAGCATCCCCAAGCTTGGGGCTTTGCATATCATTAGCATCATGGGTATTCAAAGAATTAATACTAACAACATTGCAATCATGCTCATCATGCACATATTCTATGCCAAGCATTCTATGTAATTCTTCTTCTAGTACCTGAGCACAATTTTCCTTTCCATCATTTTCACGAAAGATACTAAAAAGATGAAGCATATGAGGTACCCTCAATTCCATTTTTTTGGTAGTTTTCTTTTATAAACGAAACTAGTGATAAAACAAGAAACTAAAAGATTCGATTGCAAGATCTAAAGATATACCTTCAAGCACTCACCTCCCCGGCAACGGAGCCAGAAAAGAGCTTGATGTCTACTACACACCTTTCTTCTTGTAGACGTTTTTGGGCCTCCAAGTGCAGAGGTTTGTAGGAAAGTAGCAAATTTCCCTCAAGTGGATGACCTAAGATTTATCAATCTGTGGGAGGCGTAGAATGAAGATGGTCTCTCTCAAGCAACTCTGCAACCAAATAACAAAGAGTCTCTTGTGTCCCCAACACACCCAATACAATGGTAAATTGCATATGTGCACTAGTTCGGCGAAGAGATGGTGATACAAGTGCAATATGGATGGTAGATATAGGTTTTTGTAATAAGAAAATATAAAACAGCAAGGTAGCAAGTGGTAAACGTGAGCATAAACGGTGTTGCAATGATAGTAGAGAAGGCCTAGGGTTCATACTTTCACCAGTGCAAGTTCTCTCAACAATGATAACATAATTGGATCATATTACTAGCCCTCAACATGCAACAAAGAGTCACTCCAAAGTAACTAATAGCGGAGAACAAACGAAGAGATTATGGTAGGGTACGAAACCACCTCAAAGCTATTCTTTCTGATCGAACTATTCAAGAGTCCGTAGTAACGTTCAATCTATCATAGAGTTCGTACTAGAATAACACCTTAATACACAAATCAATCAAAACCCTAATGTCACCTAGATACTCCATTGTCACCTCAAGTATCCGTGGGCATGATTATACGATATGCATCACACAATCTCAGAAACATCTATTCAACCAACACATAGAACTTCAAAGAGTGCCCTGAAATTTCTACCGGAGAGTCACGACGAAAATGTGTGCCAACCCCTATGAATAGGTTCCCAATGTCACGGAACCCGCAAGTTGATCACCAAAACATACATCAAGTGGATCACATGATATCCCATTGTCACCACAGATAAACACGTGCAAGACATACATAAAGTGTTCTCAAATCCTTAAAGGCTCAATCTGACAAGATAACTTCAAAGGGAAAACTCAATCCATTACAAGAGAGTATAGGGGGAGAAGAAGATCCAACTAGAATAGCAAAGCTCGTGATACATCAAGTTCGTTCCATCTCAAGAACACGAGAGAGAGAGATCAAACACATAGCTACTGATACATACCCTTAGCCCCGAGGGTGGACTACTCTCTCCTCGTCATGGAGAGCGCCAGGATGATGAAGATAGCCACCGGAGAGGGATCCCCCCCTTTGGCAGGGTGCCATAACGGTTGTAGATTGGTTTTCGATGGCTACAGAGGCTTTCGGCGGCGGAACTCCCGATCTAGGTTAATTTCTTAAGATTTCAATATTTATAGAATTTTTTGGCGTAGGGCACACGTCAGGGGGGCTGCTGGGCTGTCCTCGAGATAGGGGGCGCACCCCCCTTCACAAGGCACGCCCCCACCCTCGGGGGCAGTCCGTGGCTCCCCTGGCCCTTCTCTTTTGTTTCGGGGGCTTCTTTTGGTCCAGAAAAAATCATAAAAAAATGGCTCGTCAATTGGACTCCGTTTGATATTCCTTTTCTGCGAAACTCAAAACAAGGAAAAAACAGAAACTGGCACTAGGCTCTGGGTTAATAGGTTAGTCCCAAAAATCATATAAAAGTGAATGATAAAGCCCATAAGACATCCTAGAAGGATAATTTAATAGCATGGAACAATCAAAAATTATAGATACGTTGGAGACGTATCAGCCGACGCCTCTGCCTCCAGCATGCCCCTCATCTGAGGCATCCGGCTCCTCTTTGACCCCTCATCTGGTCGCTTCCGCGGATGCACGGCCACGACCGCACCCTCTCAGCATATCTTGGGGAGGGAAGGAATCAAACAGGAAGAAGATGAGTGGAGGGGTGAGAAGCGCCATTCTTCTCCTCCCCTCTTTACAAAAGGGCGACCGCCCGAATCAACCAGTCCAAACGCCGAAGGCACAAGGGAACGGGACCAACCCGCTGCTCCAATTAGAGGCATCCAGCCCCCTTCAGCATTAAATGCCTGCATCCTCTGTGTCCGCCGCTTGCCCTCCTCGATGCATGAGTGGTACATGGCAGACGGATCGTGAATCGTATGACGCGTGGTACGACCGTTTCGCACCCCGTGATCGTGGAGCAACCCAAGTCCACTTAGTAAATGAGCCGCGCCCCCTCGACTTCCTTTATTATTTATGAGGAGGGCGCAAACTGCCTCTTTACTAGTTTTGCAACCAAAAGATGACGCAAGCACGTTGCGATCACCCCCACGCACGACCCCCACGTCACCACTGATCGTGGGGAAACACAACCGTCGGAGGAATTACTGCGGTAAAAGGAATCCAACCTCACTGCCCGCGCACCGTTCTGGGCCTAGCTCAACAATGCGTTGTGCTTATGAATGGCCCAGGCCCGGGGGCTCCTGTCGGTGCACAAAAGTAGGGGCGCTCTTTTTTACCCCTTACTTCTGCATGCGCAGTCAGAGCCACGCCTGTGGCCAAACATAATGGAGCAGAAGCTGGGAAGCCAGGAACGCAGAGTTACCAGAACAACGCCAAGACGGTGGCACGAGAAGACCAAGCAAGGAGACATGCTCTCCCCCAGCAAGGACTCTTGCCGGGGCGGCCTGCGCGCCCCCGGCAAGGGCTCTTGCCGAGGCAATCCACTCAGACGCCTCCGTCGCAGCCACCCTTGAAGCCTATGGGCTCCAGCAATATCAACAACATTGGAGCCAAGGCTCGGGAAGCACCCACGTGATGGGATGCAGATCTTTGCGAAGACAAAAATCTATGACTCCCAAGATAAGAACCAGAAGACATGGCGATCACAAGGCTCCTTGCCGAGGACGCCCACGAGGCCCCGGCAAGGCTCCTTGCCGAAGACACAACCCAGAGCCACGGCAAGCCCCTTGCCACGGGATACTCACATAGGCCCCGGCAAGACCCTTGCCGGGACCAGAAGCAAGGCTGTGGCAAGCCCTTGTCGCCCCGTGGCTACCCTAGCTCGGCGGCCGACCCGCTGGCCCAGGCAGGCACCGATGTGGCGATACGTGGTTCCTGGGCCAGCTAGTCAAGCACCTGCGTGGTGGCATGCAAATCTTCGTGAAGGCCCTACCACGACGCCACCTCAGCTGCCTGCTTCACTGGCATGGACGTGCGTCGCGACCAGACAGAGCGGCCACGGACGGGAAGGGCTTCTTTTTCTGTCCCCAATAAAGTAACTAGACACCTAAGCAACACATTTAATGCGCCTTGTCCCATAATGGCATGGGATAGGCCTATACACTGTACACCTTTCCACCTCCTGTGTGCCACTATGGCAGCCCCTTTAGACTATAAAAGGAGGCCCGCGGCATACTGGAGAAGGATTTGGATCCTGGAAAACTGGACAAGCACCGTAGCTAGCTCAAGAACTCAAAAACACTCAAATATACACCAAAGCAGGACTAGGGTATTACGCATCCTCATGGCCTGAACCTGGGTAAATGATTGATGTGCTGACTCTTAGCCCTGCTCTTTGTACAACCTCGCGCCCGCCAACCGTAGAAGGGATTCCAGTGATCCCATAGGTGTCGTTCCGTACCGACACCCCCCTCAGGCGGTCCACCCAGAACCTCCACGGCCCTAGCCGCCCCACAGGCTCCAACCACCTTTTTCACCGTCGCCGGGCCGCCATCGGACATGCCGCCGCCCGTGGATCTACTCTTCCCCGAAAATCCATCGCTCGTGCCTCCACACGCTCTCCAACTTCCTTTCTCACAACCCATGGAGAAGATGTTCACCGTCGGATCTAGGGCCCGCCTAGCCCCCACCAACCTCAATGGTCTTCCACCGCCCGTCATGACGCGCGCGATGGAGCGGCCGACCTCCACCACCGCCTACTCGCTCCATCCATGTTCCACCCCCGTAGCTCCTTGCGCATCCTTCGCCCGCAGCCTCCGCGCCTCCTCCACCAGCGCCCGATCCGGCCTCCACGGGACCCTGCCAGGCACAACAACAATGTATCCGGCCCTAATGCCACCACCGGACTCCTGCAAGAAGTCATAGCCGATGGTCATCTTCCTTGGTGCAGAGACCTAGATTGACGGGAGACTGCACCTCCGTAGTCGGTGGCGGCGAGTGCCACAACGTCCCCGTGCAGTACACAACCACTGCACTGCAGTCCACCTTCCCAGGTGCGCCACCGTCAAGTCCACTGCTTGGGTGTCCCAAAAAGAATCAAGTGAGTAACCACCCCCCGGACCCCTCCTCTGCTCCCATGCCCAAGCCAGACGGCTCTCACACTTGCCTCTTTCTGTTGATAGGATCCAGCGCCACTACATGAGGAACGTCATCGTCGTGGTTTACATCAGGTTATCTCGGGCTTTCGGCCGCTTTACTATAGATGAAGGATGTTGGGGAACGTAGCAGAATTCAAAAAATTTCCTACGGTTCACCAAGATCAATCTAACGAGTCATCTATCAACGAGCATAAAGGAGTGCATCTACATAACCTTTGTAGATCGCAAGCGGAAGCGTTCGAAGGAACGTGGATGATGGAGTCGTACTCGTCGTGATCCTCGTCATCGATGATCCCAGCGCCGAACGGACGGCACCTCCGCGTTCAACACACGTATAGTACAACGACGTCTCCTCCTTCTTGATCCAGCAAGGGGGAAGGAGAGGTTGATGGAGATCCAGCAGCACGACGGCGTGGTGGTGGATGCAACGGGAAAAGCTGCAGGGCTTCGCCGAGACCCTGCGGGAGGAGTTGGAGATGTAACGGAGGGAGAGAGGAGCCAGGGGCTAAGGTGCGGCTGCTCTCTCTCCCCCCACTATATATAGGGGGCCAGGGGGCGCCGGCCCTAGGAGATCCAATCTCCTAGGGGGACGGCGGCCAAGGGGAGTGGCTTGCCCCCCAAGCCTAGGGGGCGCCCCCATCCCTAGGGTTTCAACCCTAGGCGCATGGGGGGTGGCCCATGGGGGGTGCGCCAGCCCACTAAGGGCTGTTCCCCCTCCCCTTACGGCCCACGGGCCCCTCCGGGATGGGTGTCCCACCCGGTGGACCCCCGGGACCCTTCCGGTGGTCCCGGTACACTACCGGTGACCCCCGGAACTCTCCCGATGGCCGAAACTGGACTTCCTATATTTTATTCTTTACCTTCAAACCATTCCGAAACTCCTCGTGATGTACGGGATCTCATCCGGGACTCCGAACAATTTTCGGGTTTTCGTGTGCATATATCTCTACAACCCTAGCGTCACCGAACCATAAGTGTGTAGACCCTACGGGTTCGGGAGACACGTAGACATGACCGAGACGACTCTCTGGTCAATAACCAACAGCGGGATCTGGATACCCATGTTGGTTCCCACGTGTTCCTCGATGATCTCATCGGATGAACCACGATGTCAAGGATTCACTTAATCCCGTATGTAATTCCCTTTGTCTATCAGCACGGTACTTGCCCGAGATTCGATCGTCGGTATACCGATACCTTGTTCAATCTCGTCATGGCAAGTATCTTTACTCGTTCCGTAATCCATCATCCCGTGACTAACTCCTTAGTCACTTTGAGCTCATTATGATGATGTCTTACCGAGTGGGCCTAGAGATACCTCTCCGTCATACGGAGTGACAAATCCCAGTCTCGGTTCGAATCAACTCAACAGACACTTTCGGAGATACCCATTGCATACCTTTATAGCCACCCAGTTACGTTGTGACGTTTGGCACACCCAAAGTATTCCTACGATATCCGGGAGTTGCACAACCTCATGGTCTAAGGAACAGATACTTGACACTGGAAAAGCTTAAGCATTACGAACTACACGATCTAGTGCTAGGCTTAGGATTGGGTCTTGTCCATCACATCATTCTCCTAATGATCTGATCCCATTATCAATGACATCCAATGTCCATGGTCAGGAAACTGTGACCATTTGTTGATCAACGAGCTAGTAACTAGAGGCTCACCAGGGACACGTTGTGGTCTATGTATTCACACATGTATCGTTGTTTCCGTACAATACAATTCAAGCATGAATAACAGACAATTATCATGAACAAGGAAATATAATAATAATCTTTTTATTATTGCCTCTAGGGCATATTTCCAACAAAGGATCCTCTGCAGGTTGCGGCCAAAATGTTCATTGTCGCCTGTCCGTGGATGCCTCAGTGCCCATGTGCACACAGGCACATTTTATCTGTTTTGTTTTTCAGTGTTTTTTGTAGTGCATATGTGAAGTTCGGTGTGTGCTCGAATGAAGACACCTAGCAGTCCACTCTGCTCTGCAATGCATAAAAAGGGAAGAAAACCAATTATAAAGGAGGAGGAAGACACCTAGTGTTGTTTTAAATAATGCAGAGAGGAAATGAGAGTTGAAAATCGATGTGGATGAATGCTTGTGTGCAATGTGTCGCGTGCAAACAAAAAATGCAGTCCACTCGCCTCGTCCCCGCAGTGCATATTGCATTATAGTCTGAAAAAATACAGTGCACGGAATACCAAAAACTCCATAGAGAAAAGATAAAGAGCTAAATGCAGTGCACTCCGGTCTTATAAAAGGTCCACTCTAAAGGTCATTGAAGTACACTTCATTTGGAAAAAAATATGGAAACACAAAAAGTAATGTGGTTCACCTTTGGTACTGTTGCTGTTCATTTACGTCCAATGTGAAGTACGAAAAAACGTGAGGAAAACGACAAAAGAGTAACACGGTTCACTTCTCGATACTGTTGCCGTTCACTTGCGCTCGATGTGAAGCGCACTTCACTTCCTTGTCTGAGAAAATTTAAGCCTGACAAAAGAAATGATGTAGTGCACATTCCTGTCTGCTGCTGCGCGGTTTTTAGTCTGAAGGAATGCGGTTTTCTGTTCGATGAAGTTCACTCATCGATTTGGACGTCGCAAAAAACAAAGTATCCGCATTTCGGTAATTCCAAAACTGCTCTCAAACCGTAAGGAATTAGATAGACTATTCTACATGAAAAAGTTGTGCCTCGTCGATATCTTTTTGACGGTGTGTCATTTGAATCATTCCGACAAGCCGTTTGAAAAAAAATCGTGAAAAACGTCCGTTGCCTCTCGTAGTCAGCCGCATGATTTTCAAAATTAACTAAAAAACGTAAGGATTCTCAAAAATATTTCAATATATGAATGTTACACCTCGTCCGTAGCTTTTCAACGGCGTATTACACGCCTCGTTTCTACAAACGGTTCAAAAACTGGAGTCATAATAGTACGAAAATTTTCAAAAACAATAAAAAAATAATCCGCGATTTAGTAAATTTAAAACTTCTCTTAAACTGTAATGAATTAGAGAAAATAATATATATGTAAAATATGCGTCTCGACGATATCTTTCGAACGGTGTATCATTTTCTTCATTCCGACGAGCAGTTTAGAAAACAAATGCGAAAAAACGCTCGCTGCCACTATTCGTAGATCGCACTGTTTTCAAAACTGTTTTTAAACTGTGAGGAATCTCGAAAAGTGTTCAACATGTCGAAGTAGCGCCTAATCCATAGCTTTTCACTGGTATATTACACGCCTCGTTCCGAGGTACGGTTTAAAAACTGAATCAAAAACAGTACCAAAAAACAATACGTGCAATTTTTTCGACACGAACAGAATAACTATTCTGATAACACTTCCGAATTGCATGCTCAACCCAAGTGCACGTTATTGTTTGAACCAAGTGTGCTGCAGTACTCAGGCGAGTGAACTTCGTATCGAAAAAACTGCACACGTTATTTTCTCGATACCATTTTTGCTCTAGTTTTTTAACCGCTTGTCGGAACGACGCGTGTTATCACAATAGTTATTCTATTCGTGTCGAAAAAACTGCACGCGTGGTTTTTTTGGTACTGTTTTTTTCTCTAGTTTTTAACCGCTTATCAGAACGACGGGTGTAATATATTGTTGAGAAGCTATGGATTAGGGGCAACTTCGCCACGTTGAACACTTTTCGAGATTCATAATAGTTTAAGAGGAGTTTCGAAAATTGTGCGGCTCACAACGAATGACATCGAGCGTTTTTTCGCGTTTTCTTCTAAACCGCTCACCGGAATGAATCAAATGATATACCATTGGAAATATATCGTCGAGGCATATCTTTTTCATATATTTTTTCTCTAATTCGTTACGGTTTAAGAGCGGTTTTAAATTTACTAAATAGTGGAATTCTGTTTTTTTCGAATTTTTATCAATTTACATATTGTTTTTGCTCTTATTTTTGAACCATTTGTCAAAACGAGGTGTGTGATACGTCGTTGGAAAACTAAGGACAAGGCGCAACTTTGATATGTTGAAATGTTTTTGAGATTCCTTACAGTTTTCAGTTAACTTTGAGAATCATGCGACTAACTACGAGAGGCAGCGGTCGTTTTTCAAGAAATTTTTACAAACCGCTGGTCAAAATGATTCAAAATATACGCCGTTGGAAAGATATCATCGAGACACAACTTTTTCATGTAGAATGCTCCCTCTAATTCCTTACGGTTTAAGAGCAATTTTAAAATTACGGAAATGCGGACACTTTGTTTTTCGCAACACCCAAATCAACGAGTGAACTTTATCCGACAGAAAATCGCACTACTTCGGTCGAAAATCGCACTGCATCAAAAAATCAAGTGAACTTCTTGATTTATTTTTTGTCCGACGTAAATTTTCTCAGACTAATTTTTGTTGTCTTTTTTTCAAAAAAATTCTGAACGAGAGTGGACTGCATAGACGAGGCAAGTGAACCACGACATATAGCGAAGTGAACCACAATAATATCTTGTTGTTTTGCTAAAATTTTCACACTTTCATATTGGGGCACATGTGAAATAACATCACTGTTAAAAGTGAACCACATCCGGGAACCAGACACATTGCAAGTATTGTTGTAGTGGACTGCACGAAATAGGTAGCCGCACACGCGCGCAAACTAAGCTTCATGCAGCTCGGGCCACATGAAGTGCACATCCACAAAGAACATATGTACTGCCCCCGAAAACGAAGTGCACGTCGATGGCCGCCGAAACCACACCGCAATGTTTCTGGCCAATGCTCACATACAAGATGGGCTTCTATATGTTCAGTGCACAACTATGGGGATGGGGAACTGCGCACCCGTGTGCCCTCCACTGCTCGTCCTGGAGCTAGTGAACCTCGTGAAGAGGCGTGTTGCACTGCAGCAACAACAACCAAAATTACCCCAAGGGAGGAGCGTGAGCTACATATTAAAAATATGACATTTTCTGCTGTGCACCACGAGGAAAGTGAACGAGAAAACTTTGTATGCATAGTATATGTTGTTTTTTCCGAGCTGTGGGTGATGACTATAATGGACTTCTTTAACAACAACAAACCTCCAGTGTCCAGCTGCTACACACCAAAGACTCACCGAATGCTCGGTGGCCAAACTGCACGGGGGTCCTGTGTAGCTCATCTTCTCCGGCGACGTGGTTAATTTCCTTTAGTGAAGCAAACAACGAACTACAAGAAAGGAAGAGGGAATCAGAGGCAATCCTTCAATCTCCCAGAACTATGAGAACAAAATAAACCAAAAGCACAAAATGAACTGCATTAGTGCCCGACAAACTGCAATGATTTGCTTTACAACTCTTGGTCACTGTAGAATCGGGCGCGTGGGGGACGAAGTGCATTGGTTTCCCCAGCGGACTGTACGCTAAGCAAGGGGGAGCACTGGGCTGCTATATAACAAGGCTTCCAGTGACCTGCACTGCTCCACGCCGATCTAGGTGACGAGGGCCATAGGGGGAAGCCTGATCTAGCACACCGGCGAGCTGGATGACGTGGCCGTCGGAGCCCATCCACAGCTTAGGGAGGTTGCACTCTGGGGCTGTGGTGTACAGCGGCGATGGTGCATCGAGCTGGCCAAATCGAGCAGCAGCAGCGGGCCAGGGTCGGGGCGGCCGGTCGACGGGAGGTGCAGCGGCGTCGCGGGGCAGGAGGTGCAGCGGCAGCGCGGGGCACCTCTCCGCCACACAACATCTGTGGAAGGCATTGCAGGGGTCTTGTCAGATCCGTCCAGCGCGACGGGAGGGCGGCGCTCGACTGTGGGGTGGGGGATCGACCGAATCCCATGCGCCAAGCCTGGTGGCTTCGTACGGGGCCGGGAAGGCAGGATCCGACACGGGCAAGGCCCTGGTTGTCGATTTGGTGCTCGTCGCGGACGGATCAGGGACTGCTAGTGTACACGGCTGCGGGGGAGGGTGCGGCCGCGGTGGCGCTGTAGGTGGTTGGTCATGGTAGCGCGCCGCCGGCGGAGGAACTACCCGGGTAGGAGGAAGGTAGGGCGCGGGTGGGGCAAGGGGAAGGTGGGTCGTGGTCGAGGTGGTTCTATGGAGGGAGTGGAGTAGGTTGGGGGAGGAGGTGGGAGGGATGGGATGCGGTGGGGAAGGAAGAAGGTGGAGGGGTGGGTTCTTTTTTTAACTGTGCATGATGTGGTTCGATAGGTGTGGGCGGTAGGAAGAACTATTAGTAAAATAAGATATTTTGTGTGCAGAATAAGGTCTTAAGGGGGTGTTATCATAATAGACCCACCCTATATATATAAGGCTTCAAGTGCGTACCTTTTGGTGAAAGTGTTGTCCAATGAGAATTATATTTTGTATTACTCATGTAGCCTACGAAGTTTATCGCACAGCCTTGTAACTTCGTACCCCATTTCTAAATTTGTACTAGTCCTCTGTACCGTATATTGCGCTACTCGTACTACTGCCTCCCTCCTGGTTTATTGCTCCCCTTCGTAATTTGTGTCAAATTTTGACCATAAATTTAACTAACTAAATGTTAATGCATGTCACAAAAAATTATATCATTGGATTCGTATTTGAACATAGTTTCCAATGGTATAATTTTCAGTGACATGTATTGACATATTGTTAGTTAAACCTATGGTTAAAATGTGACACTAAATACGAGTAGTAAGTAGTACAGTAGTACTAGTATACATCGGTCACATTATTCATCATGTCCTCACATTGAATTGACGTGACAACACGTTGCGCCTGAGGTGACACAAGAGTCCCGGTGGCGTGTTCAGTTCACCAAAGTGAGCCTCACCCCTCTCATAGTACTACAATAACACTCTCGCATTCTCTACAAAATCACTCTCTCATTCTCTCCCGGTCTCCCCGCCTCACAGTCGTCGCCTTGTTCCGATCCATTTGGTATGATGAGCGATGAGCTACTAGAGTTGATATACTTCATTGCAAGTAGTCAAAAGGAAGATGCTGAAAAAATCAATCTCAACAAGGATGCTCTTCAAGCTAGCCGGATGAAGGAAGGAACCAGCAGGGCCACTCCTGTGAGTATTCGTCCCGTCGCCCGGTATGATGATTTTCATCTTTATGGGGGTTTTCAAGTCTTTAGAGTCTACATGTAGTAATGAATCTGAGACCCAGTTTGTTCGAGTATTGTGGACTTCAGATTTGGAGTACCACTTATCTGTCAAAATCTTTCATCATTTACTTAAAATAGTTGATTCATCATACATTGAGTACCATTTAACTGGAATTAACCGATGTAAGTCCAAGAAGGATTGGTCGGTGCTGCCGGCTGACATCAAGTTCGATCCCATGGATCAGGAGCTCATCGAGCACCTTGAGGCCAAAGTGAGTGATTACAGCGCGAGATCTCACCCTCTCATCGATTTGTTCATACCAACCATCGACAGCGAGCACGACATATGCTACACCCATCCCGAGAAACTTCTAGGTGAGACACCGGTCGGTCGTCTATTTGCACAAACATATTCCTATGTTTATAGCTCTATTTTTCTTTTTAGACGCAGACCTAGTGAAGCAATTACAATTTTACCGTTAATAAAAAGTGAAACAAGTGACTGCAACATGCCAAATATGTTATGAAAATGCCAACTATGTAGCCTAAAACCTGTATTCGCCAATACTGCAGGTATCACACTGAGTGGCCTAAGCAAGCATTTCTTCCAGTGCAACTCCAGGGCGTTCAAAAGGGGCACATGGACGCGTCGCAAGATACCGTCGGAGTGAGGAATGCACGTGACATGGCACAAGACCGGCAATACCTTGCCGGTGATGGTCAGCGGCTAGCAGACGGGCAACAAAAAGGTTCTAGTGTTGCCCACCAATAAGAACTTCGACCAGGAGAGGACCAACTGGGTGATGCACCAGTACCGCCTTAGGGCCCTAGAGCAAGAGAAGGAGGGGGAGTTGGTCGTCTGCAAGATTTTCTACCATACGAACATCAGGGCCAGGACTAAAAAGATTATAAGTTAGTTTTGTATTGGTACTTGTTCTACCTGGACATCTGCAAGTTGGTATTGTGGTTAAGGATCTTTCAGTATGAACTTGGCATTTGCTTCCAACCATCATGTCAAAGGTTGACGTGGATATAATGCTGAATCATTTGTTTCGAAACGAATTTTCAGGCACCTCATTTATTTATTTTAATGGGTAGCATAAGCACCCGCCATTCCAATTCCAGTTGTCCAATTTTTTTACATACTCGAGTACGCACGGGATCCATCCTGTGGGTTTCATAGGCTGATATTTTTTTGAGACAATCACATGCTGATAGTGTTGGACGTAGCACGTCAGGACTGGGTTGTGATACGCCAAGCCCAGTTGCAAATTGTTAAAAGAGAGGAGCGATGGATTTGGGCCTTTGATACGTCTCCAACGTATATGTAATTTATGAAGTATTCATGCCATGTTTACAATAATTATATATGATTTTGGTATGATTTGATTAGAACTAACCCAGACTCGCGCTATTTTCAATAGAACTACTGTGGTGTCGTTTCTTGTGCAGAAATAAAAATTCTCGGAATGGGTTGAAAATTTACGGTGATTTATTATGGACCAGAAGAAGCCCCCAAAGCAAAAGAGTTGGGCCAGAAGATTCCTGAGCCAACCACAAGGGTGGGGGCGTGCCCACGCTCCTTGGGCGCGCCCCCTACCTTGTCGTCGACTCATGGACCCCCCTGACTTGTTCTCAAAACAAAAATTCCTATAAATAGAAAAAAAAAGAAACCTAGATCGGGAGTTCTACCATCGCAAGCCTCTGTAGCCAAAAAAAACCTATCGGGAGCCTGTTCCGGCACCCTACCAGAGGGGGAATCATCACCGGAGGCCATCTTCATCATCACCGGAGGCCATCTTCATCATCCCGGCGGCCACCATGATGAGGAGGGAGTAGTCCACCCCCGGGGCTGAGGGTATGTACCAGTAGCTATGTGCTTGATCTCTTTCTCTCTCTCTCTCTCTCTCTCTCTCTCTCTCTCTCATGTTCTTGATTTGGCACAATCTTGATGTACCGCAAGCTTTGCTATTGTAGTTGGATCTTATGATGTTCCCCCCCCTCTATCTTCTTGTAATGGATTGAGTTTTCCCTTTGAAGTTATCTTATCGGATTGAGTCTTTAAGGATTGGAGAACACTTGATGTATGTCTTGCATGTGCTTATCTTGGTGACAATGGGATATTCACGTGATCTACTTGACACATGTTTTGGTGATCAACTTGCGGGTTTCTGTGACCTTGTGAACTTATGCATAGGGGTTGGCACACGTTTTCGTCTTGATTCTCCGGTAGAAACTTTGGGGCACTCTTTGAAGTTCTTTGTGTTGGTTTGAATAGATGAGTCTGAGATTGTGTGATGCATATCGTATAATCAAACCCGTGGATACTTGTGGTGACATTGGAGTATCTAGGTGACAATAGGGTTTTGGTTGATGTGTGTCTTAAGGTGTTATTTGAGTACGAACTCTAGGTCTATTTGTGACACTTATAGGAATAGCCCAATAGATCGATCAGAAAGAATAACTTTGAGGAGGTTCCGTACCCTACAATAATCTCTTCGTTTGCTCTCCGCTATTAGTGACTTTGGAGTGACTCTTTGTTGCACATTGAGGGATTGTTATATGATCCAATTATGTTATAATTGTTGAGAGAATTTGCACTAGTGAAAGTATGAACCCTGGGCCTTGTTTCTAAGCATTTCAATACCATTTGTGCTCACTTTTATCATTAGTTACCTTGATTTTTTTATATTTTCAGATTACAAAAACCTATATCTACCATCCATATTACACTTGTATCACCATCTCTTCGCCGAACTAGTGCACCTATACAATTTACCATTGTATTGGGTGTGTTGGTGACACAAGAGACTCTTTGTTATTTTGTTGCAGGTTTGCTTGAGAGAAATCATTTTCATCCTACGCCTCCCATGGATTGATAAACCTTAGGTCATCCACTTGAGGGAAATTTGCTACTGTTCTACAAAACTCTGCGCTTGGAGGCTGCTACTTCTCGTGCTTGCGTTGTATTCCCTTGAAGAGGAAAGGGTGATGCAGCACAGTAGCGTAAGTATTTCCCTCAGCTTTAGAGAACCAAGGTATCAATCCAGTAGGAGACCATGCGCCAGTCCCTCACACCTGCACAAACAAATAAGAACTTCGCAGCCAACGCGGTAAGGGGTTGTCAATCCCTTTACGGTCACTTACGGAAGTGAGATCTGATAGATAGGATAGTTTGATATTTTTGGTATTTTTTGGATATAAGTACAGAAAGTAAAAACAGCAAAGTAAAGTAGATTGTAGATTGATATGTTGAGAATAGACCCGGGGGCCATAGGTTTCACTAGTGGCTTCTCTCATGATAGCAGAATTCTACAGTGGGTGAACGAATTACTGTTGAGCAATTGATAGAAAAGTGAATAATTATGAGAATATCTAGGCATGATCATTATATATAGGCATCACGTCTGAGACAAGCAGACCGAAACGATTCTGCATCTACTACTATTACTCCACACATCGACCGCTATCCAGCATGCATCTAGAGTATTAAGTTCATAAGAACAGAGTAATGCTTTAAGCAAGATGACATGATGTAGAGGGATAAACTCAAGCAATATGACATAAACCCCATCTTTTTATCCTCGATGCCAACAATACAATACGTGCCTTGCTGCCCCTACTGTCACTAGGAAAGGGCACAACAAGATTGAACCCAAAGACAAGCACTTCTCCAATTGCAGGAATTATAGATCTAGTAGGCCAAACCAAACCGATAATTCGAAGAGACTTGCAAGGATATTATAATCACACATAAAAGAATTCAGAAAAGAACCAAATATTTCTCATAGATAATCTTGATTATAAACCCACAATTCATCGGATCTCGACAAACACACCACAAAAAGATTACATTGAATAGATCTCCTTGAAGACCGAGGAGAACTTGGTATTGAGATCCACAAAGAGAGAAGAAGCCATCTAGGTACTAACTATGGACCCGAAGGTCTGTGGTAAACTACTCACAACTCATGGTGAGGCGATGGTGTTGATGTAGAAGCACTCCGTGGAAGATCCCCCTCCGATGGAGCTTCGGAACAGGCCCCAAGATGGGATCTCACGGGACCAGAAGGTTGCGGTGGTGGAATTAGGGTTTTCTCTATTTCCTCGATGTTTTCAGGGTACATGGGTATATATAGGAGGAATAAGTAAGTCGGTGGATCAACATGGGGCCCATGAGGGTGGGGGGCGCGCCCAGGGGGAGGGGGCGCGCCCTGGACCCTCATGGGCACCACATGTCTCTTCTGCCTTGGTGCTCAAGTCTCTCGTGAATATATTGTTCCAAAAATAACTCTCCCGAAGGTTTCATTCCGTTTGGAATCTGTTTGATATTCCTTTTCTGCGAAACCTTGAAATAGGCAAAAAAAACAGCAATCTGCACTGGGCCTTTGGGTTAATAGGTTAGTCCCAAAAATAATATAAAAGTGTATGATAAATCCCATTAAACATCCAAAACATCATATATAATACAATGGAACAATCAAAAATTATAGATACGTTGGAGACGTATCAAGCTTAATTCCTGCTCGTCCTCTAGTAGGTAAATGATAAAAACAGAATTTTTGATGTGGAATGCTAACCAACATAATTTTCATTGTAATTTCTTTATTGTGGCATGAATGTTCAGATCTGAAAGATTCAAGACAAAAGTCTATATTGACATAAGAAATAATAATACTTCAACCATATTAACAAACCAATCATGTCTTCTATAAATATCATGGCCAAAGAAAGTTATCACTACAAAATCATATAGTCTGGCTATGCTCCCTCTTCGTCACACAAAATATTCATATTATGCACAACCCCGGTTTCAGCCAAGCAATTGTTTTCATACTCAATTTTTTCAAACCTTTCAACTTTCAAGCAATACATGAGCGTGAGCCATGGATATAGGACTATGGGTGGAATAGAGTGGTGGTTGTGGAGAAGACAAAAAGGAGGAAGATAGTCTCACATCGACTAGGCGTATCAACGGGATATGGAGATGCCCATCAATAGATATCAATGTGGGTGAGTAGGGATTGCCATGCAACGGATGCACTAGAGCTATAAATGTATGAAAGCTCAACAAAAGAAACTAAGTGGGTGTGCATCCAACTTGCTTGCTCACGAAGACCTAGGGCATTTGAGGAAGCCCATCGTTGGAATATACAAGCCAAGTTCTATAATGAAAATTCCCACTAGTATATGAAAGTGACTAACCATGAGACTCTCTATCATGAAGGACATGGTGCTACTTTGAAGCACAAGTGTGGGAAAAGATAGTAGCATTGTCCCTTTTCTTTTATTTTTCTTCTTTTTTTCTTTTTTTCTTTTGGGCCTTTCTTTTTCTTGACCTTCCCTTCTTTTTTTTCTTTTTTTTCTGTGGGACAATGCTCTAATAATGATGATCATCACAGTTATATTGATTTACAACTCGATACTAGAACAAAGTATGACTCTATATGAATGCCTCTGGCGGTGTACCAGGATGTGCAATGCATCAAGAGTGACATGTATGAAAAATTATGCATGGTGGCCTAGCCACAAGTACGATGTGAACTACATGATCATGCATGGCAATATGATAATATGAGGCGTGTCATATGAACGGAGCGGTGGAAAGTTGCATGGCAATATATCTCGGAATGGCTATGGAAATGCCATGATAGGTAGGTATGGTGGCTGTTATGAGGAAGGTATATAGTGGGTGTATGGAATCGGCGAAAGTTGCGCGGTACAAGAGAGGCTAGCAATGGTGGAAGGGTGAGAGTGCGTATAATCCATGGACTCAACATTAGTCATAAAGAACTCATATACTTATTGCAAAATTTACGAGTCATCAAAACAAAGTAATCAACGCATGCTCTAACTTCGTGCGCCCCCGACCTCCACACAAAGGATGACACTCTACAAATACCTCATGCTCTAACTTCGTCACATAGCGGTTCACCATACGTGCATGCTACGAGAATCACAAACTTTAACACTAGTATTTATCAAATTCATAATTACTCCAATAGCATGACTCTAATATCACTATCCTCATATCTCAAAACAATCATCAAGTATCAAACTTCTCATCATATTCAATGCACTCTGTATGAAAGTTTTACTACATTCATCTTGGATGCCTATCATATTAGGACTAGTTTTATAACCAAAGCACATTACCATGCTGTTCTAAAGACTCTCAAAAGGATATGAGAGATCAAGAATTTCTACAAAATAAAATCACCACCGTGCTCTAAAAGATATAAGTGAAGCACTAGAGCAAAACTATTTAGCTCAAAAGATATAAGTGAAGCAGATAGAGTGTTCTAACAAATTCTAGACCATAATTATCTCTATCAAAAAGGTGTGTCCAGCAAGGATGATTGTGGCAAACTAACAAGCAAAGACTCAAATCATACATGACGCTCCAAGCAAAACACATATCATGCGGTGAATAAAAATATAGTCCCGAGTATAGTTACCGATAGATGAAGACGAAAGAGGGGATGCCTTCCGAGGGCATCCCCAAGCTTAGGCTTTTGGTTGTCCTTGAATTTTACCTTGGGGTGACTTGGTAATTCCCAAGCTTAGGCTCTTTCCACTCTTTGTTTCATTGTCCATCAAAGCCATACTCAAAACTTGAAAAACTTCACAACACAAAACTTAGCCAAAAATCTCGTTAGCTCCGTTAGTATAAGAAAACAAACCACGTCTCAAAGGTACTGTAATGAACTCATTCTTTGTTTATATTGGTGTTAAACCTACTGTATTCCAACTTCTCTATGATTCATACTCCTCAATACTACTCATAGATTCATCAAAATAAGCAAACAACACACGAAAAACAGAATCTGTCAAAAACATAACAGTCTATAGTAATCTATAACTTTCGAATACTTCTGTAACTCCAAAAAAATTGAAATAAATTGTTAAATGTGAGGAATTTATCTACTAATCATATGCAAAAAGAATCAACTAAATAGAACTTTCCAGTAAAATCTGGTGACTATTCTCGTGAGCGTTAACGTTTCTATTTTTACAGCATGATCATATAAACTTCACACAAGTCTTCCCAAAGGTTCTACTTGGCTAAAACACTAATTAAAACACAAAACCACATCTAAACAAAAGCTAGATGCAATGTTTATTCCTAAATAGAAGCAAAAATAAGAAAATAAAATTGGGTTGCCTCCCAACAAGCGCTATCGTTTAACGCCCCTAGCTAGGCACGATACAAGGATAGATCTAGGTATTGCCATCTTTGGAAGGCAATCCATACGTGGCCCTCATAATGGATTCATAAGGTAATTTGATTTTCTTTCTAGGAAAGTGTTCCATGCCTTTCCTTAATAGAAATTGGAATCTAATATTTCCTTCCTTCATATCAATAATTGCACCAATCGTTCCGAGGAAAGGTCAACCAAGAATAATAGGACATGAAGGATTGCAATCAATATCAAGAAAAATGAAATCTACGGGCACATAATTCCTATTGGCAACAATAAGAACATCATTAATCCTTCCTATAGGTTTCTTAATAGTAGAATCCGCAAGATGCAAATTTGAAGAAGAATCATCAAGCTCATGGAAACCTAATAAATCACACAAAGTTTTTGGGATAGTGGAAACACTCGCACCCAAATCACACAAAGCAAAGCATTCATGATCCTTAATTTTAATTTTATAGTAGGTTCCCATTCATCATAAAGCTTTCTAGGGATAGAAACTTCTAGTTCAAGTTTTTCTTCATAAGATTGCATCAAAGCATCAACTATGTGTTTGGTAATAGCTTTATTTTGACTATAAGCATGCGGAGAATTTAGTACGGATTGAAACAAGGAAATACAATCAATCAAAGAGCAATTACCATAATTGAATCCCTTGAAATCCAAAGTAGTGGGTTCATCACTATGCAAAGTTTTAATCTCTTCAATCCCACTTTTAACAATTTTAGCATCAAGATCTAAAAACTCTGAATCATTGGGATGCCTTTTAATTAAAGTAGACTCATATCCAGTCCTATCTTTATCAAGATTCATACTAGAAAACAAGGATCTAATAGGAGACACATCAATAACTTTCAGATCTTCATCTTTATTTTCATGATAACTAGAAGAACACTCTTTCATAAAGCACTCTTTTTTAGCATGCATCCTAGCGGTTCTTTCTTTGCATTCATCAATGGAAATTCTCTTGGATTTGAGAGACTCATTAATATCATGCTTAGGCAGAATAGATCTAAGTTTGAAAGAATTAACATCAAGAGTAATTCTATCCACGCTTCTAGCCAACTCATCAATCTTGAGCAATTTTTCTTCAAGCAAAGCATTGAAATTCTTTTGTGAATTCATAAACTCTTTAACATTAGTTTCAAACTCTGAAGACATCTTTCCATAAGAGTTATTGTAGGAATTACCATAATTATTAGAGGAATTACTAGGAAAAGGCCTAGGATTAAAGTTTCCACTATAAGCATTGTTACAAAAATTATTCCTATCAACAAAATTCGCATCCATTGATTCATTATTATTTTCAATCAACGTGGATAAAGGCATATCATTAGGATCAGAAGATGCACTCTTAGCAGCAAATAATTTCATAAGTTCATCCATCTTTCCACTCAAAACACTAATCTCATCAATAGCATGCACTTTTTTACAAGTAGATCTTTCGGTGTGCCATTGAGAATAATTAACCATAATATTATCTAGGAGTTTGGTAGCTTCTCCTAAGGTAGTTTCCATGAAAATGCCTCCTGCGGCCGAATCTAAAAGATTTCTAGAAGCAAAATTCAAGCCATCATAAAAGTTTTGCATATTCATCCACAATTTCAACCCATGTGTAGGGCAATTACGCATCATTAATTTCATTATCTCCCAAGATTATGCAACATGCTCATGATCTAGTTGCTTAAAATTCATAATATCATTTCTAAGGGAGATAATCTTAACAGGGGAAAAATACTTAGAGATAAAAGCATCTTTGCACTTATTCCACGAATCAATACTATTTCTAGGCAAAGAGGAAAACCAAGTTTTAGCACGATCTCTAAGTGAAAACGAAAATAACTTCAATTTAACAATATCATTATCTGTATCCCTCTTCTTTTGCATATCACACAAATCAACAAAGTTGTTTAGATGGGTAGCGGCATCTTCACTAGGAAGGCCGGAAAATTGATCTTTCATGACAAGATTCAACAGAGCAGCATTGATCTCACAAGATTCAGCATCGGTAATAGGAGAAATCGGAGTGCTAATAAAATCATTATTGTTGGTATTGGAGAAGTCACACAATTTGGTATTGTTCTGAGCCATAGTGACAAGCAAGCAATCCAACACACAAGCAAACAAGAAGCAAGCAAACGGTAAAGACACAGCAAAAAGAAGGGCAAATAAAACGGCAAGGGTGAAGTGGGGGAGAGGAAAACGAGAGGCAAAAAATGTAATGCGAAGGATAAGGGTTTGTGATAGGTACTTGGTATATGACTTTTGCGTAAACCTCCCCGGCAACGGCGCCAGAAATTCTTCTTGCTACTTTTCGAGCTTGTGTTGTATTCCCTCGTAGAGGAAAGGGTGATGCAGCACAGTAGCATAAGTATTTCCCTCAGTTTTTGAGAACCAAGGTATCAATCCAGTAGGAGGCCACACGCGAGTCCCTCACACCTGCACAAACAAATAAGAACTTCCCAGCCAACGCGATAAGGGGTTGTCAATCCCATTACGGTCTCTTACGGAAGTGAGATCTGATAGATTGGATAGTTTGATATTTTTGGTATTTTTTTGGATATAAGAACAGAAAGTAATAACAACAAAGTAAAGTAGATTGTTGATTGATATGTTGAGAATAGACCCGGGGGCCATAGGTTTCACTAGTGGCTTTTCTCATGATAGCAGAATTCTACGGTGGGTGAACGAATTACTGTCGAGCAATTGATAGAAAAGCGAATAATTATGAGAATATCTAGGCATGATCATTATATATAGGCATCACGCCCGACACAAGTAGACCGAAATGATTCTGCATCTACTACTATTACTCCACACATCGATCGCTATCCAGCATGCATAAAGAGTATTAAGTTCATAAGAACAGAGTAATGCTTTAAGCAAGATGACATATTGTAGAGGGATAAACTCAAGCAATATGACATAAACCCCATCTTTTTATCCTCGATGGCAACAATACAATACGTGCCTTGCTGCCCCTATTGTCACTTCTCCCATTGAAAGGATACCGCAAGATTGAACCCAAAGCCAATCACTTCTCCCATTGCAAGAACTATAGATCTAGTAGGCCAAACCATACCGATAATTCGAAAAGACTTGCAAGGATATTATAATCACACATAAAAAAATTCATAAAAGAACCAAATATTTCTCATAGATAATCTTGATCATAAACCCACAATTCATCGGATCTCGACAAACACACCGCAAAAAGATTACATCGAATAGATCTCCTCGAAGACCGAGGAGAACTTGGTATTGAGATCTAGAAAGAGAGAAGAAGCCATCTAGGTACTAACTATGGACCCGAAGGTCTGTGGTAAACTAGTCACAACTCATGGTGAGGCGATGGTGTTGATGTAGATGCACTCCGTGGAAGATCCCCCTCCAGTGGAGCTCTGGAACAGGCCCCAAGATGGGATCTCACGGGAACAGAAGGTTGAGGCGGTGGAATTAGGGTTTTCTCTATTGCCTCGATGTTTTCAGGGTACATGGGTTTATATAGGAGGAAGAAGTACATTGGTGGAGCAACGTGGGGCCCAGGAGGGTGGGGCGCACCCTGGACCCTCGTGGGCACCACGTGTCTCTTTTGCCTTGGTGCTCAAGTCTCACGTGAAGATATCGTTCCAAAAATAACTCTCCCAAAGGTTTCATTCCGTTTGGACTCCATTTGATATTCCTTTTCTGCAAAACCCTGAAATAGGCAAAAAAAAGCAATCTGCACTAGGGCTTTGGGTTAATAGGTTAGTCCCAAAAATAATATAAAAGTGTATGATAAAGCCCATTAAACATCCAAAACATCATATATAATAGCATGGAACAATAAAAAATTATAGATAGACGTATCAGAGGCCCAACACGAGTCTACAAGAAGAAGGTTGCGTAGTAGACATCAAGCTCTTTTATGCCGCTGTTGCCGGGGAGACTAGGAAAGCTGCACGCACATCCAGTGAACGAAGCTCTTTTCTGGCGCTGTTGCTGGGGAGGTGAGTGCTTGAAGGTATAGCTTTAGATCTTGCAATTGAATCTTTTAGTTTCTTGTTTTATCACTAGTTTAGTCTACAAAAGAAAACTACAAAAAAATGGAATTTAGGTTACCTCATATGCTTCATCTTTTTAATGTCTTCCGTGAAAATGATGGAAAGGAAAATTGTGCTCAATTGATAGAAGAAGAAGTCAATAAAATGTTTGGCACTAAATTGTTGAATGATGAGCATGATTGCAATTTTGTTAGTATAAATTCTTTGAATATCCATGATGCTAATGATATGCAAAGCCATAAGCTTGGGGATGATGTGTTTGATGAAGATGATATTTTTAGTCCCCCAATTTTTGATGAGCAAAGTTATTATGATGATAGCATGCCCCCTATTTATGATGATCGCAATATTTGTGGGGTTGGAAGGGTGTCAACTTTAGGTAATGATCCCACTATTTTGGAGGGTGTTGATTCTTTTCACAATATTGATAAAGGTGGATTTGGAGAAGTCGTGACTTTATTTAGTGATGAATCCACTATTTTGGAAGAGGTTTCAATTGATTATGAGGACAAAGTTGGTATTTATGATGATTATTGTGATGACATGTATGCTATAAAGAATCATGATAACCATGAAACTTGTCATCATGATTTTAATGTTCAATTTGATTATGTCAATCAAGTATCTCATGATAGTTATTTCGTTTAATTTTCTCCTCCCGCTACTATGAATGAGAAGAATTTTGCTTATGTTGGGAGTAGTAAAATTTCTATGCTTGTGGATCATGAAAAGAATGCTCTATGTGATAGCTATATTGTTGAATTCATTCATGATGCCACGGAAAATTATTTTGAGAGAGGAACATATGCTTGTAGGTATTGCAATAATATCAAGTTTCCTCTCTATGTGTTGAAAGTTTTGAAGTCATGCTTTTTTTGCCTTCCTATGCTAGTTGATTCTTATTCCCATAAATTATTTGCTCACAAAATCCCTATGCATAGGAAGTGGGTTAGGCTTAAATGTTCTTGTCATGCAATTCATGATGCTCCCTTTGTGTTTCAATTCTTTACTTTCATGTGAGCATCATTGAAATCTCAATGCCTAGCTAAAAGGCTTTAAAGAAAAGCGCTTGTTGGGAGACAACCCAATATTTTTCTTTCCTGTTCTTGAATAAATATATCATCTAGCCTCTGGTTAGATAAGTTTTTATAATTTTCATTAGTATTTGTGCCAAGTAAGACCTTTGAGATGATTTGGAAGATAGTAGATTGGTTTTGCTGAAAAACAAAAACTTTTGTGCCAAGTGTTTGAATCCTTTCTGACTACCGGAACGTGATAAATTCTTGAATTTTTTATACAATTCTGACCTACAAATTGCCCACGTTGTCATAATTTTTTAGAATTTTTAGAGGAGATTTTACATCAATTTGCATCTTTACAGACTACCCTGTTTAAGACAGATTATGTTTTCTTGTGTTGTTTGCTTATTTTGATGCATCTATGGATAGTATCATGGGGTATGATCCATGGAAAAGTTGGAATACAGTAGATATAGCAAAAATATAAAATAATAATGAGTTCGCAATAGTACCTACAAGTAAGGATTGGATTTGTTTTACTAACGCATCTCACGAAGGTTTTGTTAAGTTTTGTGTGATTGAAGTTTTCAAGTTTTGCGTCAGATATCAATATGATGAGAATAAGGAGTGATAAGACCCTAAGCTTGGGGATGCCCAAGGCACCCCATGGTAATATTCAAGGAATACCCAAGCAACTAATCTTGGGGTTGCCCAAGGCACCCCAACATAATATTCAAGGAATACCCAAGCAACTAAGCTTGGGGATGCCCAGGAAGGCATCCCCTCTTTTGTCTTCAACATTATCGGTAACCTTACTTGGAGCTATATTTTTATTCGTCACATGATATGAGTTTTGCTTGGAGCGTCATTTTCTTTTGTTTAGATTTGCTTGCTGCTATTTAGAATAAGGTTTTGTATCTTTTATTTCAATAAAAATGTCAAGTCTTTCCTTTACCATGCTTATTTTGGAAGTCTTTATGTTGCTATTTGAAAACAGGAAGTTTATCGCTGTTACAAAAAATCCCTAGAAAATTAATAATGTGATAAAAGCTTAAATTTTTTAAACAATATGCCATGATAAATTCTCTACAGTTGTAACATCCCAAAATTATAAATTTTGGAATGTTATAATAAATAGATAGATTTGATTGCTTGTTTGATGTGCTGAGTGAAATTGAGTGAAATTTGAAACTTTTGAAAGTTAAATGAGAGGGAATGAAATGACTTTCCCAAACTTTCACTTTGCATTTGTGATCTTCGGGAATTCAAATTCTTTTCATCACAAAACCCTGGAGTGAAGATAATATGACTTCTTCCATTTACTAAATGAAAAAGGGCTTTGAAAGGATTTTGAATTTCGTTCTCGAAATATTTCAAATTCAGAAACTTTATGCAACTCAATCATTTTCACGAGAGAAGATAAAATGACTTCTTCAAATTTATAGGAAATATGAGTTGGAAGTTTTTTTGAAATTTTCTACAACTCATTTTCAAAATTTGAGTTATTGGTTTTTATTCAAATTATTTTTCTCCAAAAATAATCTATATGGAAAATAGGGTAACATGATTCCATATAGTGGAAAATTGGAGAGAAATAAATTTGAAGTCATTTTGGTATTTTTAAAATGATTTTTATTGGATTTTATTACTTCAGTAGCACCTTTTGATTTATTAGGATTTGTGAGCATTTTATTTGACTGTAGAAAAATGTTCATGTTGTAGGGTTTGTTTTTCTGAAAATTTCGATATATAATATGCATATATTATATATTGATTTTTGTTTAATTTCCTTTTCTTTTCTTTGTCTGTTTTTTTTATGAATAACTTTCCAGCCGACTGGGCCGGCCCAGCCGAAGCCAGGCCGCGGCCCAGCTCGCCCTGCCATCCTCGTCCCCGAGCGGACTCCGCTCGGAGTCTTTCCGTAGCCGACCTAGGAGGTCGTGCCGCCTCCGGACTCCTTCGTTTGCCTCCTCCCCAAGCCAGGCTTCGACCCCCTCCCTCCTATAAATCCCGCCGCCCTCGCCTCTCCTCCTCTCTCGCATTGCCGCCGCCCCGCACTTCGCGCGTTGCCGCCACTCTGCTCGCCGCCGTTGCGAGCTGCTGCTGCCGCTGCTCCGCGCAACTCCGTTGCCGCACTCCACCCTCCTCCACGCGTCGCCGCCGCCGCCCCGCCCCGCGCCTCACCAGCATCGCTCCACGCCGCCTTGCTAGAGCCACGCCGGAGTTCGCCGCTGGCCGGTTTGTTTCCCCGAACCCGATCTGCGCCGGACCCGATCCAACCCGCGGTTTTCGAAGAAAAACCGTTAGGTAAAAACCCCCCGGTTCACTGTTAAGTCCGGTTTTCTGTTAGATTGGTTTTCTTTGTAGTTAGATCTATTTAGTGAACGTTCACTAGTTAGGCTTATAAAACGAACGTTCGTTCGTTAAACTTTTCTTTTTATGTTTAGTTTTCGGCCAGGGATCCATCTGTAAATATTTATTTTACAGATTAACCCCTGAACTACAAACGACCGTAACTTTTTGCTCGTTGGTCCAAATCCCACGAAACCAACGCCCACGTCTTCGTTACGATCTCCTCTTTCCAGTAAAACAACTTAAACATGATTTTGAAAGTTTAAAATTTGAATTCAACTAGTTTTTGTTTCAAACTTCTTTTTGTCATAACTTGAGTTTTATAACTCCGTTTTAGTTGATTCTTTTTGCAAATCGAAGCTCTTGACCTAAACTTTCTGATAAGGTCAAATTCACATAATTTTGGTACTATTAGAAATTGGTTTCTGTTTCAAGAGTCATTCGTTTGTTTTCGAAGTTTTCTGAAGTGTTTTCTTCGTCCTTTCCGATCTTTTGAGTGATTGCTTATGTGTGGTTACTATTGTTTGCTTACGATAGATTGATCGGAGTGTGACGAGTAGATCTATCACATGTTCTGAGTGCGAATCTTCTACATCGTCAGTACAAGGCAAGTTCACACTTTGATCATACTTTCCAATACCCAGTTTTTATGCATTAGATCAAACCCTCACACATTGCTTGAGTAGGATATCTTAAATTGTGGGTCTGGAAAGTAGTTTGAGGTAGAATCTATTACCTGCATTATTTTCAAATCCTGGGAGTTACTTCTACGTTATGCTTAGGTTGCCATGCTATGCTCGTAGACGTGCATTGGGTTTGAGAGAATATCCATGACAGATGTGAGTTGTTAATTAATGGTTCTACTTAAGATGGCTACTTGAATACACATCTGGGAGGATTGGTTGCAGGGCACCTGGGGAATCCAGTGTTGTCCTAGGAAATCCCGGGATTTCCGTGTGATTGTCCTATGGAATGCCACCCAGGCTCAAAGGGATCATAAAACTATTCATGCTAGAAACTTCCGTGTGCAACCACAATGCCATTATGGGCTCTGGCATAGTATGAGTAAGTTGTGTGAGCTCTTTCGTGGTGGACTAGTAGATGTAGGGGAAAGTAGGTGTACGGGTCCACCTGGGGTAAAGAGTAAATGCTTCTGAAAGGCTGTGTCTCGGTCAACCGTTTCTCAAACACCATGCAGTGCGAGAAATCTAACGGGGGAGATCGAGTCTTGTGGGAAAAGTTCACAAACCTCTGCAGAGTGTACAAACTGATCATGATTAGCCGTGTCTCGGTTATGGACAATCTTGAGTATCCGGTACTTGAATTATTGGTTGATCTCATCACTCTAAAATTTAATTTTGTTGGGTTTAATGATTACTTTAATTGGGATTGAGTTGGAGGTACCTTCTCATTGATGTTTCAACTACCATGATAGTTAAAATAAAAGTTATTCCTTTGTGGTAGGGAAGAATCAGCTTTATGCAAAAACAGCCTTACAGCCTCCACCAGCCAAATATGCATGTAGTTGTAGGCATTGTTCATCATTACTTCTACAGTGTGAAATTGCTAATACATTCAATGTACTGACCTACATGGCTGCAACGTCTCATGTTGCAGGAATTATTCGACGAGTAAGTGTTACGTTAGGGTTGTGCTCTCTACACTCAACTTTGCCGTTGGTGTTGATGGAACTCCACAACCTTGTTACTTCCGCTGTATTGATTGAGGTAATAGTATTTACATTACTTTATACATGTGATTTACCTCTGTTATAAATCCTTGAGTACTGTGTGTGTCAGCATACCGTTCCAGGGATGACACTTAAGCATAAGACTTGATCCATTCGGGTCGGGTCGCTACAACAGTGTGGTAAATTTTTAGAATTTTTTGAGTTAGAGAAGTATGGATTTTCCTTAATCCTTAACATACTATGTTGTTTAGATAGATTGTTGTTATGTTTGCATTTTTGCATATGTTTGTTTCTTTAATGATTCTATTTGAGGATAAGAGTATTAAATATCCAGAGGCATTTAGTATGAAATGTCAAATTATAATTTTAGTGACTTGCTACAATAGAGATTGTTAAGGTTTTGATTTGATTTATACTAACTTATCTCACGAGTTCTTGTTGAGTTTTGTGTGGGTGGAGTTTTTGAGATTTAGGAAAACTGTGACATAAGAGGAATTAAGGAGACACAAGAGCTCAAGCTTGGGGATTCCCAAGGCATCCCAAGATAATATTTCAAGAAGTCTCAAGCATCTAAGCTTGGGGATGCCGCAGTTGGCATCCCACCTTTCTTCACCAATAATTATCGGTTAGCAATGGTTGAGCCTAAGTTTTTGCTTCTTCACATTATGTGTGCTATCCTTCCAGTGTAATTTTATTTTGCTTTGCTTGTTGTTTGAATAAAATATTGAGATATGAATTTTATTTTAATGAGAGAGAGTCCTCACATGGCTACATAACTGTTTAACTACTTGTTGATCTTCACTTATAACTTTCTGGAGTTGTTTGCCATTTACTCTCGTGCTTCACTGATATCCTATGAGTAAATGTTTGAATGAATTGTATATCATAAATAGGAAATAATATATGTTTGATATGCTTATCCCATGGGGAGTAATGACTTATAAGAAGGATAGGTGGTAAAATTTATTGAAAGATTAGCAAACACAACATTGGTCACTTGAACAATTCATGAAAGAATATTGAAGGAAGAGAGATTTTACATATAAATATACTATCTTGGACATCTTCTATGATTGTGAGCCCCATCAATTATTTTCAAACTTGAGCAAATTAGTTGAAGTTGAACAAGGAAGACCACATAATGAGTTATGTTTGGGTATATTTGTATAGAAGTTATATTGTTATTGATCCTCCAACATGTAGTGCTTGCTATTTAGAATCTTTGCTAGCCAAAATTTCTATACTAAGCGGGAATATTGCTTGTGCATCCAACATCCTTGAACCAAGTTTCTTCCATGAGTGTCCATCATATCTACCTATATTCGGTATTTACCTATCGTTCCAAGTAAATTTGCATGTGCCAAACTCTAAACCTTCAAATAACAATCCGTTTTGTATGTCCGAATCGCACATGCAGCGACTAGGGGCTGTCAGTATCTTCCATGCTAGGTGGGTTATTATCACGATGAGTGTTTATTCACTTATCATTCACGAGAGAGTGGCTAGTAATTGGGATGCCCAGACCTATGATCAACAGATCAAAAACAAAATTTCAAATAATTAAACAAAACTCCACCAAGAAAGTTGTTAGTATGGACGCTACCCGTTGTTTCGGATTAGCCGTGGAGTGTGATTGTTGGTGGAGGGGAGTAAAAAGTTTACCATTCTGTTTGGGAACTGTCTATAATGTGTCTCATATGGAAGATATTGGAAACTCTTGGTCGTTGCATTGACAATGAAAGCATACGTCTCATAATTATATTCATCTCTGTTTTAAAAGCTTCAAGCTCTAGCACCTCTATAAATCCCTGCTTCCCTCTGCGAAGGGCCTATCTTTTATTTTTATGCAAGAGTCGATAGTATTCCTTCTCATTCCAACCTACTCTTTAGTTGGCAAGCATCATGTGATGGGGAAATATCTAAGCATATATGGCCATTCAAATATATTTGATCATGAATTATTAATGTTGACAACTATTTATATGATAAATGAGTTGGGAGGCGAAACATTAAGCCCCTATCTTTCTCTGTGTTCAATGGATCCTATTTATTTTAAAAATATGCTTTGAGTGGTAGCAATCATGGAAGACTATATGGTAGTTGAGTATGTGGCATTTGCTAAATCAAAGCTCTTACATACACCCTTCCTGAAATAAGATGAATTGCAACTGTTTGATGACTAAGAACATTGTTTGTTAGTTTTCAAGAAAGTTTATGGTGTATGCTTTAACATGTGAATAGCTTACAACTTTATCATGAGAAGTTTTATAAGATGAGCTACTATTTATGATATATATTGATTCTAGAAAAAGTGTTTGGAATTATCGTTAATCAAACTTATGCACTATGCTAGCATTCACACTTCATACTGTATTTATTCTATCATTTATCTAGTTGAGGACGAGCAGGAATTAAGTTTGGGGATGCTGATACGTCTCCAACGTATCTATAATTTATGAAGTATTCATGCCATGTTTGCAATAATTCTATATGATTTTGGAATGATTTGATTAGAACTAACCCAGACTGACGATGTGTTCAGCAGAACTACCGTGGTGTTGTTTTTTGTGCACAAATAAAAGTTCTCGGAATGAGCTAAAACTTTACGGTGGTTTTTTATGCACCAGAAGAAGCCCCTGAAGCAAAAGAGTTGGGCCAGAAGAGTCCCGAGCCAACCACAAGGGTGGGGGCACGCCCACCCCCCTAGGGCATGCCCCCTAC
>LR738710.1:265383795-265412947 GCA_902687465.1 Secale cereale | reverse complement strand
GCATGAGCGTGCACACACACACACACACACACACACACACACACACACACACTCCCTCGCTCGAAACCCTAGTAAGGTCACCGCCACTTCAAAGCCTCCATTGTCAACATTTACCGGTTTACCCGTGCAGCTTACCCACCTATCTCTATACCCAGGCCACCCTGAGTTTCTTAGATGATGCCTGCCAAATGCCCCCTTTCCCACAGATCCCCATCCCCATCCCACACTCCATAGCATCGCAGCCTAAGCCCGGATACGCTTCCCGTGGAGCTCAAGGAGCGACTGGCCCAAAAGAGGTGTATTCGGTCTCTTCTCCCGACGTCACCGAGGAAGCTCATGACCATTAATGGCCGCATGCACTCAATAAGTGGGCTAGAGTATGTGGGTATGTCGCGAACGCGGGCTATGACATCGAGGTCATCGACATCGACAGCCTGACGCGGGCTATGTCACAGGATAAGTGGCCCACCCCCAACCCCTCGGGTTCAACCGCCGTTGATCTCATCCATGGCCCCGCCGCTGATCTCCTCTGGCTCACTATTAAGAATTTGGCATCCTACATCACCATCCAGACCCTTTTGTCATTTCTGAAGGACACGTTCCATGACGCTGGCTTGGGATCCACAGCTTCCAAGTTAGACATCGTCGATGATGACCACGAGGAGGACACCCTCTCTGGCTCTTCCAAGGGGAAAGAGCTCATCTGCTCTTCCAAGGGGAAAGAGCCCGTCTGCGACATAAGGAAGGGCACCCTATAGCCGTGCTCTTCCAAGGGGAAGGAGCCCATCTGCGACAACATGGAGCACATCCAGGGTCTGTGCTCTTCCCACGGGAATGAGCCCATCTGTGACAAGTGAGGAAACCCATGATTTGTTTTTTTGTGCCTATTCACAAGGGGAACCCATGGATTGTTTTGTCGAGTGCCTTTTGTAGTGTAGTGAGAATATGTCCAATTTTAATTGCTATATTTGGTTGTTTCCAGTATGCGTTGTTTATTTCATTTGTTCACAATGTGATGCTCTATATGTGCAATTATTTACTGTGCAATACATTTCATCAATCCAGTTTTAAACATACCGATAGGAATGCATATATTTGCTTGTTGTTTAGCCTGTTATAGCTAGAATATTCCTATTTTTTAGTTTTTTTATTGATCGGTTGTTTGTAGTTAGCATATGTCCAGTTTCAAACGCTATGTTTGGTTGTTTGTAGTATGCCTTGTTTATTCTAGTTATTCACAACGTGATGTTCTATATGTGCAGGTATGAACTGTGCAATTCCATTCCATCAATACCAGTTTCAACAATACCACTATGAATGACTACATTTGGTTGCTGCATCTTGTAGTTAATAGGCATTTCCATTTTTATTTAACAATAACCAGTGTACTTAGACTGGCACAATACCAGTTTGAATGACTATGTTTGCTTGTTGTTAAATGTTAGGCTTGTTGCAGTTAACACACCTTTCCACTTGTTTTGCTTTACTAGCGTGCTAAAACCTGCACAATCAAGCTATCTTTTGGTGATTATTTTGTCTGCCATGGATATATTTGGTTGATGTTTAACCTGCTGTTCTTAACATGCCTCTCGATGTACCTACATAGGACAATTTTGGGAACGACTGATGTTTTCCATCGAGGTTAGTTTCATCCCATGGCTTATATATACTCACTGTTCAAGATATCGGTAGCTGGTACCATATAGGTCGGGGGCTGATAAGGGACTAATCGGTGAATCCGACTTTTAAGTGAGTATATTTGTAAAGCCATTTATCGTTAGGTTAATTAGGGCCATATGTAATATATCTGAGGCTTCATAGCAACATGCAATGTACTTAATGTCTAAATATGCAATCATATCCTACATAGCAACAAGGAAGAGTGTTATCTTAATGTTCTGGTTATGTCTAGATATACGTAGAAGAGCAACAAAAACAACAACAACAACAACACAACCATGTTTGGATACTCAACTTAGCTAGAGGTTATAGTTAGTTTCTAGCTCCTGGCTAACCCTAAACTAACTCCATCCAAAGAGGTGTTTGGATGAGAGAGTTAGATTGATAATAAATGCACTAGGAGAACTAGCTCCAATTAGCACCTCTTGGGTGGGATGGTCTTTTTGGGTGGGCTAGATGCAACTAGCTCAAACTAGCCCTCGTGTTTGGATATACTTTAGGGCTATTTTATCCCGAACTAGCTCAATCTAACGCTAACCCATGGATACAGCATCAGTTAATCAGCCGATAATTTGTAAAAATGCAATAAAATCCTTCCGGTCCATAATATAAGATGTTAATTCATTAATATGTGAGTATATTTGATGTTATAAGATATTATAAAAGAGTGTTTTACTATATCATTGTACAATTGATGTTTAGCTTCTAATATTAACTTGGTACTTTTTAGGTACATACGTCATTGGTAAAGATACGCGCTTCGACCCTTTCTATTTATAGGGCAATGAGATATTGATGAACCAACATCAAGCGAGGAAGCTGTTAAATATTGTTAGTAAAACGGGTCAAAAGATGGCAATTAAACTATTTGTTTACACTTTATCCAAGACAACGGTGAACTGTAAGATGGTAAGTAATAACTCTACAACCTTCTTTCTACTACCCATAATGAGTTGTGTTAGATGACAATGTCTTAATCTTTTTCCTTTGAAGGAGTTCCCAAAGCAGTTTACTCAAGATTACTTCTCAAACTACATGATTGGTGGGCATGCAAAGGTTAAAGTATTTCTACCACAACACGGTGATTATCTTGATGTTTTCATGAAGACCGTGAAGGATGGGCGGTCGGCCATCATAAGGGGTTGGACTAGAGTCGTGCGTGCCTTCTGCATGGAGGAGGGCACAATATGGGCATTCCGCTTCACCTTGTTCAGCAACCAAAATGTATTTCACCTCTTTCTTTATTGTCTTTAATAGTACTAGTACACAGTTGTGGTTCATCATTCTTTATTTGGTTCTTATGTAATTCTTGAACATTTGTACCTATGAATCGAATAGTGCATTGGTTGTTTGAACCTGATGGATATGAATAAAGTTATAGCATACATTCAAATTCAAATCTGGTACGATTTGAAATAGCAGCAATTAAATTACGATGAAATTACGCTCTCCAGGTCGTTTAAAACACAAACGTTTGCGATATACACCATAATCTGACACGGTTCACAGAAAGGAATCGTGTTCAAGCATGCACACAGTTTGCAAAGCGTGTGCGATGCCAGACAATATCACAAACGGTGCGGGCAAACTAAACGTTTGTGATAGTTGCCTTATCATACATGATTCACAACCATGAACTATTTCTGATGTGGTATGCATCATAAACATTGCACCATAGAATAGTGTGTGCAATAGTTGTGATGTACGACAATGTTATGATGGTCCGACATTTCGTAATCCGGTCCGACACTCGTACGGCGATTAGCTAATCTTCTTAATTAGTTATTGCATACGGTTTGGGGAAAGCGAATGTATGTGATTGTCTACTTATCATACACGTTCTATAATTGTGAACCGTTTGTGATGGGTCGCGCATCATAAACATAGCACCACAGAATACCGACTGCGATGGCAATGCGAGTACACATGAGTTGCAAGAATGCAGCGTCTGGGTGGCTCCCTATCCCCGACAATTTCTGGGTCGTGTGGGAAGGAACCCCTATCGCAGTCACTCACTTGGCGACTGTTCCAAATGTCGTCGCGGAAAGGGGTTAAAACCCGTTTGTATAGCACCTTGGTGTACGAGTGGGTGGCAGAACAACTTAGCATGGAGGCTAGGGTGGGACGAAGCAACGTCTTAGATGGGGTGTAGGAAGAAGGGCAAGGCGGCAGGTAGGTGATCCGATGCGGCAGCAGATCAAGCTGATTTCTAGTCATGCCGGTGATGGATTTGTGGAGTCGAAATTGCGGAGAAATAAGTACCCGTCGAGAGACAATTTTTTTGGTTTGGACTAAAAAAGTCACCTGAGGTGGGACATGTAGGACGGGAGGACTGAGATGGATGAAGGGGCGGGCAGGACGCGGTCAGGTAGCAGGAAAGAGAACCTTACATTCTTTTAATATAGTAGAGACTAGCAAACATGATTGTGCGTTGCAATGGGCGAGAAAAACTCGCACAGACCTCGCAACATTTGTCAATGGCACATCATGCTCGAAATCTTTTCCTTCTAGCCCCATCCATACAAACATTGAATTCCAAACATGTACCCATGAAGTTGTATGATATTTCATAATATTTATGTTCATCGATCAAATAATATATATATATATATATATATATATATATATATATATATATATATATATATATATATATATCCAAATTTATTTTTTTATTTTTCCACACTTTATATCTTAATCAAGTGGTGTCCATGCAGCAAGGAACACAAAATCAGCTTTTATGACTTTTGTTCTGTCTATGTATGAGATAAAAAGAAAAACACAGAAAGGTATGCAATGTTGTACTATGTAGGTCAGGAGTGATGTACGTAGTTGATGGTTATGTCCTGGACGCTTAGAACACCTCTCCCTCTCAATTTTGACTCAAAGGCATCATGGTCCTCCTTCTTGTCCTATCTGTCCTCGGTAGCTGAGGTTACAATGATGTATGTGCAATGTATTTGACGTGCAATCCATTCTACCGAACTCATCACATACAATGTTGAGGTCGTCATAGTTTGTCTGCCCCTACTAGGACTGTTCATCCAACCGCAATCATGTACGTCTCATCCTTTAACCAACCACCACATTCACTGTTCATCAAGAGGCAGGAGGTTCGATCGGCTTCAGTAAGCATCAGCAGCTTTCGCTCGGGTTCAGTTAGCAGCAGTAGCGAAGGAATCACCCGGGTTCAGTTAACTGCCAAGGGATCGACCGCTCGGGTTCAGTAACGTAGCCTAGTGCAATCGCTTGGGTTTAGTAGTGAACGCCATGCTTGGGTTCACTTAGAGCCCAACACCTCGCACACATGCGCGTACGTATATGACAGAAACGCGCAAACCTCTGTGCATCGCTCCGCCTCGACTACCCACTGTAACCGGTAACTCCACAAAATTTTCCTCGCCCTCGCTTCTACCATGATTTTTTCCATCATAGACGGCCCAAAGAATTTCATGCAGGTGTGTCCCCGGCCCGCCCAGGATGAAAAGCCCATTTTTTCATGATTTTTGTCATAGAAGTAGGAGCCCACCACATCTATGATGATACGGGTTTTTGTCACAATTATCGTCATAGAAGTGTCATAAGCATGACAGAAAAAAATCGTTCGGGCCAAAATGTCACGGATGTGTCTTTTTTTTGTAGTGATGCATGTGTACGCATGAATCCCTCCGATCGAGTTGAAGTGGCTAGTACCACGAAACATCATGAACCGATCTTGCTCTATGTGGGGACTGTACAATTTTCAACGCAAGCGGCACATCAATATTGTGAAATGGTATTCAAACATGCATGCACGCATCACCTCCATACATATGCATGTAGTGGTTGTCTTCGAACGGTACACTCCCTCGCGTGGTTATCGGCGACAAGCCTATATATTTGTGGGCCTGCATGGACATCCATGATCACCTTGACCGACAACAAGATAGATTACGATGGCGGATTCTTCCTTTGGTTCGTGCTATCGTAGTATAGGTCATGGTGAGATTCGGACCTAATTAAGTTTGAGTGCATACTATGCACGCATGCATGCATGAATCCCTATCACCGGCTTGAAGTGTGGTGTGCAATACATATGGATCGTCAACTAACCCTCACTTAGTATGGGGATTTCTGGTTCGAAAGTACGGTGCCACATCAGAGTTGTTCCATTGCGTATTCAAACACACCTCTCTATACATATCTTCGGGGCTAGCTACTTGAATGATTATTGGCGAGCTTGCCCATCTCCGAGGTCGCATGGACGGCCATCACTTTGACCAACAACAAGAGAGAGGTTGTACGACCAATGTGGATTATTCTTAGTCCATTTCACGATCCATCTTGGTGAGATGCCTCTCTGGCCCACTAACTGAAAGTGAGTGTGTGGGGGGCTGCTACCTCGCACTTTGCTAGGTGAACCTCCGTGGGGGGAATGCATTCATAGCTTAGGATTCCCTTCCTGCCGACACGAGGGGGGGAGCAATATGGTGCAATTTGTGAGATAGTGTTGGGAACGTAGTATTTCAAAAACATTCCTACGATCACGCCATATCTATCTAGGAGAAGCATAGCAACGAGCGGGGAGAGTGTGTCCACGTACCCTTGTAGACCGAAAGCGGAAGCGTTTAGTAACGCGGTTGATGTAGTCGAACATCTTCGCAATACAACCAATCAAGCACCGAATGCACGACACCTCAGTGATTTGCACACGTTCAGCTCGGTGACGCCCCTCGAACTCTTGATCCAGTTGAGGCCGACGGAGAGTTTCGTCAGCACGACAACGCGGTGATGGTGTTGATGAAGTTACCCACGCAGGGCTTCGCCTAAGCACTGCGACAATATGACTGAGGTGTGTAACAGTGGAGGGGGGCACCGCATACGGCTAAAACAAATGTCAACTTGTGTGCTCTAGGGTGTCCCCTGCCCCCGTATATAAAGGAGCAAGGGGAGAGGCCGGCCGGCCCCTATAGGGCGCGCCCCAAGTAGGATTCCTACTCCTAGTAGGAGTAGGTTTCATCCTTTCCTAGTTCAACTAGGAGAAGGAAGGGAAGGAGGAAGAGGGGAGAAGGAAGGAAGGGGCGCTGCCCCTTCCTAGTCCAATTCAGACCAGCTCATGGGGAGGCGCACGGCCACCCCTTGTGGCCCTTCTCTCCTTTCCCGTATTGCCCATTAAGGCCCACTACTTCCCCGGAGAATTCCCGTAACTCTCCGATACTCCGAAAAATACCCGAATCACTCGCAACCTTTCCGATGTCCGAATATAGCCTTCCAATATATTGATATTTACCTCTCGACCATTTCGAGACTCCTCGTCATGTCCGTGATCTCATCCGGGAATCCGAACAACTTTTGGTACATCAAATCACATAAACTCACAATACCAATCGTTATCGAGCGTTAAGCGTGTGGACCCTACGGGTTCGAGAACAATGTAGACATATGACCGAGACTATTCTCCAGTCAATAACTAATAGCGGAACCTGGATGCTCATATTGGTTCCTACATATTCTACGAAGATCTTTATCGGTAAACTACGTTGTTCCCTTTGTCATCGGTATGTTACTTGCCCGAGACTCGATCGTCGTTATCATCATACCTAGTTCGGTCTTGTTATTGGCACTTATCTTTACTCGTTCCATAATACATCATCTCGTTGCTAACTCATTAGTAATTTGCTTCCAAGGCTAATTACGATGTGTATTATCGAGAGGGCCCAGAGATATGTCTCTGACACTCGGAGTGACAAATCCTATTCTCGATCTATGCCAACACCACAAACACCTTTGGAGACACCTGTAGAGCATCTTTATAATCACCCAGTTACATTGTGACGTTTGATAGCACACAAGGTGTTCCTCCGGTATTCGGGAGTTGCATAATCTCATAGTCAGAGGAACATGTACAAGTCATGAAGAAAGCAATAGCAGTAAAACTAAATGATCATAGTGCTAAGCTAACAGATGGGTCTTATCCATCACATCATTCTCCTAGTGATGTGATCTTCTTCATCAAATGACAACACATGTCTATGGTTAGGAAACACAACCGTCTTTGATTAACGAGCTAGTCTAGTAGAGGCATACAAGGGACACTCTGTTTTCTCCATGTACTCACACATGTAGTAAGTTTCTGGTTAATACAATTCTAGCATGAATAATAAACATTTATCATGATATAAGAAAATATAAATAACAACTTTATTATTGCCTCTAGGGCATATTTCCTTCAGTCTCCCACATGCACTAGAGTCAATATTCTAGTTCACATCGCCATGTGATTTAATACCGATAATTCACATCGTTATGTGAATAACACCGATAGTTCACATCGCCATGTGACCAACACCCAAAGGGTTTACTAGAGTCAATAATCTAGTTCACATGGCCATGTGATTAACAACTAAAGAGTACTAAGGTGTGATCATGTTTTGTTTCATGAGAAAAGTTTAGTCAGCAGGTGTGTTACATTCAGATCCGTATGTATTTCGCGAATTTACATGTCTATAATGCTCTGCATGGAGCTACTCTAGCTAATTTCTCCCACTTTCAATACGCATCCTGCTACATCTAGAGCTTGTGTTGTATTCCCTCAAAGAGGAAAGGGAGACGCAGCACAGTAGCGTAAGTATTTCCCTAAGTTTTTGAGAACTAAGGTATCAATCCAGTAGGAGACCACGCGCCAGTCTCTCGCACCTGCACAAAAAAATAAGAACTTCGCAGTCAACGCGATAAGGGGTTGTCAATCCCTTTACGGTCACTTACGAGAGTGAGATCTGATAGAGATGATAAGATAATATTTTTGGTATTTTTGATATAGAAACAAAAAGTAAAGAAAGCAAATAAACAACGGCGATAGAAATTGGCTAGTTGACGGGAAAGTAATATGATAATGATAGACCCGGGGGGCATAGTTTTCTCTAGTGGCTTCTCTCATGATAGCGATATTCTACGGCGGGTAAACAAATTACTGTCGAGCAATTTATAGAAAAGCGAATGATTATGAGACTATCTAGGCATGATCATTGTATATATGCATCACGTCCGAGACAAGTAGACCGACTCTAGCTTGCATCTACTACTATTACTCCACACATCGACCGCTATCCAGCATGCATCTAGTGTATTGAGTTCATACGAACAGAGTAACGCCTTAAGAAAGATGACATGATGTAGAGGGATAAACTCAAGCAATATGATGAAAACCCCATCTTTTTATCCTCGATGGCAACAATACAATACGTGCCTTGCTGCCCCTACTGTCACTAGGAAAGGATATCGCAAGATTGAACCCAAAGCCAGGCACTTCTCCCATTGCAAGAACTATAGATCTAGTAGGCCAAACCAAACCAATAATCCGAAGAGACTTGCAAGGATATTATGAGCACACATAAAAAGTGCAGAGAAGAACCAAATATCTTTCATAGATAACCTTGATCATAAACTCACAATTCATCGGGTCTCGACAAACACACAGCAAAAAGAGATTACATCGAATAGATCTCCTCGAAGACCGAGGAGAACTTTGTATTGAGATCCAAAGAGAGAGAAGAAGTCATGTAGATACTAGCAATGGACCCGAAGGTCTATGGTAAACTACTCACAACTCATGGTGAGGGCGATGATGATGAAGAAGAAGGCCTCCGTGATGGATCCCCCTCCCGGAACAGGCTCCAAGATGGGATCTCCACGGGAACAGAAGCTACGGTGGTGGAACTAGGGTTTTCTCTCTGCGTATGGAGTTTTTGGGGTACGTAGGTATATATAGGAAGAATGAGGGCACCGGGGGCCATGTGGGCCAGCCTCGAGGCAGGGGGGCGCGTCCTGGGAAGGGGGGCGCGCCCCCCACCCTCGAGGGCTGGCCCTTCGTCCCCTGACTTGGTCCCGAAGGTTCCCGAGCGTGATTTCCTCCAAAAATATCTCTCGCGAAGGTTCCATTCCGTTTGGACTCCGTTTGATATTCCTTTTCGGCAAAACCCTGAAATAGGCAAAAAAACAGCAATCTGGACTGGGCCTTTGGGTTAGCTGGTTAGTCCCAAAAATGAAATAAAAGTGAATGATAAAGCCCATTAAACATCCAAGACTTCATAAATAATAGCATGGAACAATAATAAATTATAGATACGTTGGAGACGTATCAAGCATCCCCAAGCTTAATTCCTACTCGTCCTCGAGTAGGTAAATGATAAAGGAAGAAGTTTTGATGTGGAATGCTAACCAATATAGTTTTTCAATGTAATTCTCTTAATTGTGGCATGAGTGTTCAGATCTGAAGGATTCAAGATAAAAGTCTATATTGACATAAGAAATAACAATACTTCAAGCAATACTAACAAAGCAATCATGTCTTCTCAAAATACTATGGCTAAAGAAAGTTATCCCTACAAAATCATATAGTGTTGGCTATGCTCCCTTGTTATCACACAAAATATTCATATCATGCACAACCCCGATTTCAGCCAAGCATTTGTTTTCATACTCTATCTTTTCAAACCTTTCAACTTTCACGCAATACATGAGCGTGAGCCATGGATATAGCACTATGGGTGGAATAGAGGTGGTTGTGGAGAAGACAAAAAGAGGGAGATAGTCTCACATCGACTAGGCGTATCAACGGGCTATGGAGATGCCCATCAATAGATATCAATGTGAGTGAGTAGGGATTGCCATGCAACGGATGAACTAGAGCTAAATATGAATGAAAGCTCAACAAAAGAAACTAGTGGGTGTGCATCCAACTTGCTTGCTCACGAAGACCCAGGGCATTTGAGGAAGCCCATCGTTGGAATATACAAGCCAAGTTCTATAACGAAAATTCCCACTAGTATATGAAAGTGACTACACATGAGACTCTCTACAATGAAGAACATGGTGCTACTTTGAAGCACAAGTGTGGAAAAAGATAGTAGCAATTGTCCCTTTTTCTTTTTTCTTTTCTTTTTTTTGGGCCTCTTTTTTTTTCTTTGGCCTTTCTTCTTTTTTCTTTTTTTTTGTGGAGGGGCTTTATAGATTTAGCCTTTCCTCCCATGGGACAATTCTCTAATAATGATGATCATCACACTTTCATTACAACATGATATTACAACTCGATACTACAACAACAAAGTATGACTCTATATGAATGCCTCCGGCGGTGTACCGGTATGTGCAATGAAACAAGAGTGACATGTATAAAAATTATGCATGGTGGCCTTGCCACAAATACGATGTCAACTACATGATTATGCATGGCAATATGACAATATGATGCGTGTCATATAAACGGAACGGTGGAAAGTTGCATGGTAATATATCTCGGAATGGCTATGCAAATGCCATGATAGGTAGGTATGGCGGCTGTTTTGAGGAACAATATGGTGGCTGTTTTGAGGAAGGATATATAGTGGGTTGGTGGCACCGGCGAAAGTTGCGCGGTACAAGAGAGGCTAGCAATGGTGGAAGGTTGAGGGTGTGTATAATCCATGGACTCAACATTAGTCATAAGAACTCATATACTTATTGCGAAAATTTACGAGTCATCAAAACAAAGCAATCAACGCATGCCCCTAGGGTGGGGGGGGGGTTGGTAGGAGTTAACCATCGCGCGCCCCCGACCTCCACACAAAGGTTGACACTCTACAAATACCTCATGCTTTAACTTAGTCACACAACGGTTCACCATACGTGCATGCTACGGGAATCCCCTGACTTGGCCCCGAAGGTTGACGAGCGTGATTTCCTCCAAAAATATCTCTCGTATAGGTTTCATTCCATTTGGACTCCGTTTGATATTCCTTTTCTGCAAAACCCTGAAATAGGCAAAAAAACAGCAATTTGGACTAGGCCTTTGGGTTAGTAGGTTAGTCCCAAAAATGATGTAAAAGTGAATGATAAAGCCCATTAAACATCCAAGACTTCATAAATAATAGCATGGAACAATAAAAAATTATAGATACGTTGGAGACGTATCACATCCAGATTGATACTTAAGAGTCATCTGGATTAGTGTCAAAGCTTGCGTCGGCGTAACTCTTTACGACGAACTCTTTATCACCTCTATAATCGAGAAACATTTCCTTAGTCGACCAGTAACTAAGGATAATTTTGACCACTGTCCAGTGATCTACTCCGGGATCACTATTGTACCTCCTTGCCAAACTTATAGCAAGGCACACATCAGGTCTGGTACACAGCATTGCATACATGATGAATCCTATGGCTGAAGCATAGGGAATGACTTTCATTTTCTCTCTATCTTCTACAGTGGTCGGGCATTGAGTCTTACTTAACTTCACACCTTGTAACACGGGCAAGAACCCTTTCTTTGACTGATCCATTTTGAACTTCTTCAAAACTTTATCAAGGTATGTGCTTTGTGAAAGTCCAATTAAGCGTCTTGATCTATCTCTATAGATCTTGATGCCTAATATATAAGCAGCTTCGCCGAGGTCTTACATTGAAAAATTCTTATTCAAGTATCCTTTTACGCCATCCAGAAATTCTATATCGTTTCCAATCAACAATATGTCATCCACATATAATATCAAAAATGCTACAGAGCTCCCACTCACTTTCTTGTAAATACAGGCTTCTCCAAAAGTCTGTATAAAGCCATATGCTTTGATCACCTCATCAATGCGTATATTCCAACTCTGAGATGCTTGCACCAGTCCATAGATGGATCGCTGGAGCTTGCACACTTTGTTAGAACCTTTAGGATCAACAAAACCTTCTGGTTGCATCATATACAACTCTTCTTTGAGATATCCATTAAGGAATGCAGTTTTGACATCCATTTGCCAGATTTCATAATCATAAAATGCGGCAATTGCTAACATGATTCGGACAGACTTAAGCATCGCTACGGGTGAGAAAGTCTCATCGTAGTCAACTCCTTGAACTTGTCGAAAACCTTTCACAAAAAGTCGAGCTTTGTAGATAGTAACATTACCATCTGTGTCAGTCTTCTTCTTAAAGATCCATTTATTTTCAATGGATTGTAGGTCATCGGGCAAGTAAACCAAAGTCCACACTTTGTTCTCATACATGGATCCCATCTCAGATTTCACGGCCTCAAGCCATTTTGCGGAATCTGGGCTCATCATCGCTTCCTCCTAGTTTTCAGGTTCGTCATGGTCCGGTAACATGACTTCCAGAACCGGGTTACCGTACCACTCTGGTGCGGAACGTACTCTGGTTGACCTATGAGGTTCGGTAGTGACTTGATCCGAAGTTTCATGAACATTATGATTAGCTTCCTCACTAATTGGTGTAGGAATCACTGGAACTATTTTCTGTGATGAACTACTATCCAATTCAGGAGAAGGTACAATTACCTCATCAAGTTCTACTTTCCTCCCACTCACTTCTTTCGAGAGAAACTCCTTCTCTAGAAAGGATCCATTCTTAGCAACGAATATCTTGCCTTCGGATCTGTGATAGAAGGTGTACCCAACAGTTTCTTTTGGGTATCCTATGAAGACACATTTCTCCGACTTGGGTTCGAGCTTATCAGGTTGAAGCTTTTTCACATAAGCATCGCAGCCCCAAAATTTAAGAAACGACGACTTGGGTTTCTTGCCAAACCACAGTTCATACGGTGTCGTCTCAACAGTTTTAGATGGTGCCCTATTTAACGTGAATGCAGCTGTCTCCAATGCATAACCCCACAACTATAGTGGTAAATCGGTAAGAGACATCATATATCGCACCATATCTAATAACGTACGATTATGACGTTCGGACACACCATTACACTGTGGTGTTCCAGGTGGCGTGAGCTGTGAAACTATTCTACATTGTTTCAAATGAAGACCAAACTCGTAACTCAAATATTCGCCTCCGAGATCAGATAGTAGAAACTTTATTTTCTTGTTATGATGATTCTCTACTTCATTCTGAAATTCATTGAACCTTTCAAATATTTCAGACTTGTGCTTCATCAAGTAGATATACCCATATTTGCTCAAATCATCTATGAAGGTCAGAAAATAATGATACCCACCACGAGCCTCAACACTCATTGGACCACATACATCAGTATGTATGATTTCCAATAAGTCAGTTGCTCGCTCCATTGTTCCGGAGAACGGAGTTTTAGTCATCTTGCCCATGAGGCATAGTTCGCAAGCACCAAGTGATTCATAATCAAGTGATTCCAAAAGCCCATCAGCATGGAGTTTCTTCATGCGCTTTACACGAATATGACCTAAACGGTAGTGCCACAAATAAGTTTCACTATCATTATCAACTTTGCATCTTTTGGCTTCAATATTATGAATATGTGTATTTACTATGATCGAGATTCAATAAACCATTCACCTTGGGTGTGTGACCAGAGAAGGTTTTATTCATGTAAACAGAATAACAATTATTCTCTCACTTAAATGAATAACCGTATTGCAATAAACACGATCCAATCTCGTGCATGCTCAACGCAAACACCAAATAACATTTATTTAGGTTTAACACTAACCCCGAAAGTACATGGAGTGTGCGATGATGATCATATCAATATTGGAACCACTTCCAACACACATCTTCACTTCACCCTTAGCTAGTCTTTATTCATTCTGCAACTCCCGTTTCGAGTTACTAATTTTTAGCAACTGAACCGGTATCAACTACCCAGGGGTTGCTATGAACACTAGTAAAGTACACATCAATAATTTGTATATCAAATATACCTTTGTTTACTTTGCCATCCTTCTTATCTGCCAAGTATCTAGGGCTGTTCCACTTCCAGTGACCATTTCCTTTGTAGTAGAAGCACTTAGTTTCAGGCTTGAGTTTAGCTTTGGGTTTCTTCACAACTTGCTTGTCATTCTTCTTGAAGTTCCCCTTCTATCCATTTGCCCTTTTCTTGAAACTAGTGGTCTTGTTAACCATCAACACTTGATGCTCTTTCTTGTTTTCTACCTTCGCTGATTTCAGCATCGCGAAGAGCTCAGGAATTACTTGTGTCATCCCTTCCATATTATAGTTCATCATGTAGTTCTACTAACTTGGTGATAGTGACTAGAGAACTTTGTCAATTAATATCTTATCTGGAAGATTAACTCCCACTTGATTCAAGCAATTGTAGTACCCAGACAATCTGAGCACATGCTCACTGGTTGAGCTATTCTCCTCCATCTTGTAGGCAAAGTACTATCAGAGGTCTCATACCTCTCGACACGGGCATGAGTATGAAATACTAATTTCAACTCTTGGAACATCTTATATGCTCCGTGGCGTTCAAAACGTTTTTCAAGTCTCGGTTTTAAGCCGTAAACCATGGCGCACTAAACTATCAAGTAGTCATCATACCGAACTTGTCAAACGTTCATAATGTCTGCATCTGCTCCTGTAATAGGTTTGTCACCTACCGGTGCATCAAGGACATAATACTTCTGTGCAACAATGAGGATAATCCTCAGATCACAGACCTAGTCCGCATCATTGCTACTAACATCTTTCAACTTAGTTTTCTCTAGGAACATATCAAAAAACATAGGGGAGCTATAACGCGATCTATTAATCTACAACATAATTTGCAAATACTATCAGGACTAAGTTCATGATAAATTAAAGTTCAATTAATCATATTACTAAAGAACTCCCACTTAGATAGACATCCCTCTAGTCGTCTAAATGATCACGTGATCCAAATCAACTAAACCATGTCCGATCATCATATGAGATGGAGTAGTTTTCAATGGTGTACATCTTATGTTGATCATATCTACCATATGATTCACGCTCGACCTTTCGGTCTCCAGTGTTCCGAGGCCATGTCTGTACATGCTAGGCTCATCAAGTTTAACCCGAGTATTAAGCATGTGCAAAACTGTCTTACACCCGTTGTATTTGAATGTAGAGCTTATCACACCTGATCATCACGTGGTGTCTCGGCATGACGAACTGTCGCAACGGTGCATACTCAGGGAGAACACTTGTACCTTGAAATTTTGTAAGAAATCATCTTATCTTATAATGCTACCGTCGTACTAAGCAAAATAAGAAGCATAATAAGACAAACATCACATGCAATCAAAATATGTGACATGATATGGCCATCATCGTCTTGTGCTTTTGATCTCCATCTCCAAAGCATCGTCATGCTCTCCATCATCACCTGCTTGACACCATGATCTTCATCGTAGTGCCGTGGTCGTCTCACCAACTATTGCTACTACTACTACTATCGCTAACTCATAGTGATAAAGTAAAGAAAATACATGGCTTTCGCAATTCATACAATAAAGAGACAATCATAAGGCTCCTGTCGGTTGCCGATAATTTTCCAAAACATGATCATCTCATACAATAACGTATAACTCATCACGTCTTGACCATATCACATCACAACATGCCCTGCAAAAACAAGTTATACGTCCTCTACTTTGTTGTTGCAAGTTTTGCGTGGCTACTACGGGCTTAGCAAGAACCGTTCTTACCTACGCATCAAGACCACATTGATTTTTCGTCAAGTGCGTTGTTTTAACCTTCACAAGGACCGGGCGTAGTCACACTCGATTCAACTAAAGTGAGAGAGACAGAGACCCTCCGGTCACCTTTAAGCAACGAGTGCTCGTAAAGGTGAAACCACTCTCGCGTAAGCGTACGCGTAATGTCGGTTCGGGCCGCTTCATCTCACAATACCGCCGAAACAAAGTATGACATGCTGGTAAGAAGTATGACTATTATCGCACACAACTCATTGTGTTCTACTCGTGCATATCATCTACGCACAGACCTGGGTCATGATGCCACTGTTGGGGAACGTAGTATTTCAAAAAAAATTCCTACGATCACGCAAGATCTATCTAGGAGAAGCTGTAGGATCGAAGTAGGTCTAGAGGGGGGGTGATTAGACTACTTGACAATATAAAAAATCTGCCTTTAGATCATGCAAAGTTTTTGGCAGTTTCACAAACAAGATCAAATCAAGTAACACCCTACACATGCAATTCTAGAGTATATGCAGCGGAAAGTAAATTGCACATGTAAAAAGGAGGTGGAGAAGATCAAACGCAGTTTGGTGACACGGAGATTTTTGTCGTGGTTCCGATAGGTGGTGCTATCGTACGTCCACGTTGATGGAGACTTCAACCCACGGAGGGTAACGGCTGCGCGAGTCCACGGAGGGCTCCACCCACGAAGGGTCCACGAAGAAGCAACCTTGTCTATTCCATCACGGCCTACGCCCACGGAGGACTAGCCTTACTCGGGGTAGATCTTCACGAAGTAGGCGATCTCCTTGCCCTTACAAACTTCTTGGTTCAACTCCACATCATCAAGACGGAGGCTCCCAAGCGACACCTAACCAATCTAGGAGGCACCACCCCCCAAAAGGTAATAGACGGTGTTGATGGTGATGAACTCCTTGCTCTTGTGCTTCAAATGATAAACTCCCCAAAACTCAACTCTCCTCACTGATATGGCTGTGGTGGAAGAAAGATTTGAGTGGAAAGCAACTTGGGAAGGCTAGAGATCAAGTTTCATATGGTAGGAATGGAATGGCTTGATCTCAACACAAGGGTAGGTGGTTCACTTCTCAGAAAGTGTATGGTAGGAATGGTGGTACTTTCTGATGGCTCTCCTCACGAATGAAGAGGGGGTGGAGGGGTATATATAGCCTCCACACAAAATCCAACCGTTACACACACATTTGACCAATCTCGGTCAGACCGAAGTGAAAACTCGGTCAGACCGAAAGTTCAAATATAGTGAACGTTGGGATTTTCGGTGGGACCGAAAATACCATCTCGGTGAGACCGAAGTGAGTCAAAGGTTAGGGTTTGCCATTTCGGTGAGACCGAAAATATAAACTCGGATATTCCGAATTGATGTCAACTGATCACAGAAGGTTGGCAGCCCTTTTTCGGTGAGACCGAAACTCAGAATCGGTTTGACCGAGAAGCTAGGGTTTGGAGAAACAACTGAAGAGGTTCATCTCGGTGGGACTGAGTTGGAGAAATCGGTGTGACCGAGATGTTAGGGTTTGTGTTGAGTAGTGAATAGTGCTGATTGTTGAGGGAGTTAGATCACCAAGCACTTGAGCAACAAGAACATTAACACAACCTCATCCCCTTTTAATAGTATTGGCTTTTCCTATGGACTCAATGTGATCTTTGATCACTAAACCAAAAATGGAGTCTTGAGCTTTTGCCAATGCTTGTCTTAGCATTTTGAGGGGTCCACTTCTTCAGACATTTCCATACCCATATCATCGAACTTCTCTGAAATGATTCTCAAGATAATATTAGTTCAATGATGTATATGTTGTTATTAATTACCAAAACCACCCGGGGATTAGTTGCACTTTCAATCTCCCCCTTTTTGGTAATTGATGACAACATATAGATCAAAGCTTCGACAAAAGATATAATCAATGAATAATATCGTCGCTTTGAGAAGTATGTGATAAACAAGAGCTCCCCCTAAATTTGTGCATTATTTAAAATTTGCGTTTGAATGCAAATGCACAATCGATTAGGATTATGGGTCACTCTTCCATGTCACATACATCTTGGTGGAGCGCACAAAATGATAAGAATGAATAACATGCACTCAATCACCAAGACAAGAGTAAATAGCCATACAATAAGGAATAGCATAGGATAAGCAATAAGCACACATTAAAGCATAGTATGGCTAAGCACTCATTAAGGTAGCATCAAACGTAGTAGCAAGCACACTTAAAGTTTCAGAAACCAAAAGAAACCAATGTATCACAGAGAAACCGGCAAAAGACGAAAAAACGAAAGAGCACTCTCTCTCTCGAAGCCCTATGATCTATAACAATTTCTCCCCCTTTGGCAACAAGTTACCAAAAAGTTCGAAAGGGTATAGAGCTAAACGTCACTGCGGGCTCGGCTGGCTGCTCCCGTCTGGGTCGATGTCGATGTAGAGATAGCTGCATCTGCGAAGACCTCTGCTGATGTCTGCGGTGGAGGAGTGGATGCTGGAGCTGTAGGAACTGCTGGAGCTGTAGCTGGTGCTGAAGTGGTAGCCCTGGAGTCTGTCACTGGGATAGCTGCAGATCTGGATCCTCTGGGAACCGGAGCAGTCTGGCGATGAGAGTCCTGGACTAGATCATCCTGCATAAGCTCTGCTCTCTCCTGCCTAGTCTCCTCCATGTCTGCCTCAAGCTTGTTGACAGACACCTGAATCTCAGTCAGCTTCACGTCTAGAGCGTGGATCTTGTCCTCGACAATCCTCTCAAGGCTCTCCTGAGATTGCTCAATGCTGGCCAGGCGTTGTTCAATTCTCTGGGTTGCTTCAAGAATCTGTTCTCCAAAGCTCTTTGGCTTAGCTGCTGCTGCTGCTGCCTCTTTGTCAGCTTTGGCTTTCTTTGCAGCTTCGATCTTGGCTTGCCCTTCAACTGAGGTGGGATCCTCTTCATCCATCACAACTACGTTGTCCTCATGCTCTGGTTGCAGTGGCAAGTGCTTCCTATCCAACATGAATTTGCCCGTGCCAAACTTGGCGTTGATGAGCATCTGTATCTGCGGAGCAAACCCACACGACCTCTTCTGGTCAGCTGCAGTCCTCTTAATGGTTTCTACCATCAAGTCCATCACCTTAAAAGGTGCCTTCTCATCGAGAATGTGCAGCATGTTGATAGAATAGCCTCGTATCATCCGGTGGTCACCTGACTTAGGCATCAAAGTATGCCTCAGAATAGTGTTAGTGGTGGTCAGACCTGCCTAGAGATAATACACTGAGCCGAGCTTCCATCCCTCCAAATCAGCAGCTGGGATCTCCTTGTACATATTCTTCATGGAATCATGACTCTTCTTAGGAATCCCATAGACATCAATGTCGTCCTCTCTCTGCACAGGAGCGTTCAGAAGATCTGCCCATTCTTCAACAGTTGAAGAAAACCTTTGACCTTCAGTCATCCAGGTGATCTTTCCATCAGGATAGAAGTGGGCTGTGGCATAGAACTGCATGATCATCTCGTCATTCCATGCTGTCAGTTCTTGACCCACAAAATCAGCAACTCCACATGCAGTAAAGCTCTCATGCACATGGGGAAAGAAGTCCCGGTGCTCTTCACTGTCAATGTACTCCCAGTCAACATACCTGGTGTCAGCAACAATGGGCTTCTTATCCATTAGCACGGTCTCATAGAAATCCTGCTGCTCTCTGGTGTGGAATCTGGGGTCCACAGCAGTCCTTCTTCTTACGGCATATGGATCAGACTGTCTCCATAGCCTGAGACCTTTGTCCTTCCTTGCCTTCATGTCCTCAGCTTGAGGATGAGCATCATTGTGGAGTGGCAACTTGGGACGGAGCTTGAGCAACACATGCTCTTCATCTGACTCAGAAGGTGGCATCTCACCTTTGTTCTTCTCAGAAGCTGGAATGCTTCTGGTTGTTCTCTTGGGCTTGGCTGGAGCTGCTTTGACTGGAGCAGGCTTCTTGAGCTTGGAGGAGGCTTGAGCCCGAATGGCATCACCCATGAACTTAGCTTTCTGAGGAGGAGGCTGGGGTGCTTCTTCTTCTTCTTCAGCAACATCTTGAGGTTCAGCATATACAACTCTCTTCCTCTTGGAAGTCTTCTTCACCTTGCTTGGAGCAGGCTCTTCCAAGTTGAGCTTCTTGGCAACTGCAGACTGTTTTACCTTGCTTGTACCTTTCCTTGGCTGCTGCCCTTGGTGCTCTTTGGCAACCACATTCCTCTTGGGCTTGGAGGTAACTTCCTCAGCAACAAAGTCGGAATCCTCATCATCAGAAGTTTTCTTCTTCCTGGTTCTCGTAACTGCGGGAGGCAAACCACTAGGGGTGCTCCTCTCACCATCATCACTAGAGCTGCTTGCAGGACTTGTATCTGCCTCTGGAATTTCAGCAAACGGTGATTCAGACCTGTTTTGGCTGTCACTGACATCTGACATGGCTGAAAAACCTATGAAAAGATAAGGTGTAGGCAGAGTAGAAGAGTTATCACAACTGCAGAAGTTTTTGCAAAAAAAATGAGTTTAAAAACTTAGTTTTGAGTTTTCACAGAATGTATTTCGGTCAAACCGATTTCAAGTTTCGGTGTAACCGAAGTGTTCAACAGAACCTACACACCACTTTCGGTCAGACCGAAATGGGTTTCGGTCCTACCGAAAACTTAGGGTTTCACAGAAACTTCAATTCGGACATTCCGATTTCCACAACTCGGTCAGACCGAACTATGTAGTGCAATGGTCAGAGACCAAATCGGTCAGTCCGAGTTTCAGGAATCGGCTTCACCGAGATGCATTCCGTGGAAACCTAAACCTAAGAATTTTCCTCGAAACTAGAAGATCTGAACAATGTATTGGGATCATATCAAACTTGGATAGAATCAGGGCAGTCCTATCATGCAAGAATCAGAAGTGGAGCATGAAAGGGATCGGGACACACCCTAACTTGGTGGTGTCCCTCTACGGCGGCAACGGAGGAGAAGATTACCGTTGACGGCGGCGGAGACCTGCGGCGAGGGCGCACAGGTGATGAAGGCGACGATCCGTAGACCAGGGCGGCGGCAGCAGGGGTCTTGGAGGGCGAACGTTTGAAAGGAATAGATCGCGCGCAGCCCTCAGTATATATAACCCCGTGCTGTCGGTGGGACCGAGTTGAAAAACTCGGTGTCACCGAGATGCATAATTGCAGTGCAGTTACGCATATCGGTCAGACCGAGATTTTGAACTCGGTTTCACCGAGATGAAACCTAGATCAATCTAAGTGTTTCGGTTGGACCGAGATTGGGAAGCCGGTCAGACCGAAATGGACTTAGAAGGTTTTGGAAGTCAGCCTTAGACGAATCGGTGGTTCCGAGTGCTCCTCACTCGGACTGTCCGAAAAAGACTTGTTCAAAGTTGTGATATAAACATGAATAGAATTTGAGACAAGATAGCATAGATAGCTAGGGAAGGTGCTTAGGCATTCTTGTCCATCCATTTGGCCAGAAAAAGAAACCAAAACAATCAAAACCACAAATGGATGTCCTTGAATGAATAGAATCATGCATTCAACATGCTCACACAATAAGATAGCAACTGAAATATGTGTCAAACATGCACAACCAAAACTCTAGCTACTAGCACACAAATTGTCGATGACTAGGTCATCTATATATGAGTATATTGACTTAGGAGCCAAATGAGAACATTTGATCATAGGTCATACTCATCGTTTAAGCACAAGTGGGGTTACCACTTTTACATAAAGCATTTATGTGTTCACATCATTTGAAGATGCTTTAGCTCAATTTTTAGAGCAAAGCTCCCCCTAGATGTGAGAACCCCTTTTAAAGGGTCAAACTAACCTTGGGTTGTCGTAGAAGACTTCATGTAGATGTTGAAGATGTGGATGCTCAATGTTGATGTAGATCATCAAGAGTTGAGAGCTATCCTTGGATTAGGGCACTTTCAATACCTACATGGGTTAGTCCCACAAGGAACAAACAAGAATATCCATGGACATAGAGTGAAGTACACAAGGGATGATGTCCATGAAAGCAATGATTACCTTGTCCCTTGACTTACCAACAAGAGGGTTTATGACTCCTTGAACAAGTGCATGATGTGGAAGTTGATTGCACAAGTTCTCGCCAAAACGAATATGAGTGAAGTTTGTTGGCGGAGTCACCCTCAAGAACCTACTAGTTCTTCTTCTTTGGGATCCACATCATCTTGATGGGAATCCTTGGTGTTGTAGTTGAGCTTGACGAAGTAGAACTTGATGTGTCCTTGGGAACCCACTTGACCATGGCTTGAGGTGCTTCAATGAATGCATCAATCTCCTCTTGAAGCTTGTCCTTGGCCTTTAGCTTGTGGTCTTGTGGTGGAAGGTCATCTTGAGCTTGTTCCACATTGGAAGAAGTAGGATCATACTTCTCCTTTTGTGAGACAAACTGTGGAGTAGGGTATTGACCTTCTTCCCACTCAACACCTTCGGCGTTGAACTTTCGCTCAAAACCAATCCCTTGATTCTTCCGGTGTCTTCCTTGTTTGCGAACAATCTCCTCAAAGTTCTTGCTTCCGGCAAGACTCTTGTAGACACCTTTCTCTATGATTTCCTTCAATAAGCTATTTTCTTGCTCAAGTGTAACTTGGCTTGAAACATTGTTAGTGGAATCAAGAGAACTACTAGAAGCAACAATATTGGATTTAACATTGTTATTGTTACTACTAGAGGAAGAATTTTTCTTATGCTTGTCATGCTTAGTCTTAATAGGTGGCAAGAAATTAGACAAGAGAAGTCGTTTGGCAAGATATGAAGAACTCTTCTTTCGAAGATCGTCATTGATCGCTTTTAGAAACTCATGCTCATGTTCTTGCTCTAGAGTGAAGTACACAAGAGATGATGTCCATGAAAGCAATGATTACCTTGTCCCTTGACTTACCAACAAGAGGGTTTGTGACTCCATGAACTAGTGCATGATGTGGAAGTTGATTGCACAAGTTCTTGCCAAAATGAATATGAGTGAAGTTTGTTGGCGGAGTCACCCTCAAGAACCTACTAGTTCTTCTTCTTTGGGATCCACATCATCTTGATGGGAATCCTTGGTGTTGTAGTTGAGCTTGACGAAGTAGAACTTGATGTGTCCTTGGGAACCCACTTGACCATGGCTTGAGGTGCTTCAATGAATGCATCAATCTCCTCTTGAAGCTTGTCCTTGGCCTTTAGCTTGTGGTCTTGTGGTGGAAGGTCATCTTGAGCTTGTTCCACATTGGAAGAAGTAGGATCATACTTCTCCTTTTGTGAGACAAACTGTGGAGTAGGGTATTGACCTTCTTCCCACTCAACACCTTCGGCGTTGAACTTTCGCTCAAAACCAATCCATTGATTCTTCCGGTGTCTTCCTTGTTTGCGAACAATCTCCTCAAAGTTCTTGCTTCCGGCAAGACTCTTGTAGACACCTTTCTCTATGATTTCCTTCAATAAGCTATTTTCTTGCTCAAGTGTAACTTGGCTTGAAACATTGTTAGTGGAATCAAGAGAACTACTAGAAGCAACAATATTGGATTTAACATTGTTATTGTTACTACTAGAGGAAGAATTTTTCTTATGCTTGTCATGCTTAGTCTTAATAGGTGGCAAGAAATTAGACAAGAGAAGTCGTTTGGCAAGATATGAAGAACTCTTCTTTCGAAGATCGTCATTGATCGCTTTTAGAAACTCATGTTCTTGCTCTAGAGTGAGCTTCTCGAAGCGTAGCTTCTCATGAGATCTTAGGAGCTCTCTATGATCTTCTTGAGTTGTTTCATGAGCTAACTTAAGAGTGTTTAGTTCTTTAGTTGGACGCTCAATCTCCTTCATAGCATTGTCATTCGACTCTTCTCGACTATAAAGACTACTAGCATTTTCATCATTACTAAGCTCACTAGATTTATCATGCAAGAGCTCATCTTCACCAAGTAAGTCATCCTCATCACTATCAAAGTCAATGAATTCAGGGTGTGTTACCTTGGGGCCTTTAGCCATGAAGCATCTTCCAATTCCCTCATTTGGTGAATCAAATAAGTCGTAGGAGTTGGAGTTGGAGGATACTAGTGCAAGTCCGGCAACACCTTCATCTTGACTATAGTCGGAGTCGGAGTGATAGCTTCCATCGGATTGACTGTCAGAGTCGGAGCCGGAGACCCATTCACCAACATGAGCTTGATGTCTTCTTCTTGTGTAGCTCCTTGATGACTTGTCTTTCCTCTCCGAATCCTTGCTTTTCCGAGAGGGTCTTCGTTCATAACGATCATCTCTACTCCTTCTCTCTCTCCGAGGTGACTCATCTCTTGCTCTTCTTCTTGGAGATTCTTCTCTTCTCTTGTGGGGAGCCGTACACTCATTTGAGAAGTGTCCGGGTCTTCCACAATTGTAGCAGTTTCGATCACGACTAGAAGATCTCTTTCCATCATATGATCTAGACTTTGAGCTTCTTTCTTTGCCTCTATTCTTGTAGAACTTGTTGAAGTTCTTGACCATTAGGCTTATCTCTTCATTGGAAACTAGCTTGTCACTTGAGGTAGTAGGAGCATCACTTGTAGCTTTGTAAGCACCACTTGACTTGTTGTGAAGCTCTTCCTTATCCTTAAGTGTCATTTCATGGGCAACAATTCTTCCAATGACTTCAGTTGGCTTGAGAGTCTTGTAGTTTGGCATCATTTGGATCAAAGTGCACACGGTGTCATACTTTCCATCCAAAGCTCTGAGAATCTTCTTAATGATGAATCGGTCGGTCATTTCTTCGCTTCCTAAGCCAACAATCTCATTTGTGATGAGAGCAAGCCTAGAGTACATTTCAGCGACTCCTTCACCATCCTTCATCTTGAACTTGTCAAGTTGACCTTGAAGAATATATAGCTTTGATTCCTTCACAGATTCAGTACCTTCGTGCATTTCAACCAAAGTATCCCAAATCTCTTTAGCATTCTCAAGACGGCTGATTTTGTTGAACTCTTCGGGACACAAAGCATTGAAGAGAATGTCACAAGCTTGAGCATTGTTTTGCAACATCCGCAACTCTTCGGGTGTAGCTTCGCGATCCGGAACTTTTCCTTCTTCAAAGAAATCACCTTGCATGCCAACACAAATAATGCCCCATGCGGCAGGTTTATGACCAAGAATATGCATTTTCATTTTATGCTTCCAACTAGCAAAATTTGTACCATCAAAGTAAGGACCTCTACGATAATTACCCTCACTAGACGTCATACTCTCCTAGGTTGTGAAACCAAGCTTATGGAGTCCAATGCAATGGAAACCAAGGCAATGGAGACCAAAGCTCTGATACCACTTGTAGGATCGAAGTAGGTCTAGAGGGGGGGGGGATTAGACTACTTGACAATATAAAAAATCTGCCTTTAGATCATGCAATGTTTTTGGCAGTTTCACAAACAAGATCAATTCAAGTAACACCCTACACATGCAATTCTAGAGTATATGCAGCGGAAAGTAAATTGCACATGTAAAAAGGAGGTGGAGAAGATCAAACGCAGTTTGGTGACACGGAGATTTTTGTCGTGGTTCCGATAGGTGGTGCTATCGTACATCCACGTTGATGGAGACTTCAACCCACGGAGGGTAACGGCTGCGCGAGTCCACGGAGGGCTCCACCCACGAAGGGTCCACGAAGAAGCAACCTTGTCTATTCCATCACGGCCTACGCCCACGGAGGACTAGCCTTACTCGGGGTAGATCTTCACGAAGTAGGCGATCTCCTTGCCCTTACAAACTTCTTGGTTCAACTCCACATCATCAAGACAGAGGCTCCCAAGCGACACCTAACCAATCTAGGAGGCACCACCCCCCAAAAGGTAATAGACGGTGTTGATGATGATGAACTCCTTGCTCTTGTGCTTCAGATGATAAACTCCCCAACACTCAACTCTCCTCACTGATATGGCTGTGGTGGAAGAAAGATTTGAGTGGAAAGCAACTTGGGAAGGCTAGAGATCAAGTTTCATATGGTAGGAATGGAATGGCTTGATCTCAACACAAGGGTAGGTGGTTCACTTCTCAGAAAGTGTATGGTAGGAATGGTGGTACTTTCTGATGGCTCTCCTCACGAATGAGGAGGGGGTGGAGGGGTATATATAGCCTCCACACAAAATCCAACCGTTACACACACATTTGACCAATCTCGGTCAGACCGAAGTGAAACTCGGTCAGACCGAAAGTTCAAATATAGTGAACGTTGGGATTTTCGGTGGGACCGAAAATACCATCTCGGTGAGACCGAAGTGAGTCAAAGGTTAGGGTTTGCCATCTCGGTGAGACCGAAAATATAAACTCGGATATTCCGAATTGATGTCAACTGATCACAGAAGGTTGGCAGCCCTTTTTCGGTGAGACCGAAACTCAGAATCGGTTTGACCGAGAAGCTAGGGTTTGGAGAAACAACTGAAGTGGTTCATCTCGGTGGGACTGAGTTGGAGAAATCGGTGTGACCGAGATGTTAGGGTTTGTAGAGATAACTTCATCTCGGTGAGACAGAGTTGGTTTGACCGAGATTACTTATGGGTGTGTGTTAAGTAGTGAATAGTGCTGATAGTTGAGGGAGTTAGATCACCAAGCACTTGAGCAACAAGAACATTAACACAACCTCATCCCCTTTTAATAGTATTGGCTTTTCCTATGGACTCAATGTGATCTTTGATCACTAAACCAAAAATGGAGTCTTGAGCTTTTGCCAATGCTTGTCTTAGCATTTTGAGGGGTCCACTTCTTCAGACATTTCCATACCCATATCATCGAACTTCTCTGAAATGATTCTCAAGACAATATTAGTTCAATGATATATATGTTGTTATTAATTACCAAAACCACCCGGGGATTAGTTGCACTTTCAGAAGCATAGCAATGAGCAGGGAGAGTGTGTCCGCGTACCCTCGTAGAACAAAAGCGGAAGCGTTTAGTAACGCGGTTGATGTAGTAGAACGTCTTTGTGATCCAACCTATCAAGCACCGAACGCACGGCACCTCCGCGATCTGCACACGTTCATCTCACTGACGTCACTCGAACTCTAGATCCAGTTGAGGCCAATGGAGAGTTTCGTCAGCATGACAGCGCGGTGACGGTGTTGATGAAGTTACCGACGCAGGGCTTCGCCTAAGCACTGCGACAATATGACCGAGGTGTGTAACAGTGGAGGGGGGCACCACACACAGCTAAAACAATTGTTAACTTGTGTGTTCTAGGGTGTCCCCTGCCCCTGTATATAAAGGAGCAAGGGGAGAGGCCGGCCGACCCCTATAGGGCGCGCCACAGGTAGGATTCCTACTCCTAGTAAGAGTAGGTTTCCTCCTTTCCTAGTTCAACTAGGAGAAGGAAGGGAAGGAGGAAGAGGGGAGAATGAAAGAAGGGGGCGCCACCCCTTCCTAGTCCAATTTGAACCAGCCCATGCGGGGGGGGGGGGGCATGCGGCCACCCCTAGAGGCCCTTCTCTCCTTTCCCGTATGGCCCATTAAGGCCCACTACTTCCCCGGCGAATTCCTTTAACTCTTTGGTACTCCGAAAAATACCCGAATCACACGGAACCTTTCCGATCTCCGAATATAGCCTTCCAATATATCGATCTTTACCTCTCGACCATTTCAAGACTCCTTGTCATGCCCGTGATCTCATCCGGGACTCCGAACAACCTTCAGTACATCAAATCACATAAACTCATAATACCAATCGTCATCGAACGTTAAGCGTGCGAACCCTACGGGTTCGAGAACTATGTAGACATGACCGAGACTCATCTCCGGTCAATAACCAATAGCGGAACCTATATGCTCATATTGGTTCCTACATATTCTACAAGGATCTTTATCGGTCAAACCGCATAACAACATACATTGTTCCCTTTGTCATCGGTATGTTACTTGCCCGAGATTCGATCGTCGGTATCATCATACCTAGTTCAGTCTCGTTATCGGCAAGCCTCTTTACTCATTACGTAATACATCATCTCATGACTAACTCATTAGTCGTTTGCTTGCAAGGCTTATTACAATGTGTATTACCGAGAGGGCCCAGAGATACCTCTCCGACACTCGGAGTGACAAATCATATTCTCGATCTATGCCAACACCACAAACACCTTTGGAGACAACTATAGAGCATCTTTATAATCACCTAGTTACGTTGTGACATTTGATAGCACACAAGTTTTTCCTCCGGTATTCAGGAGTTGCATAATCTCATAGTTAGAGGAACATGTATAAGTCATGAAGAAAGCAATATCAGTAAAACTAAACGATCATAGTGCTAAGCTAACGGATGGGTCTTGTCCATCACATCATTCTCCTAAAGATGTGATCCCGTTCATCAAATGACAACACATGTCTATGGTTAGGAAACATAACCATCTTTGATTAACAAGCTAGTCTAGTAGAGGCATACAAGGGACACTTTGTTTTGTCTATGCATTCACACATGTTCTAAGTTTCGGGTTAATACAAGTCTAGCATGAATAATAATCATTTATCATGATACAAGGAAATATAAATAACAAGTTTATTATTGCCTCTAGGGCATATTTCCTTCAGGTAGGTGCCACATCGAAGTTGCATTTGGTATTTGAACATAAAACCACCATTTTCATACATATATGTGGTCCACATGCAAGTGTGTTCGCGTTCTAACCCTCTCGTGTGTCATTTTTCGCCAAATTTATGAACATTAGACATGTCGGATGACGCAACAGACACGGTTCACTCACACTAACCATGTGCCACGTTGGTGCCCCTATCACGTACATCCGCATAGTACATTGGGCTCCACGACCACTCCCAAAAATATCCACCCGCTTGCAGCTTTTCTGTTTGATAACACACGATTATTATGTTTCGACCGTGTGTGATGTTTCTTGTTCCCGCTCCCGCATGCATCCCTCGAAAATATCTGCCCACCTCGAGGGTTTTTCTGTTTCATCACACAATTGTTATTTCCGGACCGTGTGTGATGCACCATCATCCAAATGTTTAATAGCCCGGCATTTGACTCTTGCATTTGACTCCCGCATAGTAAAAAATTTAGTAGCCGTCTCATTTCCTCAAACACACCCCC
>LR738710.1:265259554-265383671 GCA_902687465.1 Secale cereale | reverse complement strand
CACACACACACACACACACACACACACACACACCAAAACCTCCTCGGGCACGTGCGGGCGCGTGCACACACACACACACACCCTCCCTTGCTCGACACCCTAGTAAGGTCGCCGCCGCCGCAAGGCCTCCATTTTCAACATCTGTCGGTTTGCCTGTGCGGCTTACCCACCGATCTCCATACCCAGGCCGCCCTGAGTTTCTTAGATGACGCCTGCCAAACGCCCCCTTTCCCACAGATCCCCACCCCCATACCCATCCCCCACTTCAGAGCATCGCAGCCTAAGCCCGGCTATGCTTATCGTCAAGCTCAAGGAGCGACTGGCCCGAAAGAGGTGTATCGCGGTCTCTTCGTCTGACGTCGTCGGGGAAGCTCATGACCATTACTGGCCGCAGGCACTCGATCAGTGGGATAGAGAATGCAGGTATGTCGCAGACGCCCGCTACGACATCGAGGTCGTCGACATCAACGACCTGACGCGGGCTATCTCACGGGTTAAGTGGCCCACCACCAACCCCTCGGGTTCAACCACCATCGATCTCATCCATGGCCCCGCCACTGATCTCCTCTGGCTCGCTGTCAAGAATTTGTCATCCTACATCGCCATCGAACCCCTTTTGCCATTTATGAAGGACACATTCCACAATGCTGGCTTGGGATCCACAGCTTCCAAGTCAAACCTCATCGATGGCGACCACCAGGAGGGCACCCTCTTTGGCTCTTCTAAGGGGAAAGAGCCCATCTGCTCTTCCAAGGGAAAGAGCCCGTATGCGACATCAGGGAGGGAACCCTACATCCGTGCTCTTCCAAGGGGAAGGAGCCCATCTACGACAACATGGAGTGCATCCAGGGTCCATGCTCTTCCCACAGGAACGAGCCCATATGTGGCAAGTGAGGAAATCCATGATTTGTTTTGTTGTGCCTATTCACAAGGGGAACCCATGGTTTGTTTTGTCGAGTACCTTTTGCAGTGTAGTGAGAATATGTCCAATTTTAATTGCTATATTTGGTTGTTTGCAGTATGCCTTGTTTATTTCAGTTGTTCACAATGTGATGCTCTATATGTGCAATTATTTACCGTGCAATACATTTCATCAATCCAGTTTTAAACATACCTATAGGAATGCATATATTTGCTTGTTGTTTTGCCTGTTATAGCTAGCATATGCCTATTTTAAAGTCTTTTTATTGGTCGGTTGTTTGTAGTTAGCATATGTCCTGTTTCAAATGCTATCTTTGGTTGTTTGTAGTATGCCTTGTTTATTCCAGTTATTCACAACGTGATGTTCTATATGTGCAGGTATGAACTGTGCAATTCCATTTCATCAATACCAGTTTCAACAATACCACTATGAATGACTACATTTGGTTGCTGCATCTTGTAGTTAACATGCCTTTCCATATTTATTTAAGAATAACCAATGTACTTAGACCGGCACAATACCAGTCTGAATGACTATGTTTTCTTGTTGTTAAATGTTAGGCCAGTTGTAGTTAACACACCTTTCCACTTGTTTTGCTTTACTAGTGTGCTTAAACCTGCACACTCAAGCTATCTTTTGGTGATTATTTTGTCTGCCATGGATATATTTGGTTGATGTTTAGCCTGTTGTGCTTAACATGCCTCTCGATGTACCTACACAGGACAATTTTGGGAAGGACTGATGTTTTCCATTGAGGTTAGTTTCATCCCATGTCTTATATATACTCACTGTTCAGGATATCGATAGCTGGTACCATATAGGCCGGGGGCTGATAAGGGACTAATCGGTGAATCGGACTTTTAACTGAGTATATCTGTAACCCATTTATCGTTGGGTTAATTAGGGCCATATGTAATATATCTGATGCTACATAGCAACATGCACTATACTTAATGTCTAAATATGAAATCCTATGCTACATAGCAACAGGGAAGAGTGTTACCCTAATGTTCTGATGATGCCTAGACATATGTAGAAGAGCAGCAGCAACAACATCAACAACAACAACAACAACACAACCCTGTTTGGATACTCAACTTAGCTAGAGGTTAGAGTTAGTTTCTAGCTCATGACTAACCCTGAACTAACTCCATCCAAAGAGGTGTTTGGATGACAGGGTTAGATTGGCAATAAATGCACTAGGAGAACTAGCTCCAATTAGCTCCTCTTGCGTGGGACAGTTTTTTTGGGTGGGTTAGATGCAACTAGCTCAAACTAGCCCTCGTGTTTGGATATACTTTAGGGCTATTTGAGCCCGAAGTAGCTCAAACTAACTCTAACCCATGGATACAGCAGCAGTTAATCAGCCGATAATTTGTAAAAATGCAATAAACTCCTACTAACCCATAACATAAGATGTTAATTCATCTAATATGTGAGTATATTGGATGTTATAAGATATTATAAAAGAGTGTTGTACTATACCATTGTGCAATTGATGTTTAGCTTCTAATATTAACTTGGTGCTTTTTAGGTACATATGTCATTGGTAAAGATCCGCGCTTCGACACTTTCTGCGTATGGGGCAATGAGATATTGATGAACCAACATCAAGAGTGGAAGCTGATAAAGATTGTTAGTAATATGGGTCAAAATATGGCAATTAAAATATTTTTTACACTTTATCCAAGGCAACAACAAACTGTAGGATGGTAAGTAAGAACTCCGCAGCCTTCCTTTTACTGTCCATAATGAGTTGTGTTAGATGACAATTCTGAATCTTTTTCCTTTGCAATGGTTCCCAAAGCATTTTATTCAAGATTACCTCTCAAACAACATGATTGGTGTGCATGAAAAGGTTAAAGTATTTCTACCAGAACACGATGATTATCTAGATGTTTACATGAAGACCGTGAAGGATGGGCGGTCGGCGATCACAAGGGGTTGGATTAGAGTCGTGCGTGCCTTCTGCTTGGAGGTGGGCACAATATGGGCATTCCACTTCACCTTGTTCAGCAACCAAAATGTATTTCACATCTTTCTTTACTGTCTTTAATAGTACAAGTGTACAACTGTGGTTCATCATTCTTTATTTGGTTCTTATGTAATTCTTCAACATATGTACCTATGAATCGAATAATGCATTGGTTGTTTGAACCTGATGGATATGAATAAAACTATAGCATACATTCAAATTCAAATCCGGTACAATTTGAAATAGCAGCAATTAAATTACGGTGAAATTACGCTCTCCATGTAGTTACGGCTCACACGGTTGGTAAAACACAAACATTTGCGATATACACCATAATCTGACATGGTTGACAAAGAGGAAATGTGTGCAAGCATACACACAGTTGCCGTTTGCAAAGCGTATGCAATGTCAGACAATATCACAAATGGTGCGGGCAAACTAAATGTTTGTGATAGTTGCCTTATCGTACACGATTCTCAACAATGAATTGTTTCTGATGTGGTATGGATCATAAACATTGGACCACAGAACAGCGTGTGCGATAGTTGTTGTGTACGACGATGTTATGACGGTCTGACGTTTCGTAATCCTGTCCGACACTCGTACGATGATTAGCTAATCTTCTTAATTAGTTATCGCATACGGTTTGGGAAAAGCGAATGTGTTTGATTGTCTGCTTATCATACACGTTCTATAATCATGAACCGTTTGTGATGGGCCGCACATCGTAAACGTAGCACCATAGAATATCGACTGCGATGGCAATGCGAGCACAAACGAGTTGCAAGAATTCAGTGTTTGGGTGGGTCCCTATCCCTGACGGTTTCTGGGTCGTGTGGGCATGACCCCCCTATCGCAGTCACTCACTTGGCGACGGTTCCAAATGCCATCGTGGAAAGGGGTTAAAAACCGTTTGTATAGCACCTCGCTGTACCAGTGGGTGGCAGAACCACTTAGCATGGAGGCTAGGGTGGGACGAAGCAACGTCTTAGTTAGGGTGTAGGAAGAAGGCCATGGCGGTAGGAAGGTGATCCGATGCGAAAACAGATCAAGCTGATTTCTAGTCATGTCGGTGATGGATTTGTGGAGTAGAAATTGCGAAGAAATAAGTACCCAACGAGAGACCATTTTTTTGGTTTGGACTAAAAAATTGCAGGAGGTGGGACGTGTAGGACGGGAGGACTGAGATGGATGAAGGGGCGGGCAGGACGCGGTCAGGTGGCAGGAAAGAGAACCTTACATTCTTTTAATATAGTAGAGGTTAGCAAACATGACTCTGCGTTGCAACAGGAGAGAAAAACTCGCACACACCTTGCAATATTTGTCAATGGTACATCATGCTCGCAATCATTTCCTTCTAGCCCCATCCATAGAAACATTGAATTCCAAACATGTACCCATGAAGTTGTATGATATTTCATAATATTTATGTTCATCGATCCAATAATATATACATATCCAAATTTACTTTATGTTTCCACACTTTATATCTTAATCAAGTGATGTCCATGTAGCAAGGAACACAAAATCAACTTGTATGACTTTTGTTCTATCTATATATGAGATAAAAAGAAAAACACAGAAAGATATGCAATATTGTACTATGTAGGTCAGGAGTGATGTCCGCAGTTGATAGTTATATCCTGGACGCTTATAACACCTCTCCCTCTCAATTTTAACTCAAAGGCATCATGGTCCTCCTTCTCGTCCTATCTGTCGTCGATAGCTGCGTTTACAATGATGTATCAACAATGTATTTGACGTGCAATCCATGCTACCGAACTCATCACATGCGATGTTGAGATAGCCCAATCCTTTTGTAGCAAAGTACAGGCCGAAACGGTTTCTTATAATAGGCAAAGCGTTCATGAGGACACACGGGGAATTCATCTAGCACCTCGCTACTTTGATAATTTGATATGTGGACGGACCGGTGCTTTGGTGTTGTTCTTACTTGAACAAGCCTCCCACTTATGATTAACCCCCTTCGCAAGAATCCACAACTACGAATGAAAAATTAAGATAAAATCTAACCATAGCACTACGTGTATGGATCCATATCAACCCCTTACGGAGTAGCGCATAAACTAGGGTTTAAGCTTCTGTCACTTTAGCAACCCATCATCTAATAACTACTTCACGATGCATTCCCTTAACTCCAAAGCTGGTGACGTGTCATGTAGTCGGCATTCACATGACACCACTAAGGTAATGACAACAGACATTTCTTGAAAATATCGAACGAATATCAAATTCACATGATTACTTATGACTCCCATGTCCTCAAGAACAAAAGTAACTACTCACAAAGCATATGTATGTTCAAGATAAGAGGCGTAATAAATAGCATAATGGATCTGAACATATTATCTTCCACCAAATAAACCAACTAGTATGCATCAACTACAAGATGTAATCAACACTACTAGCAACCCACATTTACCAATCTGAGGTTTTGATACGAAGATTGAATACAAGAGATGAACTAGGGTTTGAGATGAGATGGTGCTGGTGAATATGTTGATGGAGATTGATCCTCCCATGATGAGAGGGTTGTTGGTGATGATGACGGCTTTGATTTTCCCCTCCCGGAGGGAAGTATCCCCCGTGGAATTGCTCCGTCGGAGAGCAAAAGTGCTCCTGTCTAGGTTCTGCCTCGAGACGACGGCGCTTCGTCCCTGCCGATGCAACAGACCCTGGGTCCATTGCCCCAGACCATGCACAGGCCCGAGGGCAAGAATGCGTCACCAAGACTAGATCAAGACACAGAGGAATCAGTCCTCTGAGGAATCAGATAGCTGGTCTAGAAGATCAAGTCAACCAAGACTAGCTAGAAGGACCAGATATCACCCAGGGGAAAAGCCTCCCATGCTAGGCAGGCAAGCCCGGCGGGGGCAAGATCGTCCCAGAAGCAAACCTCCAAGATCGCCCCGGCAGGCTTGCCAGGGCTCGCGGAGGCAAACCCCATTACGATACCTCAGAGCGACGCATGTTGACGATCAACGCGGTGTCAAGCTCCTAAGTGGCTCAGTGGCAACTCCCTGCCATAGGGCAGCCACTTCCTACAACAAGATCCTCCCAGTGACACCCGTCTTGAGACATGTCAAGCAAGCAGACATGGAGCTCATGAAACAGCCTGACAGGCCCTGCCGGGTGAGTTATGATGTGACACTAAGCGGTGCATTTAATGCACCCTGTCAGCCTGCAGAGTTAAGTATGATAGCACTGTTCGCTATCTAATCTGCATGTAAAGACTGATTTGCCACTGTGGTGACCCCTTAAACTATAAAACAAGGCCCATGGCAACCGTAGAAATGATTCGGCCAATCTGAACCCCCATACATCCATACGCGCGTAGTCACTCTCGTCCCAAGGCACCTTGCCAGGCAAGAGCGCTACGCCTTTTTCGCCACCATCCATCATCAATCCACCAAAGCAGGAGCAGGGTTTTACGCCTCGTGGCGGCCCAAACCTGGGTAAAAACTACCCGTCTGATCTCTGTCGTAGTGCATCACGCTCCTCCGCTCTTTGTGCAACGTGCCCATCCCCCCACCGAACCAAAAGGGGCTCACAGCCCCATAGGTGGTCGTGGTTTCCCGTGACATCTTTGGCGCGCCAGGTAGGGAGGTCACTTGCCCAAACCCGGAAGTGTGAGTAGCGCGTCATCTTGGTCGCCATCTTCATCATCGACGGCTCCATCGACCATGGAGCCAAAGAAGAAATCTAGTGCTGCAGCTCAACCGTCCACCTCGAAGGCCCCACTACCTGCGGTCTCCTACGCTGCAGGGAGTGCAGGGACGCACGAGAATGCGGACGCTACGGGGGACGTGGTCAGCGCAGGCGGAGATGTTACCCCCCCCCCCTCCCGTGGTCAAAGCAGGAGTGGGAGGCACCAGAGGAGCACAACACCAGCAACACCCCAGTGGCGACGCTCCGCGAGGTATGAGTAGAGAAACTGTTCATTCTGCACCTCCTCGCCCAGTGATACGTCTCCAACGTATCTATAATTTTTGATTGGTCCATGCAATTATTTATGAAGTCTTGGATGTTTAATGGGCTTTATCATACACTTTTGTATCATTTTTGTTCTAACCTACTAACCCAAAGGCCAGTCCAGATTGTTCATTTTTTGCCTGTTTCATGGTTTTGCAGAAAAAGAATATCAAACGGAGTCCAAATGGAATGAAACCTTCGCGAGAGATATTTTTGGAGAAAATCATGCACAGGGAACTTGAGAACCACGTCAGGGGAGCATCGAGGCGCCCACGAGGGTGGGGGCGTCCCCCTGCCTAGGGCACGCCCCCTGCTTTGTGGGCCCCTCGAGCGTCCCCCGGTGTCCTCCTTCCTCCTATATAAGTCTACGTACCCCGAAACCTTCGACAACAAAGAGAAAACCCTAATTCCACCGTCGTAACCTTCTGTTCTCGTGAGATCCCATCTTGGAGCCTGTTTCGGAGCTCCATCGGCGGGGGATCCATCACGGAGTTCTTCATCATCATCATCATCGCCCTCACCATGAGTTGTGAGTAGTTTACCACAGACCTTCAGGTCCATAGCTAGTATCTAGATGGCTTCTTCTCTCTCTGGATCTCAATACAAAGTTCTCCTCGGTCTTCGAGGAGATCTATTCGATGTAATCTCTTTTTGCGGTGTGTTTGTCGAGATCCGATGAATTTTTTTGGAGTTACAGAAGTATGCGAAACCTGCAGATTGCTACAAACTGTTCTGTTTTTGACAGATTCTATTTTTCTTGTGTTGTTTGCTTATTTCAATGCATCTATGAGTAATATTTGGAGGTATGTACCATAGAGAAGTTGGAATACAGTAGGTTTAACACCAATATAAACAAAGAATGAATTCATTGCAGTACCTTTGAGTAGTGGTTTGCTTTCTTATACTAACGGAGCTCGCGAGAGTTTTTGTCTAAGTTTTGTGTTGTGAAGTTTTCAAGTTTTGAGTATTGCTTTGATGGACCATGGAACAAAGAGTAGCAAAGGCCTAAGCTTGGGGATGCCCATGGCACCCCAATGAATTCAAGGATAATCAAAAGCCTTAGCTTGGGGATGCCCCGGGAAGGCATCCCCTCTTTCGTCTTCATCCATCGGTAACTATACTTGGAGCTATATTTTTATTCGCAACATGATATGTGTTTTGCTTGGAGCGTCTTGTATAATTTGAGTCTTTGCTTGTTAGTTTGCCACAATCATCCTTGCTGGACAAACCTATTTGAGAGAGTTAAATATGACCTAGAAATTATTAGAACACTCTATGTGCTTCACTTATATCTTTTGAGTTGAATAGCGTTTGCTCTAGTGCTTCAGTTATATCTTTTAGAGCACGGTGGTGGTAATATTTTGTAGAAATTGTTGAACTCTCATGCTTCACTTTTATCTATTTGAGAGTCAATTAAAACAGCATGGTAATGTGTTTAGGCTAAAGAAACTAGTCTTCACATGATAAACATCCAATGTCAATGTAGAAAAAATTTCACACTGAGTGCATTGAATATGATGAGATGTTGGATGCTTGATAATTGAATTGAGACATGAGGATGGTGATATTAGAATCATGCTAGTAGAGTTATTATGAAATTAAGAAATACTTGTGTTAAGGTTAATGATTCCCGTATCATGCACGTATGGTGAACCGCTATGTGACGAAGTTAGAGCATGAGGTATTTGTAGAGTACCAACGTTTGTGTGGAGGTCGGGGGCGCGCGATGGTTAACTCCTACCAACCTCCCCCTAGGAGCATGCGTTGATTGCTTTGTTTGGATGACTCGTAGATTTTTGCAATAAGTATATGAGTTCTTATGAGTAATGTTGAGTCCATGGATTATACGCACTCTCACCCTTCCACCATTGCTAGCCTCTCTTGTACCGCGCAACTATGGCCGGTGCCGTAAACCCACTATATATCCTTCCTCAAAATAGCCACCATATTATTCCTCAAAACAGCCACCATACCTACCTATCATGGCATTTCCATAGCCATTCCGAGATATATTGCCATGCAACTTTCCACCGTTCCGTTCATATGACACGTATCATATTGTCATGTTGCCATGCATGATCATGTAGTTGACATTGTATTTGTGGCAAAGACACCATGCATAAATTTTCATACATGTCACTCTTGTTTCATTGCACATACCGGTACACTGCCGGAGGCATTCATATAGAGTCATACTTTGTTGTAGTATCGAGTTGTAATATCAAGTTGTAATGAAAGTGGGAAGATCATCATTATTAGAGCATTGTCCCATGGGAAGAAAGGCTGAATCTATAAAGCCCCTCCGCAAAAAAGGGAAAAAGGCCAAAAAAAAGAAAGGCCCAAAAAAAGTAAAAAAAGAAAAGAAAAAGGGACAATTGCTACTATCCTTTTTCCACACTTGTGCTTCAAAGTAGCACCATGTTCTTCATTGTAGAGAGTCTCATGCTTAGTCACTTTCATATACTAGTGGGAATTTTTCGTTATAGAACTTGGCTTGTATATTCCAACGATGGGCTTCCTCAAATGCCCTAGGTCTTCGTGAGCAAGCAAGTTGGATGCACACCCACTAGTTTCTTTTTGTTGAGCTTTCATTCATATTCAGCTCTAGTGCATCCGTTGCATGGCAATCCCTACTCACTAACATTGATATCTATTGATGGGCATCTCCATAGCCCGTTGATACGCCTAGTCGATGTGAGACTATCTCCCTTCTTTTTGTCTTCTCCACAACCACCTCTATTCCGCCCATAGTGCTATGTCCATGGCTCACGCTCATGTATTGCGTGAAAGTTGAAAGGTTTGAAAGAATAGAGTATGAAAACAAGTGCTTGGCTGAAATCGGGGTTGTGCATGATATGAATATTTTGTGTGATGAAGAGGGAGCATAACCAGACTATATGATTTTGTAGGGATAACTTTCTCTAGCCATAGTATTTTGAGAATACATGATTGCTTTGTTAGTATGCTTGAAGTATTGTTATTTCTTATGTCAATATTGACTTTTGTCTTGAATCTTTCAGATCTGAACATTCATGTCACAATTAAGAGAATTACATTGAAAAAATATATTGGTTAGCATTCCACATCAAAAATTCTTTCTTTATCATTTACCTACGCGAGGACGAGCAGGAATTAAGCTTGGGGATGCTTGATACGTCTCCAACGTATCTATAATTTTTTATTGTTCCATGCTATTATTTATGAAGTCCTGGATGTTTAATGGGCTTCATCGTACACTTTTATATCATTTTTGGGACTAACATACTAACCCAAAGGCCCAGACCAGATTGTTGTTTTTTGCCTATTCCAGGGTTTTGCAGAAAAGAATATCAAACGGAGTCCCAACGGAATGAAACCTTCGCGAGAGATATTTTTGGAGAAAATCACAGAGGGAACTTGAGAACCACGTTAGGGGAGCATCGCGGCGCCCACGAGGGTGGGGGGCGCGCTCCCCTGCCTCGTGGGCCCCTCGAGCATCCCCCGGTGTCCTCCTTCCTCCTATATAATTCTAAGTACCCCGAAACCTTCGACAACAAAGAGAAAACCCTAATTCCACCGTAGTAACCTTCTGTTCCCGTGAGATCCCATCTTGGAGCCTGTTCCGGAGATCCACCGGAGGGGGATCTATCACGGAGTTCTTCATCATCATCATCATCGCCCTCACCATGAGTTGTGAGTAGTTTACCACAGACCTTCTGGTCCATAGCTAGTATCTAGATGGCTTCTTCTCTCTCTCCGGATCTCAATACAAAGTTATCCTTGGTCTTTGAGGAGATCTATTCGATGTAATCTCATTTTGCGGTGTGTTTGTCGAGATCCGACGAATTGTGGGTTTATGATCAAGATTATCTATGAAAGATATTTGGTTCTTGTCTGAACTTTTTATGTGTGCTCATAATATCCTTGCAAGTCTCTTCGAATTATTGGTTTGGTTTGGCCTACTAGATCTATAGTTCTTGCAATGGGAGAAGTGCTTGGCTTTGGGTTCAATCTTGCGGTGTCCTTTCCCAGTGACAGTAGGGGCAGCAAGGCACGTATTGTATTGTTGCCATCGAGGATAAAAAGATGGGGTTTATATCATATTGCTTGAGTTTATCCCTCTACATCATGTCATCTAGCTTAAGGCGTTACTCTGTTCTTATGAACTCAATACACTAGATGCATGCTGGATAGCGGTCGATGTGTGGAGTAATAGTAGTAGATGCAGGCAGGAGTCGGTCTACTTGTCTCGGATGTGATGCCTATATACAATGATCATGCCTAGAGAGTCTCATAATTATTCGCTTTTCTATCAATTGCTCGACAATAATTTGTTTACCCGCCGTAGAATATCGCTATCATGAGAGAAGCCACTAGAGAACACTATGGCCCCCGGGTCTATTCTCAACATATCAATCTACATCTACTTTACTGTTATCGCTTTTATTTTCTGTTTTTATAAACCAAAAAACCAAAAATATAAACTATCATCTCTATCATATCTCACTTTCGTAAGTGACCGTAAAGGGATAGACAACCCCTTATCACGTTGGCTGCGAAGTTCTTATTTGTTTGTGCAGGTGCGGGGGACTCACGCGTGGTCTCCTACTGGATTTATACCTTGGTTCACAAAAACTTAGGGAAATACTTACGCTACTGTGCTGCATCTCCCTTTCCTCTTCGAGGGAATACAACGCAAGCTCGAGAAGTAGCACCCAGCCGAAGGGCATAGCCTTGCCGGTGTCGCTTGTTCTTGGGCGAATCACGACCCTCCGGCCGCTCCCATCGTAGGCGTGACCGCAGGGCATGCGCCACCCCCGGAACGAGCCGACCTAGCCATTGTGCCCAACAGAGTCGCTGGTCCTCAAGCGCCTCCACCTAGTCACCACGCCATACAAGCAGCTGCTTCACAGCGATGAGGGCACGACGCGGTCGCTACCGTCACCATCAGAAGCCGAGCAATGCAGTGATCTACATCATCATCGCATATGCCAAGCACCGCCTCAGAGGCTATGGCACAGGCCCAACTGCTGCTGAGATTTCTGCTGGCAGCCGATCGGATGGATGAGTGGCGAGCCACCATCCAGAGTCTGATTGGTTTCATCGAGGCGAGAGGGTCACAGCAAGCAGGCCTGCCGCAGCCTCTCCATGCCCGCGCTACTGGCCGTACCGAAGGGGCCACTCCCACAGTGCAATCCCCACAACGGCCGCCAGCGCGGGAGCCACGCAACCAGGAACCTGATGAAGTCTCGATGGCCTCATCAGACCCTCGAGTACGCCAAGGCCAACAGCGACCCCCGGAGGGTAGGCGTAGGGAGTGCGTGCATCACCATTGAGCCACGCCGCGGCGACCACCGCCTCCCCAATGGGTGCGATGGCCCCGACGTCGACGAGCCTGCGCTCAGTGGGGGCGGGTACCTGCCTTTCGAGGCAAGTTGGCCTGGCTTCACCCATGAGCTGCGTCAAGTCCGTTTGCCATTCGCTCGCATGTTCAAGCTAGAGATTCCAGAGAAGTATGATGGAAGACTAAACCCGGCAGAGTTTATGAGCATCTACACCATCGCTGTTCAAGCTGCCGGGGAAGAGATGAGAAGGTGTTCGCCAACTACTTCCCTTTGGCGCTCAAGCAAAACGTGAGGTCTTGGCTGATGCACCTGCCAGAGAATTCCATTTCAACATGGGCTGACCTGTGCCATGAGTTTGTTGGTGCCTTCACGGGTAGCCACCAAGAACCAGGACAGCCCAGTGATTTGCAGCTTCTCCCGCAGAAGGAGGGAGAAACTCTGTGAGAGTACATGCAGAGGTTTAGCAGAGACCACGAAAATATTCCAAACATCCACCCGGCAGCTGTGATAGCAGAGTTCCAGTCCAACGTGCGCAATCATCGGATACGTTCCAAGATGAACGTTCAATTGCCCAAGACTGTGAAAGAGCTTTACACCTTGGTGGACAAGTGTGTTCGGGTGGAGGAGGGGAGGAAACTCGCTGGAGAAGAAAATGGTGTTGACGTCAAATCAGAGGATGACGATGATGCCACCAGTCAAAAGAAGAAGAACAAAGTGCATCAAGAAGCCCAAGGATAAGGCAGTGATGAATTTTGAGGGATCGGGCATGCCTAGTACCGACAAGAAGGCTAAGGCTGAAGTCCCCGACAAGGAGGTTGCCGCGTGCAATGGTTGCCGGGATGCTGTGACTGCCAAGAAAGCCGGGAAAGGGGATGGGCCGTACTACAAGATCCATCGGACCAAGGGCCATGATCTCAAGGAATGTCATCAGGTTGAGAAGCTTGTCAAGAAACAGATGGCTGAATATGAGAAGCACGACAAGGAAAAAGGTCAGAATGGCGCTGGCGGGAAGGGCCGAGGCAGTGAAAAAAATCGCCCCGGCAAGGCTCTTAGGAACCAAGGAAAACCCGCCATGGGCCACGAAAAAGAGGACTGCAATGAGGAAAGTGATGGAGGGGATGAAGAGGAAACCAGCGAGCAGGAATTCCAGAAGGTTACTCATGCCCTGTGCATTGACGGGGGTGTGTCTCTGCACGCCTCTCATCGCCAACTTAAACAGTGGGCGCGTGAGGTCAACATTGTGGAGCTAGTAGCAGATTCTCGGAAGCCTCTCAAATGGTCACACACGCCCATCATCTTTGACAAAGGGGACCACCCTAGCCACACCGCTGCATTAGGGTGCTTGCCATTGTTCCTCTCACCAAAAATTCGCAACCTCAAGGTCACGAAGAAGTTGGTAGACGGTGGGGCCGGGTTGAATCTGATTTACCCGAAGGTTATCAGCAGACTTCAGTGTCAGGACCCCGATCCTAAGTCACACCGATCTAGCATGTAACACATCATATCACTTTGCGGCCTCACGCATGGCACTAAATTACAGAGACAGTCATCCATGACCCAGCAACGAACGTGTCGGTCATCAACATATGAACCCAAGTCGTAGCAAGCTACATGGACTTAAAGGAACAACGCGTGACATTTCCCCTAAGGGATAGACACGGGAACGAAGAAGGACACATGCCGGCCAGCCTACGTGTTCCGGAGCAGTAGCAAGCTACCAAGGCTCAGTGGAAGCACTAGGAGGCATTTCCCTGTAAGATAGGATACCAAGGGTAAACAACTAGGTGTCGGATCCCACACATATCAAGCATTTCAATAACATACACACAATATGCTCAATATGTGCAAATACAACATTGCATCACAACAGAACTCTGTGACTCAAAGTACTTTATTTAAGAGGCTCCGAAGAGCCATACATAACATATTCATACAGGTAGGGGTCACATGACCCAACACTCAAGTCATACAAGCATACAAGCACATGCGGAAGCTAACTTGTCTGAGTACAGACAAATTGGAAAGAAAATAGGCTTGGTGTAGCCTGACTGTCTACAAGGCCCTTCACAAGTCCAAGATCACCGTCTGGGTAGCAATCTACTCATCGACGTCAACGTCTATGTAGAACCCATCAGAGGGGCGGGGTTCTCCTGTCAGGCCCAAGATGCGATTCTATCCCGATCACGTGACACTTACGTGATTGGGGCACAACCGCATTTCGGGCGCTTAGCAAGATGGATATCATTACATCGTACCAATACATACATACATGGGGGATACAACAATACATACAAGTCACATGAATACAAGAACATCAATACAAAGCATCCGACTACGGATGCAAACATGAAAAGAACAACGACATCCATCTACTATCCCAGGCTGCCGACCCGGAACCTAACCCAAGACTGAAGAAGAAGAAGAAGAAAGAACTCCAAACAACGATCATCGCTCTCACGTCAAGACATCGGAAACATGCACCTGCAACTGTTGTTGTAGTATCTGTGAGCCACGAGGACTCGGCAATCCCATAACCATGGGTAACAAGACTATCAAAGCTTAATAGGTAAGGAAGAGTTTAAGTGGTGAGGTTGCAGCAGCGGCTAAGCAATATATGGTGGCTAACTTACGAGTACAAGAATAAGATGAGCATCTACGCAAACGGTCACAAACTAGTAGTGATCGCTAAAGATCCTGAACTACCTACGAGTCAAACATAACCCCACCGTGTTCTCTTCTCAAAGTGAAAAGAGACAGTCACTGTTACTCACACAGTTGTGTGTTTTATCTCGGATCCTCTGTCAAGTTTTCTACAACCGGACATTAACAAATTCCAATCTGCCACATAACCGCGGGCACGGCTTTCGAAAGATCATAACCCTGCAGGGGTGTCCCAACTTAGCCCATCACAAGCTCTCACGGTCAGCTGAAGTAATAATAATTATTACCCCTTATCTTAGGGAAATCCGATCAGGCTCCGTATCCCGGTGCACAAGACATTTCAACAATGGTAAAACAAGTCCAGCAAGACCTCCCGGCGTGCCGACACCCTGATAGTAGCCGTGCGTATCTCGTCTCAGGCCATGTCCGGATGAGCTATGGTTACAGCGACCAGATACCCCAAGTTTCCAAGGGGCGGCGCCGCAAGCTGCTCTATTTGGGACCAACACCATCGGCACTGGCCCCCCTGCTATGTAGAAGAATCCATGGGTAGCGCTAACTCCCTATGCAATTAATTAATTAATTAAGTTGTTATTATGAGGTAAATTAAAACCAATGTTGGGCCTTGCTGAAGGAGTTTTATTCAAAGACGAACTGTCAAGGGGTCCCCATATACCCAAACCGTGTAAGGAACGCAAAATCAAGGAACATGTAATGCCCAGTATGAGATTATACCTCCTACGTGTCGAGGCACGACTTAAAGGTATAGGCTCATACTAGAATGATCTCAAGTATGGTATCTTTGCATGACTCATGTAAAAGAGGGATGAAATTGCAAAAGAGTAGTTGGCTTACACTCGCCACGTCACACAATGCATTACATAAACAATCATCATCCAAATAACACTAGAGTCCGACTACGGACGAAGATCCAAATGAAAGATACCATAAAACACAAGCTCGGATCGCCCCTGGTAGGAACCACTACTGATCGTCGACCAACTGTGACGCCCGAGACCGACGTCCCAGAAGATTCCAGAAGATTCCAGATGTTCCGGGTTGCCCGTGTGGTTCTTTTGTGCTTGTGTTATTTATTTTTTTGCATTGCTTCATGTCATCATGCCATCATGTCATATTTTATTTTTGCATCCCAACCTTAATAATCCGTGTGGACCTTCGGTCCATTTAAATCGAGGGAAGGTGACTTCTCTTTATAACATATAAAGTCTCTCATTATTTTAGAGAGCTATAATAAATATTCCATTCGTTGGAATTCATCGTAACACACTTGCATTAATTCCCCATGTTTATTTCACTTCGAGTTTCACCTCCAAAATCTTGCCGGTAATTTCTTCTCCGTTGTTTCGAGGTTCCTCCAAAAATTGGAACATTTTTTGGACACTTCAATATTCAGGTCTTAGTTCAAACTATTTGAAATAAATTCAAATATGTTTGAATTATTTTTCGTCTTGGCCTTTTGTATTTTTTTCTCCGGTCGTGCTCATTTTTTTTACGAGCCCGGGAAAATATTCCCTCATGCCTACTTCTCTCCTAACCTCTCTTTCCTTTTCCTTTCAATTCTTTGTTTTTTTTTGTTGTTTTGTTGTTGTCTTAAATGCAGAGAGGGAGAAAGCTGTGCCTCCTTCTAGCCCAGGCCGCCGGCCCATCCAGGCCTCTCCTCCTCCCTCCACTAGGCCAGGCCACCCTGGCCCAATTCCTCCCCGCGGCCCGGTTTCCCCTAACCAGCCCGACCGCAGCCACTCCAGCCTGAAACCCTAGCCGCAGCGCTCTAGTCCCTCGCACTCCCTCACGTTTCCTCGTGCCCGCCGCCACCCTTTCTCTCGACCGCTTCCCTCTGTCGCCCCGATCTCCTCCCCCTCGGCGCCCTTCCCTTCCCCGTCCAGCGCCCCGACCTCGGGCCTTCTTCCCTCCAGCGCCAAGGAGCTCCGTCCTCCCGGCTTCCCCGTCCGGCGCCCCCTCCAGGCCGGCCCTCAGTGCCCTCCAGGGTCGCCTGCGCCATGGCGTCCTGCTGCCTTGCAGTCTCCTGCGCCGAGCGCCCTCTCCCCTCCGTTCCAGGCCGCGGCTTCTTCCTCCCGCGCCTTGGCAGGTGCCTCGGCAGGCGCCCGCGCCCAAGCTCTCCAGGCCCGTGGCACCGGCGCCCTTCTGCCCCGCGGCGGCCCTCCTCCTCGATCCGGCCGCGTCGCCGTCCTGCCGTCTCCACGGCCTCCACCGACGCCTCCTCAACACCGCAGCCAGAGCTCCAGCCTCGCCAGGGCCTCGTCTCCTGCGGGTTCCAGCACCCCCTCCGCGCAGCTCCCTTCGCGTGGCCAGGTCCCGCCTCGTCGTCTTCCAGCAACGGATCCGGCCGTGGTCCTCCTTGCTGTTGCTGCCGCCTCCGGTGGCCTCGTCGTCCTTGCTGTTTTTGTTTTGTTTTCGTGCATGTTGGTGTTGACCTTGACAGAGAACGGAAACGTCTACCGCCAAAGACCACGACGACCCGTTCATCTACGGAAAACGAGCCCGTGAACGACTACATGTGTGATGCGCCGAGTACAACTACATCCGTGTACGACTACGTGAACGAGTACCACGACGCCGCAAGTTCCACTACGTCCACGACGACTCGAACGACTACCGATGACCGTGAACAACTACCGCCGTCGTGGAACCGCCAAGACGAACGGAACAACTACTTCCCACTACTTCCTCTACGGTCGCCCGAGTACAACTACCGCCACGTGAACGACTTCTTCCTCTTCGGCCGTGTACCACTACTTCCACTACTACGGCTACTTCCTCTACGATCCCGAACCGCCCCGAAACGCACGCTTCGAAGGTATAACCCCGAGACGTGACCCGTGAGATGCTTGCTTGTGTTGTATGAAATGTCTCTCGTGTGTGCTCCGTGCCCGTTCCACCTTTTGTCATGTTCCTCGGTTGCCTCGTCACCGACCCGTGGGAACCCGGCAACGGGATCACCCCATCATCTCGTTTGACTCGCTTCGTCATCTTTTGCACCGGTCTCTCAACGAGATACCGGAACCGAGATGTTGCGTTGCATCATTTTCGGATCATGCCGTGGCACCCTTTCGTTCCACCACGGTGACAAATGCTTCTTGTCTCTTTTAAGCCAACCTTTTAATAATTGCATAAACTTGTTCATGTCATCCGCATCATATTAACAACCTTGAATGTTTAATTGTGTTTGCTTTATAATTACTAAACATGCTCATGGGGATTTTCCGGAGATGTTGTTGTTATTCTCCGGCCTCATTTAAATTGCCTAGTTAGTGTAGTTTCTTTATGCTTCACCTCTTGCCATGCTTTTAAACCGGACATGCATCATACTTGTTTGTGCATCGTATGCCATGTTGATGCTTGTGTGTTTACCGTGTTGTTTTGCTTCTTTCCGGTTGCTTCTCTTGTTAGCTTCGGTTTTGTTCCGGAGTTGTGAGGATCCGCTCGACTGTTGCTCCGTCTGCTTCTCGGATCCGTTCTTCTCCCTTGTGGAATCCCAGGCAAGATGACCGAACCCGGATACCATTACTATCTTTGCCTATTGCTAGTAGTCTCGATCTTTAGTTTTGCCTCGATGCCCATGTTCTTCTTGTCAGCCTCCTACTTGTAACCAATTGCCATGTTTAACCAACCTACCTACGCAAACCGTTGCTTGGCTAAGTACGCTTCGCTCAGCCCTTCTTATAGCATTGTTAGTTGCAGGTGAAGATTGAAGATGCTTGCTTCATGTTGAAGTTTGGTTGGGTTATATCACACTATATAAATGCTAAATGAAATCATCTATATACTGGCAGGGTGGAAGGCTAAGCCTTTTGCTTGGTGTTTTGTTCCACTCATGCCGTTAGGAACCGTATAAACCGGTGTTATGTTCCTTGATTATGCGTTCCTAACACGGTTGGGGTGTATGGGACCCCCTTGATAAACCGCTAAGTGCTAAGTCTTTTCCAGCAAGTCCCAACATTTGGTACTATTTGCCTCATAATAACAACTTAATTAAATAATTAAATTTGCATAGAGGGTCGCTCCCTCGAGGATCCTTTATTTCTACATAGCAGGGGGGGCCAGTGCCGATGGTGTTGGTCCCAAACGGGGGTTCTGCGGGGCCGCCTTGGGGCAACCCGAGGTATTTGGTATCCACCCGTAGAATCGCCCATCCGGTCGTGTCCTGAGACTTAGATACGCGCGGCTACTATCAGGGTGTCGACACGCCGGGAGGATTTGCTGGATTAGCCTTACCTTAGTTCGGTTTAACTTGAGCACTGGATTCCGAGAATACTCGGGTCTTCCCAACTATGGAGTTGCGACTCCGCGGATCGTGGGCTTGTAATGGGTCAAGTTGGAACACCCCTGCAGGGTTTGAACTTTCGAAAGCCGTGCCCGCGGTTATGTGGCAGATGGGAGCTTGTTAATTCCGGTTGTAGATAACTTGACACAATGATTTCAATACACTACCAGCGTGTGTTCCGTGACTGTCAATTTCCGAATAGGGATTCGGGAGTTGAACACGGTGGGGTTATGTTTGACCGGCTTTAGCTAGGATCGCTTCGTGATCATCTTTCGACCGATGCACTTCTCTTCTCGCTCTCTATTACGTAAGTTAGTGCTAGTTGCTGCTGCAGACTCTTGTTTGTTCCTTCACCTCTCGTTCTTTCTTCAGCCTTGTCCTCACCCAAGGTTTAAATAGTCGTGTTACCCGGGAACGGGATTGCTGAGTCCTCTGTGGCTCACAGTTACTTCACCACACCAGATGCAGGTTCAGCCGAGTTTGATGCAGGAGTTGGATCAGTTCTTCATCGGGAGCTCGATGAAGCTTGTGGCCGTTTGCTTGTGACGTTTCGATGTTCAGTAGTGGTTTCTACTAGGATTCGATCCTGACCTGTGGCTTTGTTGTTTTGGTATCTTTCTTTTGGTTCTTACCCGTAGTCGGGCTGTGATGTTCTGAATGATGTATTGCTTATGTAATGTATTGTGTGAAGTGGCGAGTGTAAGCCAACTATCTCTTTTGCAATTTAATCCCTCTTTTACATGAGTCGTGCAAAGATACCAAACTTGAGATCATTCTAGGATGGGCTTATACCTTTAAGTCGTGCCTCGACACGTAGGAGGTATAGTCCCATCCTGGGCATTACAAGTTGGTATCAGAGCCTTCTCCGACCTAGAAGCCCCACTGATTGATCGAATCGTTGACGGTTGAGTCTAGGCACACACTGAAAATATTTTGAGTCCTATATTATATCGGAGAGTAGGATTTCTTTGCTTCTCATCCCCTTTCTCTCTGGTGAGGACTCCTGACGATTACTCTTATCTCTTCTACTTTCAAAAATTGCACCAAATTTTTTTTTTGGATCCCGCGAGTATTCTGGGATTGTTTCGATGTTCTTGTGACAAGGATATTGTTCCCGATGCCTCCTGTTCCCGAGGAGTTGAGCTTCGGGGTATCATTGACACAAGCATATCGCGGCAGTACTAAATACTTAAGACGGCCGACATCGAAAATCTCTCCTATACGGCCAGTGGCAAGATAACCCCGACATCACCCAGTACTGGGGAGGTAGTTCGAGAGTATTGCCATAGCTTGTTATAGTGGATGCGTTTTCGAAGGTCCGAGGTAAACAGTTTCCGAGAAAGACTGGTTATGTGTTGAAGGATGGATACACCTGGATGTAGGTTTAGAGTTGATTGCGCGGTGCTTCCCGTGTATCCCCAACACCTGATTGCATAACTGGAAACTTTCGGAAATCTATAGGTGGGTTCATCTAGTAGTTCTAGGCATTCTTCCAACGGATGCTCGATATGAAGTTTGGGATTCTACATTGAGTGAAGTGGTTTTATGGACTTGTTCTGATCGGGAGTTGCATCTTAAAGGGTCCTTGGCTATGCTGATCCGGGGATTGCAAAACCCTTTTGTAACACGTTCCATGAGCTTTCAGCACGAAGATGTCGAACGAAGCTTCTATCTTGTGTTTGTTCCATCTGATCCTTGTTCCTTTTTATTTATCTTTTGTTCTTCAAGTGGCTTCTCGACTAGCTGATGTATCTGCAGAATTCATTCGTTCAATTCTCTGTTCGGATGATATTGTGAAGATCATGTTGCATATCTATCCTTTGTTTCGTTTTGATTCTGGTATTCGAGTTGCTTCGATGTCAAATGTTGATTCCATACCTTTCTTAATCGGTGTTCTCATATTTCTATGGGAGTGCTAGTCCTTTTTGACCATCAAGATTGTCATGTTAAATTCTTTTCAACCGGTGTGCCTTCTTTTCAAGTTATTCCATACGGACACCGTTGAGAAATCTGACGATTGTCTGTTTCATTCATCCCAAGTTGTCTTTGTTTTCCCCACCCTCCCACCCTTTTCTGCATTGAGCCAGAAATCTCAGATGAAGTATCCATTTTATTCATGTGATATTTTCTGCATTCTTTTTCTTCAATGTTCTTATCCGGTGATTTATCGTGAAGATGCTCAAGAGCTTCAAGTTCATAATTCTTTTGTTCTCGAATTCTGCTGGTGGATTTAATTCAAGATTTCGGTGTTGATCTTATCCTTTTCCTCTTTTCACAATGCTTTCTTATTCCGGTGCACCAATTAATCATTCTCCTCTTGTTATTCATATCCGGAGTGCTGAAGATTCATAATTCCATTCTTATTCCGTTCAAACTATTTTTGAGGTTGTTATCTTATTCAAGCCATTTAATTCAACCGGTGCTATATCTCTTAAGCAATCTTTTCCAACGGTGATTTCTTTGAGTGGGCCTTAACCCACAGGTCTTTCCCAGGATCTTACCTGACTCTTCTTATTCCGGAGTTATTCTCAAATTCTTTTCAAGTGTGACGTAAGAATGATTTCCATCAGTCACATGCCTTCTCCAAGCTTGTTTTCAATTATTTCCATCTTTAGCTCCACCTCCCATCTTTTTATTCTTCCGGAGTGCTCAACAATTCTTTTAGCTTTTCTCGTCTTCATTCTCAACATTTGGAGACCGGAGAAGTGTTTCTCTTAAATCTTGGCCCGTCTTCTTGAAGATTCGTGGTTCTAGCTTTCATGCCATCCTCATTATTGTTCAGATTGTGAGGAATTCTTTTATACCATCCGAAGCATTTCATGAATTCTTTTCCTTTGTGATCCTCCGAAGGCCATCATTTCAGAATATTTCTTCGTTCTCAGTTTTCAACTTCGTCCTACAAATATTCTTCATTGATGTCTCTTCGTTCGTCTACTTATTTTACGGTGGTTCGTTCAAGTTTACTCTTCCGTTGTTATCGTTTTAATTCATTTGTTCTTTCCATAATCCTACCGGTGCTTTGTTGAATAATTATCTGAGCTTGTGCTAGATCTCTCTTTAATTCTTTCCAACGAGAATAAGTAGTATGCCAAATCTTTTGGTTGTCATCAATTTAAATTGGTGAAGGAGATGCATAACATAATTCTTATTCTTGTTCCTTCCAAGTGTTTAATTCTTTTGTCCGGAGCTTGTTCATCATATCATATCCTTGGTTCTAAGTTGTTCATCTTGTTTTCCGGAGCTCCAAGTTATTTCTATTACATCATTTCAAACCTCCATCTAATTCATCGCAGGCCTTAAATCTTATTCTTTCCATCTTTCACTTCTCATGCTTTCATTACCGGAGTTCTTCATGGTGGTTCATCATCATGTTTTAATTCATCCTTGAAGTTTTCATCAAGATTTTTGTTGGAGCTTAAGCATTTTTTTTCATCATGCTTCCAATTGCAATTCGTTCTACCTTATCTTTTCAGATGGTGTTATGTCATTCTTGATAATTTTCCTTCATGTTTTATGATTCACAAGTTATCAAGAATGAGATATTTAAAACCATCATTTTCCTTGTTCAGGAGATCTTTCCAACCCTTCAATTTATTCATTGGAGTTATCTTGGGTTGTATTTCACCTAAAGCTTTCCTAAGGATTGTTGCTATTATGGTGCTTATAAATGACCCAAGTTCTTCATTTATCATTCTGGTGAAATAAGTTTATCGTCTCATTGTTGATCTCAATCCAATCAATTGTTTAAGTTAGTGGCTGGTTGTCACCTCATAATTTTGAGATGTTTTCCATAAGCCCACATCAAGCTTATTCTTCTCGTTGTTGAAATTCCAACAACTCTATTCAACCCTTCTTCGTAAGATGCTCTTTCAAATTCAATTTTGAGAGAAGTTGTCATTTTCTTCTTCGTTCTTTCTTTCCAACGATCTTGCTTCTATTCTTTCGTTCCAGAGGCTTTGTTATGTTATTCTCTTCGTCCCATCATCTCGTTTTTATCGAGATCATGTTCTTTCTCCCTGGCTTGTCTATTTAACCGGAGTGTTGTATTATTCATTCAGTTCCGTCATCTATCTAGTTTTTCCTCTCTTTTAACCGGAGTGCTGTCTAAATCTTTCTTACCCCTTGTGCCATTCTTTTAATTGTTTCGGAGACAATATGTTGTTGTTTTCATCAAGTATCATCCCAACTTGGCTAGTTTTTGTTAATTCCTTCCATTTTCAGACGGAGTGCTGTCCAAATTCTGTCATTCTTATTCCTTGGCTATACCATTGCAGTTTCATTTCTTTTGGTCCGTGAGCTCTTGTTTCATGTCTTTCAACCTCTCAAGATTCTCATTGTGTTCCTTGTTCCTCCTGCTTACCGGAGTGCTCCTAACTTCGTTCATCTCCGTTGCTTTCTTCTTTCAACTTGTTTAACCTCTCAAGGTTCCTGGTTTCACTCGTCTGTCGAAGAAGCAACTTTGTTTTACCTCTTCCTCTTCCGTTTTTACCCGGAGATATCTCTAGGATCTCGGGTCGAGATCCTCTGTTAGTGTGGGAGAGTTGTGACGCCCGAGACCGACGTCCCAGATGATTCCAGAAGATTCCAGATGTTCCGGGTTGCCCGTGTGGTTCTTTTGTGCTTGTGTTATTTATTTTTTTGCATTGCTTCATGTCATCATGCCATCATGTCATATTTTATTTTTGCATCCCAACCTTAATAATCCGTGTGGACCTTCGGTCCATTTAAATCGAGGGAAGGTGACTTCTCTTTATAACATATAAAGTCTCTCATTATTTTAGAGAGCTATAATAAATATTCCATTCGTTGGAATTCATCGTAACACACTTGCATTAATTCCCCATGTTTATTTCACTTCGAGTTTCACCTCCAAAATCTTGCCGGTAATTTCTTCTCCGTTGTTTCGAGGTTCCTCCAAAAATTGGAACATTTTTTGGACACTTCAATATTCAGGTCTTAGTTCAAACTATTTGAAATAAATTCAAATATGTTTGAATTATTTTTCGTCTTGGCCTTTTGTATTTTTTTCTCCGGTCGTGCTCATTTTTTTTACGAGCCCGGGAAAATAATCCCTCATGCCTACTTCTCTCCTAACCTCTCTTTCCTTTTCCTTTCAATTCTTTGTTTTTGTTGTTGTTTTGTTGTTGTCTTAAATGCAGAGAGGGAGAAAGCTGTGCCTCCTTCTAGCCCAGGCCGCCGGCCCATCCAGGCCTCTCCTCCTCCCTCCACTAGGCCAGGCCACCCTGGCCCAATTCCTCCCCGCGGCCCGGTTTCCACTAACCAGCCCGACCGCAGCCACTCCAGCCTGAAACCCTAGCCGCAGCGCTCTAGTCCCTCGCACTCCCTCACGTTTCCTCGTGCCCGCCGCCACCCTTTCTCTCGACCGCTTCCCTCTGTCGCCCCGATCTCCTCCCCCTCGGCGCCCTTCCCTTCCCCGTCCAGCGCCCCGACCTCGGGCCTTCTTCCCTCCAGCGCCAAGGAGCTCTGTCCTCCCGGCTTCCCCGTCCGGCGCCCCCTCCAGGCCGGCCCTCAGCGCCCTCCAGGGTCGCCTGCGCCATGGCGTCCTGCTGCCTTGCAGTCTCCTGCGCCGAGCGCCCTCTCCCCTCCGTTCCAGGCCGCGGCTTCTTCCTCCCGCGCCTCGGCAGGTGCCTCGGCAGGCGCCCGCGCCCAAGCTCTCCAGGCCCGTGGCACCGGCGCCCTTCTGCCCCGCGGCGGCCCTCCTCCTCGATCCGGCCGCGTCGCCGTCCTGCCGTCTCCATGGCCTCCACCGACGCCTCCTCAACACCGCAGCCAGAGCTCCAGCCTCGCCAGGGCCTCGTCTCCTGCGGGTTCCAGCACCCCCTCCGCGCAGCTCCCTTCGCGTGGCCAGGTCCCGCCTCGTCGTCTTCCAGCAACGGATCCGGCCGTGGTCCTCCTTGCTGTTGCTGCCGCCTCCGGTGGCCTCGTCGTCCTTGCTGTTTTTGTTTTGTTTTCGTGCATGTCGGTGTTGACCTTGACAGAGAACGGAAACGTCTACATCCAAAGACCACGACGACCCGTTCATCTACGGAAAACGAGCCCGTGAACGACTACATGTGTGATGCGCCGAGTACAACTACATCCGTGTACGACTACGTGAACGAGTACCACGACGCCGCAAGTTCCACTACGTCCACGACGACTCGAACGACTACCGATGACCGTGAACAACTACCGCCGTCGTGGAACCGCCAAGACGAACGGAACAACTACTTCCCACTACTTCCTCTACGGTCGCCCGAGTACAACTACCGCCACGTGAACGACTTCTTCCTCTTCGGCCGTGTACCACTACTTCCACTACTACGGCTACTTCCTCTACGATCCCGAACCGCCCCGAAACGCACGCTTCGAAGGTATAACCCCGAGACGTGACCCGTGAGATGCTTGCTTGTGTTGTATGAAATGTCTCTCGTGTGTGCTCCGTGCCCGTTCCACCTTTTGTCATGTTCCTCGGTTGCCTCGTCACCGACCCGTGGGAACCCGGCAACGGGATCACCCCATCATCTCGTTTGACTCGCTTCGTCATCTTTTGCACCGGTCTCTCAACGAGATACCGGAACCGAGATGTTGCGTTGCATCATTTTCGGATCATGCCGTGGCACCCTTTCGTTCCACCACGGTGACAAATGCTTCTTGTCTCTTTTAAGCCAACCTTTTAATAATTGCATAAACTTGTTCATGTCATCCGCATCATATTAACAACCTTGAATGTTTAATTGTGTTTGCTTTATAATTACTAAACATGCTCATGGGGATTTTCCGGAGATGTTGTTGTTATTCTCCGGCCTCATTTAAATTGCCTAGTTAGTGTAGTTTCTTTATGCTTCACCTCTTGCCATGCTTTTAAACCGGACATGCATCATACTTGTTTGTGCATCGTATGCCATGTTGATGCTTGTGTGTTTACCGTGTTGTTTTGCTTCTTTCCGGTTGCTTCTCTTGTTAGCTTCGGTTTTGTTCCGGAGTTGTGAGGATCCGCTCGACTGTTGCTCCGTCTGCTTCTCGGATCCGTTCTTCTCCCTTGTGGAATCCCAGGCAAGATGACCGAACCCGGATACCATTACTATCTTTGCCTATTGCTAGTAGTCTCGATCTTTAGTTTTGCCTCGATGCCCATGTTCTTCTTGTCAGCCTCCTACTTGTAACCAATTGCCATGTTTAACCAACCTACCTACGCAAACCGTTGCTTGGCTAAGTACGCTTCGCTCAGCCCTTCTTATAGCATTGTTAGTTGCAGGTGAAGATTGAAGATGCTTGCTTCATGTTGAAGTTTGGTTGAGTTATATCACACTATATAAATGCTAAATGAAATCATCTATATACTGGCAGGGTGGAAGGCTAAGCCTTTTGCTTGGTGTTTTGTTCCACTCATGCCGTTAGGAACCGTATAAACCGGTGTTATGTTCCTTGATTATGCGTTCCTAACACGGTTGGGGTGTATGGGACCCCCTTGATAAACCGCTAAGTGCTAAGTCTTTTCCAGCAAGTCCCAACATTTGGTACTATTTGCCTCATAATAACAACTTAATTAAATAATTAAATTTGCATAGAAGGGCGCTCCCTCGAGGATCCTTTATTTCTACATAGCAGGGGGGGCCAGTGCCGATGGTGTTGGTCCCAAACGGGGGTTCTACGGGGCCGCCTTGGGGCAACCCGAGGTATTTGGTATCCACCCGTAGAATCGCCCATCCGGTCGTGTCCTGAGACTTAGATACGCGCGGCTACTATCAGGGTGTCGACACGCCGGGAGGATTTGCTGGATTAGCCTTACCTTAGTTCGGTTTAACTTGAGCACGGGATTCCGAGAATACTCGGGTCTTCCCAACTATGGAGTTGCGACTCCGCGGATCGTGGGCTTGTAATGGGTCAAGTTGGAACACCCCTGCAGGGTTTGAACTTTCGAAAGCCGTGCCCGCGGTTATGTGGCAGATGGGAGCTTGTTAATTCCGGTTGTAGATAACTTGACACAATGATTTCAATACACTACCAGCGTGTGTTCCGTGACTGTCAATTTCCGAATAGGGATTCGGGAGTTGAACACGGTGGGGTTATGTTTGACCGGCTTTAGCTAGGATCGCTTCGTGATCATCTTTCGACCGATGCACTTCTCTTCTCGCTCTCTATTACGTAAGTTAGTGCTAGTTGCTGCTGCAGACTCTTGTTTGTTCCTTCACCTCTCGTTCTTTCTTCAGCCTTGTCCTCACCCAAGGTTTAAATAGTCGTGTTACCCGGGAACGGGATTGCTGAGTCCTCTGTGGCTCACAGTTACTTCACCACACCAGATGCAGGTTCAGCCGAGTTTGATGCAGGAGTTGGATCAGTTCTTCATCGGGAGCTCGATGAAGCTTGTGGCCGTTTGCTTGTGACGTTTCGATGTTCAGTAGTGGTTTCTACTAGGATTCGATCCTGACCTGTGGCTTTGTTGTTTTGGTATCTTTCTTTTGGTTCTTACCCGTAGTCGGGCTGTGATGTTCTTAATGATGTATTGCTTATGTAATGTATTGTGTGAAGTGGCGAGTGTAAGCCAACTATCTCTTTTGCAATTTAATCCCTCTTTTACATGAGTCGTGCAAAGATACCAAACTTGAGATCATTCTAGGATGGGCTTATACCTTTAAGTCGTGCCTCGACACGTAGGAGGTATAGTCCCATCCTGGGCATTACACCAACGCCACAAACATACGGCCACTCTCTTCATCGGGCTCCCAGTGAAGTTCTTCGACCAACTCCTATGCTGTTCCCAGCGGTACCTGCATCTGGTGTTGTAGTATCTGTGAGCCACGTGGACTCAGCAATCCCATAACCATGGGTATCAAGACTAGCAAAGCTTTATGGGTATGGAGAAGGGTAGTGGTGAGGTTGCAGCAGTGGCTAAGCATAATATGGTGGCTAACTTACGAGTACAAGAATAAGATGAGCATCTACGCAAACGGTCGCAAACTAGTAATGATCGCTAAAGATCCTGAACTACCTACGAGTCAAACATAACCCCACCGTGTTCTCTTCTCAAAGTGAAAAGAGACAGTCATGGTTACTCACGTGGCGGTGTGTTTTATCTCGGAACCTCTGTCAAGTTTTCTACAACCGGACATTAACAAATTCCAATCTGCCACATAAGCGCGAGCACGGCTTTCGAAAGATCATAACCCTGCAGGGGTGTCCCAACTTAGCCCATCACAAGCTCTCACGATCAGCAGAAGTAATAATAATATTACCCCTTATCTTAGGGACAATCCGATCAGGCTCGGAATCCCGGTGCACAAGAAATTTCGACAATGGTAAAACAAGTCCAGCAAGACCTCCCGGTGTGTCGACACCCTGATAGTAGCCGCGCGTATCTCGTCTCAGGCCACGACCGGATGAGCTATGGTTACAGCGACCAGATACCCCTAGTTTCCAAGGGGCGGCCGTGGCACTGGCCCGTGGAGGAGCTGGATGTCGACACCCGGCGGCCGTGGCGCGGAGGAGGTCGGAGGGCGAGGAGGCGTGCGGGGCAGCGGCCTTGGCAGCGCCGGTGGCCGTGGAGGCGCGGAGGAGGCCAGAGGGTGGCCGGCGCGAGGTTGCCTCGGCCTCCAGGCACGACGGGGAAGGAGAGACGGCGAGGTGCTGGTGGCGGAAGAGAAGGAGCGGGAGGCGAGGCGGCTGGCGCGAGGATAGGGAGTCCGGGACGAGGTGAAGAGCAGGAGGAGGGAGAGGGACGAGGGAGAGTGAGATGGGATCGGGAGGAGAGATCGATGGGGAGAGCGGGGAGGCTGGCGACGCTCGGGAAGGAACGAGCAATGGGGAGGGAGAGGGATCGGTCGGCCTAGAGTTAGGATGCTGGCGATGGGCCTCGGAGGCTGGCCTGGGCCGCGGGGAAGGGACGTTGGGCCTCACCGGCTGCGGCTGGGCCTTGAGGCAAAAGGCCCAGCCTGGCTACAGGCTCTCTTCTGCCTCTCTCTCTCTCTCAAATAAAAAAACAAAACAGAGAACTAAAGAGAGAGGAAAAGAAAAGGGCACCTAGGAAAAGAATTTACACATGAGGGTAATTTTCTCGGGCTCATAAAAATGAGCGTAATCCAAGAAAAATAGAAGCGGCAGATCAAAAGATATAATTCAAACATATTTGAATTTAATTCAAATGGGTTTGCACTAAGACTTGATTTTCGAAGTGTCCAAAAATGTTCGAATTTTTGGAGGAGCCGATAAAACGGTTAAGAATTATAGACAAGGTTACAGAGTCAAAATTGAAGTAGAAAAAGAATATGAGTAATATTTGCAAGTGTGTTACGGTGATTCCAAGGCAATGGAATATTTTGTTATAGCTCCCTAAATATTAGGAGGATATGTTATAAAGAGAAGTCATCCTTCCCTCGATTTAAATGGACCGAAGGTCCACACAATTTATTTAGTTAAGTAGGAAAGATTAAAGACATGATGGCATGATGACATGATGCAAAGCAAAAATAAATAAAGCAAGCACAAATGAAACACACGGGAAAAACCAGGAACTTCTGCAATCTTCTGGAGCGTCGGTCTTCGGGCGTCACAGAACATAATGCCGGTTTATCGGCTCCTAAGGTGGCATGAGTGGAACAAAACACCGAGCAACATGCCAAACCTTCCACCCATGCCCAGTATATAGGTGTGTTAATATATATAAGACATATTGTGATATTCCCAAAGCATCAAGTTCCAACATGGAACAATCTTCATCTTCACCTGCAACTAACAACACTATAAGAGGGGTTGAGCAAGCGGGTGACATAGCCAAACAATGGTTTGCTAGGAAGGTGTCAAGGTTAGAGGTTTCATGGCAACAAGGAGAGGGGCTGACAATAATGATGGGTAGCGCGACATATAACGATAGCATCGAGACATCTAAGCATGGCAATGATAGTAAAGGTATCCAAGGGTATGATCATCTTGCCTGAGATCCCGCAAGGAAGAAGAACGGATCCGTGAAGAAGACGAAGAAGAAGCCTTGAAGAAGAACCACATGTAGACGAACGAATCCTCACGATCGCAATGGAACAAGCACTAAAGAGAAGAAGCAAGCAACACGGTAAACACACAACACAAGAACATGACAATATGCTCAAACAAGTATGATGCAAGACAAGTCTATATATGATGCAAAACATGGCAAGGTAGAAAGCACACAAGAACAACACAAACCAACAAGTTTAAATGAGGCCGGAACCAACACATAGCAAATCCGGAAAGTCCTCATATGCATAATTTGAAATTAGTCCAGATCTGAACAAACCTTAAGTTAAAGTTTTTAAACAGCAGATTAACATGCACTATGATGATCTACACAAAATTCTAGTCAAGTTTCATATAAAGTTTGTTTAGTTCGGAGCTACGGCCTAGAAGATATGAGCAAAACAAGACAAACAAGTCAATGGTGCAAGATGCACCCAAACATCAAGCAAACACACTCCAAATAGGTAAACAACATGATATTATGATTCTACATGCAAAATCACACAAGTTTCATATAAGGCACACCCAAAACGGAGCAACGGGCTAAAAGATACACATGAAACAAGATATAACAACAAGCTGAAGTTAACAGCCACATAGCAACTTCGGAGCAATGTAAATATAAGCTAAAGCACCCAAACATGTTAACAAGAAGCATGGATGTGAAGTAGACATGTTACTTAACAAGTATGAACTTAGAACACACCCAAAAGCTTGCTGGAACATAGTTAAATAAGCATGGGAAGTTGCAATAAAATTATCCAGACCTAGCCAAAATCTGGGAAGGCAAAAACATCATCACGATGCTGCCTTCGGAGGCACAAAACAACAAGCATATCAACTCTAATAAGAACATAAAGAGCATGGACATGTAGTAGACATATGCTACAGCAAACAACTCCATTGGAGCATCTCCATAGGAGGCATGGATCAATAGCAACAAGCTCCACCAAATTGAACATGCTGATAAAATCCTGACAGCTATAATTTATAGTAACTTGAGAGCAAGAAATAAATAAGCTACAGCAGGTCATATGAGCAAGTAAGGGCATGAATGGATAGACAATAACATGGACAACAAGGCATGATCATTGGCCACTCCAAAACAAGCATGGATTTGAGTGGGGCATCAAGCAAACATAGCATCAGGTTATAACAGATTCCAGACTTGGCAGTTTTTTCACTAAGTATAAAACAGCAATAACAACATGGCATGTTTCAAGCATGTTTAAGTCATCTCAAGGCATATCATGGAAAGTTAAAAGCACCGCAGCAAAGACCACCTTATTGTGCTTCTAAAACATCTAGACATGTGGCATGAAGACAAACACATCACTAGCAAAGAGCAATTGAAATCAGCATCTCACAACAAGTTTCAGAACTTAACAGCCAAATGCACTTTTGCAACAGAGATTAACATGGCAATATGGACTCAAACAAGCATGCTACAGCAACCATCATGTAGTACACTTCACAATGAACATTTTGACATAGCATATGCATCATTTGGATAAACATGCATCAAGTTATCATATTTCAAACATGGCATCAAAATAACAAGTAGCAGCAGTTTATAACAAGTAGCACTCTTGCAACAGAGATTAGAACATCTAAATGAACTCAAAAAAGCATGGCACAATGGAACAAAGTGTAGAGCACATCACAACGTTCATTTTGACATATCATTCACTCAATTCGGACATACACACAAATATTCACAGCCATCACAACATGCAACATTTTTAATAAAAACTAAGGATTCAGAAGAAAAAGACCTCCGAAGGGGCGGACACGTCCGTGTCAGATCGGACACGTCCGGGGCTGGGGTCCACATGGCAGAGAGAAGGGGGGCGGACATGTCCGTCGCCACCCGGACATGTCCGTCGGTGGCGGCGGCCGGGCCCGCCTGGCAGCGGCTCAGAGGGCGGAGCGGGACCGATCGGAGGGTGGATCCGGTCGGATCCCGACGCGGAGGGCAACGGCGGCGAGCCACACGGTGGGGGCGGCGGCTACCTCTGGCCAGTGGCGAGCTGTGGACGGCGGAGCTCGGGGTCGCGGCGAGCTGGAACCAGCGGCGGGGCGGCGACTGGTCTTCGACGGAGAAGCACCGGCTACGGGGCATAGGAAGGTCCGGAGGGGCTGGGCGGCTCGGCGACGGGCGTGCTCCGACGAGGCGCCCGCTCGGCGCTGCGGAACGCGCACGGGAGCGGGGAGCGGGGAGCCGGGCAGCTGCTCGGCCCATTCCGGCCCAGATCGGGACCCAGGGCGGGCCTCCCGCGGGCCTGGAGGCCACGGCGGCGCTGGACAGAGGCTGGAGACGTGGCGCGTGATGGATGGTGGGGGGCGGTTGCGGCGGCGCCGACGGGTCTGGTGGGGAAAAGTGGCGGCGGGGCAGAGGCCCGGCGCGGAAAATGATGCGGGGGTGGCGCTGGAGGTTAGGGAAAGGCTAGAATTTAGGGTTTTAGGCCAAAATTGGCAGGTGGAGGCGTCTATTTATAGAAAGGGGGCTAGGTTTAGGGGATTTGCTCCGTTTCGGAGCCGTTCGATCGCCATCGGACGGTTCCAGACAGAGGGGAGTCTAGGTGGGCTGCATGTGAGGTTAGTGGGCTATGTAGAAGGCCTCGGGCTAGAGGAGAGAAGAGAGGGAGCAGCCCGGCACAGCGTTTCGGAGACTCGAAACGTCCGACGATATAACCGGCGACTAGTGCCGCTATATATAACGGTTGGGCTATTAAACGAACTCCGAATGCGACGAAAATTGGCAGGCGGCCTGTCTACACTATAATAAGGCCACATGCCAAGTTTCAACCCATTCCGAGAACGTTTTCCAGCCACTCATAAAATAAATATTCTGAGGCACCGCGGGCGCGTGCAAGTGTGTCTGGGCTCAGAACGGACAACGGAGAGGACGGGCGGACAAGGACGGATGCAAGTTTCGAAAACATGATGATGCAACACACATGATGACATGGCAAGATGCAACACACAAGCAGATGACATGGCAACGACGACGAATGACTGACTGACACCTAGCGCACCGGTCTCGGATGTCACATCTCCTCTGCAACAGTTATTAAGCAAACATGAGTACAAAGGTACTCAGCAAGACTTACATCAGAACCTATCATACATGCATCATTATCAACAAGGGTAGTGGAGTTTATTGCAGCAAGCCAGCTCTGACTCTTGGCTAACCTATACTACAACTCTCAGCAGATCGCAAGATGAGACTACGCACACGAGTCCACTACTCACCATAACAATACACTACCGTTGTAACGCCCCGGACACACCCGCCGGTGGTCGTTACTCCTGGCGGAATCTAGACTGGCCCCACACATCAATACTAGTCTTTTCTGCGCACTTTGTCCTCACTCATGCGCACCCGGGAGCAACTTCCCGGTCGGTCACCCATCCTGAAACTACTCCAAGCTGAGCACGCTTAACTTTGGAGTTCTATCCGAATGGGCTCCCGGAAAAGAAGGAATTCCTTATTGATATGAGTAGTCTATCATCCTTAATAAGCCAGGCCATCACAAACACCCTCACTCAGAGGAACCGACGTCCTCGTCGGGCCACAGGAACGTTCCCTCTTGGCACAATCGTCTGTGCTTCCAGGACAGCACATGTGCCATGCCGTGTGCCACGACGGGTCACAAACGTCATGCACAACATGACTGCAAACTGTCCGCAAACATCCGTTTAACCGCGAGGGTCGGCTCTGATACCAACTTGTAACGCCCCGGACACACCCGCCGGTGGTCGTTACTCCTGGCGGAATCTAGACTGGCCCCACACATCAATACTAGTCTTTTCTGCGCACTTTGTCCTCACTCATGCGCACCCGGGAGCAACTTCCCGGTCGGTCACCCATCCTGAAACTACTCCAAGCTGAGCACGCTTAACTTTGGAGTTCTATCCGAATGGGCTCCCGGAAAAGAAGGAATTCCTTATTTATATGAGTAGTCTATCATCCTTAATAAGCCAGGCCATCACAACCGTGGATCCTCTTCTGTCATCCTACGGAAGGGCCATCCACGGCACTCACACTTGTATTGAGACTTTAGGAGTAACGGTTGATACGTCCAAAACGTATCTATAATTTCTGCTTGCTCCATGCTTCTTTTGTGTGATATTGCTATGATATTGATGCACTTCCATACACTTTTGATCATATTTGGACTAACCTATTAACTCAGTGCACCAAAGTGCCAGTTCCTGTTTTCTGCTGTTTTTCTATTTCAGGTTTCCCCCATATTAAAAGTGCTCCAAAAATTCCAGGAAAAGTACCGGAAAAATCAGCGTACAGGAAGCTTCGTGAAGAACCAAAGATGGGCCAGAGGGGAGCCAGGGGAGGCCCAGGCGGCCACCTGGCGTGGCCCCACCCCTGGCCGCGCCAGGGGGGTGCCTGGGGCCCCTGCTCCGCCTCTGGCTGCCCCCTTCGCCTATATATCCCTCTCGTCCCGAAACCCTCGAGGACAGAACCCTTTTTCGCGATCTCGCCTCTGTTCTGCCGCCGCAGCGCTTCCAAGATCGGGAGCATTAGGAGAACTCTTCCCGGCACCCTGCCGGAGGGGAGAACCACCACCGGGAGCTTCTCCACCACCATGGACGCTTCCTGGATGAGTCGTGAGTAGTCCACCTTGGACCATGGGTCCATGATCAGTAGCTATGTGATGTTCTCCTCCCCTCTTTGCTCTTCATGGTTTAGACCTCGTGAGCTGCCCTACATGATCGAGGCACATATGTAATCTTTCTGCTGTTGCTTTCCGGAGTTTGCTGGCATCTGATGGATTATGAGACTATGTTCAGATTGTGTTTGAGTAATATATTTGATTCACCTCTTTTATATCTTTGTTCTTGAGTAATTCTTGCATGTTCTCTGTTGCTGTTTATTGCTTTGGCCAAGTAGTAGGTAGTAACTCCAAGAGGGAGCGTTATGCTTGATTGTGGGTTCATGCCCCCTGATGACTAGCTTGAGTGACAGAAACATGAGTCTAGGGGATGTGCTGTTGCCACAAGGGAGAAAACAACGGTGCTTGTACTTGCGGGTGCAAGGATTGTTTACTTTACGCAAAGTTCTTTTAATGCAGTTGTCTGTTGCTTTGTGTTTACACTTTGGGTGGGATTCGCAACTTAATACCAGCGAGATGTTCTGGATAGATATCTCAAGGTGGATGATTAGTAGTAGATGTAGATGGATTTCGGTCTACTTGCCTTGGCGTACCGCCCATGCTTTTGAGCCTCTACCTTTCTTTGTAGCATAGTTAGCATTGGTTTGCGCACATAATCCTGTCAATTGCCCAGCTGTAATTTGTTTACCTCGCTTTGCTGTTTTATCGTCTTTTGGGAGAGAGACATCACTAGTGAACATCATGGGACCGCGGTCCATATTACCACCGCTGATCACACCTTCTATTTACTTCCTGTTTTTATTTCCTAGTTGCAGTCATAGCTATCATTATTATCTCTTGTGTTTGATCCTTTGTAAACAACAAGGCCGAAGGGATTGACAACCTCTCTGTACTCGTTGGGAGCAAAGTTATTTGTATCTGTGTGCAGGTCCCGTCAACCGCTAAGTTTCTGGCGCCGTTGACACCTACTTGTCGACCCTCGGAGTCTCACGGGATTCGATCCTTGGTATCTTTGCCAAGGGAAATTTGCCGCTACGCTACATCTCAACCTTCCACTTGGGGTAACCAACGAGGGGCGAGAAGCCATCAAGCAAGTTTCTGGCGCCGTTGCCGGGGACTCCACTCTTCAAGATAGGGGAGTTGCACGCTATCTTTTATCTTTGCTTTTTCGTCTTGTTAGTTTACCTTTCAGTTTTTGCTTTAGTGTCCCTTACCAAAAATCACAAAAATAGTTATCTTGCTTGCTGCTGCTATGGGTTCCACCGAGAACACCAAGTTGTGTGACTTCACTAGTCATAACAACAATGACTTTATCTGCACGCCTATTGCTACACCTGCCACTTCAGCACCTTCTTATGAGATTAAACCTGCTCTGCTGAACCTAGTTATGAAAGATCAATTCTCCGGTGCTGGAGATGATGCTGGTTTGCACTTAAATAATTTTGTTGAGCTCTGTGATATGCAAAAGTACAAAAAAGTAGATGGTGATATTGTTAAGCTTAAGCTTTTTCCTTTCTCCTTGAGAGGAGGAGCTAAAATCTGGTTTCAATCCTTGCCTAGGAATAGTATGGATTCTTGGGACAAGTGCAAGGATGCCTTTATTGGGAAGTACTATCCCCCTGCTAAAATTATCCAATTAAGGAGTAACATAATGAATTTTAAACAATTGGATAATGAACATGTTGCCCAAGCTTGGGAACGCATGAAATCTCTTGTCAAGAACTGCCCTACTCATGGTTTGACTACTTGGATGGTTATCCAAACTTTTTATGCAGGCTTGAACTTTACCTCGCGGAACTTGTTAGATTCGGCCGCGGGAGGAACCTTTATGTCAACTACACTTGGTGCTGCCACGAAGCTTCTCGACGAGATGATGACCAATTATTTCCAATGGCACACCGAACGCGCTCCAACAGGTAGGAAGGTAAACTATGTCGAGGAGATTTCCTCCCTAAATGAAAAAGTTGACCTGATCATGTCTCTACTTTCCAAGCAATCTTCTATTGATCCTCATGATGTTCCTTTAAATTCTTTGATTGCTCAAGATCAAGTAGATGTGAAGTTTATCTCTAGAAACAATTTCAATAACAATGCTTATAGGAGTAATTTTTGTAGAAACCCTAGACCGTTCCCCTCTAATTCCTATGGGAACAACAATGCTTATCCTAGCACCAAGAACTCCAATTCTGAACTAGAGATTATGCTTAAAGACTTCATCACTACCCAAAAGGCCTTCAATAAGAGTGTAGAAGAAAAACTAGACAAACTAGGTAATCTCTCTTCGAAGGTAGACAATTTAGCCCATGAGGTAGAGTTGCTTAAAATTAGAACTTCTCCTCTTGAGGAGAGGAAGACCACTCCTATGAATGCTATTCAAGTGCAAATTAATGAAAACATTAGGATGATGCCTAAACTTAAAGAGAGATGGGCTAGAGAAAAGGAGGAAGAAGATAGAATTAAGAGCCTTCCTACCCACCACACTGTTGCTACTATTCAAGTTGTTGAGGATATCCAAACTCCTAGCGCCCAATGCACTCCTAGTGCCATTGGACCTATTAATGGTGATGCTATGACCTCAACCGTAGAAGAAGAAACTCCTATAACCATAGAAGCTACCAAACAAGTGAGCCTAAAGGACACCACTACCACTTTACTTGATAGTAGTGACCTTGATTTTGATAATTGCACCCTTTCTGAAGTTATTGGTTTTCTTCACAAGATGTCTAGAGATCCCCACACTAGCACACTTAATCTTGCCTTCACGGAGCATATCACTAATGCTCTCATCAAAGCTAGGGAGGAGAAGCTTAGGGTAGAAGCCTCCATACCTAGAAAGCTAGAAGATAGTTGGGATCCTATGATTAAAATTAAGTTGAATAAGTTCTCTTGCTATGCTTTATGTGATGTTGGAGCTAGTACCTCCGTTATGCCCAAAAGAATGTATGATATGTTTGAATTGAAACCTTTTGATCCTTGTTCTTTTGGTGTTCGTCTTGTTGATTCTTTCGTAAAGAAACCTTTGGGGAAGATCGACGATGTTCTTATCATTGTCAATGACAATTATGTTCCCGTTGATTTTACTATTATGGATATTGAATGTGAACCTTCATGTCCAATTATTTTGGGACGTCCTTTTCTTCGCACCGTTGGTGCTGTCATTGACATCAAAGAGGGGAATATAAAATTCCAATTCCCTCTCAAGAAAGGGATGGGACACTTCCCTAGAAAGAAGATTAAGTTGCCTTTTGAGTCCGTTACACGGGCTAGCTATTCTCTTACTCTTGATAAAACTTGATCTTCTCTTTTTGCATCATGCCTAGCTTAAAGGCATAAAAGAAAGCGCTTTTGGGAGGAAGCCCACAACAAATTAGGTTTTATTTTGCTTTTGTTGTGTCTTGATGTTTGTTACTATAGTAGCATCATCATTATATCTTTTCTTTTCAGCTTTGTGCCAAGTTTAGCCGCCGATTGCAAGAAAGTTCAAAAGTTGTGACGTGCTGTCCAGAAAACAGATTCTGTCCTTGGACAGAAAAATTCGAATAAAATCACCAGATCATCTTTTTGATCTGAATTTTTTGACAGCGTGCTCTATACAATTGGCTTTCGAGCGTCTGTTCTGAGTTTTTTGATTTGAGTTGCAGAAGTGCCCCGAAAAAATTATTTACTACCTGCTGGTCTGTTTTTCACAGATTCTGTCCTTTTTTGCCTTTTCTTCGTTTTGCAAATCTTGAGCTTACTTTTTCTTTGCAAAAACCTTTTTGCAATCTTGAGAAACAGTAGCTCTTCAAGATTATCTTTATTTCCAGTAGGGAAAAAAATATTTTATTGTGGGTACTAACCTCGCTAATCAGATTATGATGAGTTATGTATGAAGGGAGTTTTCAAGTGTGCGAGGGAAGATGATAAAAGAAGATTCAGGAGGGTCGAACACTCAAGCTTGGGGATGCCCCCGTGCACCCCCAAGAAATATTCAAGAAGACTCAAGCGTCTAAGCTTGGGTATGCCCCCATGCATCCCCTTCTCCATCAACAATTATCAGTTCGTCTTTCGTTCCACTATATTTTTTCACTTCATGCGTTATGTGCTATGCTTGGAGCGTCTTGCTCTTAGTTTATTTTTTTTGTTTTCTTTAGCTTTGCTTGCTGTTCATAACAAGTTAGAACCCAGCTTTCTTTGTGTGGGAGAGAAACACGCTCCACTTCAACCTAGAACACAACATAGGATTTTCATGCTTATCTTTGTTGTCTGTGTTCTTTGTCTTTCCATAGCTGCTGTCATGTTTAGCTCTTAGTTTTCATGCTTTTCTTTTTAAAGAGCTTTTGTTTAGTTGGTTGCTGAACTCTCTTGAGTTTTCATGTTTATCTTGTTAAGAGAGTTTGCGTGTTGCACTGAGTTGTGTGTCTTAACTTAAAGTAGGTAATTGAGGTTGCTATTTAATTTTAGTAGTAACTTGCAATAGTTTTGAGGTATTGCCATGAGTAATGTCTGAACTTTTGGTGTCAAGAGCTTTAGCCTATTAGTGATAGATGTCGTATTTTGGGCAATCCGTGTTTATTTTCGAAAACCTACAAAATAGTTGAGAACTTTAGCTACTAGATGGATCACTAATCTTTGGAGGGATCGAATATTAGAGTACACTCACGTACCATGAGTCGAGGATGCGCAAGGATAACCAAACCCCCATACACTCCTCCTCGGGGTACTTGTCTCTTTGTGAACCTCCTAATTAGATTGAGAGTTACCGATAATAAGTGCATGAGTTCTTCGGACTAATGTGAGTATTCGAAAGTTGACACTTCCACCCAGCCATATTTTTCTAGCCTCTTCGGTACCGTGCATTGCCCTTTCTCACCTCGAGAATTGGTGCATACTTCGCCGGTGCATCCAAATCCTTGGCACGATACGCTCTGTCATCATAAGCCTCATTATATCCTTCCTCAAAACAGCCACCATACCTACCTATCAAGGCATTTCCATAGCCTTTCCGAGATACATTGCCATGCAACATCCATCTTCTCATGACTTGATCTTCATGTCATACATGCTTTTTGCTTGATCGATGAGCCGCATGCTAGTTGGGCCTTGCCCTAATCATTGCTACATGACGCGCTAGTATCATTGCATATCCTGCTACACCGGCAGAGGCATACATTTGCATACATCATGATAGTTTCATTTTCTTTATGTTGAGTACTTTTGTAAAGTGTGAAAGATCTTCTATACTTCTTGTAATACATAGAGTGTTGCCCCTAAAGTGAGGAAAAGATCCCAAAGAGGACAAAATCAAAAGATCCCAAAGAGGACAAATGAGATTTAAATAGAAAGAGCCATTGAGGCCACAAAAAAATAAAAAATAAAAATAGAAAAAAGTGAAAAAGAAATAAAAAGAGAGAAGGGGGCACACTACTATTCCTTTTGAGAGATCCACACTCGTACTTCATCTTATACCTTGTACTCCATAGAGATTATCATTCACGCATATAGCTATGTGGGGACCTTCACACTATAGAACTTGGCTTGTATATTCCAATGATGAGCCTCCTCAAAAGAGCTCTAGGTCTTCTTGAGCAAGCAAGTTGGATGCACCCCCACTAGTTCGATTGGAGAGCTTACCTTAGCTCATATGTGCATCCGTTGCATGGCAATCCCTACTCCTCACATCATATCTATCATTTGGCTTTCTCTCGCCTATGATTGTCCTCATTGATGTGAGCCTTTCACACCTTTTTTGTCTTCCCCCTTCATCATTTTTCTCCTTTTGCCATCCTAAGTGTCAACTTTCTTGCTTACGCTCATCCATTGCATGAGTGCTCAAAATATCGAAAGGGAGTGGATCATTTTGACTTTTACCTGGCTAGTGGTCTGGGGATGAGTCAAGATAAGATTCCAAAGAAGACCAAGTGTGAAACTTTAGTAGATTAAGTTCTCAACAATACAAAAACTATGTTTTACTCTCTTGTATATCCCTATCCCCTTTCTTGCACGCAAACGCCATTTGGAGACATTCGAGTCACGGACAGCGAGAGCTCTTGCACCTTTATGTTCTTATGTTGCTTGTTACAATGCTAATATAGACTCTTGCTTGTTATGACTTGAATTGAATTACCTGCCTTGATTGCTTTACTTAAAAAGTTCTTATATGGTTGGTAGCATGTCACCACAGAAATTATGCTTGTTATCATTTACCTACTCGAGGACGAGCAGGAATTAAGCTTGGGGATGTTGATATGTCCAAAACGTATCTATAATTTCTGCTTGCTCCATGCTTCTTTTGTGTGATATTGCTATGATATTGATGCACTTCCATACACTTTTGATCATATTTGGGCTAACCTATTAACTTAGTGCACCACAGTGCCAGTTCCTGTTTTCTGCTGTTTTTCTATTTCAGGTTTCCCCCATATTCAAAGTGCTCCAAAAATTCCAGGAAAAATACAGGAAAAATCAGCGTACAGGAAGCTTCGCGAAGAACCAAAGATGGGCCAGAGGGGAGCCAGGGGAGGCCCAGGCGGCCACCCGGCGCGGCCCCACCCCTGGCCGCGCCAGGGGGGCGCCTGGGGCCCCTGCTCCGCCTCTGGCTGCCCCCCTTCGCCTATATATCCCTCTCTTCCCGAAACCCTCGAGGACAGAACCCTTTTTCGCGATCCCGCCTCTGTTCCGCCGCCGCAGCGCTTCCAAAATCGGGAGCATCAGGAGAACTCTTCCCAGCACCCTGCCGGAGGAGAGAACCACCACCGGGAGCTTCTCCACCACCATGGACGCTTCCCGAATGAGTCGTGAGTAGTCCACCTTGGACCATGGGTCCATTATCAGTAGCTATGTGATGTTCTCCTCCCCTCTTTGCTCTTCATGGTTTAGACCTCGTGAGCTGCCCTACATGATCGAGGCACATATGTAATCTTTCTGCTGTTGCTTTGCTGAGTTTGCAGGGATCTGATGGATTATGAGACTATGTTCAAATTGTGTTTGAGTAATATATTTGGTTCACCTCTTTTATATCTTTGTTCTTGAGTAATTCTTGCATGTTCTCCGTTGCTGTTTATTGCTTTGGCCAAGTAGTAGGTAGTAACTCCAAGAGGGAGCGTTATGCTTGATTGTGGGTTCATGCCCCCTGATGACTAGCTTGAGTGACAGAAACATGAGTCTAGGGGATGTGTTGTTGCCACAAGGGAGAAAACAACGGTGCTTGTACTTGCGGGTGCAAGGATTGCTTACTTTACGCAAAGTTCTTTTAATGCAGTTGTCTATTGCTTTGAGTTTACACTTTGGGTGGGATTCGCAACTTAATACCAGCGAGATGTTCTGGATAGATATCTCAAGGTGGATGATTAGTAGTAGATGCAGATGGATTTAGGTCTACTTGCCTTGGTGTACCACCCATGCTTTTGAGCCTCTACCTTTCTTTGCAGCATAGTTAGCATTGGTTTGCGCACATAACCCTGTCAATTGCCCAGCTGTAATTTGTTTACCTCGCTTTGCTGTTTTATCATCTTTTGGGAGAGAGACATCACTAGTGAACATCATGGGACCCCGGTCCATATTACCACCGCTGATCACACCTTCTATTTACCTGTTTTTATTTCCTAGTTGCTGTCATAGCTATCATTATTATCTCTTGTGTTTGATCCTTTGTAAACAACAAGGCCAGAGGGATTGACAACCTCTCTGTACTCGTTGGGAGCAAAGTTATCTGTATCTGTGTGCAGGTCCCGTCAACCGCTAAGTTTCTAGCGCCGTTGACACCTACTTGTCGACCCTCGGAGTCTCACGGGATTCGATCCTTGGTATCTTTGCCAAGGGAAATTTGCCGCTATGCTACATCTCAACATTCCACTTGGGGTAACCAACGAGGGGCGAGAAGCCATCAACGGTTAACTTGTCTATGAACTGTATAAGCAACCAAGTGGTCCTTAACCACGACAACGGCTATTCTTATAGATTGGTAACCCTGCAGGGGTGTAGTTCTTCACACACGCTTCCACCACTTATCGCCGTTTACTCGACATGTACTCGGCTACCTTCAAGCGGAAGCCTAGCGAGGGTGTCGGCCACGACCTGACTAACCACACGAGTCCCTAGTCCAGGTTTATCGCCTATTTGGGTTCCATTCGTGGGGAGATCCGGCCGAGGTGTCGCTCACGGCCCCAAACGATGCCTACAGGGTTCCCGAGCCACCAAACGTGCGACTCGGTACACCGGGCCACGTACCTGCCGCATCACAGCCCACCCCGAGGGTCAGCGCTGCGCACGACCACCAGTATACTACAAACACCAGAAACTAGTTGCAACTCCTGGACAGAGGACAAGGGCAGTTAATAAGTCGAGAGGGTCCAATGGTTTCTGGCCCAATGCATGGTAGTAGCTGATCTTAAATCACATATACAGATCTCATGTCCTATGGACGGTTTCAATGAAACAACCCACCATGTACTCCTACATGGCCTTTCATCGATACCTTTACCAAGCATATTCCACACTTCACTCTCATTACCAGACATGATCATTTCACTCTGATCCATCATCCAGATGAACCAGACCTGACACAACTCTAAGCATAACAGGCAGCATAAATAAATAGCATGGTAGGAAACACATCACATGGCTCAATCAACTCTTACACATGCTAGTGGGTTTCAACCATTTACTATGGCCATGACACTTCACTCTCATTACCAGACATGATCATTTCACTCTGATCCATCACCCAGATGAACCAGACCTGACACAACTCTAAGCATAGCAGGCAGCATAAATAAATAGCATGGTAGGAAACACATCACATGGCTCAATCAACTCCTACACATGCTATTGGGTTTCAACTATTTACTATGGCCATGACAGGTCATGCAAAGGAATGGGGTTCAACTACCGCAGCAAACAGCAGTTCACACGTTGTTGCCTTAATGTAGTTAAAGAGAGCAGGAGCGAGAAGATGGGTTTGTATCGGAATGATCAATGGGTTGCTTGCCTGATAGATTGGTTGTTGGGTACTGCTCTTTAGTTGGATACGCGGATGTATCCTCGAAAGGAGGACCTACCACGGAGAACACCGGTAATACAATCAATACACAAACTAATGCAACAATATGATGCTTGCTCATGAAATGGCAAGATGGATGTGTTTTGGGCTAATGCAACTATAAACAAAATTGTTTGAGCTTATTTGAATCAAAGATTCAAATTCATGCACAAGCTATTATTAATTAAAGTGCATTATCATGTTTTAAAGTGAACAACAAGTTTAACTTGCTCAAACATGAATGAAACTAGTACAAATGGATAGATTGGATTTTTCTGATCATTTTTCATTTATAAATCGTTTTCATCTGAGCTATTGATGAATTTATATGATTATTAGAAGTTTAAACCATTTTCTGAAATAAATAAATCATTTTTTATTTATTTAAAATCCAGAAAAGAGTTTACTGCGTCAGCACTGCATCACAGTGATGTCAGCAGATCAATTAGGTGGCCCAGGTCAAACCTGACCAGTGGGACCCACTGGTCAGTGTCATAGTTAGATAACTAACTAATTAGGATTAGTATAAGCGCTAACCTAGGTTTGACTAACAGGCAGGGCCCACATGTCAGTGACCCAGGGGAGTCAAACCCCTGGTCAAACTGGGTTGACTCACCGGCGTTTAGCCGCCGGCGACTCCAGACGTGGCGGAGGCTGCGGGTTTCACCCTCTGGCGACCAAATGGACGGCGGAGTCTTCCTACGTGGAGCTGGGAGTGAGCCGCGTCGAGTGGTGCACGACTTGGAGCTCGGGGTCGCCGGAAACGACGACGGCGACGAGTCCAGTGGCTGCCGGAGTTCGGGTGGTGAAGAGCTCGGCGGTGCAGTGCTCGTGGAGGCTCGTGGAGTGGTCCTACAACATCTACGCGAAGCGGTGGAGATGAAGGGCGCGATGGCCGGGCTGTTAGCTGGCCAGAGACACGTCGGCGGCGAGCGTGTGCGGTGGCGCGTGCGGGCGAGCAAGGTGCACTCTCTACGGTGCACAGGAGCGAGAACAGAGAGGCTGGGGAGGGGCAGGAGCTCACGGCGGAGACGATGAGCCGGTAGGCGAGCTCGGGGAAGAACTGGTGCGGTGGCGACGGCGAAGGGGATCTCCGGCGGCCGAGGTTGAAGACGACGGCGACGGTGGCGGAGCAGAGCGTGCGAGCACTCGGGGCTCGGCCTGTTCGACGTAGCAGACGACGGCGGAGCTCAGGGACTTGACGGGGCGGCGCGAGGGCGATGGTGGCTGCGGTTACAACGGCGGGGGCTCGCGGGTGCGTCGGCCATGGCGAGGAGAGGGCAAGGGAGAGAGGCAAGGGGAGAGTGCGGTGTCCAGAGGGTTCGGGCGACGACGTAGAGGCGAACCACGTGTCGTGGAGGCGGGGGAGTGAAGCAGGGCGGCGAGCAGCTGCGTAGCGACCACAGGCTTGTCGGCGTGCTCCTCTCTGCCTGCCTGGCGAGAGGAAGCACCTGCGTGGAGCGGCTGCTGGGCTGGGCCGGCCAGGTGGGCCGCCAGGTGGGCGGCCAGGTGAGTCTCTCTCTCCTCTCTTTTTTTATTTAGTTTCTGTTTTGTTTTCTTTTGCCACTGTGTTGAATTAATAAAAATGCTAGAACATTTTTATAAATCATGAAACGGACCATGTCCACTGTATAAAATATAAACAACATGGAACATTTTAGTTTATGATTATTTGGGCATTTAAAATATTTTATAGCATTTAAATGCCCAAATGCAAATACAATATGATTTAATCTAGTGACCCTAGAATGTCCTAGAAAATTGTGCACCATTTTTGACAGAGGTTTAAGACCAAGGCAAAGATGATGAACATTTTTGAAGGGCATTTCGGGTACATTGGAAAAGATTTTATTAAACCCTAGTTGAAAGAAGAGGGGTGATGGGGTTTTTGTCATCCCCATTTCAAGTTTCTGGGAAAGTTAAACATGATGCACACTCTAGCTAGTCCTAAAGCAAGCACTGACTAGGGATGTGACAACTCACCCCCACTCAAAAGAATCTCGTCCCGAGATTCAGGTTCCTCCGGAAAAAGGGTGGGGGTACTCAAGTCGAAGACGATCCTCCCTTTCCCAAGTAGCTTCGTTCTCGGAATGGTGTGACCATTGAACCTTGAGAAACTTGATATTATGACGTCGAGTGGTACGCTCGGTTTGATCAAGAATACGTATTTGGTATTCTCGATATGTGAGATTATCCTGGAGATCAAGCGTTTCGTGGTCCACTCCGCGGATAGGATCCGAGAAGCAACGCCTGAGTTGAGAGACGTGGAAGACATCATGAACTCTGGAAAGATGCGGGGGTAGTTCCAGTTGGTAGGCAACTTCTCCTTGTTTGGCAAGAATGCGAAAAGGACCGATGTAACGAGGAGCCAATTTGCCTTTGATACCAAAGCGATGGGTTCCCTTAAGAGGAGTAACCCGAAGGTAAGCCTTATCGCCGACTTCATAAGTCACAACCTTATGATGGCAATCATATTGGCTCTTCTGGCGAGATTGGGATGTTTTCAATTTCTCACGAACGATGCGAACTTGCTCTTCTACTTCCTGGATCATATCCGGACCAAAGAATTGTCTTTCCCCGGTTTCTGACCAGTTAAGAGGCGTTTGACACCTTCGTCCATACAGAACTTCGAAGGGAGCCTTGCCCAAGCTATAGCTATTATTATAAGCAAACTCGGCGAATGGAAGACACTTCTCCCAATCCATGCCGAAAGAGATGACAGAGGCTCGGAGCATATCTTCCATAATTTGATTGACTCGTTCTACTTGACCACTTGACTGAGGATGAAAGGTGGTACTAAAAGAGAGACGAGTCCCCATAGCATTTTGCAAACTTTCCCAAAATCGTGAGGTGAAAAGACTTCCACGGTCTAAGTTAATCTCCAATGGAACACCATGAAGAGATACTATTCGAGAGATATACAAATCTGCTAGCTGATAGCGGTTATACTCTCTCGAACAAGCAAGAAATGTGCTACTTTGGAGAGGCGGTCGATAACGACGAAGATAGCATTATTCCCTTTCCTGGTCCTGGGAAACCCTGTAATGAAGTCCATACCGATCTTATCCCATTTCCATTCAGGAATAGCTAAAGGTTGAAGGGTGCCAGCAGGCCGTTGATGCTCTTCTTTAACTCGACGGCAGACATCGCAGTTAGCAATGAATTGAGTGATTTCTCTCTTCATCCTAGTCCACCAGAACCTCTGGCGTAGGTCCTGATACATTTTGGTACTACCGGGATGAATCATGAGAGGTGATTCATGAGCCTCCTTAGGGTCATCCATCTCAGGTTTCGTACCTTAGGAACCACTAAACGGTTTCCAAAGAGCATGACACCTTGATCATTAATTGAGAAACATCCCGCGACTCCTTTCTTGATGTTCCTCCTGATACGGGAGATTCCCGGATCAACCTTTTGTGCTTTGATGATCTGATCCGTAAGGGTAGGTTTTGCCACCAAGGTGGAAAGGAATCCTTGAGGAACAATGTCATGGTTAAGCTTACGAAATTCCTCGTGGAGAAGTGGTTGCCCTTGTTGTAACATCAGATTGTTACAATAAGACTTACGACTTAGTGCGTCGGCCATGACATTGGGCTTCCCAGGGGTGTAAGTAATTCCTGAGTCGTAATCTATGAGCAACTCAACCCAACGTCTTTGCCTGAGATTCAAATCCATTTGGGTGAAGATGTATTTCAGACTTTGGTGATCCGTCAATATTTCACAGCGATTACCAAGAAGGTAATGTCGCCATGTTTTGAGTGTGTGGACTACAACTGCAAGCTCTAGATCATGTGTAGGATAGTTATCCTCATGTGGACGCAACTGTCGAGATGTGTAGGCAATCACTTGGCGATCTTGCATGAGTATGCAACCTAGTCCTTGTCGCGAGGCGTCGCAATAGATAATAAAGTCCTTGGAAAAGTCTGGTGGTACCAGTATGGGAGCAGATGTCAGGCGTCTTTTCAGTTCCTGAAAGCTGGACTCACACTATGGGGTCCACTCGAACTTTTTATCTTTCTTGAGGAGTTCAGTTAGAGGTTTAGCAACCTTGGAGAAATTCTCGACGAAGTGTCGGCAATAGCTCGCTAAGCCAAGGAAACTCCTAACTTGCTTGACCGATTCAGGTGGAGTTCAATCAAGGACGGCCTAAACTCACTCGGGATTGACAGCAATACCCTTACCAGAGATTACATGGCCTAGATAGGTCACTTATGGCTACCAGAATTCACACTTGGAGAATTTGGCATAAAGGTGGTGCTCTCGAAGTTTCGTCAATACCAGCCTTAGATGCTCCACATGATCTTCCTTGTTCTTGGAGTAAATGAGTATATCATCGAGGTATACCACGACGAATTTATCCAAGTACTCCATGAATATAGAATTCATTAGCCGGGAGAAAGTGGCTGGGGCATTGGTTAACCCGAAGGACATAACGGTGTACTCGTATTGGCCATAACGAGTAACAAAAGCCGTCTTGGGAATGTCCCCGTTCTTGATTTTGATTTGATGGTAGCCCAACCTCAAATCCATTTTGGAAAATACTGAGGATCCAGCGAGCTGGTAATACAGGTCGTTGATCCTGGGGAGCGGATACTTGTTCTTTATGGTGACCAGATTGACAGGTCGATAATCCATAACCATCTGATCTGTTCCATCCTTCTTCTTGACGAAGAGGACGGGACAAGCCCAAGGAGAAGAACTAGGACGGATGAAACCCTTTTTCAAGGACTCATCGAGTTGTTTCTTAAGCTCAGCTAGTTCTAAGGGTGCCATCTTATAGGGTCTCCTAGAGATTGGGACAGTTCCTGGAACAAGATCTATCACGAACTCTACATCTCTGTCAGGTGGAACACCTGGCAGTTCTTCTAGAAAGACATCCGGAAAGTCATGGACTACCGGGATATCTTCGAGTTCTGGTAGAGGGCTGGCATTAAGAGAGTAGAGCTGACGCTCAGCCATTCGGGCCAAAACATTGACTGTCTTGCCAGATGGGTGTGTAAGTTGAACAGTCCTAGTGTAGCAATCAATCTTGGCGTAATGAGCTGTCATCCAGTCCATACCCAAGATGATGTTTATGTCTGAGGACTTGAGAGCTATTAGAGATGCAAGAAAAACGAGTCTATCGACAAGAATTTCATTCCCATGGCTTACTCTAGAAGTTTGCCATTTCGAACCAGGAGTTTGAATTACCATGGAAGTGGGCATGTCACAAAAAGTCATATGGTGCATTCGAGCATAGCTCTCAGATATGAACGAATGAGATGCTCCAGTATCGAAAAGAACAGATGCCGGATGGCAGTTAACAAGAAGCGTACCAAGGACGACGTTAGGATCCTCATAGGCTTCCTCAGCAGAGACATAGTTGACATGACCACGAGCAGTGGTGACTGGATTGACATAGTTCACCTTGCCTATTGGCTTACCACGGCCAACGGACCTTCCTGGCTGGTTCTGAGGACACTCTCGCATGTAGTGGCCTGGTTCTCCGCACTTGAAGCATGTGACAGTGCCAGTGCTGGAGCAATATTGGCAGATGGTCCTCCATAAGTCTTGGGTGGTGCATACTCTTGGGTTGGGCAAGGCGCCTCATAGGATGGCCTCGGAGTGAACCTGGGTGGCAGGGCTGTGTTTGGAACCCACACATGGCGCTTGTGAGAGCCAGAGCCGGATGAGGAACCAAAATCACGAGGATGCTTGCGTGTGGCTTCAAAATCAGTCTGGCATGTCTCAGCACTGATGGCTTTATTCACTAGCTTTTGGAAGGAGGTGCACTCGTGTAGACGTAGATCTCGGCGAAGTTCAGGGCTGAGTCCCTTACGGAACCTCGCCTGCTTCTTGGCGTCGGTGGACACTTCTTCGGGAGCATAGCGTGCCAAGTTTCCAAACTCACAACTATAGACATCCACGGTTAGCCGGCCTTGCGTGAAATTGCAAAATTCCTCCCGCTTGTGATCCATGAGGCCTTCCGGAATGTGATGTTCACGGAATGCCTCGCTGAACTCTGCCCAAGTGGTAATTTAGCCAGCAGGACGCATAGCCTCATAGTTTTCCCACCAAAGGCTAGCAGGGCCCTCAAGATGGTAGGCAGCGTAGGTAACCTTATCAGCTTCGGCCACACGGGCAGAATGTAGCTTGTGGGTGATACTGCGAAGCCAGTCATCCGCATCAAGAGGTTCAATGGAATGATGGAACTTCGGTGGACACATCTTGATAAAGTCATTAATAGACACCACGTCATTCCTCTGGTGAAAGGCATTATTCTGCTCTATGTGTTCCAGCTGACGGTTGGTTTCCCTTTTGTTCCTTTCTGCCTCCAGCATAACTTCAGCCAAGGAGGGTGGGTTAGGCAGATTCTCATCTCTAGCCCCACTGGCATCACCCTGCTCCTGAGCAGCAGGGGTGCTGCGAGTGTTGACCATCCTAGGAAAACAAAACAACGGTTTAGACAAGGATGGCAAAACTGTGACATAGGAGTGCATAATGTAATGCCTGACACGAAATGCAGAGATGTTCATCTGTACAACATGGTAATATAGAAACTGCCATATATACACCATTGGTCATACACACCATACATAGTTTAGTACAAGCCAACGCTGAAGTACAACTGCGGTGAAAGACGATACATCTCATCAGAGGCATTCCAAGCTCCTATACATTATTTATCTACTCCTCCGGAACTCAGTGCAAACAAAGTCATATTCCACAAGACACGCAGGACTGTGGAAATACAACTACTACGATACTATTACTGCCACGGTCTAGCTCAGGCATTTCCGTAGTAATCTTCGTAAAGATTACCCCCATAGCCTGGAAGTGGAACATGTGGATCTGGAAACTCTCGAGCACTTGAAGGCTGTGGACCATAGGGACGCGGATGCGGCCTCGGTCCCGCTGCTGGTGGTAAGCGATGTCCACATGGAGGTGTAATACACCCAACATCACGCCAATCCATACGGTCGGGCAGATGAGTCCGCATGGGGTACAAATTCCGCATATCCAGATATCCGGCCTGCACGGCAGGTGCAAGCTGGGTCAGAGTGGCCCAGTGGGCGGCTCGAGTGTTATAAACCTCCATCCAGAGGGCACGGACCTCACGATCCCTATCCTCGAGCATCTGAGTGGTAGTGTGAAGTAGCGGCTCCTCATGAGCGGCATCAGTATACACACCGGTGTATTAGCCTTCCTCTCGAGGAAGTGAGGCTGGCATGTAGTAGAACTCCGTGTTCAGCAGCAGGGCATGCCTAGCCCGGATGATAGTCATCATCGAATAAGCGGCATCCTGCACTACCATCTCGATGGTAACCCCGAGTCCATACGTCCAATGGATGGGGTCGGTAGCTCCGGGATATGAAGGGTATACTCGGACTGTGCATAAATACTGACTCTGGTTGAAATCCCGGTACTGCTCCTCCATAGTATACTCAGGGTACCAACGGTAGCCAGTCTCGGTCAAGACACGAACCAACATGGCCGTGTGACCTGGCACATTAATGCACCGGGTCAGACGGACCACCTGATGAGGGGTGCGGTCAGACATGTGAAACACGAGATAATGCGAAGGCATTAGAATTTCTAGAAGAAATCGGGCAGCATAACAACTGTAAATGCTCAAAAAAGATTTTGATACATCATACAAATGATAGCATAGCCACTCAACAACATCATATCAAGGTTCCGGGTCCAACTAATCAACATACTGGAAGGTAGAAACTGAACTGAGGCTTGAAACCAACAATCCTAAGAGTCTACGGATTAGTAACACATGAACCTAGTAAAGATGAGAGGCCTAGTCCTAAACCCCCGTAGAAAGAATAGGCTGACTAGGATCAGAAGGGCATAAGGTAAAGAAGTAAAAAGAGCCTTACGTTCCCTTCCACAATCAATTCCCCTACATATAACTAAGAATTTCTAGACTCAACATCGACCAGTTTGGCTTCAAGAACCTACAGGCTGTCCGGCTCTGATGCCAACGCTGTCAGGACCCTGATCCTAAGTCACGCCGATCTAGCCTGTAACACATCATATCACTTTGCGGCCTCACGCACAGTATCCCCACGGGTGCCACCTTACCTGGCCCAGGACCGTTTGCACATTTTGGCCCACGTATATGATGGTGTCGCTAGCATCCATATGACAGAGAACCCGGGCCGACTTGGCTAGTTATAAACCGAAAGTGGCACTAAATTATAGAGACAGGCATCCATGACCCAGCAACGAATGTGTCGGTCATCAACGTATGAACCCAAGTCGTAGCAAGCTACATGGACTTAAAGGAACAACGCGTGACATTTCCCCTAAGGGACAGACACAGGAACGAAGAAGCACACATGCCGGCCAGCCTACGTGTTCCGGAGCAGTAGCAAGCTACCAAGGCTTAGTGGAAGCACTAGGAGGCATTTCCCTGTAAGATAGGCTACCAAGGGTAAACAAGTAGGTGTCGGATCCCACACATATCAAGCATTTCAATAGCATACAAACAATATGCTCAATATGTGCAAATACAACATTGCATCACAACAGAACTCTATGACTCAAAGTACTTTATTTAAGAGGCTCCGAAGAGCCATACATAACATATTCATACAGGTAGGGGTCACATGACCCAACACTCAAGTCATACAAGCATACAAGCACATGCGGAAGCTAACTTGTCTGAGTACATACAACTTGGAAAGAAAACTGGCTTGGTGTAGCCTGACTATCTACAAGGCCCTTCACAAGTCCAAGATCACCATCTGGGTACCAAGCTACTCATCGACGTCAACGTCTATGTAGAACCCATCAGAGGGGGCGGGGTTCTCCTCTGCAACAATTATTAAGCAAACATGAGTACATAGGTACTCAGCAAGACTTACATCGGAACCTATCATACATGCATCATTATCAACAAGGGTAGTGGAGTTTATTGCAGCAAGCCAGCTCTGACTCTTGGCTAACCTATACTACAACTCTCAGTGGATTGCAAGATGAGACTATGCACACGAGTCCACTACTCACCACAACAATACACTACCGCGGATCCTCTTCCGTCATCCTACGGAAGGGCAATCCACGGCACTCACATTGTCTTGAGACTTTTAGGAGTAATCGTTAACTTGTCTATGAACTGTATAAGCAACCAAGTGGTCCTTAACCGCGAACAACGGCTATTTGAATAGATTGGTAACCCTGCAGGGGTGTACTTCTTCACACACGCTTCCACCACTTATCGTCGTTTACTCGACATGTACTCAGCTACCTTCAAGCGGAAGCCTAGCGAGGGTGTCGGCCACGACCTGACTAACCACACGAGTCCCTAGTCCAGGTTTATCGCCTATTTGGGTTCCATCCGTGGGGAGATCCGGTCGAGGTGTCGCTCACGGCCCCAAACGATGTGTATAGGGTTCCCGAGCCACCTAACGGGCGACTCGGTACACTGGGCCACGTACCTGCCGCATCAAAGCCCACCCCGAGGGTCAGCGCTGCGCACGACCACCAGTATACTACAAACACCAGAAACTAGTTGCAACTCCTGGACAGAGGACAAGGGCAGTTAATAAGTCGAGAGGGTCCATTGGTTTCGGGCCCAATGCATGGTAGTAGCTGATCTTAAATCACACATACAGATCTCAGTGCCTATGGACGGTTTCAATGAAACAACCCACCATGTACTCCTACATGGCCTTTCATCGATACCTTTACCAAGCATATTCCACACTTCACTCTCATTACCAGACATGATCATTTCACTCTGATCCATCACCGAGATGAACCAGACCTGACACAACTCTAAGCATAGCAGGCAGCATAAATAAATAGCATGGTAGGAAACACATCACATGGCTCAATCAACTCCTACACATGCTAGTGGGTTTCAACTATTTACTGTGGCAATGACAGGTCATGCAAAGGAATGGGGTTCAACTACCGCAGCAAATAGCAGTTCACACGCTGTTGCATTAATGCAGTAAAAGAGAGTGGGAGCGAGAAGATGGGTTTGTATCGGAATGATCAATGGGCTGCTTGCCTGACAGATTGGTTGTTGGGTACTGCTCTTCAGTTGGATACGCGGATGTATCCTCGGAAGCAGGACCTACCACGGAGAACACCGGTAATACAATCAATACACAACCAAATGCAACAATATGATGCATGCTCAGGACATGGCAAGATGGATGTGTTTTGGGCTAATGCAACTATAAACAGAAAGGTTTGAGCTTATTTGAACCAAAGATTCAAATTCATGCACAAGCTATTATTAATTAAAGTGCATTATCATGTTTTAAAGTGAACAGCAAGGTTAACTTGCTCAAACATGCATGAAACAAGTACAAATGGATAGATTCGATTTTTTTGATCATTTTTCATATATAAATCTTTTTCATCTAAGCGAATGTTGAATTTATATGATTATTAGAAGTTTAACCCATTTTCTGGAATAAATAAATCATTTATGATTTATTTAAAATCCAAAAAAGAGTTTACTGCGTCAGCACTACGTCAGAGTGACGTCAGCAGGTCAACTGGGTGGCCCAGGTCAAACCTGACCAATGGGACCCACTGGTCAGTGTCACAGTTAGATAACTAACTAATTAGGATTAGTATAAGCGCTAACCTATGTTTGACTAACAGGCAGGGCCCACATGTCAGTGACCCAGGAGAGTCAAACCTCTGGTCAAACTGGGTTGACTCGCCGGTGTTTAGCCACCGGTGACGTCCAGACGCGGCAGAGGCTGCGGGTTTCGCCCTCCGGCGACCAAATGGACGGCGGAGTCTTCCTACGTGGAGCTGGGAGTGAGCCGCGTCGAGTGGTGACGACTTGGAGCTCGGGGTCGCCGGAAACGACGCCGGCGACGAGTCCAGCGGCTGCCGGAGTTCGGGTGGTGACGAACTCGGCAGTGCAGTGCTCGTGGAGGCTCGTGGAGTGGTCCTACAGCATCTACGCGAGGCGGTGGAGATGAAGGGCACGACGGCCGGGCCGTTAGCTGCCCGGAGACACGTCGGCGGCGAGCGTGTGCGGCGGCGCGTGCGGGCGAGCAAGGTGCACTCACTATGGTGCATGGGAGCGAGAACGGAGAGGCTGGGGAGGGGCAGGAGCTCACGGCGGAGAGCACGAGCCGGTCGGCGAGCTCGGGGACGAACTGGTGCGGTTGCGACAGCGAAGGGGATCTCCGGCGGCCGAGGTTGAAGACGACAGCGACGGTAGCGGAGCAGAGCGTGCTAGCGCTCGGGGCTCGGCCTGTTCGACGTAGCGGACGACGGCGGAGCTCAGGGACTTCACGGGGAGGCACGAGGGCAACGGTGGCTGCGGTTATGATGGCGGGGAGCTCGCGGGTGCGTCGGCCATGGAGAGGAGAGGGCGAGGGAGAGAGGCAGGGGAGAGTGCGGTGTCCAAAGGGTTCGGGCGATGACGTGGAGGCGAACCAGGCGTCATGGAGACGGGGGAGTGAACTAGGGCAGCAAGTAGCTGCGTGGCGACCGCAGGCTCGCCGGCATGCTCCTCTCTGCCTGCCTGGCGAGAGGAAGCGGCTGCGGGGCTGGGTCGGCCAGGTGGGCCGCGAGGTGAGTCTCTCTCTCTCTGTCCTCTCTTTTTTTATTTAGTTTCTGTTTTTTTTCTTTTGCAACTATGTTGAATTAATAAAAATGCTAGAACATTTTTATAAATCATGAAACTGACCATGTCCACTGTATAAAATATAAACAACATGGACCATTTTTGTTTATGATTATTTGGGCATTTAAAATATTTTATAGCTTTTAAATGCCCAAATGCAAATACAATATGATTTAACCCATTGACCTTAGAATGTCCTAGAAAATTGTGCACCATTTTTGTTAGAGGTTTAAGACCAAGGCAAAGATGATGAACATTTTTGAAGGGCATTTTGGGTACATTGGAAAAGATTTTATTAAACCCTAGTTGAAAGAAGAGGGGTGCTGGGGTTTCTATCATCCCCATTTCAAGTTTCTGGGAAAGTTAAACATGATGCACACTCTGGCTAGTCCTAAAGCAAGCACTGACTAGGGATGTGACATTCAGATAGCAGAGGAAGTGCTTGGGGTTACCAACACGTTTCATGGAATTAACCCCAGCAGGAGTCATCCTAAGGGGAAGATCATGCTACCGGTGATGTTTGGGGGAGAATTGAACTACCAGACTGAGAAGGTTGTGTTTCATGTGGTCGACCTCCCCCTGCCGTACAATGGAATCCTAGGACACCCAGCTCTGGCCAAGTTCATGGCAGCATCCCACTATGCATACAACACCTTGAAGATGCCAAGGTCGATGGGGGTCATTTCCATTCCATCGTATGAGAAAGACGCAATCATTTGCAGGGATAAGATGTACCGAGATGCAGTTGCAGCAGAGGCCGCGGAAACTGTTGTCCCCGCCAAGGAAAGCAAGAAAAAGAAGAGAGCTAGCAAGGACTCCGACAAAGAATCCGGGAAGCATGCCCCTCTGGGGTGTCCTATTCCTGTTGATGACTTGCCGGAGAGTTCCACTAGCAGTTGTTGTGCCTGCCATGAACAAGGTCCCGGCAGGGCTGGATGGCGCTGACGGTACATTTACTATCAGCGCCACCCTCGATGACAAATAGGAAAGCACGCTCATTGCCTTCCTGCGGGCGAATGTCGATGTGTTTGCATGGAAACCATCTGACATCCCCGGTGTTCCCAGGGAGGTAACTCAGCACCATCTTACTGTCTGCCGACATGCCCGGCCCATCAAGTAGAAGTTCCGAAAGCAAGCTTTGGAGAGGCAATAGTTCATTGCTGGGGAGATCAAGAAACTTCAGGCAGCTGGTCTCGTCAGAGGAGTACTGCACCCAACATGGTTAGCTAACATAGTGGTTGTGTGCAAGGCTAATGGGAGCTAGAGGATGTGCATAGATTTCACTGATCTGAACAAGGCCTGCCCGAAGGACACATTTCCCTTGTCGTGCATTGACCAGATCGTGGATTCCACTTCAGGATGTGATTTGCTCTCTTCCCTGGATGCCTACTGTGGATACCATGAGATTTTTATGTCCAAAAAGGATGAAGAAAAGACCTCATTCATCACCCCATGTGGCACATATTACTTCGTGCGCATGCCTTTTGGGTTGAAGAGTGTCGGGTCCACTTTTGCAAGAGCAGTCCAGGTAGGTTTTGAGCCATAGCTACACAGGAACATTAAAGCATATATGGATGATATTGTAGTCAAGACCAGGGACATATCAACCCTCATCCAGGATTTGGAAGAGATGTTTGCTAATCTACGCAAGATCAACTTGAAGTTGAACCCGGAGAAGTGTGTGTTTGGTGTTCCTTCCGGCAAGCTCCTTGGGTTCTTTGTGTACCATCAGGGGATAGAATCCAACCATGATAAGATCAAGGCTATCGAGCAGATTCAGGCACCAAAGACAGTCAAGGACGTCAGGCGTTTGACAGGGTGCGTTGCCGAACTTAACAGGTTCATCTCCAAGTCTGCTGAGCGTGCCTTGCCGTTCTTCAAGATCTTGAAGAAGGCAGGACCCATGAAGTGGACCCGGGAAGCAGATATGGCACTACAGGATTTGAAGACCTACCTGTCCTCTGTGCCCACCTTGGTTGCTCCCAAAACACAAGAGCCATTGCTACTATACCTAGCAGCAACAAATCAAGTGGTCAGTGCAACACTAGTGGCGCAACAGGAAGTGGAGGAAACAACAGCATCAGCCAGTGTCTCTTCCGGGGAAGAGAATGAGAACAGCTCGGCAAGGCCATATGTGGATCAGGACAGAGGAGAGCACGGCAGCGGAAATAGCTCCAAGGACGCGGCAAGGAAGAAAATGGTGTAGCGCCCAGTGTACTTCGTCAGCTCCCTATTGCATCGGGCTAGATCTAGGTACTCTCGTGTGCAAAAATTGATTTTTGGCCTAGTCATGGCCTCAAGGAAACTGTGTCGGTGTACTAAGGTAGGGGTACCTCAGTACCCCAACTTGTGCACGGGCAGTTGCAGCTTCCCGCGGCAAGGTTTACTGCTGGCTCGCCGGAGACCTTCCTGCTCCTTATCTAACCATTCAAAGACAAAGTATACAAGACAGAAGACCAAGACCCCGGCAAGAGGAGCTTGCCGGGAAGGCCGTCCCAGGCTCAAGATTACTTAACTAGCACGAGGCCCTGGCAAGAGGAGCTTGTCAGGACGAATAGAAGATCCTATCTTAGAAGACCCAGCAAGGGCTCGGGGAGCGGCAAGCTTCCGGGCCCGGCAAGGTCGAGATCCCCGGCAAGGTGCTTGCCGGGGGAGGTGCCCGGCAAGGTGCTTGCCGGGGGAGGTGCGCTGTGTGCCCGCGCTCCAGCTCATCAGCCCACGCGTCGCCCTGGGGCCACTCCAGGGACGCGTGGCGGATGGCTGTGCAGCCTGGGGGACACGGTGGCACTCCACGGCAGTGGATCCATCGCCGTGGCAGACGGAGACGCAACGGCGGGAGCTTTTGGGGTCGACGGCGACGGGCATTAAATGCCCTTGTCCCCCACTGTCAAAGTAGGTATAGACCACTGTTCTGCACTGTAGCTCCACTGTTCCCGCACTGTTCCAACTACCACATCTTTTACATTTTTACCCCTTTCTCCTACGTTGACACCTGTCGGTGACCCCTTGCATTATAAAAGGAGGCCCATGCCCAACGTGGGGGGGGTTCGGTTCGGTTTTCGGTTCGAAACCTAGATCATTCTCACGCTCGTGTAGCTGCTTCTTCAAGCTCCGAGCGCCCAACTCAATACACAACCAAGCAGGAGTAGGGTTTTACGCATCCGTGCGGCCCGAACCTGGGTAAAACTGCCCGTGCGTCTGCCTCGATCTGCTCTTCGTGCTCCCTCCGCCCTCGTACCGCACAGACAAGGGGCTCCGGTCCCATAGGTGTTCGTGGTGGACAGTTTCCCCCGACATCTTTGGCGCGCCAGGTAGGGGGCGTCGAGGTTGTGCGAACCTGATCCGGCGTTCGCGCGGGCGCAATCTTCATCAACCTCTCCAAGCTTCATCAGCAACTTCATCAGCGACAACTCCATGGCCCCGAAGAAGAAGCCTTCGGAGGTCGGAGGCCCGTCCGCGTCTCACCCGCCGCCACCAGAGCCAACGGTGGGCGGGGGAGACGCCGTCGGAAGGGTGGTTGCCGGCGAGGACACTCACGGTGCCACCAGATCCAAGAACAGGACGGACGACCGGACCTCGGTCTCCGTGGACGCGCCACGTCCATCGCAACATACGACGACCCCGCAGCGCCATACCACGGGAGGTGGTATCCGCTTGCTGGGACAAGGCCATACTGGAGGTTCGCGGGACGCCCCGGACCCCCGTCCGGGCACAAGCAAAGCGAAGGCGCCGGCACGGGACCCCGCTCCTTCTAACGTCGTTAGAAGTCCGAGCGTATCCCGTTCCTCGCACCGCTCGCCCGCGTTCCCCACTACTCCGGCAGAAGCGCTCGCAAGGGCGCAGCTGCTCCTCGATTTTCCTCCAGCGGCCGACAAGGCCGAGGAATGGAGGGCCACTATCCGGAGCCTGATAGACTTCGCCAACAACGACTCTCCGCAGCAGCCGTCGGCCTCGCGGCCGCGGCAAGCCGAGAAGACGAAGGCTATCGGCGACAAGACTGCCGGGGGTGCGACAAGCGTGCACTCCCCGCCGCAGAAGCAGAAGACGCCGCCCCGCCGGAACAACCCCGACGACGGCTCCACAGCCTCGTCGGACCCGCGGGCCCGTCGGGACCAGCGCCAGGTCCTCGACGACCGGCGAGATGAAGACGCTCGGACCACGATCGAGCGCCGCCGAGAAGCTCGGCGACAATCCGACAAGAGAGCTGGGAACACTGTCGACGCACCCGCGCCCGGTGAACCAGGCGACTTGCCGTACGCGGCAGGCTGCCCTGCGTTCACCCGCGAGCTGCGGCGCGTCCAGTGGCCCAGCATGAAGAACTTTAAGCCCGACGTACCGGAGAAGTACGACGGCAAGACGCACCCCTCGGAGTTTCTCAGCGTCTACACCATAGCAGTGCAAGCTGCCGGGGGGCGCGACGAGAAGATCCTAGCCAACTACTTCCCGCTCGTGCTGAAGCCGAACGTCCGTTCGTGGCTCATGCACTTGCCGGAAGGCTCTATCTCTTCTTGGGCCGACCTCTGCCATCAGTTTGTTGGCGCCTTCACCGGCGGCCACAAACCCCATGGTCAGGAGAGCGATCTCCACATTTTGGCCCAGAAGGAAGGCGAACCCCTGCGTAAGTATATCCAACGTTTCAGCCGGGTGCAGCACAACATCCCCGATGTTCACCCTGCTGCGGTTATCAGCGCGTTCCATCAGAACGTGCGTAACCGCCGCATGCGTGAGGAGATGGCGATGACCAAGATCAGGGACGTCAGCGAGCTCTACGCTCTTGCCGACAAGTGCGCCCGTGCAGAAGAGGGGAGGAAACTCCCCGGGGAGGATGCTGGCGCAGGGGGAAGCGACAGCGACGACGCCGCCCCGGCAAAGAAGAGCCGGCGGCGGAACAACAGGAAGAAGGGCAAGAAGGAAGTGCTTGCCGTCGAGAAGTCCGGCAAGGAGGCCCCCGCCAAGCAAGCGCAGGCTGGCGGCTCCGGCAAGGAGCCTGCCCCTGCGGCGGCGGCCGACAAGCCGGGTAGCTCCGACAAGCAATACTGCAAGATTCACCGCACCAAGGGTCACGACCTCTCCAACTGCAAGCGCGTCGAGTACCTCGTCGAGCAGAAAAAAGCTGAGTACGAGAGGCGCGACAAGGAGAAGGCCCAAGGTGGCGGGGAGGAGCCCAGCAAGAAGCGGCCATTCAATGGCCGGGGAGGACGCCGCGGCAAGGCCAAGCAGCGGCAAGGAGATCGACCTCCCCGGGGCCGCGACAACGACGAAGACGACGATGAAGACATGGAGGACGACGAGAACAGCGAGCAGGAGTTCCAGAAGGCCACGGAGGTCCTGTGCGTCGACGGTGGCGCCTCCCTGCACACCTCCCACCGCCAGCTGAAACAGTGGGTGCGTGAGGTGAATGCAGCGGAGCCGCCCGTGGAGTCGCGCAGGCTCCTCAAATGGTCCAGCACGCCCATCATTTTTGACCTTGAGGATCACCCTGACCGCACCACTGCGGTCGGGTGCTTGCCGATGCTGGTCTCACCCACCATCCGCAACCTCAAGGTCACCAAAATGTTGGTTGACGGCGGGGCCGGGCTGAATTTGATCTCCTCTGCTGTAATCAAGAAACTCCAGATTCAAGACGGCGAACTCGAAGAGACCGGTTCATTCCAAGGAATCAACCCGGGAAGGAGCAAGCCCAAGGGAAAGATTACTCTGCCGGTGACCTTTGGCGGGGAGCTCAACTTCAGAACTGAGCGCATCACCTTTGACGTTGCTGATATTCCATTGCCCTACAATGGGATACTCGGCCGTCCCGCCCTCGCCAAGTTCATGGCAGCTTCCCACTATGCCTACAACGTGCTGAAGGTGCCGGGGCCGATAAGCGTCATCACTGTCCACAGCGACAAGAAAGATGCGCTTATTTGCGCCGACAAGATTTACCGGGATGCGGCAGCTGCGGCCGAGAAGGATACTCTTGCCGCTGAAGCTCCCGGGGGGAAGAAGACGAAGACCAAGTCCGGCAAGTGCTCTGGGACACACTCCGGCAACCGCACCTCTTCGGAGTGCTGCGCTGCCGTCGAGGACGTTCCATCGAGCTCCACCGGCAAGAGCAAGAAAGGAATGGCTGCTCCTCCGGCAACCAAGAAGGTGTCCGCAAGGGAGGATGGCACTGGTGGTACCTTCACCATCAGCGCCACCCTTGACAGCAAATAGGAAAGCGCGCTCGTCGCCTTCCTGCGGGCGAATGTCGATGTGTTTGCTTGGCAACCATCTGACATCCCCGGTGTTCCCAGGAAGGTGATTGAGCACAAGCTTGCTGTCTGCCCTCATGCACGGCCCATCAAGCAAAAAGTAAGGAAGCAAGCCGTGGAGCGCCAAGAGTTCATCAACGAGGAGATCAAGAAACTAGAGGCAGCAGGCCTAGTTAGAGGTGTGATCCATCCGACGTGGTTGGCAAACCCAGTCGTCGTGCGCAAAGCCAACGGGAAGTGGAGACTGTGTATAGACTTCACTGATGTCAATAAAGCATGTCCCAAGGATCCCTTCCCTTTGCCGCGCATTGACCAGATCGTTGACTCCACTGCCGGATGTGAGCTACTCTGTTTTCTTGATGCATACTCAGGCTATCACCAGATTTTCATGGCCAAGGAAGATGAAGAGAAGACCGCATTTATCACTCCATGTGGCACTTACTGCTTTATCCGCATGCCATTTGGACTGAAGAATGCAGGCTCAACTTTTGCAAGGGTAGTGTACACTGCTTTTGAGCCACAGATCCACAGGAATGTAGAAGCCTACATGGATGATATCGTGGTGAAGAGCAAGAGCAAAGAAACACTGATTCAGGACTTGGAAGAAACATTTCAGAACCTGCGCAGGATACAGCTCAAGCTGAACCCCGAGAAGTGCGTCTTTGGAGTCCCCTCCGGCAAGCTTCTCGGGTTCTTTGTTTCGCAGAGAGGGATTGAAGCCAACCCCGACAAGATCAAAGCCATCGAGCAGATGGAAGCCCCGAGGCGAGTCAAGGATGTCAGGAGGCTTGCAGGTTGTGTGGCTGCCCTCAGTAGGTTCGTTTCTAAATCTGCAGAACGCGCCCTGCCTTTCTTCAAAATCTTGAAGAAGGCAGGTCCCATGAAGTGGACTCCGGAAGCGGAGGCAGCGCTGCAAGATTTGAAACGGTACCTTTCCTCTCCTCCAATACTTGTCGCACCTAGACCACAGGAAAAGTTGCTGCTGTATTTGGCGGCAACCAACCAGGTGGTTAGTGCTGCGTTAGTAGCGGAGAGAGAGTCCGACGAGGAGGTCACACCACCGGCAAGCGAATCCAGCGACAAGCAGGGGGCTGCCCCGACAAGCTCTGGCCCCGACAAAGATGAATCTGCGCAGGAAAAGGAGGAGGTGCGGAAGAAGATGGTGCAGCGCCCAGTGTATTTTGTGAGTTCCCTTCTCCAGGGAGCTAGATCAAGGTACTCTGGTGTGCAAAAGTTGCTTTTCGGCCTTCTCATGGCCTCGAGAAAGCTGCGCCACTACTTCCAAGCCCATGAGATAACAGTGGTCACTCGCTTTCCATTGAAGAGGATATTGCACAATCCAGAGGCAACGGGCAGGATCGTCGAGTGGGCACTGGAACTATCAAGCTTTGGACTCAAGTTTGAAAGTACTTCAACCATACAGAGCCGAGCTTTGGCAGAATTTATAGCAGAATGGACCCCAACGCCCGATGAAGAAGTTCAAGAAACAAGCGCACCCGTGCAAGAAGCGACAAGTGAATGGGTAATGTATTTTGACGGTGCCTTCTCGCTGCAAGGCGCCGGTGCTGGCGTGGTACTCATTGCGCCCACCGGAGAGCACCTCAAGTATATTATCCAGATGCACTTCCCAAGAGAGCAAGCGACAAACAACACCGCAGAGTATGAAGGCTTGCTCGCCGGCCTCAGAATTGCGGCTGAACTTGGGATCAGAAAGCTGATTGTACGTGGAGATTCTCAGTTGGTGGTCCGGCAAGTCAACAAGAGCTACCAGAGCCCTTTGATGGAAGCTTATGTAGATGAAGTGAGGAAGCTTGAAGAGCACTTTGAAGGTCTGCAGATGGAGCATGTCCCGAGAGCTCAGAATGAAATTGCAGATGGCCTTTCAAAGTGTGCTGCGATGAAGTTACCTGTGGAACCAGGGACCTTCCTGCTCAAGCTAACTCAACCATCAGTTACACCATCAATTGGGCAGTCCAAGAAGAGAAAGTTGGTCTCCGGCGACTACTTGCCGGCGGATCTTCCAGAAACCGCCGCCAAGGTCCCCAAGATCAACGACAAGAACGCTGAGGAACAGTTTGCTCCTGCAAGCCCTCGGGCTTGTGCAGTTGAAGCAAGTGTTCCCGACAAGCCTCGCCCCGGCGAGCTTGCCGGGGGACCGTCAGCTCCGACAGGACCAGAGGTCTTTGCCGTAGAAGCTGGGGTTCCCGCAGCGGCCCTCGAGCCTTTAGTCCTTGCCGTCGAGCCCCGAGCTCCGGCATGGGCACAGCAGATCGTCCGCTTTCTACAAACTGGAGAACTTCCCGACGACCCTCAAGAGATAGAGAAGATAACCAGGCAGTCAAGTATGTATCAGTTTGTGGATAACGAGCTGTACAGAAGAAGACTCAATGGAGTCAGGTTGAAGTGCATCTCCAGGGAAGATGGACAGAAGCTGTTGGCGGAAATACACGGAGGCATATGCGGCCACCACATTGGCGCAAGGGCACTTGCCGGGAAAGCTTTCCGGCAAGGGTTCTTTTGGCAAGAAGCCCTCCAAGATGCAACTGCACTAGTAACCAAGTGTGAAGCGTGCCAGTTCCATGCAAAGCAAATACATCAGCCAGCTCAAGCTCTCCAAACAATCCCTTTGTCATGGCCCTTCTCGGTCTGGGGGCTCGATATCCTCGGCCCTTTCCCTCGCGCTGTCGGGGGCTTTGAGTACTTGTACGTTGCAATCGACAAGTTCACAAAGTGGCCAGAAGTGGAGCCAGTGAGAAAGGTGACGGCACAGTCAGCAGTCAGGTTCTTCAGGTCGATTGTTTGCCGTTTCGGGATTCCTAACAGGATCATCACCGACAACGGTACACAATTCACTAGTCGCACCTTCATGCAGTACGTCCAAGACCTTGGCGCCAAGGTCTGTTTCGCTTCTGTTGCTCACCCGAGGAGCAACGGTCAAGCGGAGAGGGCAAATGCTGAAGTGCTGCGCGGACTCAAGACAAGGACCTTTGACAGGCTGCGCAAGTGCGGAAAGAATTGGATAGAGGAGCTCCCGGCGGCTCTTTGGTCAATCAGAACGACACCGAGTCGAGCCACCGGGCAGACACCTTTTGCTCTAGTCTATGGAGCAGAGGCAGTTCTCCCCACGGAACTCGTATACGGATCTCCTCGAGTACTCGCTTATGATGAGCTCGAGCAAGAGCAACTGCGGCAAGATGACGCATTGCTCCTTGAGGAGGGACGTCTCCAGGCTGCTGTACGAGTTGCTCGATACCAGCAAGCTTTGCGCCGCTACCATAGCCGCAAAGTCAAGGCCAGGAGTCTCGAGGAAGGCGACCTTGTTCTTCGGCGTGTTCAGTCCGCCAAGAATTCCAACAAGTTGACGCCGAAGTGGGAAGGCCCTTATCGGGTGAGACAAGTTACGAGGCCCGGCGCTGTCCGCCTCGAGACCGAAGAAGGCTTACCGGTGAGCAACTCCTGGAACATAGAGCATCTTCGCAAGTTTCACCCCTAAGGCGCGGTTGCCGTGATCCGCTCCGGCAACCACCTTTTGTACAAGCTTTGCCGCTGTTGCATGTAACCCTTTGTACAAAGCCGGGCGCAGACCCCGTGCATCAGTAAAGATTTCGTGTTTTCGCATCGATTGCCTTTTGCATGCTTCTCTTTGCTATTTGCATGTTTTATTTGGCATTTGATGCAACACTTAGACATTCGGTAAGCACTATTACATCGAAAGGCAATATGCTTGTTCCCCCCTCCTTTTCCTTTATCTCTTAAGCAGGAGGAACGTTCCTCGCGCACAAGTTTGCCGGGGGGGAAGGAGATGGAGGAGGAACTAAGTGCCGTTCAAGAAGGAAGAGCCTTACCGGAAAGCAAACAACATGAGCAAGCAGCTTATGAAAGATAAGTTGTTAGAATTTGACCAGTTCAAATTTTAAATTTTGGTTGTCTTCCTTGAACGATCACACTTTGTATGGAAAACCTGTGCGCGGAGGAACCTACCCGTGGCTTGCCGCACCCTTATCTTGTTTTCGAGTTCACTCAACGATTTAAGTGAGCTGCGACAAGTGTCGCGCCCTTACCTCGTTTCCGAGTACACTCAGCAAGCTAAGTGCGTTGCGACCTGCTGCGGCAAGGTTGCTTGCCGGCGAGGACCTTGGCCAGCAGGCTGCTCAGAGTCCAGCACTCAGCGCTCGCGGCAAGGGCCCCTTGCCGGCAAGCTCCCCGGGAGCGTAGGGTGAAAAACATACAAAGTCAAAGATTGGAACAAGGAAGATAACATTGCACTGATTGATTAAAGTAAAGCAAATATCTTACAAAGATAACTTGTCGCAATGGACTAATGAGTTCATAACATAACATGCAGCAACAAAAGGATAAAGATAGATGGGGCCCTAGTCTACGCGGTCGCCCTCCTTCCTGCCAAGCTTTGCCACCTTGGCGATGATGTGGCTGACCTGCTCCTTCAGGGCCTCCGTGTTCGCATCCTCCGGCAAGCTGCGAAGAACGTTCGTGAGGTTGATCCCCGGGTTGCGGAACACGATCTTCGTCAAGACCCGCTCCAGAGTTCCCGCGCAGAGACGACGCGACTCCTCGGCCAGCTGCGCGGGGATGCGGTTCCGGAGACCTGCAAGGGCCGGAGCGACGCCTCTGAAGAAGAGGCTGAGCTTGGCGCTGTGCGGGAGATCTGGATCCGGCGAGTAGATAAGATGCTCGGCCTTCAAAGCAAGCAACTCCTGGTCAATGTTGGACGCAGAAGAAGCCAGCTCTTCGGTCCACGCCTCGATGGTCTGCCGGAATAGCTCAGACGCCTTGTTGACGCTATCCACCAAAGTCCGCTCCTTCCGGAGCTCCTCCTTCAGCTTGTCTTCTCGAAGCTTGGCGGCGTCAATTGAATCCCTCAGAGTTGAGACCTTCAGCTCCAAGTCTTCGATGGAATCCTTGGCGGCCTTCAACTCGTCGCCCTTCTTTGATAAGCTTACTTGGAGCTCCGCGTTGGTGTGGGCGTCCTTCTCGCGCTCAGTAATGAGCGCGGCAACCTTCTCGGCGCTCACCTTCATCGCCTTCTCCAACTGGATGACCTTGGCGGCGAGCTCCTTCTTGGCGTCTTCCGCGGCAGCGGCAGCGGCTTTCGCCTCCTTCAACTCCCCGCCAAGGGCAGCCTCGCGAGCGGCAAGGTCCTCCTCATGGGAGTCGAGATCCACCTTCCGCTGCGCGAGCTCTCCCTCTCGCCGGGACATCTCCACCCCGGCGAGCCGTTGCTGTTCCTCAGCCTCGGCCTTCTCCAGCACCCATTCTTCATATTCGCCGGCAAGGCGCTCGCGCGCCTCCGCCACCTCGCGGAGGCCCGCCTTGTGGGCAGCGCTGAGCTCCGCCGCACGCTTCTCCATTTCGGCGGCGGCCTTGGCGGCAAGCGCTTCCCGGGAGGCGAGCTTCGCCTGCCTGGCCCGGTAAAGGGCCAGGAGCTGGTGGAGAAGCTTCTCCTCCTCGGGCCCATCTCCTTCGCCGGGCGCTTCGACGACTGTCAGACCCGCGGAGGCGAGGACTTCCCCGTCAAACGCCTCGCCCTCCGCGGGAGCTCTTGATGAAGACCCCCAAGGCACTTGGATAAAGATGCCATTGGGGGCACGAAGATAGTAACCGGCTGGCTCCTCGCCGGCGGAGGGACCGGCGGCCGGTGCAGCATCTGATGCTCCCGCCACCTCCGGGTTGGCGGTGCGGTCGCCGTCCCCCTCCCCGGCCGCTGCATCGGCAGCCGGAGCGGTCTCCTGCACGGCCGGCTCGGTGGTTTCGGCCGTCTCCGCGGTGGCCTCGGCCATCTCCACGACGACGGGAGCGTCATCGCCGCCGCCCTGTGCGCCCTCCTCATCCTCGATATTGATGACCTCGGTCTCCATCGGCACGGGAGGAGGAGGAGGAAGATCTAGAAAGAGAAGAAAAAGAAGTTCAAAATCAAGCAAAGATCCAAAAAGAAGCAAAGTCAAGAAAACCAAGTACAGAAAGTACCTTGGCGGACGTCCTCTGCGGCGGGCTCCCTTGCCGGGGAGCTCGGCCCTGGCGGAGTGGCCGTCCTCGCCGGGCTGCTCGCCCTTGGCGGGGTACTCTGCCTTGGCGGAGTACCCGCCCTTGGTGGAGCGCTCTCCCTCGCCGGAGAGTTTTGCCTTGCCGGGGACGGCGGGGCCTGCGGCTCCTCGGTAACGGCCTCCGGGCGCTCTTCCCGCTGCGGCTCCACCTCTGCACAAGAGAAGATAGAAGAACCAAGACATTCAGAGATCAAAGCCCTAAGCGCGCCCCGACGAGCAAAAACAGTAAACCTCTAACTTACGCTGGGGGCTGCGCTGGGGGCTGCTCCCCGGAGCGGCACTCGGGTCCGGCAAGATCGGCTCCGCCGCGATCCCTGCTTCCGCGACGGATGGGTCTACCACGACCTCAACTGTGGGGACCTTGACCCTCTTCGCGCGCTGCTCCAAGGTCCTGCAATCACAAGCAACAAACAAAATCAAGCGTCAGCAACAATCGAGATATAAAAATCAAGAAGGAGTAAGGTCTCGGGTCCTTACTCTTGGTCCTCCTCGTCGTCCTCGCTCAGCGCGGAGAAGTCGAACTCCACGGTGGGCGCGTCGGCGCGAGGAGCGGAGGATGAAGGTTCCCTCGCGCGTTTCGGAGCCACCGGGGCTGGGGGCTGCGTAGGCCCAGCCCCTGTGGTGGCCGGCGCCCGAGAAGGGGGCGGAGCAGCTGCTCCGCTCCGAGAAGATCCTTGCCGGCTCGGTGCCGGCCTGCGGGACGCCTCTGCCGTGGCCGGCACGCCGGCCGCCCTTGGCGCGGCTTGGCTCGGCCGGGGAGCTGCCCGGCGAGCTGGCTGTTGCCGGGGCGCTCGCGTCTGCTCTCCCGTCGCCGCCTTGCGGAGACGCTTCAACGGGGACTGCTTCGGGCTTGCCGGGGGCGGGGAGCACTCCGACGAGGAGAGGTCGTCGGCGTACAACTCTGTCGATCCGCCAGAGCCTTCGGCCTCCTCCTCCTCCTCCTCCTCTGCCTCGGTCGGCTCGCTGGGCCCAGCATCCGACGATGCGGCCCTCTTCCCCTTGGCGCCTCCGCCCCTCGCGGCGCCTCTGCTTCCTCCGGCGGTTCCCTCCATTGCCGCGGCCTCCGTCACGATCCCACTGATTCCGGAGTGCCTCAGCGAGGGGATCACGGCGAGCGCGTCGGGAGGGAGCTCTAGCAGCTTGCGAATCTCCTCATTGTCCGCCTGGCTGGCGGCATCCGCGGCTTCCGCCTCCGCGGGTGTGTATCCAAAGTTTCCCGCCGCCGAGGCTGCGGCGACTTCTTCAGCGCGAGAAGCTATGTAAGCAATCTCTTGGTCGGTGGTGGCCCGCGTGTGCAGCTTGAGATCGTCCTTCTTCTCCAACACCTCCACAAGGCGGTCGTAGAACTCGAGGACGTCGATGGGCTTGGGCGCAATCCACGTGCGCTCCACTCCATGAGAGTCGCACGCGGGCATCATAGCGACAAGGCGATCCCGGGCGCTACTGGCGCAAAGCGGCACCACTCCCCGGGGAGCGCGGAAGTACTCGGGGTGGGCCGGGTCGAACTTGAAAAGTTCCCTGACCATACCCCGCAGCTCGAGTGTTGTGAAGTTAAAATTGAGGCCGGGGCGCAGCCTCATGATGTCTGCCGGGCCGCCATATTGCCACGCCGGCCTCTTCCGGTCTTGGAGGGGGGCGATCCGGCGACGAAGAAAGTCCTTGCCCACTTCAGCGACAGACAGCGGCGCCAAACGAAGACGCATGATCCTGACGAGAGCAATATCCAGCTTGGAGTCGTCGGAATCGAAGTTACTCCAATCCCTGCCGCGCACGATGGGCGATGTGCGCGGCGCGGTGAAGTGTTGCGGCCGCTCCTCGACGACCCAGCACCACTCCGCACGCCACTCTTCCCACTTGCCGCGGAGCTCCCCCGGCAAGTAGGCGGGTTTCTTATTCAGCCTGAACACCCAAGAGATTCCTCCGGAGAGGGGGGCGTCGGCCTCTACTCGGGGGATGAAAAAGTGCCTAAAGAGAGCTACGTTGGGCTGGATTCCTACGAAGTTTTCGCACATGTGTGCGAAAACGGACATGGTGAGGATGGCGTTGGGAGTGAAGTCGAGGAGGTGGAGGCCATAAGTATTCATGATATCGCAGAAAAAGTTTGAGAAGGGAGGGCACAGACCGCAGTGGAAGAAGGCTGCGAAAAAGTAATACCCGCCGGGGTAGTGATCCTTGGCGACGGCCGGGTAGACGCGCGTGCGGGGGTGCGCTGGGGTCTCCTTGGCCCAGAACCAATAATATTTGCTCCAAAGCTCCCGCACGCCGAGCTTCGGCGCAAAGACGATGTGCTCCTTCCGGAACGCGACGAGCTTCGCCGCCTGATCTGACTTCTCCCGCTTGGACTTCTCCGCCTTCGCCTTGTCGGTCTTTGGGGCCATGGCGGACGCGGTGGAAGGAAGGGGGCGAAGAGCTTGGTGGTGGCGGAGGAGTAGAGGCTAAGAGCAGAGGAATCTGAGGAAGAAGACGATGGCAATGAGTGCGCAGGGAGGGGAACCGCGCCGCTCTCTCTGCTTTTATGGGGGAGTGGGGGGCGTTTCGCCCTTCCCATTAAAGAAATCGTGGGCACGTCCCATCCCACGGCGCCGCAATCGACGCGTGCCGTTACCGTGGGGTGCGGCGGATAGGGAAGTGGATTCGGCGCGCCGCGGGCCGCGGGTGCCCGTGCACTGTTTTGGGCCTGGCCCAACAGCGCTCGGCACCGTGTGTGGCCCAGGCCCGGGGGCTCCTGTCGGTGTACTAAGGTAGGGGTACCTCAGTACCCCAACTTGTGCACGGGCAGTTGCAGCTTCCCGCGGCAAGGTTTACTGCTGGCTCGCCGGAGACCTTCCTGCTCCTTATCTAACCATTCAAAGACAAAGTATACAAGACAGAAGACCAAGACCCCGGCAAGAGGAGCTTGCCGGGAAGGCCGTTCCAGGCTCAAGATTGCTTAACTAGCACGAGGCCCTGGCAAGAGGAGCTTGTCAGGACGAACAGAAGATTTTATCTTAGAAGACCCGGCAAGGGCTCGGGGAGCGGCAAGCTTCCGGGCCCGGCAAGGTCGAGATCCCCGGCAAGGTGCTTGCCGGGGGAGGTGCCCGGCAAGGTGCTTGCCGGGGGAGGTGCGCTGTGTGCCCGCGCTCCAGCTCATCAGCCCACGCGTCGCCCTGGGGCCACTCCAGGGACGCGTGGCGGATAGCTGTGCAGCCTGGGGGACACGGTGGCACTCCACGGCAGTGGATCCATCGCCGTGGCAGACGGAGACGCAACGGCGGGAGCTTTTGGGGTCGACGGCGACGGGCATTAAATGCCCTTGTCCCCCACTGTCAAAGTAGGTATAGACCACTGTTCTGCACTGTAGCTCCACTGTTCCCGCACTGTTCCAACTACCACATCTTTTACATTTTTACCCCTTTCTCCTACGTTGACACCTGTCGGTGACCCCTTGCACTATAAAAGGAGGCCCATGCACAACGTGGAGGGGGTTCGAAACCTAGATCATTCTCACGCTCGTGTAGCTGCTTCTTCAAGCTCCGAGCGCCCAACTCAATACACAACCAAGCAGGAGTAGGGTTTTACGCATCCGTGCGGCCCGAACCTGGGTAAAACTGCCCGTGCGTCTGCCTCGATCTGCTCTTCGTGCTCCCTCCGCCCTCGTACCGCACAGACAAGGGGCTCCGGTCCCATAGGTGTTCGTGGTGGACAGTTTCCCCCGACAAACTGCGCCACTACTTCCAAGCTCATGAGATCACGGTTATCACCCACTTTCCATTGTAAAGGATACTCCGAAGCTCAGAGGCCACCGACAGGATAGTGAAGCGGGCATTGGAGTTATCTTGCTTTGGCCTGAAGTTTGAAAGCACGACAACAATTCAGAGCAGGGCATTTGCAGAGTTTATTGCAGAATGGACGCCAACCCCTGATGAGGAAGTGCCAGAAATAGTTGTTCCCGACAATGAGGTGCCCGAAGAATGGATCATGTATTTCGATGCTGCCTTCTCCCTACAAGGGGAAGGGGCTGGCGTGCTTTTTGTTGCTCCCACCAGAGAGCACCAAAAGTACGTCATTCAGATGCATTTTCCCTGGGAGGAGGCAACCAATAATACATTAGAGTATGAAGGGCTCCTTGCCGGGCTCAAGATTGCCACTGAATTGGGAATCAAGAAGTTAACCATTCGAGGAGATTTGCGGCTTGTGGTGAGACAAGTTAGCAAGGATTACCAAAGCCCATTGATGGAGGCATATGTTGAGGAAGTGAGAAGGTTAGAGGAGCACTTTGACGGATTGCAAACAGAGCATGTACCCCATGTGGAAAACAGCATTGCGGATCATCTGTCAAAGTGTGATGTGCAAAAGCTTCCTATGGGACCAGGAACTTTTGTTCTCCACCTTACTTAGCCCTCCGTATCCTCGACCACAATGGCCCGAAAAAGGAGGAAATTGGACTCCGGTAAGCCTCTCCTGGTAGAACCCGTCGGGGCTCCTGGCAGGGACCCTGCCGGAAACAACTCCTCTTCGACTGCCATGTTGCACCCTCCTGCCGGGCCTCCGGTCCCCGCGGTCGAGGGACACACCCCCACGAATGAGGAGGTGCCGCTAGTCCTTGTTGCTGAGCCCAGGCTCCAACTTGGGCAAGGCACATAGTCCACTTCCTCCAAACTAAAGAACTTCCTGAAGAGCAAGAAGAACCTGAAAGAGTAGCCCGGAGGGCTAGTCTGTCTCAGTTTGTTAATGACACACTATACAGAAGAAGGCCCAACGGTGTGAAGTTGAAGTGTATTTGTCGGGAAGAAGGAAAGGAACTACTCGCGAAGATACATAAAGGCATGTGCGGCTCCCACATTGGATCAAGGGCATTCGTTGGGAAAGCATTCTGTCAAGGATTCTATTGGCCCACAGCACTCCAGGAGGCTGTCAAGCTAGTCACAAAATGTGAAGCCTGCCAATTCCATTCCAAGAACATCCATCTACCTGATGAAGCTCTTCACACAATCCCTTTGTCATGGTCGTTTTCGGTCTAGGGGCTCGATATCCTCGGCCCTTTCCCCCGAGCTGCCGGAGGCATTGAATTCTTCTTCGTTGCCATCGACAAGTTTACAAAGTGGCCGAAAGTAGAAGCCGTGAGAAAGGTGACTGCTTAGTCAGCTATCAAGTTCTTGAAAGGATTGGTGTGCCGCTTCGGGGTCCCTGCTCGGATCATCACCGACAACGGCACCCAGTTCACGAGTCGCGCCTTCATGCAATATGTTCATGCCCTCGGAAGAAGGATCTCATACGCCTCTGTTGCACATCCTGGAAGCAATGGACAAGCTGAGAGGGCAAATGCTGAAGTGCTATGAGGCCTCAAGACAAGAATATTTGATAAGTTGTTGAAGTGCGGCAGGCGATGGATCGATGAGCTACCGGTGGTTCTCTGGTCCCTCAGAACGACACCAAATCTAGCTACCGGTAGTTATCGCCATGGAACTCATTTACGGGTCGCCTCGAGTGCTTTCCTATGACAAAGTAGCGCAAGATCGGCACTTGCGTGATGACGCTTGCTTCTCGAGGAGAACCGTCTCCGGGCTGCTACGCGTGCTTCACGCTACCAGCAAGCCGTGCGTCGCTATCATAGCCGCAGGGTTCATGTCCAGTGTTTTGAGGAAGGCGACCTTGTCCTTAGGCGCGTTTAGTCCGCCAAGGGTACAAACAAGCTGACGCCAAAGTGGGAGGGCCCTTATCGGGTAGTACGAGTCACCAGACCTGGCGCAGTCCGTCTGGAGACTAGAAATGGCATTCGATTGCGAAACTCATGGAACATTGGGCATCTCCGCAAGTTCTACCCGTAAGGCGTGCCTGTCGGGCCCTGCCCGACAGTGTGGGGACCCCGACTTAGAAGTCGAGATCACCGAATGCACGTGTACAGTGATCCCAGAGATCAATGCTCACTGAACACACAAAAGCTGAATAACAAGAGTCTTACATCCATACATATCGTCTTACACAAATTATGGCCATTATGGCCAAGTCTTACATAGATAAAGCCTCATGGGCTGAATAGCAAATAACTCAAATAGTGGAAGTCTTCGATAATAGGTAGAACCCATGCCATCTGCCTTAACCCTACAGGCATTCTGACTGGGATAGCGTCCTAGTTCGCATGTTCATCTCCAAAGAACTCTTCATCATATTCCTGTTCCTCCATGCCTGGCCAATTAAATAACCAGTGGCAAGCCAATGAGTACTTTGAATGTACTCGCAAGCAACCCATGATGTGGTTCAAAGTAACAGTGCAATTTGAACAATAATGAACAATCTAGCAATGGGCTAGAATAAATATTCTACCATCAAGTTTATGCATCAATAAACTCGCGTAACCTCGAAGTCAGGTTACCGATATCAACATGAATATGATGCAACTCATCGAGTCAAGTCACCACCTTGACTCTCATACACACACGTGGTTTCACAAACATTGGACGTAGCCCAAGAGCGGTTACCCAACTGTCCTTAACCGTGGACACGGCTATTCGAATAGTTTTACACTCTGCAGAGGTTGTACACTTTACCCACAAGATCCGGGAAGCTTTCGTGTCATCCACGATCCCGTAGTACCTCAAGTACTCGGGGGAAGCACCCGGTCATTATCTTTCCTTAGACGACACTAACATAGAGTCCACTCGTTGATACACGGCCCTCGGGTACAAACAATAGATCACGGGACTTGCCCTAATTTCAATGTCACGCGTATCCGAAGGGACCAACGGTGTGTCTGGTGCCCTGTGAAAACAGTCATGGTCGTCTATTCAAGCACGACCCCGTCCCGGGAAAGACCTCAAGTCTTCCCGTCACAAGTAATGCGGGCACCATGCTAGTATCGGCCTAAGTAATCAATAACGCCCCGTCTCATAAGGGGTAGAGTGGTTGCACATGTATGGTTGGAATAACGGTCGTAACTTAAACCAATCCGTTTGAAAAACACACACTTGTCTCGGTACACCACTTCGTCATCAAGTGGTTACCCAACTCATCATCTCCCTCGGGCATGAATGGCACCCGACGGGGTTTTATGCAAAGATTTCAACCACGAAGGTTCATGACACACATGCATCACTATTCATTACTGCTAACTATTTGCATGCTATCTAGCACATAGCAAGATCAAGATCAAGGCATGCATCATGTGGTGGTTCAACTAGGTCATCATTGTAATGCTATCATCATGCATCGGAATCAACGGGTTCCGAAGAACAAGTGTATCATGGTCAAAGGGCTGCTTGCCTGGATTGGCTTGGTCTTCAAAGTCTTCAAATCCTTCTCCTTCTCCTTCTTCAGCAACTTCGTCAAATACGGTATCTATACGTCGCATAATAACAACGGAAAAATAAGACCACAATAAAACAGAAAAATCAAAGTGCTCAGAAAAATGTCAACTTATTTTTGTTAAATACTAGAGGGATTTCTAAGATGGAGAAAATTCTTAGTTGGAGTTTCGGAGTAACAGAATGGAATCTAATGATTTTAGAACAGGAGTTTTATTGCTCAACTTTGAATTTAAATTTGAACAGAACAGAAAAGTTTCATGGATGTGTGTGAAAGTGACACCATTAAATAGGTTGGAATATTACAAGAATTTAGGAGTTGGAATTATTTCATTTGGACCAATATTCATTTCTGTAAAAATGTTTGAAATATTTACAAAAAAAAAGAAGAAAAAACACTGTGCAACTGGGCCAGAGGGGCCACAGTGCACGGCCCAGGGCATCCAGCCCGGCTACATGGGCGCCAGCGCGCGCACGTCAGGTTTTCAAACCTGACGGGCGGGGCCCGGCGATCAGCGGCTGTGAGGAGGGGGAGAGAGGGGTGAGGATGACAGGCGGGGCCCGCCTGTCATCTCCAACCTCACGGCCACGGCGACGGCGAGCTCACCGGCGTTGATTCCGGCCACGGCGACGGCAACGGAGGGCAGGAACGGACTCAGCGTCTTGTTGCGGAGGTAGTGGTGGTGGTGCGGTACGCCGGGGAGGTCGGGTTCGCCGGCGGCGAGGTGGGACGGCGGAGGAGCTTCGGGAGGTCGTCGCTCCGGCCGATTCCAACTGCCACAGAGAGGGGAAAGCGAGGGGAAAAAGTCAGTGGTGTGTGGTGGTTCCAAATCGGGCAAAAGGAAGGGCGGAGGAGGCCCGTACGGCGAGATCACCGGCGGCCCGACGCGGCGGAGCTCCGGTCGATCCCGAGCACTGGAGCTTCTTGGGGAAGAACAGGTGGTGCTGGGGGACTGAAAAGGATGTGGTGAAGCTGCTGGTGCCGTTGGAGAGGCTCGGGGGGTCCTATTTATAGGGGAACGGCGGGGTCCCATGGACCGGTGCGCCAGCGAGCTCCTGCTCGATGCTACAGCGCACGGGAGGCGACGAGGGTGTGTCTACGGCGTTGGTGGACGAGCCCTACGTCCATTAGAGGAGAGAGGAGGAGAGGGGAAGCTTCCAGATCGTGCGCGCGTGCGAGCCCGAAGAGTGGGTGTTGCGGGCGGCCGGTGCGCGTGCGGCGACGGCTACTGGAGGGCGCAGGAGGAGGGGGGACAGCGCCGGGGTGGTTGCGGACGTCGAGGGGCATCGACTGGCGCGAGGGGGGAGCCCGAGGCTGTCGGGGGCAGGTGATTGGCCGAAGCTACAGTGCGTGGGCGCACTGTAGAGCGCTCTGGAGCGCCCTTATCGCATGCCACGGCATGCCATTGGGCCTCTGGACGCGTCCACCGTGTCTGGGGGGTCCAGGGTGATGCAAGCAGTTCGTCTGCAGCCTTGGATGCTCTGGAGAGTCAAGGAGAGAGAGAGGAAGCTGGTGACTTGGTAAGAAATGGCTGTCCAGCAGGGTGAACTAGGGTTTTTACCCCTCAATCATGGAGTTGGGGGCTTGGGGGAAGTTATTGGAGGTAGCTAGTAACTGGATGAACATGTGGTAGAAAGTTGAGGCCAAGGTAAAAGGTAAAAGTGATCAAGAAGAGGGTTTTGGTAATTCTGCAGAAGGTGTTTGATCAGTGTTTGGTCAAGCAAATGATCTCCACTTGCCATGACACTTAACAGGATTGAATGACATGTGAAAATAGGGTGCTTCACCAAATTTGGGCTCATTTGAAGAAACTAGCCAATGTAACTTTGGTGAACCCTAGAAATCAACAGAAATGGCTTCATCTTGTTTGAGTCAAGCTAATAATCTCCCCTTGATGCACCACTTGGTGTAGCTTCATCATTTGGGGTATTGATCATGCCCACAAAGTTTGAAGCTCCAGGTAAAAAGTTGGTAATGTAAAGTTGTTCAAATTTGCATTTGAACAGAAAAGGTTTTGGGGTGTTCTGATCAAGTTGCTCTATTCCAAATCTTGTGCCTTTTGGTCTAGATGCCTTATTAGGCATTTCTAGCATGTGCACCAAATTTGAGAGCATTTGGACAAGTTTGGCAATGTAGAGTTGCTCAAACTTCAAATATGGACAGAATGGTTATGGAGGGTTTGGAGGATGTTTTCTTGCTTCCCAAGGCATGGGACTTGGCAAGATCATCAAATATGTCATATATGACATGATAGAATTTCCCTGAAATTTTTGGAAAATATTTCCTTTGTAAATATTTCAAAAGCTTGAAATATCCAGAAAGGGTTTTAGAGGGATTAGCCCATTATTTTGAACATGACCAAGTGTTGAAACTCTTATATATGGACAATATATGTCCTCTGAGTCTCCCTGAATTTTGGCAAATATTTTTGAAACAGTTAAATAATTTTTCCCTATTAAAGACCATTTCTGGCCTTAAGAAAAAGCTTTTAAATAAAATAGGAAAATAACTTTTAAAATTATACTTTTGTGGTTTCTGAGAGTCCTATGACTACTAGGTCTCAAATATACTTTTTGAAATAATTTTCTCACCCTAAATCAAGTACTTGCAGTGCAAATCTCAATTCAGGGGTTTCTGGAAAACTAAATTTATAAAATACGTTTTGGCCAAATTAATTTTGTAAGAAAATACTATACTGTTATATAACACTTGGCATGATCATTGGGCAGAAGTTTTGGGTATGGAGATGAATTCTACAAGAGGTAATAGTTGACTTAATGAGCACATGAAAAAGCACATGAAGAAAAACTCAATTCCAAATAAAAGCCAAATGATGCTAAAAAAAATTGCTGGTCCAAATTTTCATGCTTCATTGATGCAAATAACATGTTACAAAATGCAGGGTGTGACAGACCTACCCCCCTTACAAGAATCTCGTCCCGAGATTCCTAAACTAGGTCTTAAAAGAGATCGGGAAACTCGGATCTAAGATAGTCTTCACGCTCCCAGGTTGCTTCTGCTTCGGTGTGGTTGCTCCACTGGACCTTGAAGTACTTGATGGTACGGCTTCACGTCCGTCGTTCTGCTTCGTCCAGAATGTGAATGGGCTTCTCGCGGTAGGTCAAATCAGGCTGCAGATCAATGGCTTGGTGATCAACATCCTTGTAGAGATTAGGCTTGTCTGGAACTTGGAGACATTTCCGGAGTTGTGACACATAGAATACATTGTGCACATCGGATAGCTCAGGTGGTAGTTCCAACTGGTAAACCACTTCTCCTTGTCGGTCGGTGATCTTGAAAGGGCCAATGAACCTTGGTGCGAGCTTCCTCTTGACGTGGAAACGCTTGGTTCCCTTTAGAGGGGTTACCCGCAGGTACACATGATCTCCGACACGGAAACTCATGTCTCGGCGTCGAGTGTCAGCATAACTCCTCTGCCTTGACTTGGCTGCCTTCAAACGTTCTCTGACTAGTTGGACTTGCTCTTCTGCTGCGCAGAGAATATCCGGTCCAAAGACTAGTCCTTCTCCAGTCTCTGACCAGTTGAGGGGTGTGCGGCATCTGCGTCCGTACAACACCTCAAATGGTGCCATCTGAAGGCTTGACTGGTAACTGTTGTTATAGGAGAACTCGGCAAAAGGGAGACAATCTTCCCACTTGGCTCCATATGCCAAGACACAGGCTCGGAGCATATCTTCGAGAATCTGATTGACTCGCTCTGTCTGACCTCCGGTCTGTGGGTGGAAAGCTGTGCTGAAAGACAACTTGGTTCCCAAGGCTTCTTGGAATCTTCTCCAGAACCTTGAAGTAAACTGGGTGCCTCGATCTGACACAATCTCCTTGGGAACGCCGTGGAGTCTAACGATTCGGTTGATATAGAGAGTTGCCAGCTGGTTGCCTGAGTAGGTAGTCTTGACAGGAATGAAATGGGCCACCTTGGTCAAATGGTCGACTATGACCCAGATGGAGTCATGTCCCCTATTCGACCTTGGTAAACCAGTGATGAAGTCCATTTCGACTTTATCCCACTTCCACTCAGGAACCTTGAGTGGTTGAAGCAATCCAGCAGGTCGCTGATATTCAGCCTTGACCCTTTGGCATACATCACATTTTGCAACATAGGTTGCAATCTCTCTTTTCATCCCGTGCCACCAGAATCGTGCCTTCAAGTCTTGGTACATCTTGGTTCCTCCGGGGTGGATGGAATACAGAGTGTTGTGGGCTTCTTGCAGAATCAGGTTCTTCAGCTCTGTGTTGCTTGGTACGCAGATGCGGCCTTTGTACCAAACAATCCCGCGCTCGTCTTCGAAGAATCCTGGGGCCTTGCCTAGCTTCATCTTCTTCTTGATGCCTTCAATGCTTGCGTGTCCATCTTGTGCCTTCTTGACTTCGTCCATCAGGGTCGGTCTGACTTCCAAATGATCCAGAAATCCAGGGTGACCAATTCTAAACTGAATTGTTCGAGCTCCTTAAACAAGGCTGGTTGTCTTTCTTGAATAACAGCGTTCAAGGAGCAAGCCTTCCTGCTTAAGGCATCGGCCACCACGTTAGCCTTCCCGGGGTGATATTGAACACTGAGTTCATAGTCTTTGATGAGTTCCAACCATCTCCGCTGCCTCATGTTCAATTCCTTTTGGGTGAAAATGTACTTCAGACTTTTGTGGTCTGTGTAGATCTCACACCGTTTCCCTAGGAGGTAATGCCGCCATGTCTTCAAGGCATGAACCACTGCTGCTAACTCAAGATCGTGAGTAGCGTAGTTCTCCTCATGGGGTCGTAGCTGCCTGGAGAGGTATGCTATGACTCGGCCTTTTTGCATCAGAACGCTTCCCAATCTGGTTCGAGAGGCATCACAATATATCACGAACTCCTTGTGAATATCAGGTGTTGCCAGAACTGGGGCGGTGGTCAATCTCTTCTTGAGCTCTTGGAAGCTTTCTTCGCATTTTGGCATCCACTTGAAGTTCTTGTCCTTCTTGAGGAGCTGAGTCATTGGTCGTGCAATGCTAGAGAATCCTTCCACGAATTTGCGGTAATAGCCCGCAAGTCCGAGGAAGCTTCTGACTTCCTTGACGGTCGTTGGAGATTGCCATTGGGTCACATCTTCGATCTTTGCGGGATCAACTGATAGTCCTTCCTCGGTCAAGACATGACCTAAGAATCCAACTTTATGCAGCCAGAATTCACACTTGCTGAATTTGGCATACAGTTGGTGCTCCCGAAGCTTGTCTAGGACCATCCTCAGATGCTGCTCGTGCTCTTCCTCCGACTTCGAGAAGACAAGAATGTCATCGATGAAGACAACAACGAACTTGTCCAAATATTCCATGAAGACTTTATTCATGAGATACATGAAGTAAGCTGGGGCATTGGTTAACCCAAAGGACATGACCGTGCACTCGTACAGGCCATATCTGGTTACGAATGCCGTCTTCGGAATATCTTGGGGTCTGATCTTCAGCTGGTAGTACCCAGATCTGAGGTCGATCTTGGAGAACACCTTGGCTCCGCTGAGCTGATCAAACAGATCTTCGATCTTGGGAAGTGGATATTTGTTCTTGATTGTAACTTCATTGAGGGAACGATAGTCAATGCATAAGCGGATGGTACCGTCCCTCTTTGCCACAAACAGAACAGGAGATCCCCAAGGGGAGGCACTTGGGCGGATAAATCCCTTCCTCAGCTGCTCTTCCAGCTGTTTCTTCAACTCGGCTAATTCTTCCGTCCCCATTCTATAAGGCTTCTTATAGATGGGTCCTGCTCCGGGCACGAGCTCAATGCTGAACTCAATGTCACGGTCAGGGGGCATTCCCGTTAGTTCATCCGGAAAGACATCAGGATACTCACATACCACCGGTACTTGCTCTAGCCCAACTTCAGACAGACAGTTGACTTGAGCGGCTTGAGCGGAAGAGGAGTTGGAAGCAAACTTGACTTCGACTCCTTGGTCATTGGTCACAGTGACTGTCCGATTGGCACAGTCTAACAAGCCTTGGTGCTTACTGAGCCAATCCATCCCTAAGATCACATCCAAGCCTTGCGATCTTAGGATGATAAGGTCTGCTAGGAAGTCTACACCGTTAATGGTAATACTGACTCCCTTACAGCCTATCTTGGCTCTCATCTCTGCTCCGGACGTTTGTACCACCATAGGGTTATTCAGGGGTGTAGGGGTCATGCCACTTTTTAATGCAAATCTTTGAGTGACAAATGAATGCGTTGCTCCAGAATCAAACAAGACAGTTGCAGGTGCTGAGTTGATAAGGAACGTACCCAGCATGACGTCCGGGTCTTCCTGGGCTTCTTCAGCAGTGACGTGATTCACACGCCCCTTCCCATGGTTAGGTGGATTGCGAGGAGCTGGGTTCCTTGGTGCCATCCCGCGGCCTTGTCCCTGGTTCTGCGCATTGGGGCGCGGGGCATCAAGCTTCTTGTTGGGGCACACCCTTGAGATGTGTCCGGGCTGACCACATCCAAAGCAAGTGACTTGGTTTGGATTGATCTTGTTGCCACCACTGGTATTGGGGTTGAAAGCTGGCCTTGGGTTGGCATACTGCTGAGGCTGAGGGTTGGTGCGAGGTGCAGGAGCTCTTGGTTGCTGATAGGTTGGCTTGGCCGGGGCTGACTGCCACGGACGAGGCTTCTGGTTGCTGGAACTTCCCTTACTGACCATCTTGCGCTTGCGAGTGTCTTCCAAAGCACGCCGCTTGTCTTCAAGCATAAGTGCTTTGTTCACCAGGTCAGGGAAGGATGGGCAGTCGCACACGACAAGCGAGTATTGCAGAGTCTGATTGAGGCCTTCCATGAAGCGCTCCCTTTTTGCAGCATCAGTGCTGACATCTTCAGGGGCATACCTTGACAGAACACTGAACTTCTGCATGTATTCTTTGACAGTGCCACTTCCTTGCTTCAGGGCTCGGAACTCACGCTTTTTGATAGCCATGATTCCGGAAGGAATGTGGGCCTTGCGGAATTCTGCCTTGAAGTTGACCCAAGTGATGTCTTGCTCAGCATGCATGACCTTGAATCCATCCCACCAAGCTCTAGCAGTCCCCCCGAGGTAGTGGGCTGCATAAGCCACCTTCTCGCGGTCTTCGGTGCATCCGACTAGTTCCAGTATTTCCTCAATGGAGCGGATCCAGTCGTCTGCATCCAGGGGTTTAGCAGTCTCGATAAAGGTTGGCGGTGCATGCTTCTTGAACTCTGCCAACGTGGAACGTCCATTGCCATTCCCCGCCGGCTGGTGGTTGTTGGTGACAGCTTGAGCAATCAATTAGAGGGCTGCAGTGTTGGCTTGCCGTTCCTCTCGGAAAGCTTGGAGAAGCTGAGCCATGTCCATGTTCGGAGGAGGTGGTGGTGGAGCTTGGTCGTTGGTTTGGTCGTGGCCTGCCTCTGACTGAGCGGATGCTCCGGCTTCAGGCTGCTGGGTAGAGGTACCAGTACGAGTTACAACAGGCATCCTGTTGGAGCGGTAAAAGGTCTCATGACTTGGAAGAGGGAAAGCAAGATAGATGGGTGCCTAGTAAGGGGTGGGTGTGAAACTAATCAAATCATGCAAGGGCCGAAAGGCCAAAACACATTCATTAAAATCCAAATGGGTGACGTAGTCGTTTACACATTCCCGAAGGAAGAATACGACATACATCCTGACACAACAAAAGCAAACACTAGATGGTTTCATATGAACCATACAAGGACTCGACTGCGCATAAGGGTTACACGACCTATCCTACCATAGGGGTCACAACTGGCATATTCGAGTAGCGAATAATGCCTAAGTGGCGGAATGCTTGGTCGCGTATTCCGGCTCTTCTGGGTCTTCCTCCTTGTCTTCATCTATCTGGGCCCCCTTGTCACTTGAGGGTGTGGGGGAGTGGAGGAGTTGGATACGACGGTGCTTCGTCGGAGGTGCAGGGAAAAACTTACGATATTCCCTTGCCGTCATCCGGCGTCGCCGAGGTGGTTCTTCATTCTTGGAAGATACATCCTCGGAGGGCCTTCCTCCTCGGTATGCGATAGCGGACTGTCCAGAAGGTGCTCCTTCCTTCTTGATCCTATTAGTCTTCTCTTGAGCTCGACGAAGAAGTGCCTTGGTCTTGTGAAGTTCTTCTCGAAGCTTCATTGATTCCGAGGCCAAGTCTCGTGCCAAGCTGTCGGCACATAGACTGAAGTAGGTCTGGAACCGAAGTGAGAGTCCTTCCTTCAGTGGAGGGGCTAGTGCGCTGCTTTCCTCTTCACCTTCCTTCCGGTAAGGTAAGAAGCGAGTTGTCATCTTGGCTGCCATCTCCGGAAGAAGCTCGCGGAGACGGGTTAGTGCCTTGAGTGCAGCAGCCTCGACAGCGAGAGGTAGGGTTGCCATCTGGGGTCCCTCGAAGAACCAATTCGTGGGAGGATCGTTTGCCTTCACGATCACTTCCACATGGTACTCCGCCTCAGTGTCGCTAACCCAATGCTCAAGGTAGGTGAGGATGGGTGCTCGGTGGAACTGACACTCCTGGAGGCTATCCTCGAGAAGTAAGGGAAACCCAGTGGTCAGGTGCTTTTCGGGTACAGCGGCCATCTACAAAGGTGGAATAGGAGGGGTTAATAAGCTGATGAATCTTAGGTTTAGAAAAGAAGAGAGGTTCAGAAGGTTTTTGAAAAAGGGTCTCATCTAACTAACGCCCATGCTAACTAAGGCTTCCTACAGTCAGGATGGCTCTGATACCAGCTCTGTGGGGACCCCGACTTAGAAGTCGAGATCACCGAATGCACGTGTACAGTGATCCCAGAGATCAATGCTCACTGAACACACAGAAGCTGAATAACAAGAGTCTTACATCCATACATATCGTCTTACACAAATTATGGCCATTATGGCCAAGTCTTACATAGATAAAGCCTCACGGGCTGAATAGCAAATAACTCAAATAGCGAAAGTCTTCGATGATAGGTAGAACCCATGCCATCTTCCTTAACCCTACAGGCATTATGACTCGGACAGCGTCCTAGTTCGCATGTTCGTCTCCAAAGAACTCTTCATCATATTCCTGTTCCTCCATGCCTGGCCAATTAAATAACCAGTGGCAAGCCAATGAGTACTTTGAATGTACTCGCAAGCAACCCATGATGTGGTTCAAAGTAACAGTGCAATTTGAACAATAATGAACAATCTAGCAATGGGCTAGAATAAATATTCTACCATCAAGTTTATGCATCAATAAACTCGCGTAACCTCGAAGTCAGGTTACCGATATCAACATGAATATGATGCAACTCATCGAGTCAAGTCACCACCTTGACTCTCATACACACACGTGGTTTCACAAACATTGGACATAGCCCAAGAGCGGTTACCCAATTGTCCTTGACCGTGGACACGGCTATTCGAATAGTTGTACACTCTGCAGAGGTTGTACACTTTACCCATAAGATCCGGGAAGCTTTCGTGTCATCCACGATCCCGTAGTACCTCAAGTACTCGGGGGAAGCACCCGGTCATTATCTTTCCTTAGACGACACTAACATAGAGTCCACTCGTTGATACACGGCCCTCGGGTACAAACAATAGATCACGGGACTTGCCCTAATTTCAATGTCACGCGTACCCGAAGGGACCAACGGTGTGTCCGGTGCCCTGTGAAAACAGTCATGGTCGTCTATTCAAGCACGACCCCGTCCCGGGAAAGACCTCAAGTCTTCCCGTCACTAGTAATGCGGGCACCATGCTAGTATCGGCCTAAGTAATCAATAACACCCCGTCCCATAAGGGGTAGAGTGGTTGCACATGTATGGTTGGAATAACGGTCGCAACTTAAACCAATCCGTTTGAAAAACACACACTTGCCTCGGTACACCACTTCGTCATCAAGTGGTTACCCAACTCATCATCTCCCTCAGGCATGAATGGCACCCGACGGGGTTTTATGCAAAGATTTCAACCACGAAGGTTCATGACACACATGCATCACTATTCATTACTGCTAACTATTTGCATGCTATCTAGCACATAGCAAGATCAAGATCAAGGCATGCATCATGTGGTGGTTCAACTAGGTCATCATTGTAATGCTATCATCATGCATCGGAATCAACGGGTTCCGTAGAACAAGTGTATCATGGTCAAAGGGATGCTTGCCTGGATTGGCTTGGTCTTCAAAGTCTTCAAATCCTTCTCCTTCTCCTTCTTCAGCAACTTCGTCAAATACGGTATCTATACGTCGCATAATAACAACGGAAAAATAAGACCACAATAAAACAGAAAAATCAAAGTGCTCAGAAAAATGTCAACTTATTTTTGTTAAATTCTAGAGGGATTTCTAAGATGGAGAAAATTCTAAGTTGGAGTTTTGGAGTAACAGAATGGAATCTAATGCTTTTAGAACAGGAGTTTTATTGCTCAAATATTAATTTAAATTTGAACAAAACAGAAAAGTTTCATGGATGTGTGTGAAAGTGACACCATTAAATAGGTTGGAATATTACAAGAATTTAGGAGTTGGAATTATTTCATTTGGACCAATATTCATTTCTGTAAAAATGTTTGAAATATTTACAGAAAAGAAAAGAAGAAAAAGCCCTGTGCAACTGGGCCAGAGGGGCCACAGTGCACAGCCCAGGGCATCCAGCCCGGCCGCACGGGCGCCAGCGCGCGCATGTCAGGTTTTCAAACCTGACGGGCGGGGCGCGGCGGTCAGTGGCTGTGAGGAGTGGGAGAGAGGGGTGAGGATGACAGGCGGGGCCCGCCTGTCATCTCCAACCTCACGGCCACGGCGACGGCGAGCTCACCGGCGTTGATTCCGGCCAGGGCGACGGCAACGGAGGGCAGGAACGAACTCAGCATCGTGTTGCGGAGGTAGTGGTGGTGGTGCGGTACGCCGGGGAGGTCGGGTTCGCCGGCGGCGAGGTGGGACGGCGGAGGAGCTTCGGGAGGTCGTCGCTCCGGCCGATTCCAACTGCCACAGAGAGGGGAAAGTGAGGGGAAAAAGTCAGTGGTGTGTGGTGGTTCCAAATCGGGCAAAAGGAAGGGCGGAGGAGGCCCGTACTGCGAGATCACCGGCGGGCCGACGCGGCGGAGCTCCGGTCGATCCCGAGCACTGGAGCTTCCTGGGGAAGAACGGGTGGTGCTGGGGGACTGAAGAGGATGTGGTGAAGCTGCTGGTGCCGTTGGAGAGGCTCGGGGGGTCCTATCTATAGGGGAACGGCGGGGTCCTGTGGACCGGTGCGCCGGCGAGCTCCTGCTCGATGCTACAGCGCATGGGAGGCGACGGGGGCGTGTCTGCGGCGTTGTTGGACGAGCCCTACGTCCATTAGAGGAGAGAGGAGGAGCGGGGAAGCTTCCAGACCGTGCGCGCGTGCGAGCCCGAGGAGTGGGTGTTGCGGGCGGCCGGTGCGCGTGCGGCGACGGTCACTGGAGGGCGCAGGAGGAGGGGGGACATCGCCGGGGTGGTTGCGGACGTCGAGGGGCATCGACTGGCGCGAGGGGGGAGCCCGAGGCTGTCGGGGGCAGGTGATTGGCCGAAGCTACAGTGCGTGGGCGCACTGTAGCGCGCTCTGGAGCGCCCTTATCGCATGCCACGGCATGCCATTGGGCCTCTGGACGCGTCCACCGTGTCTGGGGGGTCCAGGGTGATGCAAGAAGTTCGTCTGCAGCCTTGGATGCTCTGGAGAGTCAAGGAGAGAGAGAGGAAGCTGGTGACTTGGTAAGAAATGGCTGTCCAGCAGGGTGAACTAGGGTTTTTACCCCTCAATCATGGAGCTGGGGACTTGGGGGAAGTTACTGGAGGTAGCTAGTAACTGGATGAACATGTGGTAGAAATTTGAGGCCAAGGTAAAAGGTAAAAGTGATCAAGAAGAGGGTTTTGGTAATTCTGCAGAAGGTGTTTGATCAGTGTTTGGTCAAGCAAATGATCTCCACTTGCCATGACACTTAACAGGATTGAATGACATGTGAAAATAGGGTGCTTCACCAAATTTGGGCTCATTTGAAGAAACGAGCCAATGTAACTTTGGTGAACCCTAGAAATAAGCAAAAATGGCTTCATCTTGTTTGAGTCAAGCTAATCATCTCCCCTTGATGCACCACTTGGTGTAGTTTCATCATTTGGGGTATTGATCATGCCCACAAAGTTTGAAGCTCCACGTAAAAAGTTGGTAATGTAAAGTTGTTCAAATTTGCATTTGAACAGAAAAGGTTTTGGGGTGTTCTGATCAAGTTGCTCTATTCCAAATCTTGTGCCTTTTGGTCTAGATGCCTTATTAGGCATTTCTAGCATGTGCACCAAATTTGAGAGCATTTGGACAAGTTTGGCAATGTAGAGTTGCTCAAACTTCAAATATGGACAGAATGGTTATGGAGGGTTTTGAGGATGTTTTCTTGCTTCCCAAGGCATGGGACTTGGCAAGATCATCAAATATGTCATATATGACATGATAGAATTTCCCTGGAATTTTTGGAAAATATTTCCTTTGTAAATATTTCAAAAGCTTGAAATATCCAGAAAGGGTTTTAGAGGGATTAGCCCATTATTTTGAACATGACCAAGTGTTGAAACTCTTATATATGGACAATATATGTCCTCTGAGTCTCCCTGAATTTTGGCAAATATTTTTGAAACAGTTAAATAATTTTTCCCTATTAAGGACCATTTCTGGCCTTAAGAAAAAGCTTTTAAATAAAATAGGAAAATAACTTTTAAAATTATACTTTTGTGGTTTCTGGGAGTCCTATGACTACTAGGTCTCAAATATACTTTTTGAAATAATTTTCTCACCCTAAATCAAGTACTTGCAGTGCAAATCTCAATTCAGGGGTTTCTGGAAAACTAAATTTATAAAATACATTTTGGCCAAATTAATTTTGTAAGAAAATACTATACTGTTATATAAAACTTGGCATGATCATTGGGCAGAAGTTTTGGGTATGGAGATGAATTCTACAAGAGGTAATAGTTGACTTAATGAGCACATGAAAAAGCACATGAAGAAAAACTCAATTCCAAATAAAAGCCAAATGATGCTAAAAAAAATTTGCTGGTCCAAATTTTCATGCTTCATTGATGCAAATAACATGTTACAAAATGCAGGGTGTGACAGACAGCCACCCTTTTGTACAGGCCTTGCCGCAATTTCATATAACACCTTGTACAAAGCCAGGCGTATACCTTGGGCAACAGAGAAATAAATGAAGCGTTGTAGGGGTCCCCCGACAATATTGCATGCGTGTGCTACTTCTCGAACTTGCGTTGTATTCCCTCGAAGAGGAATGGGTGATGCAGCATAGTAGCGTAAGTATTTCCCTCAGTTTTTGAGAACCAAGGAATCAATCTAGTAGGAGACCGCGCGCGAGTCCCTCGCACCTGCACAAACAAATAAGAACTTCGCAGCCAACGCGATAAGGGGTTGTCAATCCCTTTACGGTCACTTACGACAGTGAGATATGATAGATAGGATAGTATAACATTTTTGGTATTTTTGGTATAAGAACAGAAAGTAAATAAAGGAAAGTAAAATGGATGGAAGATTAATATGTTGAGAATAGACCCGGGGGGCATAGGTTTCACTAGTGGCTTCTCTCATGATAGCAGAATTCTACGGTGGTTGAACAAATTACTATCAAGCAATTGATAGAAAAGCGCATAGTTATGAGAATATCTTTGCATGATCATTATATATAGGCATCATGTCCGTGACAAGTAGACCGAAACGATTCTGCATCTACTACTATTACTCCACACATCTACCGCCATCTAGCATGCATCTAGAGTATTAAGTTCATAAGAACAGAGTAATGCTTTAAGCAAGATGACATGATGTAGAGGGATAAACTCAAGCAATATGATATAAACCCCATCTTTTTTATCCTTGATGGCAACAATGCAATACGTGCCTTGCTGCCCCTGCTGTCACTGGGAAAGGACACCGCAAGATTGAACCCAAAGCCAAGCACTTCTCCCATTGCAAGAACTATAGATCTAGTAGACCAAACCAAACCAATAATTCGAAGAGACTTGCAAGGATATTATAATCATACATAAAAGATTTCAGAAAAGAATCAAATATTGTTCAAAGATAAGCTTGATCATAAACCCACAATTCATCATATCTCGACAAACACAACGCAGAAAGATCACATCGAATAGATCTCCTCAAAGATCGAGGAGTACTTTGTATTGAGATCCAAAAAGAGAGAAGAAGCCATCTAGCTAATAACTATGGACCCGAAGGTCTGTGGTAAACTACTCACACTTCATTGGTGAGGCTATGGCGTTGATGTAGAAGCACTCCATGGTAGATCCCCCCTCCGACGGAGCTCCGGAACAGGCCCCAAGATGGGATATCACAGGAACAGAAGGTTGCGGCGGTGGAATTAGGGGTTTCTCTGTTGCCTCGATGTTTCCAGGGTACATGGATATATATAGGAGGAAGGAGGGCATCGGGGGAGCCAGAGGGGGCCCACGAGGGTGGGGGCGCGCCTAGGGGGAGGGGGCGCCCTGGACCCTCGTGGCCACCTCCTTCGTTCCCCCGCATGTACTCCAAGTCTACTGGTAGATACGGTTCCAAAAACAACTCTCCCGAAGGTTTCATTCCGTTTGGACTCCGTTTGATATCCCTTTTCTGCGAAACTCTGAAATAGGCAACAAAAACTCTGAAATAGGCCTTGGGTTAGTAGGTTAGTCCCAAAAATAATATAAAAGTGTATAATAGATCCCATTAAACATCAAAAACAGAATATATAATAGCATGGAACAATAAAAAATTATAGATACATTGGAGACGTATCAGGATAAGCATATCATGAGCATCACATGTTCATGTAGATAACATCGCATCTTCTATCATTTTCATCTGCATAAACCGCAGGCTCCAGCCATGGACTTGGTCCCCAAGAGGACATGAAAAGAGAAGCCAACACTGTGATCTCCGGCAAGCCAAACAGATAAGTTCCTTCTATTATCAATACGTGTTCTATAAAGAAAGGACTTGTGCATAGGAAACCCCGCCACCTTTGAAACTTAGGTGCTCCCATCCTTTGACTTGAACGTTTGTTCGGTCGGGATGGTGGCAATTGCCTTTGACGAAAAAGGATTGGAGGGGGGCTAGTCCCTCTTCATGGTTTGAGCCTGCTAAGCTCGACTTCGCGGCAACAAAACTGAGGGTACCAGCAAGGTAGCTTGCCGGGGGAAACTTGTTTACTTAAATATATGGAGGCATCCCACCTCTGCATGGACATATTACGTGCATGAGTCCCCGGTAAGGTTTATCTTTTTCATTAATATGCTGATCAAACAAGTACAAACCTTACAGAACACAAACATGGATAAGATAAATCACATTATTTGAACTACAATTTGGCAAAGTGCCTACAGGTTTAAGATTAAAAAAGATAAAACACCCATAATGCCTTCACTTTTCCTCTCCTTTTTCGAAACCACATGAAGAGACAAAGAGGGCGGAGGGAAGGTCTCGCTGGGATTCGACATCTCCCCAAGATCAGGATGGCGCTGTATCCTAGCTAGAAGGAAGGAACCAGAGGGCAGGGGCGGATGGTAGCGCTACTGAAGGCCCGAGTAGGGACGACGGAGTCACCGACAAACACGACTCGTAGGAGCAGTCGTCCCTACTCTTGACGCGTTGTGGGTTGCCGCTGCCTTCTGTACCTCTGCTGCGCGAAGACCTCCATTACGGCCACTGACTCGGGTGCCTTGCTCTCTGGGTAATCCCACAGAGAGCATGGTCGTCCTAGACAGCCCGGGAGACAGAAGCCGCCACGCCTTAAGGAAGCATATATGAGGATTGAGAGTCCTCCCATGCGCCGAATGGGGAGAACCCAGAGAAGATCGGGCCCACCCTTGCTAATGACGGGCCCGTTATGCGGTCTCTCGCCGGCACCTTGAAGAGAAGAGGAATAGGCCAGTCCTGACTTCCATGCCTTGCGCCCATTACGAGCTTTGGCATGGTGTCGCTCATGTTGCCCCTCGCTGAAATTGAAGCCTCGGGTGGCCCGGCTATGAGCACACCGGAGTCGCCACCTCCGAAATCACCGCCGCGCTGCTCGTACACCCTCCTGAGGGTCGGGGAAAATAGGGAAGGAATTTCACTCCCCAAGCATCAACACGAGCATTTAACATCACCAACACCAAGCTACAGCCCGGGGCTCGGCCCCGAGCCCTCTCCTTCGGCATGCCCAAGAGGAAGCAGAGAATAGAGGAAGAGGGGAGAGTGGATGAATGCCTCCGCTCCTCCCTCACCGCTCCTTTTATAGACAAGCTGAGGTCGTAGGACGATCCCCCGACGGGTGACCCACACCCTGCTCCACCAATCCAAGAAGACCGGGCCCCTGCCCTAATGCTCTCCCACAACACGCGCCTCTGTTACCTACCCCACTCAATGCATGCAGCATACATGGCCTAGGATAAGGGCGTGGTGGGAAGAGTGAATTGGCAGTTACTCGCCCGTGTGTTAAAGTCATTCAGGAGCCATTACAATAGTGTCCCCACCACTATTGGCATTACGCGACACATGGAAGAAGCGAAAACTGGCCTAGACTCAAGAAAATGAAGAAGCCATGACAAGTAAATACACTCCTTTGCCTATGCACTGGTTAGGACCTGCCTTGACGATGCCAAACAACACATTTGGGCCAGGCCCGGGGGCTCCTGTCAGTGCAACCGACTCTGGATCCATTGCCCAAGACCATGCACAGGCCCGAGGGCAAGAATGCAGCACCAAGACCACATCAAGACACAGAGGAATCATCCCTCTGAGGAATCAGAGAGCTGGTCGAGAAGATCAAGTCGACCAAGACTAGCTAGAAGGACCAGATATCACCTAGGGGAAAAGCCTCCCTTGCCGGGCAGGTGAGCCCGACGGGGGTAGGATCGTCCGAGAAGAAAACCTCCAAGATCGCCCCGGCAGGCTTGCCGGGGCTCGCGGAGGCAAACAACCCCATTACGACACCTCACAGCGACGCACGTCAACGATGAGCGCGGTGTCAAGCTCCTAAGTGGCTTAGTGGCAACTCCGTGCCACATGGCAGCCACTTCCTACAACAACATCCTCCCAGTGTCACCCGTCCTGAGACTTGCCAAGCAAGCAAACGCGGAGCTGGCGAAACAGCCTAGCAGGCCCTGCCGGGCGAGCTATGATGTGACACTAAGAGGTGCATTTAATGCACCCTGTCAGCCTGCAGAGTTAGGCATGATAGCACTGTTCTATATCTAATCAGCATGTAAAAATGATTTGCCACTGTGGTGAGCCCTTAAACTATAAAATGAGGCCCATGGCAACCGTAGAAAGGATTTGGCCAATCCAAACCCCCATACATCCATACGCGCGTAGTCACTCTCGTCCCAAGGCACCTTGCCGAGCAAGAGCGCTACACCTTTTCCATCGCCATCCATCATCAATCCACCAAAGCAGGAGTACGGTTTTACGCCTCGCGGCGGCCCAAACCTGCATAAAAACTGCCCGTGTGATCTCTGTTGTGCTGCCTCACGCTCCTCCACTCTTTGTGCAACGTGCCCATCCCCCCGCCAAACCAAAAGGGGCTCATCGCCCCATAGGTGGCCGTGGTTTCCCACGACAGTACCAAAAGTCCTCTCCTTATTATTTTTCTAGGTCAAATGTGAATATATACCAGAAGATGGTCGCCAGAAGTGGGCCAGGTGGCCCACTACCCACTAAGGCGTGCCAGGGGTGGCGCGCCCTGGTGCCTAATGGGCACCTGGGTTGCCTCCTCCCGAATCCCTTTTCTCTAGTACTTTTTTTATATATTCCAAAATAATTCTCCATAAATTTTCAGCTTGTTTGGAGATGGACATAATAGGTATCTCTGACGTAGCTTTTTCAAGTCCAGAATTCCAGCTATCGGCATTCTCCCTCTTTGTGTAAACCTTGCAAATTATGAGAGAAAGGCATTATAATTAGTCCCCAAAGTGTTATAATAGAAAAAAACACTAATAATAAAAGTAAGAAAACATGATGCAAAATGGATGTATAAACTCTGCCAAGCTTAGACCTCGCTTGTCCTCAAGCGAAAGCTGATGACGAGAATCATGTCCACATGGTTAGAGAAAGAGAGGTTTCGTTAAAGACAAAATATGGACATAGTAGCGTCATGATTATTATTATAACGGCAATAAATATTATCGTAAGACTTCTAATGAACAAGTAACAATTCACTACAATAGCAAAGTATAAAGCATGAACTTTCTTGAAAACTAACAAATCATGTTCTCAGTCAACAATGCAATTGCAATTCATCATATTATCAAGGAGAGTCGCGTATCGGAGCTTTTTAGCAAGTCCACATACTCAACTATCATTTAGTCTTCTATGATTGCTAACACTCACAAGATATATATGGAGATAAAAGTTTCATCCAGACACATAGAAAAGATAGGGGCTTATAGTTTTGCCTCCCAACTTATTCACCTCAAGGGTGATGTCAACAATAATAACTCATGATCACTCACATTCAACTGGCTATATGTGCCTAGATCTTTCCCTACCACATGATGCTTGTAAAAGAGAAAATAAAAGGGAATAGGGGAGAACACTATTGACTCAGACATAAAAAGTAAAAGCATAAAAGTAAAAGATAGGCCATTTGCAGAGGAAAGAAGAGGTTGTCATGCGCTTTTATTTTTGGATGCACAATCCCTTAGTGCAAAAGAACGTCATGTTATATTGCCCCCTATGATAGCAACCTTTATTATGGAGTCTGTTGCTTTTACTAGTTTGCCATCATAGGTTTGTACAACACTTATTTTGCCTTGACAATAAAAGATCAAACATATTTAGAAGCAATTTTTATTGCCTTATGCGCCTATGACAACTTACTTGAAGGATCTTATTCAATCCATAGGTAGGTATGGTGGAATGTGATGACATGACATTGGGTTTAAGGGTTTTGGATGCATAAGTAGTATCTCTGCTTAGTGCGGATTTTTGGTTAGCAAAGATATTTGAGCAAGCAGCACATGTTAGAGGATCTATGAAAATATAGCTTCTATGTGAATATGAACAAACATAAATCATTATGTTGTCTTCCTTGTCCAATGTCAACAATTTGGCATAAAATATTTAATGGGGGCTCACAATCATAAAAGATGTCCAGGATAGTATATTTGCATGTGAATCTTGTCTTCCCTTATTAATTATTTCATGAATTGCACCATTGATCAATGCTATGTTTGTTAATCTCCAATAAATTTTACCACTTATACTCTTTCATGTGTAATATCAGTACTTTCCATAAGATTAGCATATCATATTTTTCATCATTTCCTTTACTTTGATTGAGACATGAAAAGTAAAGAAGAAAAAACTCAAACTAATATTTATTATATAACTCTCAACTCAACTACATAGATAGATAGATCATGAACTAACACACGAAAGATAGATCACACTAAACTTTTATTTAACTAGATCACGAAAATACTAAGGATCGAACTAAAACTTGTGAAGGAAGTAAAAGTGATGGTGATACGATATCGGGGCACCTACCCCAAGCTTAGCAAAAGCCAAGGGCAGTGCCCATACCCATGTACTCAAGTCTCCTTCTTTGATGATGGTGGAGATGATGAAGGGGCGATCCTCCACTCCAACTTAAACCTTAGGATAAATTTTACTCTCTCAAATCATCGTTCTCTTGCTCTAGCTTCAATATCCTTTTGCATAAAGCACCTTTGCTTTCCTGCAGAAAATGAGATGGGATGAATTGTACCTTAGATTTGTTTACTCTGTTTGGGAGGCTTGACTTCTAGAACTCCACGTGCATATCCCTAGATTGAGGTAGAGGGACATCGTCTTCATCTGAGCTTGCATCCTTTGTTTCCTCTGGCTCAAAGTCTTCCTTCTCCTCCGTAGTCCACCCATAGGGAGAGATATCCCCATAGGACCTTGGGTTTGCAACATGGTGCAAGATTGAGGGAGTCTTGGATTTAGGGGTCCTCGGGTGTCTGGATTACTGAAGGTGGGCTGGACTGATGTGTCGTGAAGATAAAAGCAGAAGGTCATCCCCCGTGTTCGGGTAGGACACCTATGTATGTAGATAGGCAAGATAGATATCCGGATGTAATGATTCCTTCCTCCTCAAGTCGTCTCTATAAAACCCTAGGCCCCCTCCGGTGTGTATATAAGCCAGAGGGTTTAGTCCATAGAGGCTAACAGAATAATCATAGGCTAGACATCTAGGGTTTAGCCATTACGATCTCGAGGTAGATCAACTCTTGTAATCTCCATATACATCATGATCAATCTAGCAGGAAATAGGGTACTACCTCCATCGGGAGGGCCTGAACCTAGGTAAACATAGTGTCCTTGTCTCCCCCTGCTACCACCGATCCTCAGATACGCAACTTGGGCCCCCTACCCGAGATTTGCCGGTTTTGACACCGACGATGGTGCTTTCATTGAGGTCTCCGTTGTGTAGTCGCGAGAAGCAATAGGTGGCTCATCTCGTCATCAACGACGACATCACCTTCAGAAAAAGCCTGGCTCTTGGCCAGGTCTCCAGCTCCGCAGATTCGCCATATGCGCCCGCATGGCTGTCAAGCCGACGACGTCCCCTGCGGCCAACGAGCGCCACTCCTACATCGGCTTCAAACACTCCGAAAACACGAATCCGGCGGATACCTCGTCCTTCAACGAGTTGCTAGATTGCATCGCCGCCCTGGGGCTTTCAGTGTCCAATGATCGTATCAGGCCTAAACCCGACCAGTGGGAGACAATTCCACTCCAATCACTCACTAGGTGGTGGTCGTCGAGGAACGGGTCGAAGACACTTCTCTTCTTGAACCAGAGACCGGCTACGTTCGGGTTCCCAAACCCTTCGAGCCAAACACCCTTCCTTCGGGCAGGATTCTACATCTTTTGAGCTCAGGGACACACATGGAGCCCGGGGAACACTCAGATCCTGCCGGGTCCGAGTTGTCTACACTAGAGGCTTCGCAAACCCCGAATACTATATCGGGTTGGGACTCAAATTTTGCCACACCCACCCACCACAATCATTACTCTCCAAGTAACTCTGGCCCTCCAGACATATGTGACTTAATGTACGTGCAACAGTAACCCCATGAGACGAACCATCACTTCTGGGCCAGGTTCCTACTTGTTAAAAACAATATTAAAGACTGCTGCGAGGATGACGCGATTCCGGTCTTTCACCACAATTGCACGGACAAGGGAGTCTTGAACGCCCTCAACTACCATCGCGTACAGAGTTTCACAGAGTTCTTGCACTTAGTACGAAAGTACTGCGCAATGGAAAGTACTTGGAAGGCCCAAAACACCCATCTGGAATAGTCTGTCTTCAGACAGTACGCCGCTAAAGCAAAATGGACATACCCTAGCGGGGCATCCGACCATACGCCCGTTCGCAAGAAAAACAAACCCTTCGCGGGATACAGATCCTTTCTGGACAAACTCCTAGATCAATCGTGCCCGATACATGCGACCCCTGGCATGATCCCAACTCACAGCCTTCGAGCGTGTTGGGTCCTCCGACAGGTAGCTAAAAGCGGTGAAGCCATCCACGCCACCACAACTCCAGAGGAGGACAATTTTAACGTCCTCACGGTCTTTGAGACCTTCTCTTCAAATAACCGGCACAAGAGAGCACTTCGAAAACTCGTCGAGGTTCATCAAATAACCTATGTAAGCCCATGGAATGAGACGGTAATTACCTTTACTACCGATGACGAACCACGGGTCCGACCAGTCCAAGCCCCAGCCGCTCTTGTGCTAAACCCAATAGTAGACGGCTTTCGCCTTACCAAAGTGCTCATGGACGGCGACAGTGGACTTAACCTCATATACGAGGACACGCTCGAAAAAATGCAGGTCGATAAAACCCGCATTGAGCAAAGTAATGCAACCTTTCAAGGAATTATCCTCAGCCGGGAAGCCCGGTGTTCGGGAAGTATTAAATTTGATGTAGTATTCGGCATGCGTGAGAATTACAGGTCAGAGGAGCTGTTCTTCCACATTGTTCCCTTCAAAAGTGGATACCATGCCCTTCTAGGGCAAGACGCTTCTAGGCCATACCCCATTACGGGTACATGAAGCTTAAAATGCCAGGGCCCAATGGAATAATCACAGTCACAAGTGATCCGAACACAGCACTCCGTGCCGAAAACAAAACCGCATCCTTGGCCCTCGAGGCACTATCTGAAGCCTTTGTGGCCGAAGAATTAACCACCTTACGATCCACGGTGGACAAGGATGACGTAGTGCTCGATAAAAGATCTAAATCTACCTCCTTCAAGCCAGCAGATAAAATTATCAAATTTCAGGTGCATCCGACGGACCCTAATAAGACGGCATCCATTGAAGCACAACTGGACCCGATGGTAGATTGCGCTTTGCACGCATTCCTATGAGAAAATTGGGATATATTCGTGTGGCATCCTTCAGACATGCCCGGGATCCCACGCAGGCTGGCCGAACACAGCCTCAACATCATTAAAGGGTTCAGACTGGTCAAGCAATCACTGCGACGATTTTCTCAACCCAAGAGACAAGGTGTGGGGGAGGAGCTGGCCAAGTTACTGGAAGACGGATTCATCAGAGAAATTAAACACCCGGATTGGCTAGCCAATTTTGTCATGGTGCCGAAGAAGGATAAATCATGGCGCCGTTGTGTCGATTTTAAAGACTTAAACAAGGTTTGCCCTAAGGATCCTTTTCCACTGCCCCGCATCGATCAGATCATCGACGCAATAGCAGGAGATGACTCATTATGCTTCCTCAATGCTTACTCCGAATATCATCAGATAAAAATTATGGAATCCGACCAGGCCGCAACGGCGTTTATCACTCTGTACGGGCCTTTCTGCTTCAACACTATGCCCTTTGTGCTCAAAAACGCCGGTGCCACATATCAACGCATGAATCAAACATTCTTAGAGAAACAAATTGGCAAGACAGTGGAGGCATACGTAGACGATGTAGTCATCAAGATTAAACACATCGAAACACTGGTGGATGATCTCCGCCTCACGTTCAATAACCTCCGAACATATGACATACGGCTCAACCCAGAAAAATGCGTCTTAGGCATTCCGGCCGGAAAGCTATTAGGGTCTATTTTCTCCCATAGAGGAATTGAAGCAAACCCAGCTAAAATTCGAGCCTTGTCACAGCTTGCTACGCCAACCGATCTAAAACAAGTCCAAAAGCTAGTAGGGTGCGTAGCGGCCTTAAGTCGCTTCATCTCCACACTAGGAGAAAAAGCATTACCACTTTATAGACTGCTAAGGCGCATAGAAAACTTTGAATGGACGGATGCGGCCACAGCCGGACTGGAAGAAATAAAGACCCTATTAGCGGGCAATCCAATCCTAGCCGCCCCAAGTGTTTGCAAGCCAATGTTGCTTTATATCTCAGCAACTCACCAGGTTGTGAGTGTTGTGCTCGTCATCGACCGAGAGGAAGAGGGACATAAATTCCCTATTCAAAAACCATTCTACTACGTATCAGAGATTCTTACACCGTGCAAACGATACCCCCATTATCAAAAAATTGCCTATGCGGTGTTCATGGCATCTCGGAAGCTCCGACACTACTTTGAAGAGTGTTTGATTACAGTGGCATCTGAAGTACCACTTAATGATATTACAAACAACAAGGATGCCACATGTCGCATAGCCAAATGGGCCATCGAGCTCTTCTCGTTCGAAATAACATACAAACCACGCCGGGCTATTAAATCTCAGGTGTTGGCTGACTTCATCGCAGAATGGACGAAACCGAACTCCCTATGGAGTACGGGTCATACTCCCACTGGACCATTTATGTCGACGGCTCTAAAATGTTTTCCGGACTGGGGGTCGGTGTCATCTTGACATCTCCCACAGGGGACATAGTCCGCTACGTACTACAAACCATGTATACGGACTCAAACAATGTTGCCGAATATGAGGCGATACTGCATGGTCTCCGCATGGACATATCCATGGGCATACAATGCCTAGGGGTGTGCGGATACTCAAACCTCGCAATATCTTAGGTAAATGGAGAATTTGATGCGAAGGATCCAAAAATGGCGGCTTATCGATACGCCATATTAAAAAAATTCGCTCGGTTTGAAGGGCTCAAATTTCACCATGTTGCTCAAGACAATAATCAGGCAGCGAACATACTCGCCCGCATGGGCGCCACGCGCGACCCAGTCCCGCCTAACACCTTCATAGAAAGGTTGTTTAGCCATCCGTAGTATGGTAGGACGAGAGCGGAGACGCTAATTCAGACCCGATCATACCCCCACCAGCCGAACTCAATACAGATGTCATCGGGGATTCAGATATGGAAATAACACCTTCGGCTCATGAGATCATGGCTGTCATCTCTCCTTGGACTGAACCCTTCCTGGCCTACCTTAATAGGCAAGAGCTCCCCGATGATCAAAATGTGGCCCTTCGCATAGTTCGGCGTTCTAAAGCCTATAAAGTTCACGAAGGTGAACTATACATGAAAAGCACTACTGGTGTTAAACAATGGTGCATCTCTGAAGAGGAGGGACAGCAAATTTTAGCCGAAATACACGCTGGTATGGGCGGCCATCACGCCGCAGCTCGGGCTCTCGTAAGCAAGGCTTTCCGAACAGGTTTCTTTTGGCTAACAGCCCGAGCAGATGCACAAGCCCTAGTCCAACATTGTGTTGGATGCCATCTTTTTGCGAATCAAAGTCATATGCCTCCCACCGCCTTGAGAACCATCCCCATTACTTGGCCTTTTGCGGCCTGGGGGCTGGATATGGTCGGACCCCTTAAAGGGGGAAGCCACAAAAAGAAATATTTACTGGTTATGATGGATAAATTCACTAAATGGATAGAAGCCAAACCAGTAAGAACGGCTGAAGCAGGGCCAGTGATAGATTTTATATCCGGCGTGGTACACTGCTATGGTGTCCCACATAGTATTATCACAGATAACCAATAGTGCAAATAACGGCTCCAACTTTACAGCTAACGAGGTGAAGAACTGGTATGCCAAGTTAGGCGTTAAACTTGATTATGCCTCCGTGTAAGACTCCCAAACACATGGTCAAGTCGAAAGGGACAATGGCTTAATAATGAGCGGCATTAAACTCCGACTGGTGCGCTCCCTACAGGAGTCAGATAAACATTGGGTTGAGGAGGTTGACTCCGTACTCTAGGGGCTGCCGACCACACCTAACCGGACAACCGAATATACACCCTTTTTCATGGTGTATGGCACAGAGGCTATCTTGCCCTACGACATTATTCATGACTCACCTCGAGTGCGTATGTATGAAGAGCGAGAGGCCAAGCTCGATCGGCAGGATGACCTAGACGGCCTTGAAGAGGAGCGCAATATCATGCAAGCTCGTTCCGCATTTTATCAGCAACAGGCTAGGCGATACCAGAGCAGAGAAGTGCGGGCCAAAACATACAATGTTGGCGAAATTGTTTTGCACCTCCCGGAGAAGAATAAGGATAAGCTCAAACAAAGATGGGAGGGCCCCTTCATCATTGACGAAGTTCTCACCGGAGGAGCCTATCGCCCTTGAAATGCATCAGACAATCGCCTTGAGCCGAATCCATGGAACGCTGCTAGGTTCCAACGATTCTACGGATAGTTCGGTAGCACCTTTTATTTCCTATTTTTGTCTAGGTTTCTTCCTTTGTTTTTCTTCCTCTTCATTTTTTGTCTTTCCTTCCCATAAAGTGTTCGGCTATACCGAACTGTTAGGGGTTAACATCTTTAAATGTATATACCTCAAGATACCTGGGGGCTTCTATAACGAAGCTTATTGTTGAAGCTTAATGCTTACGGTACTTATGTCATCTATTTCATACAGTCTCTTTGCCATTATATGCACCTCTATGACTTAAGTTTTTTTGCCAAACTGGGTTGCCTGGCTCCTGTGTTTATACCCTACATTCCCAATTGTTCGGCTAGGGTGTAAAGGGAGCACCTCTGCGATTATTACAATAGGGTAATCCGGAAATGTACCTCAGACGGGTGAAGCCGAAAGCTAGCATTCTTAAGGGAATCATTGGTCGGCGAACAAACGACGAATAGCTTTTTTGCACATAATTTATTAATATCAAAGGATAAGCTTCCTGTAATCCTATCTTTAGGATCAAAGCCTAGGCATGCATAAATATGCATGCTAACCCAGGGAAAGGAACCCTTAACAGAACTATTCTCCCTGGAAGATGTTTCTTAAATTAAATAGTAATATAACATAACTCCCTGAACAAAACTTGGTTGTTCAAGCAAAATGACCGGATTGCCTAGTTTCCGAACATACTAAGTGTTTACCACAGGTATAGTATCCGGAAACACTCCAGTCCTTGGGTTCGGGAGGTTGAATCCGAAGGCCTGCCATGAATATATTTTTAAAGTACATTGCTACATGGAATCGAACGCCTATTCTTTATCTATGCCATCTATAAGACTGTCTAAACTACAGTCTTCTTGCGAAAACTTTGCAGATGTCATTACTTGGTCATACACCAAGCGCACGGGAATTTATTTTCTGTCTGGTCCCCAAGGTCCAACTCGGGCCATATGATTCGGGTCAAGCCCGGTATAGCACGTTTTCACCATGGCCCAGGCCTCTCGTGCACCTTCTCAGCATGCTGATGCCTTCCATAGCTCAAAGCGACGCTGAGCTCCTTTGAATAAGTTCGCCAGATCCTCCATAATTTCTGGAGGAGAATCTTTCCTTCCCAGAAAGTGTTCGGCTATACCAAATTGTTAGGGGTTAACATCTTTAAATCTATATACCTCAAGATACCTGGGGGCTTCTATAACGAAGCTTATTGTTGAAGCTTAATGCTTACAATACTTATGTCGTATGTTTCATACAGTCTCTTCGCCATTATATGCACCTCTATGACTTCAGTTTTTTTTACCAAACTGGGTTGCCTGGCTCATGTGTTTATACCCCACATTCCCGATTGTTCGGCTATGGTGTAAAGGGAGCACCTCTGCGATTATTGCAACGGGGTAATCCGGACATGTACCTCAGACGGGTGAAGCCTAAAGCTAGCATTCTTAAGGGAATCATTGGTCGGCGGACAAACGACGAATAGCTTTTTTGCACATAATTTTTTAATATCAAAGAATAAGCTTCCTGTAATCCTATCTTTAGGATCAAAGCCTAGGCATGCATAAATACGCATGCTGACCCAGGGAAAGGAACCCTTAACGGAACTATTCTCCCTGGAAGATGTTTCTTACGTTAAATAGTAATATAACATAACTCCCTAAACAAAACTTAATTGTTCAAGCAAAATGACCGGATTGCCTGGTTTCCGAACATACTGAGTGTTTACCACAGGTATAGTATCCGGAAACACTCGAGTCCTTGGGATCGGGAGGTTGAATCCGAAGGCCTGCCTTGAATATATTTTTACAAGTTCGGTTGGAGATAAGTTTGATGATAAAGTACATTGCTACATGGAATTGAACGCCTATTCTTTATCTATGCCATCTATAAGACTGTCTAAACTACAGTCTTCTTGTGAAAACTTTGCGGTTGTCATTACTTGGTCATACACCAAGCGCACGGGAATTTATTTTATGTCTGGTCCCCGAGGTCCAACTCGGGCCATATGATTCGGGTCAAGCCCGGTATAGCGCGTCTTCACCATGGCCCAGGCCTCTCATGCACCTTCTCGGCATGCTGACGCCTTCCATAGCTCAAAGCGACGCTGAGCTCCTTTGAATAAGTTCGCCAGATCCTCCATAATTTCTGGAGGAGAATCGGATGGCCATAAGGCTTTAGCAATGTTCTTCGTGGCTTTCCGAACTCGCTCATGCACTTTGGAGAGCTCTTGTAGCACATTGCCTTGAAATTCGGATACTTCTACTTCGGGCCGCCCAGTTAACAAATATGCAGGAATAGCATTGTGAAGTTGTGAATCATTGATAATATGAAAGCTAGTTCAAAGGTCATACTGAATATGCCGCCTATTAACTTTTTATTTTCCTTCAAGGCATCCAACAGTTGGGCCCTTAGGTGTAACATCCCGATTCTTGGAAGTTTAAGAAAAAGTTTTCTAAAAATCAAGGCGAGAAAATTTCATTTGTTTTATTACACAACAAAGCTTAAATTGGACTTTTCCAATTTGGAGAATTTAATTTGAACTAATGCCAACCTAAATTAAATTTGATTTTACTTCTTTTCTTTTAGTCGGCCTTTATTTTATTTTCATCGGCATATTAAAATGTGTGCCTTCGATTTTCTTTGGTGTTTATGATATTCATTTGGCCTTGATTGAGCGTTATTCATTTTCGGGTTTCCCTAAAAGGGACTCCACTTATTTTCTTTCTATCAAACTCAGAACAAAATTTCCAAGTCTCAATCCATATATCTCTATTATGTGTGTCTCTTATTTTCTTTTGTCCATCGCATAGGCTAAATCCATCTCTTTATTTTATTATATTTTCTCTCTCTTTTCTAGGTGCAGCCACATTATTTCTTCCAAACCGAATTGGCCAAGCCCATTTTTCTTTTCTTTTCACTCTTCTCTCTTTCCACTAGTACCCAGCCGAAGGAGCAGAAGGGAATTAGCCACACGTACACCTACAAGTAGAAAACGTGTGCACCTTCCAATAATTCCTCCTCCCATCCAATTTCTCCCCACTCTTCATCTCTCCCAGCGAACTTCTCATCTCCTCCTCTGTACGTTCCCAATTAAGAGAAGAGAAACAGCCGCACACGTATGAGCAGAGACATCCACCACCTACAATTACAGAAAGAAAATTGTTGCACGTTCCTTTAATTCCCTCTCCACTTGGCGTTTGGTTCGCGGGCAAGGTTGAGTTGGCTAAGGATATCCTCAACCACGTGGTTGGGGATGGCCAATTTTCGCTGTTTGGTTGAGGGGGGTGGGGTAGGTTGGATAACCACATTTTATTGTTTGGATAGAAGGATAAGAAGTGGCTAGCTAGGGGAAACAATGTCGATTTTTGTCAATTTCATAGTTCAAAATCAGACAAGTGGCAACTACTTACATAGTCCAACGGTTAATTACGATATAAATATTGAATATCGGATTCCATCGTTGCATGGCATGGTTCAACATAATTCACTTCACTTCAATACCATACACAAGCAAACAGGATGAACTATCTCTCCTCTGTAAACAAAGCAGAACCGAACAAGCTGCAGTTCAAAGAGAAAACCAAATCAACGAGGGATGAGAAACAGCTGCAGTTCATCCGTAGTTCATAGAGGAACAAGGGGAACAGATCAAAGGGTAGAATTTCAGAGAGGGGAAACAGAGGATGGGAATGGTGAGGACAGGGTCATTCGCAGCCTAGCACTTGGATTTGAGGTGAGATATGACGTGGGCGAATTCACCCAAACAGTCATCCCTGCCGCATGCCCCAGTGGCCCAGCCGTCGTCGCCGCCGCTATGCGCCCGAGCTGTAGCCTCCACGCCGCTAGACGCCGAAGCCGGCGCCTCCACACCACGCAAGTGACAGGTGAGAGACCAGATTGACAGGGAAAAGGGTAGAGGGCGAGGACTGCCGCCTTTGTGCTTCTCCAGCCGGCGCCGCAAACAAATCGGCCGCCGCCACCAGCCGTGACCGAGAAAGCGAGGAAAGCAGGAGGTAAAGCGATGTGTTTCGTTGGGGAGAAAAATGTTTCGCATGTAACGGGGGCGAGGCGAAGCCCGCATGGCTGCCCTCATCCGGCATATTTTGGCGTCTCTCGTTAACCAGTTTTTACAGGAATATTCCAAGCATCTTGGCTATCCATATCCTTCGCCGCCTTCAAACCAAACAGGTGGTATCCTTCAAAAAACTGGCTATCCCCATCCCATCTAGGGATAGCCACTGAACCAAACGCCCCCTTACCCATCTTCTAGCGCCACAACAGGCACCCCGAGCGTTTCCTCTCCTCCTCCACTACACGCACACCAGTACAGAGAAGATCAAACGTACACCAATGAATTGTCCCCTCCTCTAACTTCCCTTATATCTCATCCCTTTCCAAAACTGAAGGAACCATTCTGTGCGCCTCCAACTCCTCTTCCACTTCGCTAGTCTCCCTGCCCTCTCCTTCACTTTCTCTACAGAAACTCTCTCTCCAAAGAATGATGCTCAATGGACACCGGTGCTCGTTCCCAGTGGCGTAGACCATCTCCATCCGTATCCTTGCGCCAGAAGGTTCCTCTCCACACCATGAATCCATTCAGAGAAGAAGGAACGTGTGCCGTCGATCACACGCGAAGAATTTCACATGTCCGTCTACACTGTTCTTCCAGTTCATCGCACCGTTCCGTCAAACTTGGTGAGCTTTTAGCAAATTCCTTTTGCTCGCGTACTTGTCATCACCTAGTGTATTCTATAGACATTATGATTCAACCTATCTATGTCGTTGGCCGCATGTGTCCAAAACCGAATTTGATTTGATGTCATCGGCTTGTCTTTTTATTTTCTGTCCATCGGATGATCTTGTCGTCAACGTATGAAATGTTTCTTGTGGCTGTAGTAACCATATTGTGGTGTTGGATTGATAGTTGGATCCTGCAAGAGGTACAATTTTTATTTTCGTAGTAATTTTTGCGGTAGAATACAAGGGGCTTTCTTGTTTGATGATTCTGTAATATGTTATTTTTGTATGTTCGTGATATGTCTCTCATAATTTTAGTGTGACACGTGAGTTGTTAGATTTATTGTTTATCAATTAGAGTTATTTAAAACAGGTTTTGCATGTTGTTTTGGCTAGATAATTTGTTGCATTGTGTATAGTTCACTTTATGCACGCGTACAATATTCGGTTAACTCTTCACGTGCCTAGGAATCACTCATATTTCCTTTCGACTTTTAGTAGTAACATGTGCGTTACTACGTGTCGTTTAATATTGTTATTGTTAGTGCTCTATGTAGTTGTATGATATGCCTTAGTACATTTTTTTGTGATCTGTTACCATGCGCATGTTTATGTAAGATTATTCTATGATTTCTTGATTTATTTAATTGGAATAATTCATGTTTGACCATTTTCATTTATTTTGTGTAGCATGGTGATGACTTAGATATGGTTTACATTTTCATTTTCATCAATGTCACATATTATTTTTATTGGCTTGAAACTATGCCATGTCTAGTATAGTTGAGTCATATTATTTCATGTGTTTTGCATAATTTAGTTATACTAGATGATAAATGAATTACCTAGTTGTTCCTTTTTTTATTTCTTTATGCAAGATTATATGGTAGGTTTATTTATGATGTGGTTAGATTTATGATACTACATAGATGTTTTTTTAGCATAGAACCTTTTGTGTAGTTGGTATTCATATTTGTAGATTGCATGGTTGGATACTTTTATGTCATGGTTATATTTGTGTTGCTTTATAGAATTTATTCTTGTGGCATGGAAGTTAGTTTATTATATCTTGATCATTGTTCTAAGTTTTTGTTGTTTACCTAGGACAATATCATGCCATGCTAGCACTTGTTCAAACGTTGAATGCATGTTTTATGATTTCCATGTGTTATAACATTGCTAGTATTTATGATATGATGGTGTATATTGTTTGCCTTTGCTTAGTAGAGATACCTGCTAGTTGTGTATGATTCCATCTTGCTTGATCAATACCATTCCATGATGTTGTGACTAGGTAACTAGATGATGGCGCGTGTATGAATTCATGTTATAGATCATTCATGCTTATGTATCTTATTATGTCTTTAAGAGTGTAAGTTGTACTTGATACAAATGCTTGTTGTCTCTCTTATTCATGCTATGATATTTCATTGCTTGATTTGGTTAGTTGTTTACTTTCCTACATGCTTAATACGCTTTCTCGGTGTGGTTAAATGTCACAACTAGAATGTACGGTGGTGTGCTATTGCAATACTTGATAGCCGTGTTAGTTGATATCAACTATGTTATTTTATTATTGTGAGTTGTATTCTATTAGTATCATACTTTGCCATCTCATATGATGATCATCATATTTAGTGTTATACTTGTGTATCTATTGATGCATTGTTGTATGTCCAACTATCATTGATCCAAGTTATCTTTCATGTCTTATTATGCTCTATGTATTGTAGATGCCTAGTTTAGTTGTTGCTTATAGATGCTTAGCATAAGTCATGTTAGTATTATGAGTGATGCAAAAGCTCATCGCATCCTTAAATTGGTTTATCATTCATGTTGGTTGAGTTGTGTCTTATAACTTAATTAATTCTGCCATAGTCTTGGTTTGTCTTTCGTTATAGAAACGCTTTTAATACTTATTATGGTTGATGTTTGATTTTCTTGTTGTTAACCATTATAAATGTTTAGAAGTATCTAAATATTTATTTATGGTTAATTGTTACTCTTATTCATGCCATGTTCTTGCTTGTGGTATGATGAGGTTAAAATGGGTTGTATTGCCATGTCATGTATAGGATAATTATTATTCATTTATTCGATGTGTTGTTTATTATTGTTTTATGGCTAGATCTTGATTCAACTCAAATTATGTGTGTTTTATGAACTTTCATTGCTTAACTAGTATGGTTTGAAATCTTGGTTTGGTAGCTTTGTAGAGTACTTGTGTTTGTATTATTATAATATGGTTGATGTGTATGTTTGTATGTCATTCACCATTATAGATATTGGATTACGTCTAAATATTTAATTGTGGTTATCTTTTACCATTATCATGTCATGTTGTGACTGTGTAGTTACATTGGATGGTTCCATTCCATGTGTGTTGATGACATTGTATTGTTATATGGTAGTTTCCGATTTAGCTAAGATGTGTGGTGGGCACTACTAGTTCATAACAGAACTTTAGTCTTGATCGCAATACCTTCCTTAGTCGTGTCAACCTAACCATGTCACTTCGTTGAATCATCTCTCTTACCTTCCTATCGTGCTACCTCATTTTGGAATCTCTATCTTGATCAGTATCTTGCTATCCATCCACTCTTGATTTGTTTTGGATGTTATTTGAATTCACTTCTGCTTTGATATTTATTGTTTGTCTTTTGCTATCGTTATGACGAGTAGGGAGTGACGATGTTGGGCATGGACAGAAACAGGTTATTGAAGAAGGACTCAACAACGAAGGCATGCCTCCTTCTTTGATCATACTTATCCTATGTTTTACAAAATTGCATTGAGTTTTATAGTTACTATATGGATGCTTTTAATCTCGTAGCTAGCATGTCGATTGACACATGCCTTGATCCGCTTGTCGCCTATTCACTTGACACCTGAGTAGAATTATATATTATTCCGGTAGAGTAGAAATGCTTAGCCATGCTTATTATTCTATAAGTCCTTATTTGAATGATCTTCGAATCATTGACACTTGGAACTTGTTGCTGAGCTTGCTGAGCTAGGTCGGTTGGCCCTTGTTGTCTTCCTCTATCCTCTTCTACTCTGGGTGAAACTTACCATCTGAATACTGGCGCGGGCGACAGCTGAATCAAGGATTGAAGGAGCGATTGGCTGCCCTTCACGAGTTGGAGGGGGCAATCAGTCGTCTATGCTGCATGAGGCCTAATAAGTCTTGGATTTGAAGATTGTGATAACAGTACAACCGCATGCTATATGGGCACTAGCTTGGTTAATTAGTTAGTTCACTCTTATTGTCGTCATCGCCATACCGCGGATGGGATAGTTGCCTTGTGAGGAGTATCCTCGGCACAAAAGGGGGCTCGGACTGTGTACTGCGGTTACTTCCGTGTTGAAACCTAGTGGGCTTGACGCATTAAGTTTGGTCTAATGAAAGACCTCGTCACAATCTCCCTGCCGGTATACCAAATGGTGTACTACGCTAGCGACGGCTAGTGGCAACAAGTCCGGATTGTGTCGTGCGGGTAAAGTGTACAACCTCTGCAGAGTGTAAAACTATTCGAATAGCCGTGTCCACGGTCATGGATAACACATGAATCTTTCTTGACGTACAGGACCAGTCTTTCTTATTCCTTCTTTCCCCTATTCTTGGAACCTATGAAGAGTGTGAGTTGATCGAGGATCCTCACTTTGATGAAAGTTATTCTGGAGATAAAACATGTGTTCATCAAAACTGCTTTTATCCAACTGCTATATGTTTTTGAACAAAATTAGCTTTTCAAATGAGCCTTACAACCTTCCGTTGAAGCCACATGTAGCTATTAGGACCTTCTCCGAGAGAGGTATGTGGAGTACGTAATGTACCCATGGCAATAATTTTGTTGACAACAGAGTTTCATGAAGACAAAGGTGATGCTACGACAACTATGGTGATCCGTAGGAGTGAGGTCACGTGGACTACATCGACTGCCTGTGGCTGAGATGGAGTCGCTACACATTGTACTTTCCACTGTTTTCTGATTGTAAATGTCATGAGACAATTCGCTAGGTATGTCTTGTGACAAATATACTATTTGTAATGCTTTTACGCATTGTGCAATGATATCATTTCACTGTGTGTCAACAATGATCCTGGGGTTGAAAAATATACACAGGAGGGTCTGGAAGTTAATTTCGGGTTCTCACATTAGGTCCTTTAGCTCTTCGGCTTGCTTGATATTTTCATCCAGCACTTTGTTCTTTTGCTCAATAGTCCGTGTTAATACACGCTGACCAGCTGCTTATTGCTCTTCAGCATGTTTTTTGTTCTCCTGAGCAGCCCTTAGCTTATCCTCCAGTTGATATGTCGATTCCGCCAATGAAACTAAAACAATGTATGCTTAAACATCATTGACAGCGAAAATCATATTTTCTAGAAACTATGTGTCCTTACCATTAGATCCCTTTTTGGATTTCTTCAGGTCTTCTAGCTCGGTGGTGACGACATTCAGCTTGATCCGGTTTGCTTCAAGCTCCTTGGACAACACGTCATTCTTTTCCTTGAGAACCTATGGTCATAAAAATCCTTAAATCGGTTGGGCCAACTGCTTCAAGTCTCGGGGGCTATTGTCATATGCTTATTAAATTTACACAAATTCTTGCCCGCAGATCCTTTGAAAGCAGGTGAGTGGCTCCGGCAAGCCCATCCCGAGCAGCTCGGATATACGCATCCACAGAGCTGAGGGCGTTGAACGCCTCCTCGGTAAGTACTGGGTCACACGTGGCCTCTTTTCGCTGCCGATGATTCATCGCGCTCTCCACTTCATAATTTGTGACTGATACATTATCTAAATCCTCCCGTGGAGGACAATCCGGCGTTACGCCCATATCGGCTCTTGTCCTTGTTGATGGGCCCGGGCCCGGATTGGTTGGTGTTCGGCTAGCAGTCTCCTGGGACACAGTTCGGCGTATGATCCTTCTGGAATAAGACAAAATAAAAAATGTGACAATCCGGCCTTACTACCGGGCTCATATTGAAAACTATACCTCTTCGATGAAGGAGGGGGCTCGTCGGTGCCCCCCACTTCCTTTCGCTTCAAAGACTCGCCATGCGTAGGCGTCGTACCCTTAGAAGATGCCCTTGATGCAGTACATCGAGCCGAGCGTCACCCCGCTTGAGCACGAGACAGTGCGGTGGGTGAGGCTCGAAGGGAAGGCTCTCTTTGAGAGGATGTCTCCTGGGTACTTACATTGGAGGAGGGAAGAAGGCCAGGATAATCGGCTACAATGGCCACTTTTGTACCATCATGGCTCGCCTGATAGAAAACTCCGTCAGTGAGTTCTACGAATATATCCGGGTCCTCTTCAAATCCGGGATCTTTGTCGTGAACATGGTCCTCTGGCTGCGTGGAAGGGCAATAAACCCCCTCGATCACATTCCTCCATACCTGTTGTAAACAACTGAATATAGTTTGATTAGCATATCTCATTGGAGAGGCTGGATAAAGCTAGCAATCGAAAAAGCTTACCCGGTCGATGGGGTTATACATGGAAAAACCTTCTCGACATTTCAAACGGACAAAGTCTTCTTTCTCCCCCTTATAAAGATCAGCTAGGATGGCAGCCAAGGCGGCTGGGGTATCCGGACCCTCGCGTAGGCAACGTGATGTATCGTCTTGCCCATTGTAATACCACATGGGAAACCCTCTGGACTGGAGTGGCTGAACGCACCGCTTTATCGTGATGGCCATTACTTCAATTATCGAAAGTTCGGAGTGGGCAAGCACTCTGATCTTGCTGACTAGCCTCTTAATCTCCTCCCGGCTTTCTTCCTTGGGGCTTCGGGGGCACTAGTTGAAGTGTTTCTTCAAAGGGGCGCTGGAGAATTCGGGAAGACCACGCCGAACTAGGCCCGGAAGGGCAACATCTTCGATATAAAACCACTCCAAGGGCCACTCTTCGGGTCCCTTCTTGGGACTGCCGGACAGGTAACCTGTTCCTACTATGCGCCACACTTCGGCGCCACCTACCTTGAATATGGATCCCTTTTGGGAGTGAGGGACGAGGCAAAAGAATTTCCTCCAAAGCTCAAAATGAGCCTCACAGCCTAAAAATAGCTCGCAAAGAGCAATGAAACCCGCAATATGCAGGATAGAGCCTGGCATGAGATTGTGCAGTTGGATCCCATAAAACTCCATGAAACCTCTGAGGAAAGGATGGATTGGAAATCCTACACCTCTCAGTAGGAAGGAAACGAAGCACACCCGCTCCTCTTTAGTGGGATTGGGGAATTTTTCCGCCAAGGCGCGAGGAGGAGCCGGGGGCACTTGCCATGTTTGGAGGATTTTTCGTGGCTGGCTCTAAGGGTTTCTGCGTGGAGTGGAATGGCATATGAGATCCATTCTCTTTAAATAGACGCCATCCTTGCGCGGTCAGGGGTTTATTTGTAAAAAGTACATGGACTATTCTCATTCATTTGACACGTGGAAATCGAGGCGACGACGGGAAGGAATCATCAAGGCGGGGTATGGAAATCATAATCGAACTATCATTGTTTCGAAGTATAGCGAGGAACCTACCTTGCAAGGCCGAAGACATGAAGCCGAATACAACCTCGTCATTAAAGGCAAGTTCGGGGGCTACTGAAGGAGTCCTGGATTTAGGGGTCCTTGGGTGTTCGGACTACTAAAGGTGGGCCAAACTGATGAGCCGTGAAGATAAAAGACGAAGGTCATCTCCCGTGTCCGGGTAGGACTCCTATGTATGTAGAAAGGCAAGATAGATGTCCGGATGTAATGATTCCTTCCTCCTCAAGTCATCTCTGTAAAACCCTAGGCTCCCTCTGGCGTGTATATAAGTTGGAGGGTTTAGTCCGTAGAGGCTAACAGAATAATCATAGGCTAGACATCTAGGGTTTAGCCATTACGATCTCGAGGTAGATCAACTCTTTTAATATCCATATACATCAAGATCAATCTAGCAGGAAGTAGGGTATTACCTCCATTGAGACGGCCTGAACCTGGGTAAACATCGTGGCCTTGTCTCCCCCTGCTACCACCGATCCTAAGATACGCAGCTTGGGCCCCCCGTACCCGAGATCTGCCGGTTTTGACACCGACAGAGACGTAGCTCTCTCCCTCTGAATCTTGAGAAGACATACTTTTACATTTGACTAGAAAACAGCACGAAACATGAACAGAGGATATTTCCGCGATGCAGCGGTTGAATTGTTCCGGGGTATATATACATAATTTGTATCTAAGGAAATACGTGTACTATAAGAAAACAAAGTCGGGAAGGTGCCCGTGGGACTCACTACCCACCAGGGCGCGCCTGGGGGAGGTGGCGCGCCCTGGTGCCTTGTGGGCGTCCGGGTTGCCTTCCCGTGTGTTTCTTATTTTTGTATTTTTCTAAATATTCCAAAACTGACAGAAAATATTTTTGCGGATTTTTTGGAGTCGGTTTACTTATCGTATCACGTACCTCTTTCTTTTCAGGTTTCTGTAGTGTTCTAGAAGGTCTTGTTTATGTATTCCTCCGATGTCGTGATTTGAATAATATTAGTTTCAACACTAATAGGCATACCTGAAATATAGTGCTTAATTCTTTGTCCATTGACCACCTTCAGATTAGTGTCATCCAGATTATTGATGTCAATAGATCTAGATCGATAAACTTCTTCGATAATATGTGGTCCTTCCCATTTGGAGAGAATTTTTCCTGCAAAAGATCTAAAATGAGAATTGTACAATAGAACATATTCACCCACTTTGAATTCCTGCTTTTGAATTCTTTTGTCATGCCGTCTTTTAACTTTCTCTTTGAATAATTTGTCATTTTCATAAGCTTGGGTTCTCCATTCATCTAGTGAGCTAATATGGAATAACCTCTTTTCACCAGCAAGTTTGAAATCATTGTTGAGTTCATTAATTTCCAAATATGCTTTAAGTTCTAAATCAAGAGGTAAATGACATGCTTTTCCATAAACTGTTTTATATGGAGACATACCCATAGGATTTTTATAAGTTGTTCAGTAGGCCCAAAGTGCATCATATAATTTCTTAGAGCAATTCTTCAAAGACCTATTGATAGTCTTTTGCAAAATTAATTTTATTTCACTATTATGTAATTCAACTAGACCACTAGACTGGGGGTGATAAGGAGATGCAATTCTATGGTTATCATCATACTTAGCAAGCAATTTTTAGAAAGCACCATGAATAAAATGTGAACCACCATCAGTCATTAAATATCTAGAGACTCCAAACCTCGGGAAGATAAATTCTTTAAGCATTTTAATGGAGGTGTTAGGATCAACACTATTGGTTTGGAATAGCTTCTACCCACTTAGTGACATAATCAACAATAACCAATATATGTGTGTACCCATTAGAGGAAGGAAAAGGTCCCATATAATCAAAGCCCCAAACATCAAATGGTTCTATAGTGAGTGAATAATTCATAGGCATTTCTTGATGTCTACCAATATTACCAATTCTTTGACATTCATCACAAGAAAGGACAAACTTACGAGCACCTTTGAAAAGAGTAGGCCACTAAAATCCAGACTTTAGTACCTTATGTGCAATTCTATCTCACGCATGGTGTCCTTTGTAGGCCTCGGAGTGACACTTCCGTAGGATTTGTTCCTGTTCATCCTCAGGTATACAATGTCTAATAATACCATCTGCTCCTTCTTTATAAAGATGTGGGTCATCCCAAAAGTAAAGTCTTAAATCAAACAAGATTTTTTTCTTTTGTTGGTAGGTGAAACTAGGTGGTATATATTTAGTCACGATGTCTAGCATAGTCAGCATACCAAGGAGTGTTGTGAGAAGCATTAATGACAGCTAGTTGTTCATTACGGAAGCTATCATCAATAGGTAGTGGGTCATCAAGAATATTTTCTAACCTAGACAAGTTATCATCTATAGGGTTTTCAACTCCTTTTCAATCAGTGATATGCAAGTCAAATTCTTGCAGCAAAAGAACCCACCTAATAAGTCTAGGTTTAGCATCTTTCTTCTCCATAAGATATTTAATAGCAGCAGGATCGATGTGAACAATTACTTCGGAATCAACAATGTAAGATCTGAATTTATCACAAGCAAACACAACTGCTAAAAAATTCTTTCTCGGTAGTACCATAATTTCTTTGGGCACTATCCAGAGTTTTACAAGCATAATGGATAACTTAATTTCTTATCAACTATTTGTCCTAGAATAGCCAGAACAACATAGTCAGTAGCATCACACATAATTTCAAAAGGCAATCAGGTGGTTGAACAATAGGAGCGGTGGTTAAGGCTTTCTTAAGTGTTTCAAAGGCTTCTAGACAATCATCATCAAAAACAAAAGGACCATCCTTCTGTAATAAATTGGTAAGAGTCCTAGAGATTTCAGAGAAGCCTTTAATAAACCTCCTACAGAAACCAGCATGACCAAGGAAGCTATGGATACTTTTAATATCTTTAGGACATGACCTTTTCTCAATTGCATCAACTTTAGCTTTATCCACCTCAATACCTCGTTCAGAAATTTTATGCCCCATGACAATACCTTGATTCACCATAAAGTGGCACACTTCTCCCAATTCAAGACAAGATTAGTTTGCTCACATCTCTGCAAAACTCGATCAAGGTTGCTTAAGCAATCATCAAAATAAGTTCCGTAAATGGAAAAATCATCCATGAAAACCTCAACAATCTTTTCACAAAAGTCAGAGAATATAACAGTCATACATCTTTGAAAGTTAGAAGGTGCATTACATAAACCAAAAGGCATATGTCTATCAGCATAAGTTCCAAAAGGGCAAGTAAAGGTGGTTTTCTCTTGATTAGGTTGTGAAACATGTATTTGAGAGAAACCATAATATACATCAAGAAAGCAAAAGTGTGTGTGCTTTGACAATCTTCTAGCATTTGATCAATGAAAGGCAAAGGATAATGATCTTTCCTGGTTGCTTTATATAAATTTCTAAAATCAATTACCCTCCTATAGCCAGTCACAATTCTTTGTGTGATTAGTTCATTTTTATAATTAGGAACAACAGTAATACCTCCTTTCTTAGGAACACAATGAATGGGGCTTACCCATCTACTATCAGCTATAGGATAAATTATACCTGCTTCCAGAAGCTTTAATATTTCATTCTTACCACTTCTTTCATTTTGGGATTTAATCATCGCTGGTGATCAACAATAGGGTTAGCATCTGGTTCCATATTAATCTTGTGCTGACTGAGAGTGGGAGTAATGCCCTTAAGGTAATCAACAGTATATTCAATAGCAGCATGGTGCTTCCTCGGAGTTTTTAATAATATATTTTCCTCGTCCTCTGTAAGGCTAGCACTGATAATAATATGATATATCTTCTTTTCATCAAGATGAGCATATTTCAAAGTGTGAGGTAATTGCTTTAATTCAAACATAGGATCACCCTTAGGTGGAGGAGGACCTCCTTAAACAGGCAAGTTGTGCTTGAGAATAGGTTGTTTCTCAAAGAACATCTTATCTATTTCATTTCTTTCATGCATATGCATATCATTTTCATGGTCTAGCAAGTATTGTTCTATTGGATCAGTAGGTGGGATGGCATAAAAGCAAGACCAATTATTTCATCTTTACTAGTCAATTCTTTATTATGAGGTTGCCTACGAAACTTAGAGAAATTAAACTCATGAGACACATCGCCAAAACTAGAACTGATGGTTTCTTTCTCACAATCTATTTTAGCATTGACAGTGTTCAAGAAAGGTCTACCAAATATTATTGGACAAAAGTCATCTTGTGGAGAACCAAGAAATAGTAAATCGGTAGGGTGTTTTATCTTCCCACACAAGACTTCTACATCTCTAACAATCCCAAGTGGTGTGATGGTCTCTTTGTTTGCATGTTTAATAGTAACATCAATATCTTCTATTTCAGTGGGTTCAATCTCATGCATAATTTCTTGATATAGAGTAAAGGGGACAACACTCACTGTAGCACCCATATCACATAAACCATGATAGCAATGATCTCCTATTTTGACTGAGATAACAGGCATGCCAACAACGGGTTTATTCTTATCTTTGGTATCGGGTTTGGTAATTGTAGCAGCTTCATCATAGAAATAAATAACATGCCCATCAAGATCATCGAACAAGATATCTTTAACCATAGCAATACTAGGTTATAATTTAATTTGCTCAGAAGGTCTAGGTGCCCTAATATTCCTTTTGTTAACCACGGTTCATACTTTAGCATGTTCCTTTATCCTAACAAAGAAAGACGCGTTTTTTAATATAAGAAGTAGGCGCAACTGGGTCAACATTGTAAATGATAGTTTGTTCTTTAACTTTAATTGGTTCCCCGACCTTTTCTTTAATAGGTGGGTGATATTTAAACCACTTATCCTTGGGGAGATTAATCTGAGTAGCAAAGGATTCACAAAATGAGGCTACTATCTCACAGTCAAGTCCATATTTAGTGCTAAAATCATTGAAAGCATCGGTATCCATAAAAGATTTAACACAATCAGACTCAAGTTTTATATGACTCCTTACCTTCGTTGAGTTCCCAATCTTCAGAATTGAATTGCGTTTAATTCTTTCAAGAAGATCCGACCTAAATTCAATAGTCTTCTTCATAAAGGATCCAATACAAGAAGTATCGAGCCTGGATTGATCATTACTAGAAAGTCGAGCATAAAAAATTTGTATAATATTTTTTTCTCGGGAGCTCGTGATTGGGGCATGAATATAACATTGACTTAAGCCTCCCCTAAGATTGAGCGGTACTTTATCCTTCATGAGGCCAAAAATTATAAATATAATTCCGATCACGATGAACTAGATGCATATGACAAAACTTTTGGTGAAATTCCAATTTCAATCGATTCCAGCTCCAAGATCCAATATCATCGCATAGCCTATACCATGTCAATGCTTTTCCCTGCAAAGATAAAGGGAAAATTTTCTTCTTAAATTCGTTTCTGGGTAAACATGTAGGCTTAAATAATCCACAAAGTTCATCCACCTAGATTAGATTCTTATCAGGATGTAGTGTTCCATCTCTTGCATAAGGATTAGTTAGCAGTTTCTCAATCATACCCGAAGGAATCTCATAACCAATATTTTCAGTAGGTGCAATAGGTTGAGGGGCAACTCTTTGTGCTTCCGGTTGAGGTGAAGATACCCGGAACAAACCCCTAAAAGGATTGTTTTCCATAGTGACAAGTAACAATAAATTTCAGCACGTAATATAAATTTTTCCTTACCAAATTTTGCTTGCCAAAGGCGCTTCACTCCCCGGCAACGACACCAGAAAAGAGTCTTGATGACCCACAAGTATAGGGGATCAATCGTAATCCTTTCGATAAGTAAGAGTGTCGAACCCAACGAGGAGAAGAAGGAAATGACAAGCGGTTTCCAGCAAGGTAATTTCTACACGCACTGAAATTATGGTAGCAAGTTGTTTGATAGCAAGGTAATTTGTAACAAGTGACAAGTAGCAATAGTAACAATAGGTGCAGCAAGTTGCCCAATCATTTTGTGGCAAAGGACAGTCCGGAACGGTTTCTTATAATAGGCAAAGCGTTCTTGAGGACACACGGGAATTTCATCTAGTCACTTTCATCATGTCGGTTTGATTCGCGCTCGCTACTTTGATAATTTGATATGTGGGTGGACCAATGCTTGGGTGATGTTCTTACATGAACAAGCATCCCACTTATGATTAACCCCCTTTGCAAGCATCCGCAACTACGAAACGAGAATCAAGATAAAATTTAACCAAAGCATTACGTGTATGGATCAAAATCATCCCCTTACGAAATAGCGCATAAACTAGGATTTAAACTTTTGTCACTCTAGTAACCCGTCATCTAATAACTACTCCACATTGAATTCCCTTAGTCCCAAAGATGGTGTCATGTAGTCGATGTTCACATGACACCAATAAGGGAATCACAACATACATATCATCAAAATAACGAACGAATATCAAATTCACATGATTACTTATGACAAGACTTCTCCCATGTCCTCATGAACAAAAGTAACTACTCACAAAGCATATGCATGTTCAAGATCAGAGGGGTAATTAATACCATAATGGATTTGAACATATTATCTTCCACCAAATAAACCAACTAGCATCAACTACAAGATGTAATCAACAGTAGCTACTAGCAACCCACACGTACCAATATGAGGTTTTGATACAAAGATTGAATACAAGAGATGAACTAGGTTTTGAGTTTAGATGGTGCTGATGAAGATGTTGATGGAGATAGATCCTCCCACGATGAGAGGGTTGTTGGTGATGACGATGGCTTCGATTTCCCTCTCCCGGAGGGAAGTATCTCTGGCGGAATCTTACTGCCGGAGAGCAAAAGTGCTCTTGCCCAGGTTCCGCCTTGAGTCATCTCCTTATTTTTTCTAGGTAAAATGTGAATATATACCAGAAGATGGTCGCCAGAAGTGGGCCAGGTGGCCCACTACCCACCAGGGCGTGCCAGGGGGGTGTCGCGCCCTGGTGTCTAGTGGGCACCTGGGTGGCCTCCTCCTAAATCCATTTTCTCCAGTATTTTCTATATATTCTAAATAATTCTCTGTAAATTTTCAGCCCATTTGGAGATGTGCAGAATAGTTAGCTCTGTCATAGATCTTTCGGGTCCAGAATTCCAGCTACCGGTATTCTCCCTCTTTGTGTAAACCTTGGAAATTATGAGAGAAAATGCATTAGAATTACTACCCAAAGTGTTATAATAGACAAAACACTAAAAATAACAGTAAGAAAACATGATGCAAAATGGACGTATCACATCCCCTCCGTTCAATACCATGTTCTATGCATGACAACATTACATGCTTACATCGACCAGTTTAATGTTCAAACTTCATAAATTCAAACTTTAGGATAAAGAGAAGAGTGTGAACTTGGGGCTTTGGCCTCGAGGTCGTGGAGTGTGCAGAGCTCATATTTTTTCTTCACTTATAATGCACAAAAATAACAACAGTTCATATATATACATCAAGGCAAGCTCATGTTTCATCATGTAATATTTTCCTTCTATGCTCTTATATGTGCACACGGATTATAGAAACCAAAAAGAACTCAGGGTGTGGAATCGTTGGTACAGATCAAAAAGTCAGACCAAACAGTATGGTATCGAGCCTAAAAGTGCAACTTATCCCCGGGCGGTATGATAATTTATAATAACATATACACCACTGAACTGATGACTACTTAAAATAATATTTCAGGAAATCTGAATTTTGGTATGCCAATGAGATGTGAATTTGGGCCCCTCAAAATGCAAAGGACAAACATTGGCAAAGCTTCAAGACTCTACATTTTTGGTTGAGTGCTCTAATATCACATGAGCCCATAGGAAAGCCAATATTTAGAAAAGGGGACGAGGTTTTAACAATGGACTAATTACTCAAGTGCTTAAAGATATTGTTGCAAAACACTCAGCCAGACTCTCACATTCATCTATGTCCAAAACCCTAAAGTCTATATCGGTCCCATTGTAACACATCTAGACGGACCCACCGAGAAACACTTGACATAGCCACTGCCTAAATCCTAGCAACTAGGTCCCACCGTGGAGTACTTGCCAACAAGTTGTTGCCTATCAATTTCATATTGAAAATTTCAAGTGGTTTCGATCTGACTCATGAAAGTGTGGAAAGTGATTAGGTCATCACCCATTGTTCTCACTGAGTTGTTTCATTCGGTCTCACCGAAACGCCTAAAGTTCAAACCTTCTGTACTAAGTCGATCTCGTCTAGTGTGTTCACCCGGTCCCACCGAGTTGTGCATAAAGTGTAGGGAAATGTTGCATGGAAAAACAAAAAAAATCCACGCACATGCAATGACCTATCTACGGAGATGCATAGCAACAAGCAGGAAAGTGTGTCTATGTACCCACGTAGACCGTAAGCGGAAGAGTTTTACAACGCGGTTGATGTAGTCGAAATTCTTTGCGCTTCAACTGATCAAGTATCGAACGCACGACACCTCTGTGTTCTGCACACGTTCAGCTCGGTGAAGTCCCTCGCCTTCTTGATCCAGTAAGACGTCTTGATAGAAGATGAGTACCATCAGCACGACGGTGTGATGACAGTGATGGTGAAGTGATCTCTGCAGGGCTTCGCCTAAGCACTACAAAAATATGACCGGGGGCGTAAACGGTGGAGGGGGGCACCGCACACGTCTAACAATTGATGTTGTGTGTACTAGGCGCCCCTCTCCCACATATATATAGGTGGGAGGGAGGAAGGTGCAGCCAAAGGAGGCGTCCAAGTAGGAGGAATCCTACTTCGGGTTCCTCCCAATCCGTGCCCCCTTTCCTTATTTGGAGTGCGGGGAAAGGCACGGGAGGGTGGCGCCCCCCCCCCTTTCCTTTCTCCCATGAAAGGGAAAGGCAGGAAGGGCTAGCCCTCCCCTTTTTCCTTCCCTAGGGCTGGCCAAACAAGGGAGGGGGCACACCAGCCCCTTGTGGGCTGATATTTCCCCTCCTTTGGATCGTAAGGCCCATATCCTGTCGGGGGTGCCCGGAACCCCTTCCGATGACCTGATTCCTTCCCGGTACGTCCCAAAACACTTCTGGTGTCCAAATACCATCGTACTATATATCAATATTTACCTCTTAACCATTTAGAGACTCCTCTTCATGTACATGATCTCATCCGGGACTCCGAACAACATTCGGTCACCAAAACATATAACTCATATAACACTATATCGTCAACGAACGTTAAGCATGCAGACCCTACGGGTTCGAGAACTATGTTGACATGACCGAGACACCTCTCCGGTCAGTAACCAATAGCGGAACCCGGATGCCCAAATTGGCTCATAGATATTCTACGAAGATCTTTCTCGGTCGAACCGTTATTAAAACATACATAAATCCCTTTGTTCGTCGGTATGTTACTTGCCCGAGATTCGACCGTTGGTATCTCTATACCTAGTTAAATCTTGTTACTCTCAAGTCTCTTTACTTGTTCTGTAATACATCACCCTAAGACTAACTCATTAGTCGTTTGCTTGTAAGGTTTATTATGATGTGTATTACCGAGAGGGCCGAGAGATACCTCTCCGATACTCGGAGTGACAAATCCTAATCTCGATTCACGCAAACCCAACAAAACACCTTCGGATATACCTATAGAGAATATTTATAATCACCCAGTTACATTGTGACATTTGATAGCACACAAGTCACTCCTCCGGTATCTGAGAGTTGCATGATCTCATAGTCAAAGGAATATGTATTTGACATACATGAAAGCAATAGCAATAAACTATATGATCAAATGCTAAGCTAATAGATGGGTCTTGTCCATCACATCATTCTCCTAATGATGTGATCCCGTTATCAAATGACAACTGATGTCCATGGTTAGGAAACCTTAACCATCTTTGATTAACAAGCTAGTCTAGTAGATTGATATATTGGATGATGGTATTCGGACACCGGAAGGGTTCCGAGGGGTATCGGGTACATATCGGAGTTCCCGGGGGTTACCGGAAGCCCCGGGGGAAAGTTATGGGCCCTATGTGCCATAAGAGGGGGGTACACCAGCCCACATAGGGGTGGCGCGCCCCCCACATGGAAGGTGACCGAATTGGAGTAGGATAGGGGGTGGCGCCCCCCTTTCCTTCTCCTCCTCCCACTCCTTCCTCATTTCCCCCTCCATGAGAAGGAATAAATAGGGGGTCGAATCCTACTAGGACTAGGAGTCCTAGTAGGACTCCCTCCCACTGGCGTGCCCCCCTTGACTCCCTCCCTCCCTCTCCATCTTTTATATACATGGGGAGGGCACCCCTAGAAGACACATCAATTGTTCCTAGTTGTGTGTGGTGCCCCCATCCACAGTTTGCTCCTCAAGTCATATTACCGTAGTGCTTAGGCGAAGCCCTGCGCGGATCACTTCACCATCACCGTCAGCACGCCGTCATGCTTACGAAACTCTCCCTCGATACTTTGCTGGATCAAGAGTTCAAGGGATGTCTTCGAGCTGAATGTGTGCTGAACTCGGAGGTGTCGTACGTTTGGTACTTGATCGGTTGAATCAAGAAGATGTTCGACTACATCAACCGCGTTAAACTAACGCTTCCACTTTCGGTCTATGAGGGTACGTGGACACAATCTCCCCCTCTCGTTGCTATGCATCTCCTAGATAGATCTTGCGTGCGCGTAGGAATTTTTTTGAAATTGCATGCTACGTTCCCAACAGTGGCATCATGAGCCAGGTCTATGCGTAGATGATATGCACGAGTAGAACACAAAGAGTTGTGGGCGGTGATAGTCATACTGCTTACCACCAACGTCTTATTTTGATTTGGTGGTATTGTTGGATGAAGCGACCCGGGCCAACCTTACATGACCACATTCATGAGACCAGTTCCACTGATAGACATGCAACTAGCTTTGCATAAAGGTGGTCGGCGGGTGTCTGTTTCTCCAACTTTAGTTGAATCGAATTTGACCACGGTCGTTCCTTGTTGAAGGTTAAAACAACAAACTTGACGAAACACCGTTGTGGTTTTGATGCATAGGTAAGAACGATTCTTGCTAGAAGCTCGTAGCAGCCACGTAAAACTTACAACAACAAAGTAGAGGACGTCTAACTTGTTTTTTGCAGGGCATGGTGTGATGTGATATGGTCAAGACTTGATGAGTTATACGGTTTTTGTATGAGATGATCTTGTTTTGTAAATTATCGGCAACCGGCAGGAGCCTTATTGTCAAAACCGGCGGATCTCGGGTAGGGGTCCCGAACTGTGCGTCTAAGGTCGATGGGTACAGGAGACTCGGGACACGATGTTTACCCAGGTTCGGGCCCTCTCTATGGAGGTAATACCCTACTTCCTACTCGATTGATCTTGATGAATATGAGTATTACAAGAGTTGATCTACCACGAGATCGTAATGGCTAAACCCTAGAAGCCTAGCATGTATGACTATGGTAGTGTGTGTCCTCTCTGGACTACTCCCTCCGGTTTGTATAGACACCGGGGGGATCTAGGGCTACATAGAGTCGGTTACATAAGAAGGAATCTTCATAGTTGGTCTCCAAGCTTGCCTTCCACGCCAAGGAGAGTCCAATCCGGACACGGGTGCAATCTTCGGCCTTCATATCTTCATAGCCCACCAGTCCGGCCCATTGAGAATAGGTCAGACGCCCGAGGACCCCTTAGTCCAGGACTCCCTCAGTAGCTCCTGAACCTGGCTTCAATGACGAGGAGTCTGGCGTGCAGATTGTCTTCGGCATTGCAAGGCGGGTTCCCTTCTTCCCGTACTCCAAGATAGTCTACGGTCATGATGATAGTACCCGGACATGTATACATAACTGTAGAGGATATAATATTTCACGAGTCCGATTCGCTGACGACCTTTTGGTCATATGACATCATGCCTGCTCGGCCATTATTTTAGAGCCGTTAATTGGCCCGTCGTCCCACGTCTCGAGACGTGATTTCATTGGTATGTCTTGTCTAAGCGGAGATCGTGTCTTCCCTTTTTTAAGGGATTCTTATCAACCTGGACGTGGGTAACCCAATCGTCACTTGGGTACAACTCCTTGGGAACATGCAAGTTTCAAAGCCCAGGAGGAGACGCTCGATATTCGCGGCCTTTATATAGGAGTACAGACCCGTCTTTTTCTTTCACACTTGCTTCTTTCTCAACCTCTTCTACCCCGAGTTCCAACACCTAGGCTTCAATCACCACAAGCTCCAATCATGTCCGGATCCAGCCGTCAAGGCCGGTGGGTGGCTTCTTCTGTTACGGAGGGAGATATTGCAATGCTTTGGGCGGTGAGGTATCTGACCGCACAAATACTTCATCGGCTTCCGGCCGAA
>LR738710.1:265172886-265259447 GCA_902687465.1 Secale cereale | reverse complement strand
CGAGAGGGTTGTGTTTGTATCCCACTTCCTTCGTGGGTTAGGGTTTGCACTCAATCCCTTTGTCCGAGGGCTCATGTTCTATTATGGGCTAGATTTTCACGATCTGGCCCAGGACTCTATTCTTCTTATCTCGACGTTTATCATCACGTGTGAAGCCTTCCTCCAAACTCCTCTGCACTTCGGCTTGTGGCTCTAGACCTTTGGTGTGAAGCCGCAAGTGATAAAGGAGGAGCGGGCGGAGTGCGGTGGTGCCATAGTGAGCAAGCTCGCCAGCGCTGTTTGGCTGGAAGGATCCTTTGCCAAGTCTTCCGATTTATGGCAGCAGGGGTGGTTCTACATCACCGAGCCCCATGGCTCCAAGTGGGCGGCCGCGCCAGCATTTCGATCCAGCCCCCCAATTCAGCTTGCATCGTGGGTTAATAAGGGGTTGGACTGGGGATCAACGGACGAGGTGCGGGTTTTGCAAAGCCGCACCCGAAACCTCATTGAGAGGGACATCAACATCGTCAATGTTGTTAAAGTAATGCTAGTCCGCCGGATCCTGCCGTGCCAGCGACGGACTCTCCGTATGTGGGAGTTCAATCCAGAAGGGTCGCGGACTCTTCAACTCTTCTTCGGCACTACGCACGAAGGAATGTGGGGATTATTCTTCAGGAAACGAAAGCAATGGCCGGACAACACTGAAGATGTCGGCCTAGACTGTAAGCATCCGGACACCCCGGTAAGTACCCACTCGCAGAACACCTCGTAATCACACACCCAGTGATAAGACACTGAACGAATCATCCTTTTTTAGGGCCGGATAAAGAAAGTGGAACGGATTAGGTGTCTGGCTCCCCTTCTCGAAGACTCAGCTAGCCCCATGTTGACAAGGATGCTGGCCTCGGCACCACACTAGGCGCCGGCAGGGGAGAGTAAAGAGCAGAGTGAGAGAACCCAAGATGACCTTTGTTCCTGAGGTAAATCGGATACTGAGTCCAGAGAAATCGACCTTTCCTCGCCTGAAGATAGAGGCGAAAGGGGATCCAGTATCCCTTCTTCGAGAAGGAGGAAAAGAGCCGCCTTCGAAGGTTGGGAAAGGCGGTCTAAGAGGGGCAAGATGCCACCGTCGAGCGGCTTGGGTTTGGAAAGCAACGCCGTTGAACAGGTCCAACCTGGGGACAAGCCCTTGACCAAATCGTAAGTGAATCTGGGGTACTTCGATAGCGTCCCGCCCCATTGCCGTTACCGAAGATATACGTAACATGTCCATGCATTTTTACAGGTTGGCACCGAGTTTTTCTAGGCAATCCTCTTCTTCGGGAGGTCTCCTCCCAGAGATGATGGAGAGCGAGACACCTCCCCCAACCTCCTCGCCTAATAGGGCGGACGACTCTGAAGTGTCGTCGCGGAGGGTTCTTCTTGATCAACAAGCTATGCGGGTGATAAAAGAGGCAGTACCCGAAGGTGGATCTCCGACCATCCGGGATTTCGGGGCTGATAATAAAGGCCTCGGACTGTCTGGCTCGCAGCCGACGGTGATTCTGGAGGCGGGTGGACTGAATCCTTCAAAGGATGGTTGTGCTCCTAGAGCGCCTTCTGGAGACCCGGAGGCTTCAGATATATTGCGAGACATGTTGCAAAAGGCATATGTCTCAAGGGAACAGCGTACCTTGATGGGTACAGTGGTTGAGAAGATTTTGTCCGCGAAGAGCGGATTGAATGAAGCATTCATGAGCCTGCTAAAAGGCATTGAGGTTTGTGATATAATGTTTTAAGTTTTATTTTCAAAGATGCACCTGTGTATATGTAGTAGCCCCTGAGACTCCGGTTGGATTCCAATGGGAAGCAAACAGAGGATCAAAAAGGAATCATTCGAGGACTAACCTGATGAACTTGCACACAAGTTCCTTCCCCCTCAGCCACTTGCCAGACTATGGATATTGCCGAGCTCCAGCGGTAGATGGATATAACGGGGGACGATCTTGTGTTAATCAATATGCCTCTTGACGAGTCGCAAGGTATGTATTCGGGTCAATCCCCATACATTTTTGTGGTATGAGCATGATGCTAGAAAGTTATATGTTGGAATATGCATGGCTGCAGATGGTGCTGCCGCCGCTGAAGTTCTTCGAGCGGAGCTGGCCCGGGCCGAGGAGCAGGCCCGGTGTAGTAGCGCAGCTGCCGAAAAGGCATCGGCTGAGTTGAAAGCCGAACAAGCTGCACGGCGCCAAGATGAGGAGAAGATATCTGTGATGGTGCTCGAACTGAAAAATTCTACTGGCCACTGCGAATTTCTGGAGAAGGAGAATGAAGCCAAAATTGCTGAACTTGACAAGGCCTTACGAGAGGCGAAAGAAGCGCGGTCGGAATCTAGAGTGGCCCGTGAGGAAATCCGGCAAGCTAGGGAGATTGCGGCCGGTAAGCCCTTTCTGCTACAGACTAAGTTCGGCGATCCGAACTATGCTCAGCTTGACCGAGTGTGGAGTTCTCCGGACGAGTTTTTAGACTTGTCGAAGAGTTCTTCCGATGCGCGCAGTATTATCAAGCGCGAGAGGGGTACGCAACGGAGAAGCTTTTCTGGTCATAGTTTGGCGCATCAAAGCACCCTCTGTTGCTGAATGCACAAATGTCCCAATGGGTCGAACTTCATAGGATATCTAGCGCTACCATGAAGCTTCGTCATCGAACTGAGGTAGCAATCTATGCTTCTTGTAGCTTTTGACTGGGCCATTAAGGTCGTATTCTTCGGCGGTCAGGACGTTGGTCCATCTATCGTTGAGTAGGTCTGGGTCAGCTTGAAGTTGCTGCTGCTTCCTTTTCAGGCTCCTTGCAGTGGCTATCAGCCTGCGCTTGAAGCGCTCCTGCTCGAGGGGTCCTTCGGGTACGATGAAGTCTTCGTCGCTGAGGCTTACCTCATCTTTGGAGAGTGGAAGGTAGTTGTCGTCCTACGAATTGTCGCTAGGCAGGGCTTGTTCATCGGAGCTGGCTTTCCCGTTTTCTTGTTCCTCCTGCTTGGATCTTGCTCCAACAGGGTCTTCATTGTCTTCGGCGTCGTCCGGAGTGTTGTTTTCTCCGGTACCAGTGTTGTTGCGATGTGACTTAGAGCGGTGTTTAGGGCGCCGGTATGTAGACTTTGTCTCAGGAGGTTTATTCTCGACTGGATCTTTTTGTCATCGTCGCTAGCTTTTTTAGGTGTATCTACCATGCACATGTCGTACCAAGAGGTGGTCATCCTACATCCCATGAATGGTGGGTCTTGTCCTTGTTCCTTGTTGGCATCATCGTCTATACCATCGATGTTTTCGGAGCCATAATCAGGCATGTCGGTTTAGTCCTCAACAGTGGCTATGAAGTGGGTGGCGGGTGGGAAGCGAAATTCTCCGTTGTCAGCCCCTAGTTCGAACCGGACATAGTTCGGCTGCGAGTCCCCCACCAAGGACGGGTTTTTTAATGAGTTTAGCATGTTGACCAGGGGTGAGTGTTGGAAGATGTCTGCGGCGCTGAATTTGAAAATCGATAACCGATCCAGCTCGGTGTCCGCAGACGTATGTGGTTTGGAACTTATAGCTGGAGACGAGTCTGGAGTTCTGTTGATGTGAATATCGCAAGGTGTAGAGTCTGGGTGCGACTCCAACGTCGCAGACTCTGTGGCCTCGGATGGTACAATCTGCACCGGATTTAAGGCCGTTGAAGCAACGGGATCCATCTCCTAGATGTGGTTTGATGATAGATTTAAGTCATGTTTATCGGAGCAAGGGGGAGCGATCGCTGCGGTCTCAAATCCGTCGAAGATCAAGTCTCCAAGTATGTCTGCGACGTAGTTCGAGCTCCCTAATCTGACTTGATGGCCAGGGGCGTAGCTGTCGATCTGCTCCAGATGGCCAAGCGAGTTGGCCCATAGTACGAAGCCGCCGAATAAGAAGATCTATCCAGGGAGGAAGGTTTCTCCCTGGACAGCGTCACTATCGACAATTGAAGGGGCCATCGAACCTTTCGTCGACGGCACAGTGGAACTCTCAATGAAAGCACCAATGTCGGTGTCAAAACCGGCAGATCTCGGGAAGGGGGTCCCAAACTATGCGTCTAAGGTCGATGGGTACAGGAGACTGGGGACACGATGTTTACCCAGGTTCGGGCCCTCTCTATGGATGTAATACCCTACTTCCTGCTTGATTGATCTTGATGAATATGAGTATTACAAGAGTTGATCTACCACGAGATCATAATGGCTAAACCCTAGAAGCCTAGCATGTATGACTATGGTAATGTGTCCCCTCTCCAGACTACTCCCTCCGGTTTATATAGACACCGGGGAAGATCTAGGGTTACATAGAGTCGGTTACATAAGAAGAAATCTTCATAGTTGGTCGCCAAGCTTGCCTTCCACGCCAAGGAGAGTCCAATCCGGACATGGGTGCAATCTTCGGCCTTCATGTCTTCATAGCCCACCAGTCCGGCCCATTGAGAATAGGCCGGATGCCCGAGGACCCCTTAGTCTAGGACTCCCTCAATGATCATGTTTTGTAAATTATCGGCAACCGGCAGGAGCCTTATGGTTGTCTCTTTATTGTATAAAATACCAACGCCATGTAATTGCTTTACTTTATCACTATGATTTAGTGATAGTAGTAGAAGCAATAGTTGGTGAGACAACCACGACGCTACGATGAAGATCATGGTGTCAAGCCAGTAGCGATGGAGATCATAAAAGTGCTTTGGAGATGGAGATCAAAGGCACAAGATGATGATGGCCATATCATGTCACATATTTTGATTGCATGTGATGTTTATATTTTTATGCATCTTATTTTGCTTAGTATGGCGGTAGCATTATAAGATGATCCCTTAACTAAAATTTCAAGGTATAAGTGTTCTCCCTAAGTAAGCACCGTTGCGAAAGTTCTTCATGCTGAGACACGACGTGATGATCGGGTGTGATAGGCTCTACGTTCACATACAACGGGTGCAAGACAGTTGTGCACATGCGGAATACTCAGGTTAAACTTGACAAGCCTAGCATGTATAGACATGGCCTCGGAACATGTAACAACCCAGATGTGATACCTTCTGTTTATGGCAATATATGAAACATTGACTTCATCAATTACATTCTGGACTCTTCTTTCATTTCGGGTTTCTTCGTTTTGTCATGTGCGTGTGTGCATTTCATCTATGTCATGTTATCTTATGCATTGCATTGCATTCGTGTTGTCACTTGCACCCGGTCCCGCTCGTCTCTTCCCGTTGTCCGTTTCGAGTTCCGACACTCACACGTGCCCGTGGCACCCCCGAGTCCTTCTTTCGTATGTGTCCGTGTAACGTTCTCGGAATGAGGCGAGCCTTGTCATGCATTGTTGTTTTGGTACGTGTAGGCCGCCTGTCAAGTTTCATCGTGTTTGGAGGTCGTTTGATACTCCAACAATTAACCTAGTGGGCTAAAAGCTCCTCTTCCTTTTGGCCCAAGACCCCCTCCACAACAGCCCACTAACCCAGCACAACCACTCCCATCCTCTCGGTCGTCGGATCATGATCGTGTGGACGAAAACCGCACCCCATTTGGACCTTCCTAGCTCCCAGAATCTATAAATAACCATCTCCCTCGAAATTTTCGGGTAAAACCCTAGCCCGCGCTCCTCCTCCTCCGCCCGGCGCGATCCGCCGGACGCGCCCGGCCAATCCAGAGCCGACACGTGGCAGCCGCTGCCTTCCACCACCGCGCGCCGCCGCCGGCCCGCGCCCAGCCCCCGCGGCCCAATCCGGCCTCCGCCGCCAGCCCGCTCCGCCTCCAGCTCACGGCCGCCTCTCCAACGCCGCCCGGCGAGCTCGTTGCCATCCCCGCCACCGGGCGCCTTCGCCATCCCCGCCGCCTCGCTACGGGGCCCCGCGCCGCCGCGTCCCCGCGCGCACCGGGCCGCCGGTGCGCCCCTCCGCCGCCGTCGAGGCAAGCTCCGGCGCCGGCCACCTCGAGCCGCCGCTTCCGCCGTTCGCCGCACCCCGGCGTGGGCTCGCCACTGATTCCGCTGACCTCTGCCGCGCCGGCCCTGCCACGCCTCCTCACCGCCATCTCCTCCGTCTCGGGCGACTACTCCGGCGAGGTCCGCGGATCGGGACCAGATCCACCCATCACTCCATCCAAATGCCCCGTCCCGCAACTCGGATCCCTCCGTCCCCCTCCGTCCCATCCCGCGTTGACTTTCGTGGAGGTAAAATTTCCACCAAGTCCCCAGTTCCGTTAATTTTGTTGCCTCCTTTGCGATGTGATAACTTCATGCTCGTAGCTCCGTTTTTCGCATATAATATGTCAAAATGATCGTTGTGATATGCTCTTCATTTTGTTCCACTTTGGCATGCTTGTTTGAGTTCATCTTGATGCCCTAATCATCGTTGCAAGAGTGCTATATGTTTAAAACTACTGATGACTGTAATTTTGTTGCCATGTTTGAGATGTGATAATTTTGTGCATGTTGGTCCGAATGGAGTGAATGATATGTCCAGATCATCGTTGTGAAATGATCTACATGATGGTTGCTGTAGCATTCATGTTAGGTGCCATCTTGCCATGTTGATCTCTGTTGCAAAAGTGCATGTGGCTGTTAAGTGTTGAAACTTGATATGAGATGCTGATTTGACTTGCTCATTGCTATTGGTGTGTTTGTCTTCATGCCACATGTCAATCCACTTTCCATGATATGCCTTGAGGTGACTTAAGCAAGCTTGTAAACTTGCCATGCCAATGTTGTTGTTTTGTACTTAGTGAAAAAACTACTAAGTCTCGAATCTGTTAAACCTGATGCTATGTTTGCTTGATGCCCCACTCAAATCCATGCATGTTTTAGTATGTAAAATGATCATATCTTGTTGTCCATGTTATGCTCTATCAATCCATGCCCTTGTTTGCATATATGGTCTACTATAGCTTATTTATTTCTTGCTCTCAAGTTGCTATAAATTTACCTGTCAGACTTTTATCAGCATGATCAATTTGGTGAAGCTTGTTGTTATTGATCCATGCCTCCTATGGAGTTGTTCCAATGGAGTTGTTTGATGTATGCTATGTCTATTACATGTCCATGATCTTTATACACTTAGTAGAGTTGATATGCTTGTTGTTTTGTGCCTCCGAAGGCAGCATCGTGATGATGTTTTTGCCTTCCCAGATTTTGACTAAGTCTGGATAAATTTATAGCAACTTGCCATGCTTGGTTAATTGTGTTCCATTAGGTTTTTGGGTGTGTTCTAAGTTCATGATTGTTAAGTATCATGTCTATTTCACATACATGCTCTTTGTCTCCATGTTTGAGTGCTGCAGCATAATTATTTCTTGCTCCAAAGATGCCATGTTGCTGTAAACTGTAGTTTTGCGTGAATATTGTTTTGCTTGCCATTTGCAAACCGTACGTCCGTTTCCGGTGATCTTTATATCGATTTCAACCAAAATATTCCCCTCTATCCAGTGGCTTGTTTGGTTTTCCAAGATGAGGCCTTTTCCACCATCTTCTCCTTAGGCTCAAGAGCTTCCTCATGCATACGCACATCATACTTGCATCATGTTGATTGTGCATTGCACCGTGTTTGATGTTGTGCCGTGTTGTGTTCTTGTGTTGAGTAGAGCCGGGAGCCGATTCGGAGTTCGAGGTTACTACCGAGGCTGAGTTTGAGGAGCAAGGTTACGATCCCATCGACGATTTAACAGGCAAGATGACCTTACCCAGATATCACTACTATCTTTGCCTATGCTAGATGTCTCGCTCTTTAGATTATTGCCTCGATGCCTATGTCTGTTTGTCAGCCCTCCTATTGTTGCCATGAAACTCCTTAACCACCCTCCTAGCAAATCATTGTTTGGCTAAGTATGCATCGCTCAGCCCCACTTATAGTGTTGTTAGTTGCAGGTGAAGATTTGAAGATTCTTGCTTCGTGATGAAGTTATTGTTGGGATATCACAATTGTGATATATAAACTATTAAACTAAATCTTCTATATATTGGTAATGGGTGGAAGGCTAAGCCTCTTGCTTGGTGTTTTGTTCCATTCATGCCACCCTAGGAACCGTTAAACCGGTGTTATGTTCCTTGATTTTGTGTCCCTAACACGGTTGGGATTTATGGGCCCCCCTTGATAACTCGCTTAGTGCTAAAGCGTTTCCAGCAAGGCCCAATCTTGGTTTTACCATTTGCCATAACTAAACAACATGCATAGGGATTGCCCGGACCCCGAGGACTTAATTTTACAACCCGGGCCAGTGCTCCTAATGAGTATTGGTCCAAACCTGTCAACCGCCCCTGGCCGCCAGGGGCAACTCTGGTATTTGCCCTACCGGAAGTTTTGACAATTCGATCGTGGCCTAAGATGGGATACGCGCGGCTCTTATCAGGGTGTCGGCACGTCGGGAGGTCTTGCTGTATTAGTTTTACCTTTGTCGGAATATCTTGAGCACGGGATTCTGAGAACACTCGTGTCTTCCCACCTTGGAGTTGCGACTCCGCAGATCGTGAGCTTGTGATGGGCTAAGTTGGGACACCCCTACAGGGGTTGATCTTTCGAAAGCCGTGCCCGCGGTTATGTGGCAGATGGGAATTTGTTAATATCCGGTTGTAGATAACTTGACACCATGTTCATAATACACTACCTGCGTGAGTAACCGTGACGGTCTCTTTCCGAAGGGGTCCGGGAAGTGAACACGGTGGGGTTATGTTTGACGTGGGTAGTTCGGATCACTTCGTGATCACTTTGACGATAGTTGGCACTTATTCTTTTCTCGCTCTAAACTCGTAAGTTAGTGCTAGTGCTGCTGCAACCTTGTTTTAAGCCTTTTCCACACCTAAGGCTTTGATAGTATTGCTACCCGGGAACGGGATTGCTGAGTACTCCGTGGCTCACAGATTCTACACAACACCAGATGCAGGTACCGTTGAGAACTACACAGGTGGTGGTTCAGAGTTGTATTGGGAGTTCGATGAAGAGCGTGGGCGATACTACGTGTCTTACCCCGAGGATCAGTACGGCTCCTACTAGGATGATCGGGACCTTGTGTTGCTTTATTTATGGTATCTTTCATTTGGATCTTCGTTTGTAGTCAGACTCTGATGTTATTTGGATGATGAATGTTTATGTATTACATTGTGTGACGTGGCGAGTGTAAGCCAACTACTCTTTTACATTTTCATCCCCTCTTTTACATGAGTTGTGCAAAGATACCATACTTGAGATAATTCTAGTATGTGATTATGCCTTTAAGTCATGCCTCGACATGTGGGAGGCATAGTCACATACTGGGCATTACAGAACACTGGAGACCAAAAGGTCGAATGTGAATCATATAGTAGATATGATCAACAGAGAGATGTTCACCATTGAAGACTACTCCATCTCACATGATGATCGGACATGGTTTAGTTGATTTGGATCATGTGATCATTTAGATGACTTGAGGTATGTCTATCTAAGTGGGAGTTCCTTAGTAATTTGATTAATTGAGCTTTAATTTATCATCAACTTAGTCTTGATAGTATTTGCATATCTATGTTGTAGATCAATAGCTCGCGATATAGCTCTTATATATTTTTGATATGTTCCTAGAGAAAAATTGAAAGATGATAGTAGCAATGATGCAGATTGGGTCCGTGATCTGAGAATTATCCTCATTGCTTCCCAAAAGAAGTATGTCCTTGATGCACCACTAGGTGACGGCCCTATTGCAGGAGGAGATGTAGACGTTATGAACGTTTGACCAGCTCGGTATGATGACTACTTGATAGTTTAGTGCACCATGCTTTACGGCTTAGAACCGAGACTTCAAAACATTTTGAATGCCAGAGCATATGAGATGTTCCAAGAGTTGAAATTAGTATTTCATACTCATGCCCGTGTTGAGAGGCATGAGACCTCTGACAAGTACTTTGCCTACAAGATGGAGGATAATAGATCAACGAGTGAGCATGTGCTCAGAATGTCTGAGTACTACAATCACTTGAATCCAGTGGGAGTTAATCTTCCAGATAAGATAGTGATTGATAGAGTTCTCTAAGTCACTATCACCAAGTAACTGGAACTTGTGATGAACTGTAATATGAAAGGGATGGCGAAAACGATTCTCGAGCTCTTCATGATACTAAAATCAATGAAGGTAGAAATCAAGATAGAGCATCAGTTGTTGATGGTTAACGAGATCACTAGTTTCAAGAAAAGGGCAAAGTAAAAGAAAGGGAACTTCAAATAGAAGGACAAGCAAGTTGTCATTCCCGAGAAGAAGCCCAAAGCTAGACCCAAGCCTGAAACTAAGTGCTTCTACTACAAAAGAAATGGTTGCTGAAAGCGGAACTACCCCAAATATTTGGCGGATAAGAAGGATGGCGATGTGAACAAAGGTATATTTGATATACATGTTATTTATGTGTACCTCACTAGTGTTCGTAGTAGCCCCTGGGTATTTGATACATGTTCGGTTGCTAAGATTAGTAACTCGAAACAGGAGTTGCAGAATAAACGGAGACTAGTTGAGGGTGAGGTGACGACGTGTGTTGGAAGTAGTTCCAATATTGATATGATCATCATCGCACACTCCCTGTACTTTCGAGATTAGTGTTAAACCAAATGTTATTTGGTGTTTGCGTTGAGCATGAAAAAGATTGGATTGTGTTTATTGCAATGCGATTATTCATTTAAGTTAGAGAATAATTGTTATTTTGTTTACATGAATAAAACCTTCTATGGTCTTACACCCATGGTGAATAGTTTATTGAATCTCGATCATACTAATACTCATATTCATAATATTAAAGCCAAAAGATGCAGAGTTGATAATGATACTGCAACATACTTCTGGCACTGCCGTTTAGGTCATATTGGTGTAAAACGCATGAAGAAACTCCATGCTGATCGACTTTTGGAATCACTTGATTATGAATCATTTGATGATTGCGAACCATGCCTCATGGGCAATATGACTAAAACTTCGTCCTCCGGAACATTGGAGCAAGCCAATGACTTATTGGAAATAATACATACAGATGTATGTGGTCCGATGAGTGTTGAGGCTCGCGGCGGGTATCGTTATTTTCTGACCTTCATAGATGATTTGAGCAGATATGGGTATATCTACTTGATGAAACACAAATTTGAAACATTTTGAAAATTTCAAAGAATTACAGAGTGAAGCAGAGAATCATCGTAACAAGAAAATAAAGTTTCTACAATCTGATTGTGGAGGCAAATATTTGAGTTACGAGTTTGGTCTTCATTTAAAACAATGTGGAATAGTTTTGCAACTCATGCCACCTGGAACACCACAGCATAATGGTGTGTCTGAACGTCGTAACCGTACTTTATTAGATATCGTGCGATCTATGATGTCTCTTACCGATTTACCACTATCGTTTTGGGGTTATGCATTAGACACAGCTGCATTCATGTTAAATAGGGCACGATCTAAATCCGTTGAGACGACACTGTATGAACTGTGGTTTGGCAAGAAACCTAAGCTGTCATTTCTTAAAGTTTGGGGTTGCGATGCTTAAGTGAAAAAGCTTCAACCTGATAAGCTCGAACCCAAATCGGAGAAGTGTTTGGGATCGCTTTAGAAATCAAAACAATTCTATGCATCACCAAGATCAATCTATGGAGAAACTAGCAACGAGAAAGGGGAGTGTATCTTCATACCCTTGAAGATCGCGATGCGGAAGCGTTACAAGAACGCGGATGGTGGAGTCGTACACGCAGCGATTCAGATCGCTGTCGATTCCGATCTAAGTGTCGAACAACGGCGCCTCCGCGTTCAACACACATACAGCTCGAGGATGTCTCCTCCTTCTTGATCCAGCAAGGGGGAGGAGAAGTTGGGGAAGAGCTCCGGCAGCACGACGGCGTGGTGGTGGAGCTTGTAGTTCTCCGGCAGGGCTTTGCCAAGCACTGCGGAGGGAGAGGAGGAGTTGGGAGGGGGGAGGGATGCGCCAGGCAAGGGGTGCGGCTACCCTCCCACCCCCACCTATTTATAGGGGCAAGGGATAGGGGGGTCGGCCCCCTCAGATCCTATCTAAGGGGGGCGGCGACCAGGGAGGGGGGCTCGCCCCCCAAGCCAAGGGGGCGCCCCCTTTAGGGTTCCCCTCAACCCTAGGCGCATGGGCCCTAGGGGGAAGGCGCCCAGCCCACTTAGGGGCTGGTTCCCCTCCACATACAGCCCATAGGGCCCTCCGGGGCAGGTGGATCCTCCCGGTGGACCCCCGGAACCCCTTCGGTGGCCCCGGCACAATACCGGCATACCCCCGAACACTTCCGGTGACCGTATCATGACTTCCCATATATAAATCTTCACCTCCGGACCATTCCGGAACTCCTCGTGACGTCCGGGATCTCATCCGGGGCTCCGAACAACATTCGGTAACTACATAGAATTTCCCATAACAACTCTACCGTCACCAAACTTTAAGTGTGTAAACCCTACGGGTTCGGGAGACATGTAGACATGACCAAGACATCTCTCCGGTCAATAACTAACAGCGGGATCTGGATACCCATGTTGCCTCCCATATGTTCCACGATTATCTTATCGGATGAACCACGATGTCGGGGATTCAATCAATCCCGTATACAATTCCCTTTGTCTACCGGTATGATACTTGCCCGAGATTAGATCGTCAGTATCCCTATACCTTATTCAATCTTATTATCGGCAAGTCTCTTTACTCGTTCCGTAACACACCATCCCGTGACCAACTCCTTAGTCACACTGAGCTCATTATGATGATGCCCTACCGAGTGGGCCCAAAGATACCTCTCCGTCACACAGAGTGACAAATCCCAGTCCTGATTCGTGCTAACCCAACAGATACTTTCGGGGATACCCGTAGTGTACCTTTATAGACACTCAGTTACGTTGTGACGTTTGGCACACCCAAAGCATTCCTACGGTATCCGCAAGTTGCACAATCTCATGGTCTAAGGAAATCATACTTGACATTAGAAAAGCTTTAGCAGACGAACTACACGATCTAGTGCTATGCTTAGGATTGGGTCTTGTCCATCACACCATTCTCCTAATGATGTGATCCCGTTATCAATGACACCCAATGTCCATGGTCAGGAAACCATGACCATCTATTGATCAAGGAGCTTGTCAACTAGAGGCTCACTAGGGACATGTTGTGGTATATTTATTCACGCACGTATTACGATTTCCGGATAATACAATTATAGCATGAGCAATAGAAAATTATCATGAACAAGGAAATATAATAATAACCATTTTATTATAGCCTCTAGGGCATATTTCCAACAGTCTACCACTTTCACTAGAGTCAATAATCTAGTAACATTGTGATGAATCGAACACTCATAGAGTTCTGGTGTTGATCATGTTTTGCTCGTGGAAGAGGTTTAGTCAACGGATCTGCGACATTCAGATCCGTATACACTTTACAAATATCTATGTCTCCATCGTGAATATAACCACAAATGGAGTTGAAACGACACTTGATGTGATTTGTCTTCTTGTGAAACCTAGGCTCTTTGGCAATGGAAATAGCTCCAGTGTTGTCACAGAAGAGAGTCATCGGGGCCGACGCGCTTGGAATAACTCCTAGGTCAGTGATGAACTCCTTCATCCAGACTCCTTCCTGTGCTACTTCGGAAGCAACTATGTACTCCGCTTCACATGTAGATGCTGTCACGACGCTTTGCTTGCAACTGCACCTGCTGACTGCCCCACCATTCAAAATATACATGTATCCGGTTTGTTACTTGGAGTCATCCGGATCTTTGTTGAAGCTAGCATCGACGTAACCCTTTACGACGAGTTCTTCGTCACCTCCATAAACAAGAAATATATCCTTAGTCCTTTTCAGGTACTTCAGGATGTTCTTGACCACTGTCCATTGTTCCATTGCGGGATCACTTTGGTACATCCCCACCAATCTTATGGCAAGGTTCACATCAGGTCTGGTACACAGCATGGCATACATAGTAGAACCTATGGCTCAGGCATAGGGGATGACAATCATCTTTTCTCTATCTTCTGCCGAGGTCAGGCATTGAGCTGTGCTCAATCTCACACCTTGCAATACAGCCAAGAACCCTTTCTTGGACTGATCCATATTAAACTTCTTCAATATCTTGTCAAGGTATGTGCTTTGTGAAAGACCAATGAGGCGTCTCGATCTATCTTTATAGATCTTGATGCCTAATATGTAAGCAGCTTCTCCAAGGTCCTTCATTGAAAAACACTTATTCAAGTAGGCCTTTATGCTTTCCAAAAGTTATATATCATTTCCCATCAACAATATGTCATCCACATATAATATGAGAAATGCTACACAGCTCCCACTCACTTTCTTGTAGATACAGGCTTCTCCATAAGTCTGTATGAACCCAAACGCTTTAATCACTTCATCAAAACGAATGTTCCAACTCTGAGATGCTTGCACCAACCCATAGATGGAGTGCTGGAGCCTGCATACCTTGTCAGCATTCTTAGGATCGATAAAACCTTCCGGCTGTATCATATACAATTCTTCCTTAAGGAAACTGTTAAGGAATGCCATTTTGACGTCCATTTTCCAGATCTCATAATCATAGAACGCCGCAATTGCTAACATGATTCAAACGGACTTCAGCATCGCTACGGGAGAGAAAGTCTCATCATAGTCAATTCCTTGAACTTCTCAATAACCCTTAGCGACAAGCCGAGCCTTATAGATGGTCACATTTCCATCCGCGTCAGTCTTCTTCTTAAAGATCCACTTGTTTTCTATGGCCTGCCGATCATCGGGAAAGTCCACCAAAGTCCATACTTTGTTATCATACATGGATCCTATCTCGGATTTCATGGCTTCAAGCCATGTGTTGGAATCCAGGCCCGCCATCGCTTCTTCATAGTTCGAAGGTTCACCGTTGTCTAACAACATGATTTCCAGGACAGGGTTGCCATACCACTCTGGTGCGGAACGTATCCTTGTGGACCTACGAAGTTCAGTAGCAACTTGATCCGAAGTTTCATGATCATTATCGTTAACTTCCTCTCTAGTCGGTGCAAGCAACACATAAACATCTTCCTGTGATGTGCTACTTTCTGGTTCAAGAGGGATTACAATCACCTCATCAAGTTCTACTTTCCTCCCACTTACTTCTTTCGAGAGAAACTCTTTCTCCAGAAAGGATCCATTCTTAGCAACAAAGACCTTGCCTTCGGATCTGAGGTAGGAGGTATACCCTATAGTTTCCTTTGGGTATCCTATGAAGACACATTTTTTTGATTTGAGTTCGAGCTTTTCAGGTTGAAGTATCTTGACATAAGCATCGCATCCCCAAACTTTTAGAAACGACAACTTAGGTTTCTTCCCAAACCATAATTCATACGGTGTCGTCTCAACAGATTTAGATGGAACCCTATTTAAAGTGAATGCGGTAGTCTCTAAAGCATAACCCCAAAATGATAGCGGTAAATCGGTAAGAGACATCATAGATCGCACCATGTCCAACAGAGTATGATTACGATGTTCGGACACACCATTACGCTGAGGTGTTCCAGGCGGCATTAGTTGTGAAACAATTCCACATTTCCTTAGGTGTGTAGCAAACTCGTGACTCAAATATTCTCCTCCACGATCTCATTGTAAGAACTTTATTTTCCTATCACGTTGATTCTCTACCTCATTCTGAAATTCCTTGAACTTTTCAAAGGTCTCAGACTTGTGCTTCATTAGGTAGACATACCCATATCTACTGTCATCGGTGAGGGTGAGAACATAACGATAGCCACCGCGAGCCTCAACGCTCATTGGACCGCACACATCAGTATGTATGATTTCCAACAAGTTGGTTAGTCGCTCCATTGTTTCGGAGAATGGAGTCTTGGTCATCTTGCCCATAAGGCATGGTTCACACGTGTCAAATGATTCATAATCAAGAGACTCCAAAAGTCCATCTGCATGGAGTTTCTTCATGCGTTTGACACCAATATGACCAAGGCAGCAGTTCCACAAGTATGTGGCATTATCATTATCAACCTTACATCTTTTGGTATTCACACTATGAATATGTGTAACATCACGTTTGAGATTCAACGAAAATAAACCATTGACCAGCGGGGAATGACCATAAAACATATCTCTCATATAAATAGAACAACCATTATTCTCGGATTTAAATGAGTAGCCATCTCGCATTAAACGAGATCCAGATACAATATTCATGCTCAAAGCTGGTACTAAATAACAATTATTGAGGTTTTAAACTAATCCCGAAGGAAGATGTAGAGGTAGTGTGCTGACGGCGATCACATCGACCTTGGAACCATTCCCGACGCGCATCGTCACCTCATCCTTCGCCAGTCTCCGCTTATTCCGCATCTCCTGCTTAGAGTTACAAATGCGAGCAACTACACCGGTATCAAATACCCAGGAGCTACTACGAGCGCTGGTAAGGTACACATCAATAACATGTATATCACATATACCTTTGACGTTGTCGGCCTTCTTATCCACTAAGTACTTGGGGCAATTCCGCTTCCAATGACTCGTTCCCTTGCAATAAAAGCACTTAGTCTCAGGCTTGGGTCCATTCTTTGGCTTCTTCCCGGCAACTAGCTTACCGGGCGCGGCAACTCCCTTGCCGTCCTTCTTGAAGTTCTTTTTACCCTTGCCTTTCTTGAACTTAGTGGTCTTATTCACCATCAACACTTGATATTCCTTTTTTATCTACACCTCCGCTGATTTCAGCATTGAATATAACTCGAGAACGGACTTCTCCATCCCTTGCATATTGTAGTTCATCACAAAGATCTTGTAGCTAGGTGGGAGCGACAGGAAGATTCAGTCAATGACCGAGTCATCTGGGAGATTAACTCCTAGCTGAGACAAGCGGTTGTGCAACCCAGACATTTTGAGTATATGCTCGCTGACAGAACTGTTTTCCTCCATCTTACAACTGTAGAACTTGTCGGAGACTTCATATCTATCGACCCGGGCATGAGCTTGGAAAACCATTTTCAGCTCTTGGAACATCTCATATGCTCCGTGTTGCTCAAAACACTTGTGGAGACCCGATTCTAAGTTGTAAAGCATGCCGCACTGAACCAGGGAGTAATCATCACTACGCGACTGCCACGCGTTCATAACATCTTGAGTTGCTGAGAAAATGGGTGCCTCGCCTAGCGGTGCTTCAGGGACATATGCTTTCTTGGTAGCTATGAGGATGATCCTCAAGTTACGAACCCAATCCGTATAGTTGCTACCATCGTCTTTCATCTTGGTTTTCTCTAGGAACGCGTTGAAGTTGAGGGCAACATTAGCGTGGGCCATTTGATCTACAAGACATATTGTAAAGATATTTAGACTATGTTCATGAGAATTAAGTTCATCTAATCTAATTATGAAATGAACTCCCACTCAGATAGACATCTCTCTAGTCATCTAAGTGATACATGATCCGAATCGACTAGGTCGTGTCCGATCATCATGTGAGACGGACTAGTCATCACCGGTGAACATCTCCATGTTGATCGTATCTTCTATACGACTCATGTTCGACCTTTTGGTCTTCCGTGTTCCGAGGCCATGTCTGTACATGCTAGGCTCATCAAGTCAACCTAAGTGTATTGCGTGTGTAAATCTGGCTTACACCCGTTGTATGCGAACATCAGAGCCTATCACACCCGATCATCACGTGGTGCTTCGGAACAATGAACCTTAGCAACGGTGCATAGTTAGGGGGAACACAATTCTTGAAATTTTAGTGAGAGATCATCTTATTGAACTACTGTCATTCTAAGCCAATAAGATGTAAAACATGATAAACATCACATGCAATCAAATAGTGACATGATATGGACAATATCATTTTGCTCCTTTTGATCTCCATCTTCGGGGCGCCATGATCATCATCGTCACCGGCATGACACCATGATCTCCATCATCGTGTCTTCATGAAGTTGTCTCGCCAAATGTTACTTCTACTACTATGGCTAACGGTTAGCAATAAAGTAAAGTAATTACATGGTGTTTTCATTGACATGCAGGTCATACAATAAATTAAGACAACTCATATGGCTCCTTCCGGTTGTCATACTCATCGACATGCAAGTCGTGATTCCTATTACAAGAACATGATCAATCTCATACATCACATATATCATTCATCACATCCTTTTAGCCATATCACATCACACGGTATATGCTGCAAGAACAAGTTAGACATCCTCTAATTGTTGTTGCAAGTTTTTACGTGGCTGTTATAGGTTTCTAGCAAGAACGTTTTTTACCTACGCCAAAACCACAACGTGATATGCTAATTTCTATTTACCCTTCATAAGGACCCTTTTCATCGAATCCGATCCGACTAAAGTGGGAGAGGCAGACACCCGCTAGCCACCTTATGCAACTAGTGCATGTTAGTCAGTGGAACCTGTCTCACGTAAGCGTACGTGTAAGGTCGGTCCGGGCCGCTTCATCCCACGATGCCGCCGAATCAAGATAAGACTAGCAACGGCAAGTAAATTGACAAAATTGACGCCCACAACAACTTGTGTTCTACTCGTGCATAGAAACTACGCATAGATCCCGCTCATGATGCCACTGTTGGGGATCGTTGCAGAAATCAAAACAAATTACGCATCACCAAGATCAATCTATGGAGAAACTAGCAACGAGAAAGGGGAGTGTATCTTCATACCCTTGAAGATCGCGATGTGGAAGCGTTACAAGAACAAGGTTGGTGGAGTCGTACATGCAGCGGTTCAGATCATGGTCGATTCCGATCTAAGCGTCGAACAACGGCGCCTCCACGCTCAACACACGTACAGCCCGGGGACGTCTCCTCCTTCTTGATCCAGCAAGGGGGGAGTAGAAGTTGGGGAAGAGCTCCGGCAGCATGACGGTGTGGTGGTGGAGCTTACAGTTCTTCGGCAGGGCTTCGCCAAGCACTCCGGAGGGAGAGGAGGAATTGGGAGGGGGGAGGGCTGCGCCAGGCAAGGGGTGCGGCTGCCCACCCACCCCACCTATTTATAGGGGCAAGGGAGAGGGGGGTCGGCCCCCTCAGATCCAATCTAAGGGGGGCGGCGACCAGGGAGGGGGGCTTGCCCCCCAAGCCAGGGGGCGCCCCCTTTAGGGTCCCCCCCCCAACCCTAGGCGCATGGGCCCTAGGGGGGAAGGCGCCCAACCAACTTAGGGGCCGGTTCCCCTTCACATACAGCCCATAGGGCCGTCCGAGGCAGGTGGACCCTCCCGGTGGACCCCCGGAATACCTTCGGTGGCCCCGGCACAATATCGGCATACCCCCGAACACTTCCGGTGACCGTATCATGACTTCCCATATATAAATCTTCACCTCTAGACCACTCTGGAACTCCTCGTGACTTCCGGGATCTCATACGGGACTCCGAACAACATTTAGTAACTACATACAATTTCCCATAACAACTCTAGTGTCACCGAACCTTAAGTGTGTAGACCCTACGGGTTCGGGAGACATGTAGACATGACCGAGACATCTCTCTGGTCAATAACCAACAGCGGGATCTGGATACTCATGTTGGCTCCCACATGTTCCACGATGATCTTATCGGATGGACCAAGATGTCGGGGATTCAATCAATCCCGTATACAATTCCCTTTGTCTACCGGTATGATACTTGCCTGAGACTCGATCATCGGTATCCCTATACCTTGTTCAATCTCTTACTGATACGTCCAATTTGCATCATGCTTTTATGTTGATATTCATTGCACTATGGGCTGTTACTACACGTTATGTCACAATACTTATGCCTTTTCTCTCATTTTACAAGGTTTGCATGAAGAGCGAGAATGCCGGCAGCTGGAATTCTGGGCTGGAAAAGGAGCAAACATTGGAGGCCTATTCTGCACAATTCAAAAAGCTCCGAAACTCCACGAAACATCGTTTCAGAAAATATAAAAAATATCTGGCGAAAGAAATCTGCCAGTGGGGCCACCACATGTCCACGAGGATGGGGGGCGCCCCTCCCTGCCTCGTGGGCCAGCCGGTGACCCCCCCCCCCCGATGCCCATCTTCTCCTATATGAGGTGTTTTGACCCGGAAAAAATCATGAGGAGGCTTTCGGGACCAGACGCCGCCGTCTCGAGGCGGAACCAATCTAGGGCTCCGGCGGAGCTGTTCTGCCCGGGATACTTCCCTCCGGGAGGGGGAAATCATCACCGCCGTCATCACCAACAACTCACCTATCTTGGGGAGGGTTATCTTCATCAACATCTTCACTAGAACCATCTCCTCACAAACCCTAATTCATCTCTTGTATCCAATCTTTGTATCAAAACCTCAGAATGGTACATGTAGGTTGCTAGTAGTGTTGATTACTCCTTGTAGTTGATGCTAGTTGGTTTACTTGGTGGAATATCATATGTTCAGATCAATTATGCATATTAATACCCCTCTGATCATGAACAATATTATGTCTTATGAGTAGTTACTTTTGTTCCTAAGGACATGGGAGAAGTCTTGCTATAAGTAGTCATGTGAATTTGGTATTCGTTCGATATTTTGATGAGATGTATGTTGTCTCTCCTCTAGTGGTGTCATGTGAACGTCGACTACATGACACTTCACCATTGTTTGGGCCTAGAGGAAGGCATTGGGAAGTAATGAGTAGATGATGGGTTGCTAGAGTGACAGAAGCTTAAACCCTAGTTTATGTGTTGCTTCGTAAGGGGCTGATTTGGATCCACTTGTTTCATGCTATGGTTAGGTTTACCTTAATACTTCTTTTGTAGTTGCGGATGCTTGCTATAGAGGTTAATCATAAGTGGGATGCTTGTCCAAGTAAGGGCAGCACCCAAGCACCGGTCCACCCACATACTAAATTATCAAAATAACGAACGCGAATCATATGAACGTGATGAAAACTAGCTTGACGATAATTCCCATGTGTCCTCGGGAGCGTTTTCCTCCATATAAGAGTTTGTCCAGGCTTGTCCTTTGCTACAAAAAGGATTGGGCCATCTTGCTGCACCTTATTTACTTATACTTTTTATCACTTGCTACCAATTACCTTATCACAAAACTATTTGTTACCAATAATTTCAGTGCTTGCAGAAAATACCTTACTGAAAACTGCCTATCATTTCCTTCTGCTCCTCGTTGGGTTCGAAACTCTTACTTATCGAGAGGACGATAGATACCCTACACTTGTGGATCATCAAGACTCTTTTCTGGCGTCGTTGCCGGGGAGTGAAGCGCCTTTGGTAAGTGGAATTTGGTAAGAAAAAAATTATATAGTGAGCTGAAATTTACTGTCACTTGTTACTATGGCTCATAATCCTTTAGTTGGATTTAGGGCTTCGCAAAACCCAAGAAGTTCGAACACAGGGCCGTGAATGAAGATCTCTCCCACTCGCGCCTACCTAGCATCTCGCTCTCGTCTTGGTGAAGAGATTCAAGCAAACAACAGATAAAGCACGCAAGAGTTAACCAGGTTCGGGCCACCGTGTGGTGTAAAACCCTACTTCCTGCTTTGATGGATTGGCCTCGAGAGGGCTGGAATATGAACTAGTACAGTGGTTCCTGAGCTCAGGAAGTGAGATCAGGAGGGTCAGGAGGCAAGTGTTCTTGCTCCTTGCATGGTGGCAGAGCTTATGGATCTGCTTCCCTTGGTTGGGCTTCGTCTAACTTGTCCCTCCACAGTGGGGGTCCTATCTACTTATATAGGCGGCCAGGGTCCTCTTCCCCCGAAATGTTTAGGAGGGAAGGGATCCCACAACGGCCATTTTTGAGCTAGAACACAAGGACGTTCCTATCCTGACAAAAGCGGTCTTCGCTTGCAAAAGGATCAGGCGGTGATGCGGTGGTGGGCTCGACGGTGACATCCTCCTTGTCGTCCTTGCGGTTTTCGGTCTTGTTGCACCAAAGGGGAAACCTTTGTCCCGCTCCTCCGGAACCTGCGGCTGCGCTGTCCCCCTTGCACCGAAACGGCAACTGCGCCGCTGGCGGGCACTGGCATCCGCTGGCGCGGTACGTCACTGCTGACGTCTTTGCCTCCTCCTGAGGCAGACTTGACCTTGGATTCTTCGCCCCTCCGGAGCACCTTGCCGAGGCCGCTCCTGAGGGGGTTTTCGATGTTGTTCTCCTTGCGAGGGTCTTGGACAGCTGGCCGATCAGCTGGGCCGTACCAGGCCGTAGTAAGAGCGCTTCGCAGCCCGCAGACAGGCAAGTCTGGGTACCATGGTTCTCAGGACGCCGACGGTAGTCCCCGGGCCCAAGGCGCGCGCGGAGTTGGCTTCGGGGCAAAGCCTTAGCCGAGGAGGAAGCGCCGCAGGCCCCAAAATGGTTGCGGGCCAGGCTGACGTGTGACGGTTGGATGGGACGTGGGCGACTCCGCTGAGGAGTACCGTGCCAGCAAATCTGGTGACCACGGCCGTGCCTAGGACTATGGCCTGGCGCCTTGCCAAGATCCAAACCACCGGCACGCCCATGGCGCGAGCGGCTACTGCTAACCTATTGGCGAAGAGAAGGGAACGCCTCGACTCCGACGAGTAAGTGCGCAATTTCTCGCTATCCTTAGTTGTTGTGTCCCTGATGTGCTTCTCCTGACGTAGCAGCCTGGGTGGTGTGATGAAGAAGGTGAAGAGGGAGGTCACGTCACGGTGCCCTGCCCCTCCTGCTGCTGATGCGACTATAGAGAAAGGTGCCGCGACACTGGGCCTCCCGGCCAACCAGCCCGCCGATCATGCGGCGGCGGCGTCACTCGAGGGCGTCCTTGCCACCTACAAGGCTGCGGCGGCTTCTGCTCCGGCTCCTTCAGCGAGGGGGGCCGGAGCCCCCGAGCCCCTAGACGGGCAGCCGGTCTTGTCGGTACTCGCGCGCCAGCGGCGCAGCTTGGCCCTGAGACCTTGGAGGCTGCCTCCGCCGCGCTAGGTCGGCTTCGCACTGAACTTCAAGGTGATGATGGCCGCGCGATGGAAGGGCGCCTGGGGCTGGTCAACGGGTGGCTCCTGGCAGACGAGTCTGCGCGGACCTCCTGGAACCAGGCCTTCGTTGCTAAGGGTCAAGAGGAAGCTGTGGAAGCCACACGGGCTCACGACGCCGCGCGAGCCGACGCTGTGTCCTTCGAGAAGCACTGCCTCAAGGCGGAGAGCGAGCTGGAGGCCCTTCGTGATGAAGGCACCAGGCGCGCCCTGGAGCTCAAGAGGTTGGAGAAGGAGCTCGAGGCGCAGAAGGCTGAGATGTCCCGGCTGCAACAAGAGCAGCTTGCTGACCGCGCGGCCCTGGAGAAGCTGAAGGTTGAGGTTGAGCAGGCCAAGGCGACCTAAGCTGCTCGCGACAAGGAGGACGACCTCGCGGCCTCGGCGGCAGTGAGTCGCGAGGCCCTCGCCGCCTTTGATCTTGAGGCCCGTGAGGGATCGAAGAAGGTGAGAGTGTCTAGAGGGGGGGTGATTAGACTACTCGACAAGATAAAAATTCTGTCTTTTATCAAGGACAGATTTTGACAGTTTTTGCATAGCACACAAGTCAAGTAGCACACTACACATGCAATTCTAGAGTATGGGCAGCGGAAAGTAAATTGCACAAGTAGTAAAGAGAAGTGGAGAAGATCAAACGCAATTTGGAGACGCAATGATTTTTCCCGTGGTTCCGATAGGTAGTGCTATCGTACATCCACGTTGATGGAGACTTCAACCCACGGAGGGTAACGGCTGCGCGAGTCCACGGAGGGCTCCACCCACGAAGGGTCCACGAAGAAGCAACCTTGTCTATTCCATCATGGCCTACGCTCACGGAGGGCTAGCCTTACTCGGGGTAGATCTTCACGAAGTAGGCGATCTCCTTGCCCTTACAAACTTCTTGGTTCAACTCCACATCTCGATGACGGAGGCTCCCAAGCGACACCTAACCAATCTAGGAGGCACCACCCTCCAAAAGGTAATAGATGTTGTAGATGATGATGAACTCCTTGCTCTTGTGCTTCAAATGATAATCTCCCCAACACTCAACTCTCCTCACTGATATGGCTGTGGTGGAAGAAAGGATTGAGTGGAAAGTAACTTGCACATGTAGTAAAGAGAGGTGGAGAAGATCAAACGCAATTTGGAGACGCAATGATTTTTCCCGTGGTTCCGATAGGTAGTGCTATCGTACATCCACGTTGATGGAGACTTCAACCCACGGAGGGTAACGGCTGCGCGAGTCCACGGAGGGCTCCACCCACGAAGGGTCCACGAAGAAGCAACCTTGTCTATTCCATCATGGCCTACGCCCACGGAGGGCTAGCCTTACTCGGGGTAGATCTTCACGAAGTAGGCGATTTCCTTGCCCTTACAAACTTCTTGGTTCAACTCCACATCTCGATGACGGAGGCTCCCAAGCGACACCTAACCAATCTAGGAGGCACCACCCTCCAAAAGGTAATAGATGTTGTAGATGATGATGAACTCCTTGCTCTTGTGCTTCAAATGATAATCTCCCCAACACTCAACTCTCCTCACTGATATGGCTGTGGTGGAAGAAAGGATTGAGTGGAAAGCAACTTGGGAAGGTTAGAAATCAAGTTTCATATGGTAGGAATGGAATAACTTGATCTCAACACAAGGGTAGGTAGTTCTCTTCTCAGAAAGTGTAAGGTAGGAGTGGTAGTACTTTCTGATGGCTCTCTCCACGAATGAAGAGGGGGTGGAGGGGTATATATAGCCTCCACACAAAATCCAACCGTTACACACATAATTGAGCAATCTCGGTGAGACCGAAGTGAAAACTCGGTCAGACCGAAAGTTCAAATATAGTGAACGTTGGGGTTTTCGGTGGGACCGAAAATACCATCTCGGTGAGACCGAAAGTGCAAAAGATATGAACGTTGGAGTTTTCGGTGGGACCGAGAAAGAAAACTCGGTTAGACCGATTTGAGAAAAGACAGGAACATGCCAGTTTTGGTGAGACCGATAATGCAATCTCGGTGAGACCGATTTTAGCCAAGACAGAAGCTTGCCAATTTCGGTGAGACCGATAATGCAAACTCGGTTATTCCGAAATGATGTCAAACGGTTACAGAAGGTTGGCAGTCCGTATTTCGGTGAGACCGATCTCAAACTCGGAATGACCGATTTTTCTAGGGTTTGGCTTATGGCTGAGGTGGTTCATCTCGGTGGGACTGAGTTGGAAGAATCGGTTTGTCCGAGATTACTTATGGGTGTGTATAGTAGTGAAAGTTGCTGATAGTTAAAGGAGATATATCACTAAGCACTTGAGCAACCAGACCATCAACACAACCTCATCCCCTTTTAATAGTATTGGCTTTTCCTATGGACTCAATGTGATCTTGGATCACTAAACCAAAAATGGAGTCTTGAGCTTTTGCCAATGCTTGCCTTAGCATTTTGAGGGGTCCACTTCTTCAGTCATTGCCATAGCCAATGTGATTGGATTTCCTGAAACATACTTGATAAAAGCATTAGTCCAACCACAAAGTATGTTGTCATTAATTACCAAAACCACCCAGGGAGCAAATGTGCTTTCAATCTCCCCCTTTTTGGTAATTGATGGCAACACACTAAAATCACACTAAACAAAACATCAAAGCTTATTGAAAGAAAGACAGAATTATCACGAAAGCTTTGACAAGCATGTAGTACATAGGCTCCCCCTACAAGTGTGCAAGATTTTCATAGGTTATGGTTTTGGACTACCACAAGCACACAAGAGAGATAAGCAAGATGTGCTACATGCAGCTTGGCTATATGCATCAGAGCAGATGAAAAGAAGTGAGTGATAATACATATGTGCATGGTGATTTCTTGCAAACAAGTATTTACAAGCAAGTCACCATCATGCACATTCTGCAAGGTGCATATACTTACCTTGAGGTTCCTTGGCATTGTACCTGAAGGGATAAACTTGGGAAAACAAGGTTAGATAACACAAGAGTATTTCTTCAACCAACTGCAAGAACATCAAGAGTACCAAGCCAGGGAGGACATGTATAAAGAGTGTCTCATATTGAGCACAAGCTTGAATCAGCAAACATGTCTCCGAAACTAAAGATTTTCAATGAATTCTGAGAGATTTTGCTTTCCATAAGATATCAATTGTGAAGATTCCTCTCCCTTTGAGTTCTCTCAGAACAAGGGGTTTTGATGGAAAGAGCAAAATCAAAAGAATGATGCCAATTGAGAATGATGTCCAAATGTAAAATACGGCAAAGCTTTGATGTGATTCTTTCCCCCTTAAGATAAGATTACTTTTCTTCTCCCCCTAAGTTTCTTCTCCCCCTACTCCCCCTAAGTCTTCTCCCCCTTTGACATCAAGTGCCGAAAAGGACAGCAAACTAGGAAGGTTAGGAAAGATGGAAAGAAAGAGGTGGGATCCTTAAGAATCACAACAGGGCAAATAGGAACATGCATAGAGAAACAATGAGTGGAGCTGCAGAAGATGATATCCTGGAAGATAAATCGGTGACACCGAATTGAGTTAGGGTAGATCCTTTTCGGTTAGACCAAAATAAGTAAATCGGTGACGCCGAGTGTAATTCCAAGGAAATACAGAAATAATTCAGCTCACTTGCAAGGAATGTTTCAAAGGATTTGCAATGAATTTGTGAAAGGTTTTCAAGGAATTGATCAGAGCCAGAGGGATATTCAAAGAAACATAAGAATAGAAATGAAAAAGATTCCTAGATGAAGTTTTTTTTAAAATAAAACTCAATGAGAGAACATAAGAGAAAATAGAAAGACTCCAAAAGCATATGTACTTCATCTAGATAAAGGTCGGCGACAAAGTCACCTATGTTTGAGTATATTGACTTAGGAGTCAAATGAGGACATTTGATCATAGGTCATACTCATCATTTAAGCTCAAAATGGGGTTGCCATTTTTCGATTAAGCATTTGATGTGATCACATCTTATGAAGCTGCTTGTACTCATGACTTTGAGCAAAGCTCCTCAAAGATGTGAAGAACATACCTTGGGCTTGTTGATGCTTTGCTCATGTAGGTAAGCTTGATGTAGGTGCTCATCGAATGTGAAGTTGGAGCGCCATGTCTACTTGTATAGTTCATCTTCCTACATGGGTTAGGCAAGCAAGGAAATACTCAAGAGTGTCCAAGATGACAAGAGTGAAATACTAGATGTATAAGATGTCAAAAAGGATATAGCATTTTGAACCAAAACACGAAAGTATCCCACTTGGGGTTTGTTACCGGTGAGGAGCTCGTATGATGTCTTGCCGAGGAGCTTATGAAGATAAAGCCTGTTGATAGCATGACAAGCTGTCTCGACCGCTTCTCCCCAAAAATGCTTCGGTGTCTTGTATTCATCAAGCATCGTTCTCGCCATCTCTATGAGTGTTCGGTTCTTCCTCTCAACAACTCCATTTTGTTGAGGAGTGTACGTAGCCGAGAACTCATGTAGAATTCCTTCCTCATCGAGAAAAGAGTCTACATTGGCGTTCTTGAACTCCGTTCCATTGTCACTCCGAACTTTCTTGATCTTCACCTCAAATTGATTTTGGGCCTTTCTGGCAAAGGTCTTGAAGATTCTCTGAACCTGCGATTTATCATCAAGGAAAAATACCCACGTAAATCTGGAATAATCATCAACTATGACTAGACCAAAGGAGTTACCACCAAGGCTTTTGTAAGCATTGGGACCGAAGAGATCCATGTGAAGAAGCTCAAGCGGTCTCCTTGTGGTCATGATGTTTTTCACGGGATGACTTCCACCAACTTGTTTTCCTGCTTGACAAGCACTACAAAGTCTATCTTTGTCAAAGAGAACATCTTTAACACCAAGAATATGATCACCTTTGATCAGCTTGTCTAGATTACGCATACCAACATGTCCTAGCCTTCTATGCCACAACCAACCTTTAGAGGATTTAGCAATGAAACAAGCTCTAGGTTGGGCTTTCTTAGTGAAATCAACAATATATAGATCACCTCTACGGATACCGGTAAATGCCATGTTTTGATTGTCACGACGAAAGACTTGGCAATCTACTTTGGTGAATAGCACATTGAATCCAAAGTCAGCTAATCTAGACACGGAAAGTAAATTGTATCCAAGAGATTCTACAAGCATGACATTTTGAATAGAGCTATCATGAGATATGGCCACCTTACCAAGGCCAAGTACCTTACCCTTGGAGTTGTCTCCAAAAGTCACATACTTGCGTGGACCATCGTTCTTTGCAAGCTCTCGAAACATGTCTTTGTCTCCGGTCATGTGGTCGGTGCATCCACTATCAGGAATCCACTCTTTTCCACCGGACATGTAGTCTCTCAGATTTGCCATGAGATTGAGACTCTTCATGACCTTGTCTAGCTCGGTGTCCGAATCGGAGTAATCATCATCTTGCTCATGCTCATCATCATATTGACCCATAGATTGTTCATCATCAACACCTAGGTCAATTTGATAAGTACTTGCATTAGTTTGGTCAATGTGACAATAATCTTCGGAATGCAATGCAAGAGCATTTCTAATTATAATATTGATAAGACCGGGATCACCCTTCTTTTTCATAAGATCACGAAGCTCAAAGAAGCATTTATCAAAGTTGGGATCATTGGGGTGCATCTTATCAAATTCAATAGTCTTGTGTAGAATTTCATCAAGACTTCTCAAAGAGTAGTCCAGATAAAGTTCTTCCAAGAATTTCCACATAGCATAGGCGCACTCAAAGTTTGTAACAAGATTAAGCAAGTCATCGGGTAACCCTCTAATGATAAGATTTACAGTCCTAAGGTTACGAAGCAAATCAAGCTCTTCATCCATGGTAGGGTGCAAGGGATCAAAAGGAGGCACATAGGGGGTCTCAACATATTTGCACAAATTGTACATCTTAAAGATACTAAGCATTTCAGTCCTCCATGAGTTATAGGACCTCCCATTAAGAACAGGCACTCTATGGCTAACACTCCCAATCGTAGACACGTCCATCTTCCTCCAATGGTGTGTAAACCAAAGCAATGGAGACCAAGGCTCTGATACCAATTGAGGGATCGAAGAAGGTGAGAGTGTCTAGAGGGGGGGTGATTAGACTACTCGACAAGATAAAAATTCTGTCTTTTATCAAGGACAGATTTTGACAGTTTTTGCATAGCACACAAGTCAAGTAGCACACTACACATGCAATTCTAGAGTATGGGCAGCGGAAAGTAAATTGCACAAGTAGTAAAGAGAAGTGGAGAAGATCAAACGCAATTTGGAGACGCAATGATTTTTCCCGTGGTTCCGATAGGTAGTGCTATCGTACATCCACGTTGATGGAGACTTCAACCCACGGAGGGTAACGGCTGCGCGAGTCCACGGAGGGCTCCACCCACGAAGGGTCCACGAAGAAGCAACCTTGTCTATTCCATCATGGCCTACGCCCACGGAGGGCTAGCCTTACTCGGGGTAGATCTTCACGAAGTAGGCGATCTCCTTGCCCTTACAAACTTCTTGGTTCAACTCCACATCTCGAAGACGGAGGCTCCCAAGCGACACCTAACCAATCTAGGAGGCACCACCCTCCAAAAGGTAATAGATGTTGTTGATGGTGATGAACTCCTTGCTCTTGTGCTTCAAATGATAATCTCCCCAACACTCAACTCTCCTCACTGATATGGCTGTGGTGGAAGAAAGGATTGAGTGGAAAGCAACTTGGGAAGGCTAGAAATCAAGTTTCATATGGTAGGAATGGAATGGCTTGATCTCAACACAAGGGTAGGTGGTTCTCTTCTCAGAAAGTGTATGGTAGGAGTGGTAGACTTTCTGATGGCTCTCTTCTCGAATGAAGAGGGGGTGGAGGGGTATATATAGCCTCCACACAAAATCCAACCGTTACACACATATTTGAGCCATCTCGGTGAGACCGAAGTGAAAACTCGGTCAGACCGAAAGTTCAAATATAGTGAACGTTGGGATTTTCGGTGGGACCGAAAATACCATCTCGGTGTGTCCGAAGTGAGTCAAAGGTAGGAGCTTGCCATCTCGGTGGGACCGAAATTAACAACTCGGATATTCCGAAGTGATGTCAATTGGTTACAGAAGGTTGACAGTCCAGTTTCGGTGAGACCGAAACTCAAAATCGGATGGACCGAGAAATTAGGGTTTGGAAGAATAACTGAGGTGGTTCATCTCGGTGGGACTGAGTTTGCAGAATCGGTTTGTCCGAGATTACTTATGAGTGTGTTAAGTAGTGAAGAGTGCTGATAGTTGAGGGAGCTAGATCACTAAGCACTTGAGCAACCAGATCATTAACACAACCTCATCCCCTTTTAATAGTATTGGCTTTTCCTATGGACTCAATGTGATCTTTGATCACTAAACCAAAAATAGAGTCTTGAGCTTTTGCCAATGCTTGTCTTAGCATTTTGAGGGGTCCACTTCTTCAGACATTTCCATACCCATATCATCGAACTTCTCTGAAATGATTCTCAAGTAAATATTAGTTCAATGATATATATGTTGTTATTAATTACCAAAACCACCAGGGGATTAGTTGCACTTTCAGTATGTAGCCGAGAACTCATGTAGAATCCCTTCCTCATCGAGAAAAGAGTCTACATTGGCATTCTTGAACTCCGTTCCATTGTCACTCCGAACTTTCTTGATCTTCACTTCAAATTGATTTTGGGCCTTTTTGGCAAAGGTTTTGAAGATTCTCTGAACCTGCGATTTGTCATCAAGGAAAAATACCCACGTAAATCTGGAATAATCATCAACTATAACTAGACCAAAGGAGTTACCACCAAGGCTTTTGTAAGCATTGGGACCGAAGAGGTCCATATGAAGAAGCTCAAGCGGTCTCCTTGTGGTCATGATGTTTTTCACGGGATGACTTCCACCTACTTGTTTTCCTGCTTGACAAGCACTACAAAGTCTATCTTTGTCAAAGAAAACATCTTTAACGCCAAGAATATGATCACCTTTGATCAACTTGTCTAGATTACGCATACCAACATGTCCAAGCCTTCTATGCCATAACCAACCTTTAGAGGATTTAGCAATGAAACAAGCTCTAGGTTGGGCTTTCTTAGTGAAATCAACAATATATAGATCACCTCTACGGATACCGATAAATGCCATGTTTTGATTGTCACGACGAAAGACTTGGCAATCTACTTTGGTGAACAACACATTGAATCCAAAGTCAGCTAATCTAGACACGGAAAGTAAATTGTATCCAAGAGATTCTACAAGCATGACATTTTGAATAGAGCTATCATGAGATATGGCCACCTTACCAAGGCCAAGTACCTTACCCTTGGAGTTGTCTCCAAAAGTCACATACTTGCGTGGACCATCGTTCTTTGCAAGCTCTCCAAACATGTCTTTGTCTCCGGTCATGTGGTCGGTGCATCCACTATCAAGAATCCACTCTTTTCCGCCGGACATGTAGTCTCTCAGATTTGCCATAAGATTGAGACTCTTCATGATCTTGTCTAGCTCGGTGTCCGAGTCGGAGTAATCATCATCATGCTCATGCTTATCATCATATTGACCCATAGATTGTTCATCATCAACACCTAGGTCAATTTGATAACCACTTGCATTAGTTTTGTCAATGTGACAATAATCTTGGGAATGTAATGCAAGAGCATTTCTAATTAAAACATTGATAAGACCGGGATCACCCTTCTTTTTCATAAGATCACGAAGCTCAAAGAAGCATTTATCAAAGTTGGGATCATTGGGGCGCATCTTATCAAATTCAATAGTCTTGTGTAGAATTTCATCAAGACTTCTCAAAGAGTAGTCCGGATAAAGTTCTTCCAAGAACTTCCACATAGCATAGGCGCACTCAAAGTTTGTAACAAGCTTAAGCAAGTCATCGGGTAACCCTCTAATGATAAGATTTACAGTCCTAAGGTTACGAAGCAAATCAAGCTCTTCATCCATGGTAGGGTGCAAGGGATCAAAAGGAGGCACATAGGGGGTCTCAACATATTTGCACAAATTGTACATCTTAAAGATACTAAGCATTTCAGACCTCCATGAGTTATATGACTCTCCATTAAGAATAGGCACTCTATGGCTAACACTCCCAAACGTAGACACGTCCATCTTCCTCCAATGGTGTGTAAACCAAAGCAATGGAGACCAAAGCTCTGATACCAATTGAGGGATCGAAGAAGGTGAGAGTGTCTAGAGGGGGGGTGATTAGACTACTCGACAAGATAAAAATTCTGTCTTTTATCAAGGACAGATTTTGACAGATTTTGCATAACACACAAGTCAAGTAGCACACTACACATGCAATTCTAGAGTATGGGCAGCGGAAAGTAAATTGCACAAGTAGTAAAGAGAAGTGGAGAAGATCAAACGCAATTTGGAGACGCAATGATTTTTCCCGTGGTTCCGATAGGTAGTGCTATCGTACATCCACGTTGATGGAGACTTCAACCCACGGAGGGTAACGACTGCGCGAGTCCACGGAGGGCTCCACCCACGAAGGGTCCACGAAGAAGCAACCTTGTCTATTCCATCATGGCCTACGCCCACGGAGGGCTAGCCTTACTCGGGGTAGATCTTCACGAAGTAGGCGATCTCCTTGCCCTTACAAACTTCTTGGTTCAACTCCACATCTCGATGACGGAGGCTCCCAAGCGACACCTAACCAATCTAGGAGGCACCACCCTCCAAAAGGTAATAGATGTTGTAGATGATGATGAACTCCTTGCTCTTGTGCTTCAAATGATAATCTCCCCAACACTCAACTCTCCTCACTGATATGGCTGTGGTGGAAGAAAGGATTGAGTGGAAAGCAACTTGGGAAGGTTAGAAATCAAGTTTCATATGGTAGGAATGGAATAACTTGATCTCAACACAAGGGTAGGTAGTTCTCTTCTCAGAAAGTGTAAGGTAGGAGTGGTAGTACTTTCTGATGGCTCTCTCCATGAATGAAGAGGGGGTGGAGGGGTATATATAGCCTCCACACAAAATCCAACCGTTACACACATAATTGAGCAATCTCGGTGAGACCGAAGTGAAAACTCGGTCAGACCGAAAGTTCAAATATAGTGAACGTTGGGGTTTTCGGTGGGACCGAAAATACCATCTCGGTGAGACCGAAAGTGCAAAAGATATGAACGTTGGAGTTTTCGGTGGGACCGAGAAAGAAAACTCGGTTAGACCGATTTGAGAAAAGACAGGAACATGCCAGTTTCGGTGAGACCGATAATGCAATCTCGGTGAGACCGATTTTAGCCAAGACAGAAGCTTGCCAATTTCGGTGAGACCGATAATGCAAACTCGGTTATTCCGAAATGATGTCAAACGGTTACAGAAGGTTGGCAGTTCGTATTTCGGGGAGATCGATCTCAAACTCGGAATGACCGATTTTTCTAGGGTTTGGCTTATGGCTGAGGTGGTTCATCTCGGTGGGACTGAGTTGGAAGAATCGGTTTGTCCGAGATTACTTATGGGTGTGTATAGTAGTGAAAGTTGCTGATAGTTAAAGGAGATATATCACTAAGCACTTGAGCAACCAGACCATCAACACAACCTCATCCCCTTTTAATAGTATTGGCTTTTCCTATGGACTCAATGTGATCTTGGATCACTAAACCAAAAATGGAGTCTTGAGCTTTTGCCAATGCTTGCCTTAGCATTTTGAGGGGTCCACTTCTTCAGTCATTGCCATAGCCAATGTGATTGGATTTCCTGAAACATACTTGATAAAAGCATTAGTCCAACCACAAAGTATGTTGTCATTAATTACCAAAACCACCCAGGGAGCAAATGTGCTTTCAGCCCGTAAGGTGCTGCAGGCCACCTACGGGGAAGGGTTCAAGGAACCGCTGGCCGCCCTAGAGGGAGGCCCCGCCGGGCTCCTCGCCGTGCTTGTGAAGTGCTTGCGCGAGGTTGCGGCAGCAATTGGCTAGTTAGCCGACGTCGAGAGCCGCACACTCCTTACCTTGGTTGTGACACAGGTGTGCAGCCACCTCAGTCTTCGTGACCCCACCCTTCACCTGGCCTCGCTGTCCGAGCCCGTGACCATAGTCATGGAGGGCATGGCTGCCGAGGCCCTGGGGGCGAGGGTCACGGAGCTGGTGGAGGCGTTCGTCCAAGCCACTGCTACCGCGGCCGAAGAGGTGAAGACTGGGGTTATCACGATAACTAGACACAAGGGATGAGGGGCTACGTGGCTAGTGAGGCCCCTGGGTCGCGATGCCCAGGGGTTCCCCTTAACATTCAAGCGATCCCATTTGCGTTCTGCGTCGGCAGGGCCCAACGCCGCGCATACCTCGATCACCATTGAGCCCTCCGGGTGACCGGGGTTATCGTCATAACTTGACTCAAGGGATGAGGGGCTACGTGGCTAGTTAGGCCCCTGGGTCGCGATGCCCAGGGGCCCCCTTTGATGTACGAACGGCTCTCATGAAGGAGAACGAGCACTATACCTTGCTCACGATCCTTCGCGTGGGATGGGGGCGCGAGAAGGCCAGGTGTCTGGGCACCTGGTAGGGTGGTGTCTGCCAGGCATGACCTGAGCATAGCCCCCGTGCCTAGCCCCCCTCGCGACACCCATCCAAGGAGAAGCTGTGAGCGTCGTGAGCTGAAAAGCTCCCTGAGGTTGGTGAGACCACTGGGGGCCGCCCTCAGTTGTTTATAACTAGCACGGAGCATAGAGCTACCACACTTGCGCGGAGTGTGGGCATAACCGCGCCTCGGTCGTAGCGGCCAGCGCGGAGCTTGGTGCTTCCACTGGTTCGTGGGCATAACCACTCCTCGGTTGGATCTGCCAGCGCAGAGCATGGTACTTCCACTAGACCGTGGGAGGGAGCCTCCCACCGAGAGAGACTCCGGGGCGTGTATAGCCCCGTCCTGACACGTGGCTTGCACGGTAGGACATCCAAGGTGTATATGGGCCCTCCTCGGGACGAGCTGAACGACTCCGGGGAAGTTCCCGTGAGCTTACGCATCACTCACGAGACCCTACCTTAAGGCGGGTTGCACCTGAGTCTTCTTCTGCAAAATGTGAAAAGAGAGGTGTTGTGTCGACCTGCGCCGAGTGCATCTCTAGAGCGTATCGCATGAGAAGGCCGCAGCACCAGCGACCCCAGGAGGTGACATCACGGAAATGGCTCGCGAGATAGAGCTCAACCACTGGATTTGTCGATGCTGCAGGGACGGACCCGAGCATATACGTCGTGCCCAGTCTTCTCATGCAACGATCCAAAAGAAAAACAACCAGCGCGCGGTTCTCGCATGAGCGAGGCACTTGCCACGGGCCCCTACTTACCCATCCATGATTATCCCATGCGAGAACAAGGCGCCAAGGACCACGGGAGGTGACGTCACGGGAATGGCTTGCGAGACAAAGCTCAGCCTGTAATGCCTAGGATGGAGTTATACCTCCTACGTGTCGAGGCACGACTTAAAGGCATAAATCCATCCTAGAATGATCTCAAGTTCGGTAATCTTTGCACAACTCATGTAAAAGAGGGGATAGTAAACAGAAAATAGTTGGCTTACACTCGCCACGTCACAGAATTACAGTACAAGTCTCAAACATCATACATTAAGAACATCACAACCCTCTAAGGGCAAAAGCCAAATGTCAAAGTACCAAACTTAGATAAATAAACCACAGGCGGATCGAATCCTAGTAAGAGTCTCCACTACTGATCATCCGGGTAGCGCACATAGTACCGACTACGCTCCTCGTCGTACTCCCAATCCAGCTCGGTGCCATCACCTGGATAGCTCACAGCTGGACCTACATCTGGTGTGGTGAAGTAACAGTGAGCCACAGAGGACTCAACAATCCCGTTCCCGGGTAACAGAACTATTTAAGCCTTTGGGAGAGGATAAGGCTGAAGAAAAGAATAAGTGTCTGCAGCAGCAACTAGCATCTAGCTTACGTAAGTGAGAGCGAGAAGAGAAGGCCTCGGCGAGAAGTGATCACGAAGTGATCCTAGCTACAAGCTCAACAAGCATAACCCCTCCGTGTTCAACTCCCGAATCCCTATTCGGAAATTGACGGTCACGGAACACACGCTGGTAGTGTATTAGTAACATTGTGTCAAGTTATCTACAACCGGAATTAACAAGCTCCCATCTGCCACATAACCGCGGGCACGACTTTCGAAAGTTCAAACCCTGCAGGGGTGTTCCAACTTGACCCATTACAAGCCCACGATCCGCGGAGTCGCAACTCCAAAGTGGGAAGACCCGAGTATCCTCGGAATCCCGTGCTCAAGATATACCGAGCTAAGGTAAGGCTAATCCAGCAAATCCTCCCGGCGTGCCGACACCCTGATAGTAGCCGCGCGTATCTAGTCTCAGGCCACGACCGGATGAGCACAGCGTATAGTGGCCGAAATACCCATGTTGCCAAGGGGGGCCCCGCACACGACTCTAGTTTGGACCAACACTCAAATCGAGCACTGGCCCGGGGGGGTTGAATTAATTAAGCCTCGGGTTAATTACTCCCTCGGAAAGTTTTAGTTGTGTTAGGCGAATAGTACCAATGTTGGGACTTGCTGGAAAAGACTTAGCACTTAGCGGTTTATTGAGGGGGTCCCATACACCCCAACCGTGTTAGGAACGCATAATCAAGGAACATAACACCGGTTTAAACGGTTCCTAACGGCATGAGTGGAACAAATCACCAAGCAAAAGGCTTAGCCTTCCACCCTTGCCAATATATAGATGATTTCACTTTTAAGCATTTATATAGTGTGATATAACCCAACCAAACTTCATCATGAAGCAAGCATCTTCGATCTTCACCTGCAACTAGCAATGCTATAAGAAGGGCTGAGCGAAGCGTACTTAGCCAAGCAACGGTTTGCATAGGTAGGTTGGTTAAACATGGCAATTGGTTACAAGTAGGAGGCTGACAAGAAGATCATGGGCATCGAGGCAAAACTATAGATCGAGACTACTAGCAATAGGCAAAGATAGTAATGTTATCGGGGTTCGGTCATCTAGCCTGAAGAGAAGTCGTTCGGATCGTAAGAAGGGTCCTCGTGCTCAACCTCGTTGGAAACCTCGTGCTCGTACTCGAACTCAGACTCAGCTCCCGGCTCTAAACAAAACAATCACACCAAGCACAAATCAACAAGATGCAATGCGCACTCGAAAAAGATGAATGCATGATGGATGCACTAAGGATGCACATGGAGCACGGAAAAATATCACTCAAGCAAAACACCTCAAAACATGATAACAATCTGATATTATTAATCTACGCAGAAATACAATCAAGTTTGATATAAGATTCGCTGAAATCGGAGTTAGGGGCTAAAAGTTATGCCCGAAACAAGAAATGAGCGAAAGCTGAAAATTACAGCAACATAGCAACGTCGGAGCTCAAAATAATTGAGCTACAACATTAAAATAACATGGCAAAGGACTTGAACACAAACTAGACATATACTACAGCAACTAAGTCCAAAGGTGCACCCCAACGGAGCCACGGATCAATAGCAATGACCTTGGACATATTGAACTTGACAATAAAATTCTGGCAGCAGAATTTTATTGAAACTTTGGAGCAAAATATAAACATGCTACAGCCACTTAAATGGACATGTGAGGACATGAATGGAAAGACAACAATATATACTACAAGGAACAATCAAGATCCACTCCAAAACTAACTGCTTTGTCCTAGAACATCACACGAACATGGCATCGGAACGTTACAGATTTCAGACTTAGTGAAAAACCACTAAGTCCTAAAGCAGCAATATCATCATGGCATATAAAAGAGCATGTTTAAGTCACCTCGAAACTAAACATGGCAAATGGTAAGCACCTCATCAAAGTACACATGAAGGTGATCCCGAAACACACAAGCATGCATCATAGAGGTGAACACAACGATTGCAACGAGCTCAACAAGATGGCATTTCATAACAAGTGAAACAACATCACAGCCACATGGCACTTTGCAACGATGATAACAAGGCAATAATAAATCTATCATGCAACCTAGCACATACAACATGTAGATCATGGCAAGACGAACACGTGGACATGTCATTTGCATCATTCGGATAAACGAGCTAAAAGATATCACATGGCAAAGGTGACATAAAAACATCACATAGCAGCAGTTTATATCATGATGCACTCTTGCAACAGCAAAACAAGCACCTAGATGATCTCTAACATGCATGACAACAACAGATAAAACGTAGAGCAAGTCTCCACGAACGTCTGGACATATTATATGCGCGAATCGGAGCAACAGACAAAAAGATCTAGCAGTTCTAATATAGCATCACAGATCAACAAAACAGGGGCTTAGGAAAAAAAGGAACACCTCCACACAGATCTGGAAGTCCACGGGCCCGAGGTGGAGAAGGCCCGCGGTGGAGGCAGATCCGGCGGCTGCGGTCCGGCTGGCTGAGGGGCCCGGCCCACCCGGCGAGGCTGGTGGCTGCTGGTGCGGCCTGGGAGGCGTGGGCCGGCGCGGAGGCGAGCGTACTGGGCCTGGCGGACGTCTGGGCCGCGCGGCTCGAGCGGCCAGGAGGAGAGGCGGGCGAGGCGCCGGCCTCAGCTGGCCTGGGGCCTCGCGGGAGGCGGGCCGCGCGGGGAAGTGGTCCCCCGGGCGCGCGGATCGGCGATTGGGCCTTCGGGCCCCAGCGCGGGGAGGCCGTTGGCGGAGTGCGGAGGGTCGTCGCGGACGGCCCGGGGAAGTGGGGACCGGGCCGGCTGGTCGCGCGCGGGAGGAATCGGCGAAGTGGGGACCAGCCGGCTGGATCGATCGACGGGGAGGCCTGGGTCGGTCGGCTGCGGCCTAGCGCGTGCGTTGACTGGATCGGGAGCTCTGGCTCCTCCCGCTCGAGGGAAACACGGCGGCGCGCGATCTGCTGGTTCCCTTGGGAATCGTGGAGGATTTTTCAAGTGGAGAGGAAGGGGGTGGTTGGATCTGAGAAAAAAAATAGGGGATGCCAAAATAGACCTAGAGGGGTCTATATATAGCAGTTTTGTAGGGTTTGGGGGGATTTAGATGTGCTAGGAGCCCTCCGATCGCGATCCGACGGATCCGATCGCGGGGGTAGTCTAGAAGGCCCAGGAGAAGATAAAAGACTGCAGTAGGGGTGTTTCTGGGACACGAAGTGAAGGCACTTTGGACCCACACGAACAACGGATGGGATAGCCAACGGAGTCCAAACGAGACGAGATTTGAGAGGCGGGTTGCACACAACAAAACAACAACACACACAACAACATCGCGGCACACCAGTAACGTTACACGCCCAAACAACAAAGTAGGCCTACGGGACGTCACGGACACGTGAGGGAGCTCCGGAACGCGAAACGGACAACGGGAAGAAACACGCGGAACCGGATGCAACCGACAACACAAATACAATGTGATGCACATGTCTACATGATATGAATGAATGCCACACACTCACACAACAAAACGACAAAACCCGAAAGACAAAGAACCCGGAATGGAAATAGATGAAGCCGGAGATATATTATATACCCAAAAGGGAAAGTATTACATCCGGGGCATTACACAGCCCTTGGCTTTAGCGACGCTGCAGGGACGGACCCGAGCACCGGCGTCGTGCCAGTCCTTAATCATGGGGCGGTCGCGAGTGGGCTCACAAGGGCTCATGACTTTAGTGGTGGTGAGGACGCCAAGCATGCAGATAATGCGAATGCATAGAAACAACTAGCCCTGATCATGCAAAAAAGGGAGACAACTGCGGGGGAACAGCCCCCAACGGTCCGAGGATGATGCAGCCCGGGGGGCGCCCTTGATCGGATACGTGAAACGTCACCTGATACTTGTCGAAGAAGAGTTGGGGTAGCCGAATACGCAAGCCATGCGGGTTGCTCCTGAGGATCGTCGGGCTCCTAAGGCCCAAGGGCTACGAAGGCTCTCAGTGGTCGCGCGGGTCCGGTTCTTGCTCCATCCGGACTGCCTGCCACAGAGCCTCCCGAGCCCCCAAGGCCTGCTGCGCAAGACGCTGGAACGTGGCAGCTGCGTTGCGGAAGTTGAAGAGTGTGCGGACATAGCTGCAGGGGAGGGCCCTCCTCCGGCCGACCGCCGTCGGCCAGAAGGGCTCCTGAGAGGCGGCTCGGTTGAGACCCGCGATGTCAACGCAGACGCGGAAACGGTCGCTCGGGCTGCGAGCAGGTGAGCTTGGGGTTGTGCGGTTACACCCATCCTGGATGAGTCTTGCGTACTGAAGTTCCTCGGTAACTTGGTCAATGAAGTCCTGAGCCCCCAGCGCTGAACGGTTCGCGCTGGGCTCACAAAAACGCGCGTCAAGACATGCTTGCAGGTGGTGCCCGAACACCTCCTTCGAGACGCTGGTGAGTCCGGAGACACTCCAGAGGAGAGCCCCCGAGCCCGTCACGAGAGGGGCGTCGGGCGCGCCTCCCTATGCGAGGGTGGAGGGAGCCTCGTCAGCAGGCGCGAGTCCTGAGGCCGGGCCGTCAGGAGCCTCTGCCTCCTAAGGACCGTTGACGGGCAGGTTCTTCTTCTTCTTTGGAGCGGTCTGCAGGGCGAGGATGGCTCCATCCTCATCGGAGCATTCGACCGCCGCAGTCTGGTAGGCGCGCTCCAGGGAACGCACCGCTTCCTTCTCGTCAGAGGCGGTCGTGATGACTCCGCCGCTCCCAGGCATCTTCAGGATGTTGTAGCCGTGATGGGTCACCGCCATGAACTTGGCAAGGGTAGGATACCCGAGGATGGCGTTGTACGGGAGGTGGATGTTGGCGACGTCGAAGTCGATGAGCTTGGTGTGGTAGTTGTCGCGGTCACCAAAGGTGACGGGAAGGCGGACCTGTCCCATCAGGAGTGTGGAGCCATCCATGACTCCGTAGATTGGCTTGGTAGGGTGGAGCTGATCATAGGGAACCTGGAGCGTCTAGAAGGTCTAGACGGAGAGGACGTTGAGTCCTGCTCCGCCATCGATGAGGGTTTTGGTCACGAGGACGTTGTTGATGGTCGGGGTGCAGAGCATTGGGAGAGCGCCTGGGGCCGCGGTGCACTTGAGTTGGTCCTTGGGGTCGAAGGCCATGACTTGCTTGGTCCACCTGAGGTTGTGCGCGGCGTCAGGCCTGGGAAGCGCCGCGTTCACCTCACGGGCGAACTTCTTGAAGATGCGGTGGGAAGCCAAAGCATGGGCTCCTCCCAAGATGCATGCAACTGCACGCGGATCTTGGAAGCCCCCTGCTCCGTCTCCCTGGCGGCCGTCGTCATTCCTTCTTGGCGGTGGCGGTAGCGGAGGCAGGCCTCCATTGCCCTGAGGGCGACCCTCACGAGGCTGGTCGCGCCAGGGGGCGTCACGAGGCTGCTCCTGCCAGTGGTCTTCACGAGGCTGTTCGTGCCACCCTTTGCGTGAGTTCCTGCCGTCCCAACGTCCTCCACCTCGGCCTCCTCCATGGTCGTAGCCGCGGTTGTCACGCTCAGGGCACTGCCCGATGCGCCCACCGCGCATCGCCTTTAGCTCCTGGCAGTCGTTTGTGTTGTGGTTGTGGACGTTGTGGAAGACGCAGTACGGTCGGTTGTCTCGGGGGAGGTCGTCGTAGCCGCAGCCACGTTTCACTTCTGGCTCTGCAGCCAGCACGGCGGGTCCCTTGCGCTTTGCTTCTTTGGCCTTGGCCTTCTTGTCGTCCGCCTCCGCCTCAGGCAGCTCCTGGAGGGAGAGGCGTCCTTCCTCCGCCCTAGCGCACTTTGTCGCGAGCTTGAACATCTCGAGGGCTGTGCACAGGTCCTCGTGGATGGTGAGCTCCTCCCTCATCCTGACGTCACGGACGCCGTCGGAGAACGCCGAGATGATAGCCTCGTCCGAGACCCTAGGGATCCAGAGGCGCATGGTGTTGAAGCGTTGGATGTACTTTTGCAGGGTCTCTCCAGGCTGCTGCCTCACGCGGCGCAGATCAGCAGCTGCCGGGGCTCGGTCGCGGGTGCCTTGGAAGTTGGCGACGAAACACTCACGAAGCTCTTCCCAGGAGGAGATGGATCCCACGGGGAGGTTCAGGAACCAGGAGCGTGCGCCATCTTTGAGAGCCATGGGGAACTAGTTCGCCATGACCTGCTCGGTGCCGTTGGACGCCTCGATGCTCAGCTCGTAGAGTTGGAAGAACTCCGTGGGGTCGGTGGTGCCGTTGTAGCGCGGAGGCAGGTCCGACTTGAACTTGCCGGGCGAGACGAGGCGATGTAGCTCAGGAGCTAGGGTGCGACATCCAGCCACGCTCATGATCGCAGGCAACCCCTGCGCCTGCGGTGCTGGTTCTTGGGGTGCTGGCGCCACCACCTCCTGTGGCACGTGGTCTTGGCGTTGCGGGCCAGGGGGGCCGCGAGCCCCCGCCTGGGGATGTGGAATCACCTGGCAGCGCTCCCCGTCTGCGGGGTAGCTCACGCCGCGAAGCCTCGCACCGGACCTCCTGGCCGGCACCGTAGAGTGGAGGCAGAGTCGGGACTCCGTGGCCTTCGTTCCCCACCGGGGACGACAGGGGACGGGAGGAGTGCGTTGGTGCAGGTGCTTCTCCAGCGGCGTTGACGAGCTCGGTGATGTGGTGGAGCCACTCATCGTAGAGGTCGTCTGTCGGGCGGTAGCGCAAGAGCTCCCGCGCCATCAGCAGCGCAGGCTGCTAGTAGATCGGCCCACGACGGACCAGCGAGGACGACGCCGCGGCCGGTGAGGGTGAAGGCGTCGCCGTACGGCCATCGTGCCGCATGGACGGTGGCAGCGACGAGTCCTGCTGCTCGTGGACGGCCGAGTCGGTGGCGGCGTTGGTGACCGGCAAGTTGGGGCGAAGCGGTGCACCGTTGCCCGCGGGCGCCGTATGAGTGACGTTCGCGGCGCGAGCTCGTCGTGTGTCCACCATGGCTGCGAAGCGAAGTCGACGATGAGAGTGGGACAAGGTCGTCGGAGAGGCGAGATCTCAACACGCCCCCTAGCTGGCGCGCCAAATGTCGGATTTAGGGCTTCGCAGAACCCAAGAAGTTCGAACACAGGGGCGTGAATGAAGATCTCTCCCACTCGCGCCTACCTAGCGTCTCGCTCTCGTCTTGGTGAAGAGATTCAAGAAAACAACAGATAAAGCACGCAAGAGTTTATCCAGGTTCGGGCCACCGTGTGGTGTAAAACCCTACTTCCTGCTTTGGTGGATTGGCCTCAGGAGGGCTGGAATATGAACTAGTATAGTGGTTCCTAAGCTCAGGAGGTGAGCTAACGAGGGTCAGGAGGCAAGTGTTCTTGCTCCTTGCGTGGTGGCAGAGCTTATGGGTCTGCTTCCCTTGGCTGGGCTTCGTCTAACTTGTCCCTCCACAATGGGGGTCCTAGCTACTTATATAGGCGGCTAAGGTCCTCTTCCCCCGAAATGTTTAGGCGGGAAGGGATCCCACAACGGCCATTTTTAGCGGGAACACAAGGACATTCCTATCCTGACAAAAGCGGTCTTCGCTTGCAAAAGGATCAGGCGGTGACACGGTGGTGGGCTCGACGGTGACATCCTCCTTGTTGTCCTTGCGGTCTTCGGTCTTGTTGCACCAAAGGGGAAACCTTTGTCCCGCTCCTCGGGAACCTGCGGCTGCGCTGTCCCCATTGCACCGAAATGGCAACTGCACCGCTGGCGGGCACTGGCACCCGCTGGCACAGTGCATCACTACTGACGTCTTTGCCTCCTCCTGAGGCAGACTTGACCTTGGATTTTCCGCCCCTCCGGAGCACCTTGTCGAGGCCGCTCCTGAGGGGGTTTTCGACGTTGTTCTCCTCGCGAGGGTCTTCGATAGCTGGCCGATCAGCTAGGCCGCACCAGGTCATAGTAGGAGTGCGTCGCAGCCCGCAGACAGGCAAGTCTGGGTACCCTGGTTCCCAGGACGCCGACACCTTTGAGGGGCTTATTCTGGGTATCTTCACCCCGACCAGTAGAGCAAAGAGTTGCTCCTCAACCTACTAAACATACTGAAAATGTTTGCTTTGAAATTCCTTCGGGTGTGATAGAGAAATTGCTAGATAATCCCTTTACAGGAGATGGAACACTCCATCCCGATTTACACCTAATCTATGTGGATGAAGTTTGTGGATTATTTAAGCTTGCAGGTATGCCCGAGGATGTTATCAAGAAGAAGGTCTTCCCTTTATCTTTGAAGGGAGATGCATTGACATTGTTTAGGCTATGCGATGATATTGGATCATGGAACTATAATCGACTGAAGTTGGAATTTCATCAGAAGTTCTACCCTATGCATCAGGTTCATCGTGATCGTAATTATATATATAATTTTTGGCCTCGCGAAGGAGAAAGCATCGCTCAAGCTTGGGGAGGCTTAAGTCAACGTTATATCACGCCCCAATCATGAGCTCTGAAGAGAAATGATCATTCAAAATTTTTATGCTCGGCTTTCTCTCAATAATCGCTCCATGCTCGATAATTCTTGTACTGGTTCTTTTATGATTCAGACTATTGAATTCAAATGGGATTTATTGGAAAGAATTAAACGCAACTCTGAAGATTGGGATCTCGACGAAAGTAAGGAGTCAGGTATGACCCCTAAGTTTGATTGTGTTAAAGCCTTTATGGATATGGATGGTTTCTGTGAATTTAGCACTAAATATGGACTTGACTCTGAGATAGTAGTTTCTTTCTATGAATCATTTGCTACTCATGTTGATCTCCCTATGGAGAAGTGGTTTAAATACCATCCTCCCATTAAAGTCAAAGTAGTTGAACCTGTTAAAGTTGAAAAAAAGACTATCACTTATAATGTTGATCCTATTGTTCCTACTGCTTATATTGAGAAACCACCTTTCCCTGTTAGAATAAAGGATCATGCTAAAGCTTCAAATGTGGTTCGTAGGAGTAATACTAGAACACCTACACCCTCTGAGCAAATTAAAGTTGAACCAAGTTTTGCTATGGTTAAAGATCTCTTGGTTGAAAATTTAGATGGACATGTTATTTACCTCCAAGAGGAAGCTGCTAGAATAGCCAAACCCGATACTAGGGATAAACATAGACCTGTTGTAGGCATGCATGTTATTTCTGTTAAAATAGGAGATCATTGCTATCATGGTTTATGTGACGTAGGTGCTAGTGCAAGTATAATCCCTCATTCCTTATATAAGGAAATTATGCACGATATTGCACCCGCTGAGTTAGAAGGGATTGATGTTACTATTAAGCTTGCTAATAGAGACACTATTAGCCCAGTTGGGATAGTTAGAGATGTTGAAGTCTTGTGTGGGAAGGTTAAATACCCTGCCGATTTTCTTGTTCTCAATTCCCCACAAGATGATTTTTGTCCCATTATATTTGGCAGACCCTTCTTGAACACTGTTAATGCTAAGATAGACTGCATAAAAGATATTGTTACTGTTGGTTTAGGGGATATGTCTCATGATTTTAACTTTGCTAAATTTCGTAGACAACCCCATGATAAAGAATTACCTAGTAAGGATGAAATTATTGGTCTTGCTTCTATTGTTGTGCCTCCTAACGATCCTTTAGAACAATATCTGCTAGACCATGAAAATGATATGTATATGAATGAGAGAAGGGAAATAGATGAAATATTCTTTAAGCAGGGACCCGTATTGAAAAACAACTTGCCTGTTGAAATCCTAGGGGATCCTCCTCCATCCAAGGGTGATCCTGTGTTTGAACTCAAACCATTACCTGATACTCTTAAGTATGTTTATCTTGATGAAAAGAAGATATATCCTCTTATTATCAGTGCTAACCTTTCAGAGCGGGAAGAAGAAAAATTATTGAAAACTCTCAAGAAGCATCATGCTGCTATTGGATATACTCTGGATGATCTTAAGGGCATTAGTCCCACTTTATGCCAACACAAGATAAAGTTGGAAGAGGACGCGATACCGGTCATTGATCATCAACAACAGTCAAATCCTAAGATGAAAGAAGTGGTAAGGAAGGAAATATTAAAGCTTCTAGAGGCAGGTATAACCTATCCAATTGCTGATAGCCAATGGGTAAGTCATGTCCATTGTGTCCCTAAGAAGGGAGGTATGGCTGTTGTTCCTAATGATAAAGATGAATTGATCCCGCAAAGAGTTGTTACAGGTTATAGGATGGTAATTGATTTCCGCAAATTAAATAAAGCTACTAAGAAAGATCATTACCCCTTGCCTTTTATTGATTAAATGCTAGAAAGGTTATCCAAACATACTCATTTTTGCTTTCTAGATGGCTATTCTGGTTTCTCTCAAATACCTGTGTCAAAAGGGGATCAAGAAAAGACCACTTTTACTTGTCCTTTTGGTACCTTTGCTTATAGATGTATGCCTTTTGGTCTATGTAATACACCTGCTACCTTTCAAAGATGCATGATGGCTATATTCTCTGATTTTTGTGAAAAGATTGTTGAGGTTTTCATGGATGATTTTTCCGTTTACGGAACTTCTTTTGATGATTGCTTGAGCAACCTTGATCGAGTTTTGCAGAGATGTGAGGACACTAATCTTGTCTTGAATTGGGAGAAGTGCCACTTTATGGTTAATGAAGGCATTGTCTTGGGACACAAATTTCTGAAAGAGGTATTGAAATTGACAAGGCTAAGGTTGATGCTATTGAAAAGATGTCGTGTCCCAAGGACATCAAAGGTATACGAAGTTTCCTTGGTCATGCCGGGTTTGATAGGATGTTCATTAAGGACTTCTCCAAAATCTCTAGGCCTCTGACTAATCTCTTACAAAAAGATGTTCCTTTTGCCTTTGATGATGATTGTGTAGAAGCATTTGAAATACTTAAGAAATCATTGATATCTGCACCTATTGTCCAGCCTCCTGACTGGAATTTACCCTTTGAGATTATGAGCGATGCTAGTGATTATGCCATAGGAGCTGTTCTAGGACAAAGAGTTGATAAGAAATTGAATGTTATCCAATATGCTAGTAAAACTCTAGACGATCCCAGAGAAATTATGCTACTACTGAGAAGGAGTTTTTAGCAGTTGTATTTGCTTGTGATAAGTTTAGACCTTATATTGTTGATTCTAAAGTAACTATTCACACTAATCATGCTGCTATCAAATACCTTATGGAAAAGAAAGATGCTAAACCTAGACTTATTAGATGGGTTCTCTAGTTGCAAGAATTTGATTTGCATATTATTGATAGAAAGGGAGCTGAGAACCTCGTTGCGGACAACTTGTCTAGGCTAGAGAATATTCTTGATGACTCACAACATATTGATGGTAGCTTTCCTGATGAACAATTAGCTGTCATAAATACTTCTCGTACTGCTCCATGGTATGCTGATTACGCTAATTACATTGTTGCTAATTTTATACCACCTAGTTTCACATAGCAGCAAAAGAAAAAGTTCTTCTATGATTTGAGACATTACTTCTGGGGTGACCCACACCTTTATAAAGACGGAGTAGATGGTATTATTAGACGTTCTGTACCTGAGCATGAACAGGAACAGATCCGACGCAAATGCCACTCCGAAGCTTATGGAGGACACCATGCTGGAGATAGAACTGCACATAAGGTATTGCAATCTGGTTTTTATTGGCCTACTCTCTTCAAGGATGCTCGTAAGTTTGTCTTATCTTGTGATGAATGTCAAAGAATTGGTAATATCAGTAGACGTCAAGAAATGCCTATGAATTGTTCACTTGTTATTGAACCATTTGATGTCTGGGGCTTTGATTATATGGGACCGTTTCCTTCCTCTAATGGGTATACACATATTTTAGTTGATGTTGATTACGTTACTAAGTGGGTAGAAGCTATTCCAACTAGTAGTGCTAATCACAACACCTCTATTAAGATGCTTAAGGAAGTTATTTTTCCGAGGTTTGGAGTCCATGGATACTTGATGACTAATGCTGGTTCACACTTTATTCATGGTGCTTTCCGTAAAATGCTTGCTAAGTATGATGTTAACCATAGAATTGCATCCCCTTATCACCCACAATCTAGTGGTCAAGTAGAATTGATTAATAGAGAGCTGAATTTAATTTTGCAAAAGACAGTTAATAGGTCTAGAAAGAATTGGTCCAAGAAACTTGATGATGCATTATGGGCCTATAGAACTGCATACAAAAATCCTATGGGTATGTCTCCATATAAGATGGTTTATGGAAAAGCATGTCACTTACCTCTCGAGCTAGAACATAAGGCATATTGGGCTATTAAAGAGCTCAATTATGATTTCAAACTTGCCGGTGAGAGAAGGTTATTTGACATTAGCTCTCTTGATGAATGGAGAACCCAAGCTTATGAGAATGCCAAGCTATTCAAAGAAAAGGTTAAAAGATGGCATGAAAAAGGATACAAAAGCGTGAGTTTAATGTAGGTGATTATGGCTTTCTATACAACTCTCGTTTAAGATTTTTTGCAGGAAAACTTCTCTCTAAATGGGAAGGTCCTTACGTTATCGAGGAGGTCTATCGTTCCGGTGCCATAAAAATCAACAACTTCGAAGGCACAAATCCGAAGGTGGTGAACGTTCAAAGAATCACACATTATATCTCAGGTAACCCTATAAATGTTGAAACCAATGTTATTGAAACCGTAACCCCAGAGGAACACATAAGGGACACTTTCCAAAACGATTCAAACCCCGAAAAGGAAGAGGTATGTGGTACTGTAAGTAAACCGACTCCAAAACAGTTCTAATGGAAAAATTTCACCGTTTTGGAATATTTAGAAAAATAGGAAAATAAGAGGCTGTCCGGAAAGGACACAAGGCGTCCACGAGGGTGGAGGGTGCGCCCCCTCCCCCTGGGCGCGCCCCCTGCCTCGTGGGCACCTCGTGTGCCTCCCGGACTCCGATTTCTTGCACGTTACTTATTTTGGTCGGTGAAAATTCACTATATATTCTCCCGAAAGTTTTGACCACCGTATCACGCAAAAGTCCTTTGTTTTTTTCGAGTTCTTTCTGTCGCAGACAAGAGCTAGATGTCTTCTCAGGAGTCAGTTGGAGAGAGTCAGGTGTCTCATCCAACACGTGGCCCAGGAGCAAACATCGATGCTGACCACTTTGGTCCATCAACGGAGGAAGAGATGGAGGCTGACTTGAAGAGGATAGATGCCATGGAGGAAGATCAAGAAGTTACTTCTTTGTTTCAAGCTGGATTCACGATGGGGGAACTACAGAGCTCAGCTATTCCAAACTCAGTCATCCCTACCAATGTCAGGTTTCTTTCTTATGAAACTATGAAAAAGAGTGTTACTTGTTCTCCCGCAGCTATGCAGCATCCTTGGGTGAAAGGAGCTTTTGCCGTTATGGGCAAGCTCTGCAAGGAAATTATGGACCTTAAGCAACAAGTCAACAAGCTCGAGAAGGAGAATCGTATCCTAAGGGGTATCATCGCCAAGAAAATCACATCACCACCTCCGAAGAAGGAGACATAATCATATGGGTACGGGCACTCCCCTTGGCAACTGCCAAGCTTGGGGAGGTGCCCCGGTATCGTATCACCATCACACTCCTATCTTTACAATTTTTCTTAGTTCGATCATTTTGGTAATATCTTGATCTAGTAGAATAAAGTTAGCATGATCTAGTTGTGAGGTTTTGCTTTATGATCTTTATCTTTGTAACCGAGTCTGTGAGCTATATAATAAAGATTAGTGTTGATTCAAGGGCTTGATTTCCTCACTTTGGTCATGAGAGAATAAAAGAAAATATAAAAAGTATCAAAGAGATCATATTGGTCTTATGGGAAGTAATGACTTCACATATAAAAAGTATGATGAATAAAAGTTGTTGAGAGTTGACAAACATAGTTTTGGTCATCATTGCAATTAATAGGAAGTAACAAAGAAAGAGAGGTTTCACATACAAATATACTATCTTGGACATCTTTTATGATTGTGGGCACTCATTAAAATATGACATGCTACAGAGTTGATGTTGGACAAGGAAGACAACATAATGGGTTATGTTTTCTTATATTCAAAATAAGGTATATTGTCATGGATCATCCAACATGTTGAGCTTGCCTTTCCCCCTCATGCTAGCCAAAACTCCTTGCACCAAGTAGAGATAGTACTTGTGCTTCCATACATCCTTAAACCCAGTTTTTCCATGAGAGTCCACCATACCTACCTATGGATTGAGTAAGATCCTTCAAGTAAGTTGTCATTGTTGTGAACTCTCTAAAATATGTATGATTTATTAGTGTGGAGGAAATAAGCTTTATACGATCTTGTGATATGGAAGTAATAAAAGCGATGAACTGCATAATAAAGGTCCTTATCACAAGTGGCAATATAAAGTGACGTTCTTTTGTGCTAAGATTTTGGGCATCCAACCATAAAATCACATGACTACCTCTGCTTCCCTCTGTGAAGGGCCTATCTATTATTCTTGCCTTATAAGAGTCAAGGTGAAAATCACCTTTCCTTTTTACATTTTATCTTTTGGCAAGCACATTGTGTTGGAAAGATCCTGACATATATACCCACTTGGATGTAAGTCATCATAATCTATTACTGTTGACATTACCCTTGAGGTAAAAGGTTGGGAGGCAATACCATAAGCCCTTATCTTTCTCTGTGTTCGATTAAAACTCCATACTCATAAGTATTGCGTGAGTGTAAGAAATTGTGAAAGACTATATGATAGTTCAGTATGTGGGCTTGCTGAAAAGCTCTTATATTGACTCTTTCCGATGTTATGATAAATTGCAATTGCTTCAATGACTGAGATCATAGTTTGTTGGTTTCCAATGAAATTTCTGAGTCATACTTGACATTGTGAATGAATTGTTACTTTAGCATAAGAATCATATGACAATATATGTGTGTTGCTGTTATAAGAATGATCATGATGACCTCATGTCCGTATTTTATTTTTATTGACACCTCTATCTCTAAACATGTGGACATATTTTTCGATATCGGCTTTCGCTTGAGGAAAAGCGAGGTCTAAGCTTGGGGGAGTTGATACGTCCATTTTGCATCATGCTTTTATGTTGATATTTATTGCACTATGGGTTGTTACTACACGTTATGTCACAATACTTATGCCTTTTCTCTCTTATTTTACAAGGTTTACATGAAGAGGGAGAATGCCGGCAGCTGGAATTCTGGGTTGGAAAAGGAGCAAACATTGGAGACCTATTCTGCACAACTCAAAAAGCTCCAAAACTCCACGAAACATCGTTTCAGAAAATATAAAAAATATCTGGCGAAAGAGATCTACCAGGGGGGCCACCACCTATCCACGAGGGTGGGGGCGCCCCCCCCCCCCCTTTGGGCGCGCCCCCTGCCTTGTGGGTCAGTCGGTGACCCCCCGATGCCCATCTTCTCCTATATGAGGTGTTTTGACCTGGAAAAAATCATAAGGAGGCTTTCAGGACCAGACGCCGCCGTCTCGAGGCGGAACCTTGGCGGAACCAATCTAGGGCTCCGGCGGAGCTGTTCTGTCGGGGATACTTCCCTCCGGGAGGGGGAAATCATCACCGCCGTCATCACCAACAACTCTCCCATCTTGGGGAGGGTTATCTTTATCAACATCTTCACCAGCACCATCTCCTCTCAGACCCTAGTTCATCTCTTTTATCCAATCTTTGTATCAAAACCTCAGACTGGTACCTGTAGGTTGCTAGTAGTGTTGATTACTCCTTGTAGTTGATGCTAGTTGGTTTACTTGGTGGAAGATCATATGTTCAGATCCATTATGCATGTTAATACCCCTTTGATCATGAACAATATTATGTCTTGTGAGTAGTTACTTTTGTTCCTGAGGACATGGGAGAAGTCTTGCTATAAGTAGTCATGTGAATTTGGTATTCGTTTGATATTTTGATGAGATGTATGTTGTCTCTCCTCTAGTGGTGTCATGTGAACGTTGACTACATGACACTTCACCACTGTTTCGGCCTAGAGGAAGGAATTGGAAAGTAATAAGTAGATGATGGGTTGCTAGAGTGACAGAAGCTTAAACCCTAGTTATGCGTTGCTTCGTAAGGGGCTGATTTGAATCCACTTGTTTCATGCTATGGTTAGCTTTTACCTTAATACTTCTTTTGTAGTTGCGGATGCTTGCAATAGAGGTTAATCATAAGTGGGATGCTTGTCCAAGTAAGGGCAGCACCCAAGCACTGGTCCACCCACATACCAAATTATCAAAGTAACAAACGCGAATCATATGAACGTGATGAAAACTAGCTTGACGATAATTCCCATGTGTCCTCGGGAGAGTCTTCCTCCATATAAGAGTTTGTCTAGGCTTGTCCTTTGCTATAAAAAGGATTGGGCCATCTTTCTGCACCTTATTTACTTTTACTTTTTGTCACTTGCTACCAATTACCTTATCACAAAACTATCTGTTACCGATAATTTCAGTGCTTGCAGAAAATATCTTACTAAAAATTGCCTATCATTTCCTTCTGCTCCTCGTTGGGTTCGACACTCTTACTAATCGAAAGGACTACGATAGATCCCCTACACTTGTGGGTCATCAGTTACCGGCAAGTCTCTTTACTTGTTCCGTAACACACCATCCCGTGACCACCTCCTTAGTCACATTGAGCTCATTATGATGATGTCCTACCGAGTGGGGCCAGAGATACCTCTCCGTCACACGGAGTGACAAATCCCAGTCTTGATTCGTGCCAACCCAACAAATACTTTCGGGGATACCCGTAGTGTACGTTTATAGCCACCCAGTTACGTTGTGACATTTGGCACACCCAGAGCATTCCTACGGTATCCGGGAGTTGCACAATCTCATGGTCTAAGGAAAAGATACTTGACATTAGAAAAGCTTTAGCAAACGAACTACACGATCTAGTGCTACGCTAAAGATTGGGTCTTGTCCATCACACCATTCTCCTAATGATGTGATCCCGTTATCAATGACATCCAATGTCCATGGTCAGGAAACCGTGACCATCTATTGATCAATGAGCTAGTCAAGGCTCACTAGGGACATGTTGTGGTCTATGTATTCACACATGTATTACGATTTCCGGATAATATAATTATAGCATGAACAATAGACAATTATCATGAACAAGGAAATATAATAATAACCATTTTATTATTGCCTCTAGGGCATATTTCCAACAAGAAGTGTGTCTTCATATGATACCCAAAAGAAACTGTTGGGTACACCTTCTATCACATATCCGAAGGCAAGATTTTTTCTTGCTAAGAATGGATCCTTTCTAGAGAAGGAGTTTCTCTCGAAAAAAGTGAATGGGAGGAAAGTGGAACTTGATGAGGTAATTGTACCTTCTCTCGAATTGGAAAATAGCGCATCACAGAAAACCGTTCTCGTGATGCCTACACCAACTAGAGAGGAAGCTAATGATAATGATCATGAAACTTCAGATCAAGTTACTACCGAACCTCGTAGGTCAACCAAAGCATGTTCCGCACGAGAGTTGTACGGTAATCCTGTTCTGGAAGTCATGTTACTAGACCATGACATACCTACAAACTATGAAGAAGCTATGATGAGCCCAGATTCCGATAAATGGCCTGAGACCGTGAAATCTGAGATAGGATCCATATAAAGAACAAAGTATGGACTTTGGTGGACTCGCCCGATGATCGACAAGTCATTGAGAATAAATGTACTTCAAGAGGAAGACGGACGCTTAAGTCTGTATGAATCATGTTAGCAATTGCCGCATTTTATGAAATCTGGCAAATGGATAACAAAAATTGTATTCCTTAACGGATTTATTAAAGAAGAGTTGTAGATGATGCAACCAGAAGGTTTTGTCGGTCCTAAAGGTGCTAACAAAGTGTGCAAGCTCCAGCGATCCATCTATAGACTGGTGCAAGAATCTCGGAGTTAGAATATACGCTTTGATGAGGTCATCAAAGCATATAGTTTTATACAGACTTGTGGTGAAGCCTGTATTTACAAGAAAGTGAGTGGGAGCTTTGTAGCATTTCTGATATTACATGTGGATGACATATTGTTGATCGGAAATGATGTGTAATTTCTAGGTAGCATAAAAGGATACTTAAATAAGATTTTTTTTTTAATGAAAGACCTCAGTGAAACTGCTTACATATTGGGCATCAAGATCTATAGAGATAGATCAAGACGCTTGATAAGACTTTTGATAAGTAAATACCTTGATTTTGATGTAGTTCAAAATGGATCAGTCAAAGAAGGAGTTCTTGCCTGAGTTAGGTATGAAGTTGAGTAAGACTCAAAGTCCGACCACGGCATAAAAATATAGAGAGATGGTTGTGTTTCCTAACCATATGCACGTGTTGTCATTTGATTAACAAGATCACATCATTAGGATAATGATGTGACGGACAAGACCCATCCGTTAGCTTAGCATAATGATCGTTCAGTTTTTCTACTATTGCTTTCTTCATGTCAAATACATATTCCTTCGACTATGAGATTATGCAACTCCCGGATACCGGAGGAATGCCTTGTGTGCTATCAAATGTCACAACGTAACTTGGTGATTATAAAGATGCTCTACAGGTATCTCCAAAGGTGTTTGTTTGGTTGGCATAGATAAAGATTAGGATTTGTCACTCCGAGTATCGAAGAGGTATCTCTAGGCCCTCTCGGTAATGCACATCATAAGAAGCCTTGAAAGCAATGTGACTAATGAGTTAGTTGTGGGATGATGCATTACGTAACAAGTAATGAGACTTCTCGGTAACGAGATTGAACTAGGTATGAAGATACCGACGATCGAATCTCGGGCAAGTAACATATCGATGACAAAGGGAATAACGTATGTTGTCATTACGGTTTGACCGATAAAGATATTCATAGAATATATGGAGCCAATATGAGCATCCAGGTTCCGCTATTGGTTATTGATCGGAGAGGTGTCTCGGTCATGTCTACATAGTTCTAGAACCTGTAGGGTCCACACGCTTAACGTTCGATGACGATTTGTATTATGAGTTATGTGTTTTTGGTGACCGAAGATTGTTCTGAGTCCCGGGTGAGATCACAGACATGACGAGGAGTCTCGAAATGGTCGAGAGGTAATGATTGATATATTGGATGATGGTATTCGGACACCGGAACGGTTCCGAGGGGTAACGGGTACATATTGGAGTTCCGGGGGGAACCCCCCGGAGAAAGTTATGGGCCATATGGGCCATAAGAGGGAGGCACACCAGCCCACATAGGGGTGGCATGCCCCCCACAAGGAAGGAGGCCGAATTGGAGTAGGGGAGGGGGCCCCGCCCCCCTTTCCTTTTCCTCATCTCACTCCTTCCTCCTTTCCCCCTCCATGAGAAGGAATAAAGGGGGGGCGAATCCTACTATGACTAGGAGTCCTAGTAGGACTCCCTCCCCTTGGCACGCCCCCTTGTCTGCCTCCCTCCCTCTCCCTCCTTTATATACATGGGGAGGGCACCCCTAGAAGACACATCAATTGTTGCTAGCCGTGTGCGGTGCCCCCCTCCACAGTTTGCTCCTCAGGTCATATTATCATAGTGCTTAGGCGAAGTCCTGCGCAGATCACTTCACCATCACCGTCACCATGCCGTCGTGCTGAAGAAACTCTCCCTCGACACTTTGCTGGATCAAGAGTTCGAGGGACATCATCGAGCTGAACGTGTGCTAAACTCGGAGGTTCCGTATGTTCGGTACTTGATGGGTTGAATCGAGAAGACGTTCGACTACATCAACCACGTTAAACTAACGCTTCCGCTTTCGGTCTACGAGGGTACGTGGACACACTCTCCCCTTCTCGTTGCTATGCATCTTCTAGATAGATCTTGCGTGAGCGTAGTAATTTTTTTGAAATTGCATGCTACGTTCCGAACATCTAGTTCACATCATCATGTGATTAACACCCATAGTTCATATCGCCATGTGATTAATACCCAAAGAATTTTCTAGATTCAATAATCTAGTTCACATCGTTATGTGATTAACACCCAAAGAGTTCTAAGGTATGATCATGTTTTGCTTGTGAGAGTTTCAATCAACGGGTCTGCAACATTTAGATTTGTGTGTATTTTGCAAATTTCTATGTCTACAATGTTATGCATAGAGCTACTCTACCTAATTCATCCTATGTTTAATACGCATCCAGATTGATACTCAGAGTCGTCTGGATTAGTGTCAAAGCTTTGCATCGGCATAACCCTTTACGACGAACTCTTTATCACCTCCATAACCAAGAAGCATTTCCTTCTTCCTCTAAGGATAATTTTGAGCGTTGTTCGGTGATCCACTCCTGGATCACTCTTGTACCCCGTTGCCAGACACGTGGCAAGGCACACATTAGGTCTGGTACACAGCATGGTGTTGGGGATCGTTGCAGAAAATCAAAAGTTTTCCTACGCATCACCAAGATCTATCTATGGAGTTCACTAGCAACGAGAGGGGAGTGCATCTTCGTACCTTTGAAGATCGCGATGCGGAAGCGTTGCAAGAACGCAGTCGGTGGAGTCGTACACGAAGCGATTCAGATCGCGGCCGAATCCGATCTAAGCACCGAACAACGGTGCCTCCGTGTTCAACACACGTGCAGCCCGGTGACGTCTCCCGCGCCTTGATCCAGCAAGGGAAGAGGGAGAGGTTGGGGAAGACTCCTTCCAGCAGCAGCACGACGGCGTGGTGGTGGTGGAGGAGTGTGGCACTCCAATATGGCTTCACCAAGCACTACGAGATACGAAGAGGGAGAGGGGTAGGGCTGCGCCGAGAGAGAGGGAGAGTCATGTGTCAGGCAGCCCCAAAATCCCCACTATATATAGGGGGAGGGGAGGGGCTGCGCCCCCATCTAGGGTTCCCTCCCTAGGGGGTGCGGCAGCCCCAGATCCAATCTGGGGGGCGGCCAGAGGGGGGAGAGGGGGCGCGCCTAGGGTGGGCCTTAAGGCCCATCTGCCCCTAGGGTTTGCCCCCTCCCCTCTTCCCTGCGCCTTGGGCCTTGGTGGGAGGCGCACCAGCCCACCTAGGGGCTGGTCCCTTCCCACACTTGGCCCACGCAGGCCTCCGGGGCCGGTGGCCCCTCCCGGTGGACCCCCGGAACCCTTCCGGTGGTCCCGGTACGTTACCGATAATGCCCAGAACACTTCCGGTGTCCAAAACGGGACTTCCCATATATAAATCTTTACCTCTGAACCATTCCGCAACTCCTTGTGACGTCCGGGATCTCATCTGGGACTCCGAACAACATTCGGTAACCACGTACATCTATTCCCTATAACCCTAGCGCCATCGAACCTTAAGTGTGTAGACCCTATGGGTTCGGGAATCATGCAGACATGACCGAGACATATCTCCGTCCAATAACCAACAGCGGGATCTGGATACCCATGTTGGCTCCCACATGTTCCACGATGATCTCATCGGATGAACCACGATGTCAAGGATTCAATCAATCCCGTATACGATTCCCTTTGTCGACCGGTATAGTACTTTCCCGAGATTCGATCGTCGGTGTACCTATACCTTGTTCAATCTCGTTACGGCAAGTCTCTTTACTCGTTCCGTAATACATCACCCCGTGACCAACCCCTTAATCACATTGAGCTCAATACGATGATGTCTTACCGAGTGGGCTGATAACCCACAAGTGTAGGGGATCGCAACAGTTTTCGAGGGTAAAGTATTAAACCCAAATTTGTTGATTCAACACAAGGGCAGTCAAAGAATACTCTTAAGTATTAGCAACTGAGTTGTCAATTCAGACACACCTGGAAACTTAGTATCTGCAGCAAGATATTTTAGTAGCATAGTAATATGATAGTGGTGGTAGCAACAATAAAAGTAAAGATAATGTTTTTGTTGTTTTTGTGATAGTAGCAACGGAAAAGTAAATAAGTGGCTAGCAATATAGGTAAAGCTCGTAGGCATTGGATCGGTGATGGGAAATTACGTTGGATGCAATTCATCATGTAGAGGTTATAACCTAGGGTGACACAGAACTAACTCCAGTTCATCAATGCAATGTAGGCATGTATTCCGAATACAGGCATACGTGCTTATGGAAAAGAACTTGCATGACATCTTTTGTCCTATCCTCCCGTGGCAGCGGGGTCCTATTGGAAACTAAGGGATATTAAGGCCTCCTTTTAATAGAGTACCGGACCAAAGCATTAACACATAGTGAATACATGAGCTCCTCAAACTATGGTCATCACCGGTAGTGGTCCCAATTATTGTCACTTCGGGGTTGCCGGATCATAACACATAGTAGGTGACTATAGACTTGCAAGATAGGATCAAGAACACACATATATTCATGGAAACATAATAGGTTCAAATCTGAAATCATGGCACTCGGGCCCTAGTGACAAGCATTAAGCACAGCAAAGTCATAGCAACATCAATCTCAGAACATAGTGGATACTAGGGATCAAACCCTAACAAAACTAATTCGATTACATGATAGATCCCATCCAACCCATCACCGTCCAGCAAGCCTACGATGGAATTACTCACACACGGCGGTGAGCATCATGGAATTGGTGATGGAGGAAGGTTGATGATGATGATGGCGACGATCTCCACTCTCCGGAGCCCCGAACGGACTCTAGATCAGCCCTCTCGAGAGAGATTAGGGCTTGGCGGCGGCTCCATCTCGTGAAACGCGATAATTCTTTCTCCTTGATTTTTTTCTCCGCGAAACGGAATATATAGGACTTGGGGATACGTCGGTGGGGCACCGGGCTGCCCTCGAGGCAGGGGGCGCGCCCTCGGAAGGGGGGCGCCCCCCACCCTCAAGGACGGCTCGTGGGCCCCCATGTGTGGATCTTCTTGCAGGTATTTTTTATATTTTCTGAAATAAATCTCCGTTGATTTTCAGGCGATTCCAAGAACTTTTTATTTCTGCACAAAAACAACACCATGGCAGTTCTTCTGAAAACAGTGTCAGTCTGGGTTAGTTCCATTCAAATCATGCAAGTTAGAGTCCAAAACAAGGGCAAAAGTGTTTGGAAAAGTAGATATGTTGGAGACGTATCAACTCCCCCAAGATTAAACATTTGCTTATCCTCAAGCAATTCAGTTGATAAACTGAAAGTGATAAAGAAAAAATTTGACAAACTCTGTTTGCTCTTGTTGTTGTAAATATGTAAGCTAGCATTCAGGTTTTCAACAAGATCATGAACTAACCACATTCACAATAACTTTCAGGTCTCAAGACTACTAACATCAATGGCATAATTAACTAGTGAGCAATAATAATAAACCTCGGATGACAACACTTCTCAAAACAATCATGATATGATATAACAGGATGGTATCTCGCTAGCCCTTTCTGAGACCACAAAACATAAATGCAGAGCACCTTTAAAGATCAAGGACTGCCTAGACATTGTAATTCATGGTAAAAGAGATCCAGTCATGATCATACTCAATGCAAATTAATAGTAATACATGCAACGACAGAGGTGCTCTCCTACTGGTGCTTTTAGATAAGAGGGTGATGACTCTGCATAAAAGTAAATAGATAGGCCCTTCGCAGAGGGAAGCAGGGATTTGTAGAGGTGCCAGAGCTCGAATTTTCAATAGAGACTGAATAACATTTTGAGCAGTATACTTTCATTGTCAACATAGCAACCAAGAAACTCGATATCTCCCATGCTATGCACATTATAGGCGGTTCCCAAACAGAATGGTAAAGTTTATACTCCCCCAACCACCAACAAGCACACTCCACGGCCAACCGAATCCACGGGTTACCGTCCAAACAAGCAACAGCCCTGGGGGAGTTTTGTTTAATTATTATGATTTCGAGCATGGGACTGGGCATCCCGATTAGCAGCCATTTTCTTGTGAATGATGAGCGGAGTCCACTCATCGTGAGAATAACCCATCTAGCATGGAAGATATAGACAGCCCTAGTTGATACATTAGTTGTTCGAGCATACAAAACAGAATTTCATTTGAAGGTTTAGAGTTTGGCACATACAAATTTACTTGGAACGGCAGGTAAATACCGCAGATAGGAAGGTATGGTGGACTCATATGGAATAACTTTGGGGTTTATGGAAGTGGATGCACAAGCAGTATTCCCGCTTAGTACGGGTGAGGGCTAGAAAGAGATTGGGAAGCGACCAGCTAGAGAGCAACAACGGTCATGAACATGCATTAAAATTAATCAACAATGAATGCAAGCATGAGTAGGATATAAATCACCATGAACATAAATATCGTGAAGGCTATGTTGATTTGTTTCAACTACATGCGTGAACATGTGCCAAGTCAAGTCACTTAAATCGTTCAGAGGAGGATACCACCCATCATACCACATCACAACCATTTTAATATCATGTTGGCATGCAAGATTGACCTTTATAAACTCTCAGCTAATTAAGCATGGCATAAGCAGCTATGATCTCTAATTGTCATTGCAAACATGTTTCATTCATAACAAGCTGAATCAAGAACGACGAGCTATCATATTTACAAAAACAAGACAGGTCGAGTTCATACCAGCTTTTCTCATCTCAATTAGTTCATCATATATCATCCTTATTTCCTTTCACTCGCATGACCGAACGGTGTGTAAAATAATAATAGTGCACGTGCATTGGACTAAGCTGGAATCTGCAGACATTTAACACAAGAGAGAAGACAAGGTAATATGGCTCAAGGTTAAATCAACAACAAAGCATATGAGAGCCACTAAGCATTTTAATCATGGTCTTCTACTCTTAACCCCTAAAGAAAAGGAAAGAAAATATTTACACGGGAAAGCTCCCAACAAGCAAAAGAAGAACGGGAAATCTTTTTGGGTTTTCATTTTTAGTTACTACTACAAGCAAAGAAAGTAAACTAGCTAAAAGCTACAACTTTTTTTTTTGTTTTTCTGGGTTTTTCTAGCACACAAGAAAAAGACTAAGAAAAATAAATTTAAACTAAGCATGGATGGTACAGTGAAAGAGTGTGAGCACCGACAACTAGAATAAGTGTGTGAACATGAATGTAAGTCGGTGAGAAACACGTACTCCCCCAAGCTTAGGCTTTTGGCCTAAGTTGGTCTATGGCCAGGGATCGAAGCCACTCCCTCCAGTGTACTGAGATGTGTCCTCTGGATGCCAGTGGTTGGCGAGCTCGTCTAGATCCCACCCATAAACAGATTGACGAGAAGGATCAAACAGTGGTTCTGGCTCAGGCTCTGAAACTTGTGCCTGGCCTTGGTACTGGTAGAAGGCGTCTGATGTAATGAGGTACTTGCCTGTGGACAGATCAAACAGAGATGGTGCAGGCAAGGTAACAATTTCACAGTATATTTCATCAAACCTCAATTTATAAAGTAGCTGCATATTTTTGTCTTTAACAATGAAGTCATGAGCTAACATGCTCTTCTAGTATAGATAAACAGGGGCAAGCAATTTTTCTTGCTTCTCATGATGCCTAATAGGTGTATTAAAATGTTCATCAAGGCGAGAAGCAAGGATGCCTCCAAAGTGTGACGCCCGAAGACCGACGTCCCAGAAGATTCCATAAGATTCCAGATGTTCCGGGTTGCCCGTGTGTTTCTTTTGAGCTTGTGTTATTTATTTTTGCATTGCATCATATCATCATGCCATCATGTCATATTTTATTTTTGCATCTCAACCTAAATAAATTGTGTGGGCCTTCGGTCCATTTAAATCGAGGGAAGAATGTCTTCTCTTTAAAACATATCATCCCAATATTTAGGGAGCTATATAATAAATATTCCATTGTTTGGAATTACCCGCAACACACGTGCATAATTCCCCATGTCTTTTTCACTTCGAGTTTCTCCTTCAAAAATCTTGCCAATAATTCTTTTCCGTGGTTTCGAGGTTCCTCCAAAAATTCGAACATTTTTGGACACTTCAATAATCAAGTCTTAGTTCAAACCCATTTGATTAAATTCAAATATGTTTGAATTATTTTCCGATCTGGCCTTTTGTATTTTTCTCCGGTCGTGCTCATTTTTACGAGCCCGAGAAAAATTAACCTTTGTCCTAATTCCATCCCTAACCTCTTTTTACTTTCTTCTCTTCTTTGTTTATTTTAATAAGAAGAGAGCAGTCCAGCCGCAAGCCCAGCCGCACCTTCTGGCCTCCGGCCCAACTCCCTCCAGTTGGCCCATCCGGCCCAAGTCTCCGCTAACCCTAGCCCGCAGCCTTCTCTCCCTCCCCGCATCGCTCCTCTCCCTCTTTTCCCAGCGCGCCGCCGCACCTCTCGTCCCGTTCCCTCGCTCCCCCTCGCAGCATCTCTCCCTCGTTCTTTCTTCGAGCGCCCCATCCCTCGCGAGCCCTTCCTCGCTCCCGATCTTGAGCGCCTCTGCGCCCTTTCCTTCGCCGCGGGAGTCACCGCGCCCTGTCTCTCCTGACGCGCCCGCCTCGGCCACCGCAGCGCCCTGCCCGTTTCCCCAGCGCTCGATTCCCTCGGCCGTGCGCCACCCTCTGCTGCCTCAAGCCCGAGCGCCTCACCGCTCCAGCCCCTGCCCCGCGAGCGTGCCCGTCCTCCAGCGCCCGTGGCCTCCCTCCTGGAGCGGAGGCGCCCTCCTCTCCAGCGCCGCGGAGCTGCGCCGTCCGCCACCGAGGCAACCTGCTGCCTCTCCTCCGAGCCATCCTCTCCAGTAGCGCCACCGTCCATCGCCAGAAGCCCGGCTCCGGCGGCCCCGTCGTCAACCCCGTGCCCCGTCTCCAGAAGCCGCCGTCCCAGGCCGCTGCCTCCTCCCTGTTCCTCTGCGGTTCCCGCGCGCCAGGGGCAGCCGACCCATCGCCCCTGCTGCTGCTGTGACCGTGACCTTGGAGTCCTGAGACTGCTGTGTTATGTTTGTGTGCTGTTGTTTTTTTTGTCAAGTGCACCGCAGGCAAGACCGGTCTCCGAACGTCAAGAACCACTACTTCCTCTACTACCACCGTCGCCCGAACGTCTACCGTCGCCCGAACGTCTACCGTCGCCCCGTGTACCGAACGGCTACGATGGCGAGTACCTCTCCGATGAACGTGAACAACTACATGGCGGTGCGACAAGTACCCCTACGGAACGTGTACCACTACCGTCGCCCCGAAGATGTCCGACGCCGCAAGTACCACGACACGATATCGGAACAACTACTTCCCTCTACTGAGCGGCTACTTCCTCTCTGAACGTGAACGACTCCTTCCTCTACGATCTCGAACCGTTCCGAAACGAGTGTTTCGAAGGTATAACCCGAGACGATGACCCGTGTGATGCTTGTTGTGTTGTATGAAATGATTCCCGTATGTGCTCCGTGTTGTTTCATCTTTTGTCGTGTTCCTCGGTTGCCTCGTCGCCGACTCGTGGGAACCCGATGACGGGATCGCCCCACCTTTCATCTCGTTTGACTCGCTCACGCCATCTTTCTTTTGCACCGGACTCTCAACGAGTTACCGGAACCGATATGTTGCCGTGGCATCATTTTCGGATCGTTGCCGTGGCACTCTTTTCTTTCCACCACGGTGACAAATACTTCATTTCTTCTTCATGTCAACCTTCTAATAAATTTTTGCATAAAAACTTGATCATGTCATCCGCATCATGATAACAACATGAGAATGTTTAATTTTTGTTTGCTTATAATTACTAAACATGCTCATGGGGATTTTCCGGATATGTTGTTGTTATTTTCCGGCCCCATTTAAAATGTCTTAATAGTGTAGTTTTATTTTGTTTCACCTCTTGCCATGCTAAAAACATTTAATCTTGTCTTGTTAATAAACGAGAGTCAACTAAATAAATAAATGTGGTGTTTCGTCAATATGCAACTCGTTGCATATTGAGCTCCACTTAACTTGTAGTTTTGTTTGTGCATCTTGCCATGCCTTGCATATTTAAACCGGACATGCATCATACTTGGATGTGCATCGTATGCCATGTTTATGATTGTGTGTTTACCGTGTCGTTTGTTTCTTTCCGGTTGCTTCTCTTGATAGCTTCGGTTTCATTCCGGAGTTGTGAGGATTCGCTCGACTGTTGCTCCGTCTACTTCATGGTTCCGTTCTTCTCCCTTGTGGAATCCCAGGCAAGATGACCGAACCCGGATACCTTTACTATCTTTGCCTATTGCTAGTAGTTCCGCTCTATAGTGTTGCCTCGATGCCCATGTCTTTCTTGTCAGCCTCCTACGTGTAACCATGAACCTGTTTAACCACCCTACCTATGCAAACCGTTGCTTGGCTAAGTACGCTTCGCTCAGCCCCTCTTATAGCATTGTTAGTTGCAGGTGAAGATTGAAGATGCTTGCTTCATGTTGAAGTTTGGTTGGGTTATATCACACTATATAAATGCTTAAATGAAATCATCTATATATTGGCAAGGGTGGAAGGCTAAGCCTTTTGCTTGGTGTTTTGTTCCACTCATGCCGTTAGGAACCGTATAAACCGGTGTTATGTTCCTTGATTATGCGTTCCTAACACGGTTGGGGTGTATGGGACCCCCTTGATAAACCGCTAAGTGCTAAGTCTTTTCCAGCAAGTCCCAACATTTGGTACTATTTGCCTCATAATAACAACTTAATTAATTAATTAAATTTGCATAGGGGGTCGCGTCCCCGAGGATTCTTAATTCTACATAGCAGGGGGGGCCAGTGCTGATGGTGTTGGTCCCAAACGGGGAGTCTGCGGGAACCACCACGGGGAAACTCGAGGATTGGGTCCTGTAGAATCGCCCATCCGGTCGTGTCCTGAGACTTAGATACGCGTGGCTACTATCAGGGTGTCGACACGCCGGGAGGATTTGCTGGATTAGTCTTACCTTAGTTCGGTTTAACTTGAGCACGGGATACCGAGAATACTCGGGTCTTCCCACCTTGGAGTTGCGACTCCGCGGATCGTGGGCTTGTAATGGGTCAAGTTGGAACACCCCTGCAGGGTTTGAACTTTCGAAAGCCGTGCCCGCGGTTATGTGGCAGATGGGAGCTTGTTAATATCCGGTTGTAGATAACTTGACACAATGTTTCTAATACACTACCAGCGTGTGTTCCGTGACCGTCAATTTCCGAATAGGGATTCGGGAGTTGAACACGGAGGGGTTATGTTTGACCGGCTTTAGTTAGGATCACTTCGTGATCATCTTTCGACCGAGGCACTTCTCTTCTCGCTCTCTATTACGTAAGCTAGTGCTAGTTGCTGCTGCAGACTCTTGTTGTTCCTTCACCTCTTTTCTTTCTTCGGCCTTGTCCTCACCCAAGGCTTAAATAGTCTTGTTACCCGGGAACGGGATTGCTGAGTCCTCTGTGGCTCACAGTTACTTCACCACACCAGATGCAGGTTCAGCCGAGTTTGAAGCAGGAGCTGGTTCAGTTCTTCACCGGGAGTTCGATGAAGAGTGTGGCCATTTGCTTGTGACGTTTCGACGATCAGTAGTGGTTTCTACTAGGAATCGATCCTGACCTGTGGCTTTATGTTGTTTTGGTATCTTTCTTTTGGATCTTCGCCCGTAGTCGGGTTGTGATGTTTTGAATGATGTTTTACTCATGTAATGTATTGTGTGAAGTGGCGAGTGTAAGCCAACTATCTTCTTTTGCAATTTAATCCCTCTTTTACATGAGTCGTGCAAAGATACCAAACTTGAGATCATTCTAGGATGGGCTTATACCTTTAAGTCGTGCCTCGACACGTAGGAGGTATAGTCCCATCCTGGGCATTACAAGTTGGTATTCAGAGCCTTCTCCGACCTAGAAGCCCGCACTTATTGATCGAATCGTTGACGATTGAGTGTAGGCACACACTTGAAAATGTTTTGAGTCCTATATTTATATCGGAGAGTAGGATTTCTTTGCTTCTCATCTCTTTTTCTCTGGTGAGGACTCCTGACGATTACTCTTGCCTCTTCTACTTTCAAAAATTGCACCAAATTTTTTTTAGGATCTCGCGAGTATTGTTTGGATTGTTTCCATGTCTTTGTGACGAGAACATTGTTCTCGATGCCTCCTGTCATTAGGGGTTGTGGCAGTGTCCCGGGGAGTTGAGCTCCGAGGTGTTGTCGTCACAAATCCATCGCGGCAGTACTAGAATACTTAAGACGGCCGACATCGAAAACTCTCCTATGCGGTTAGTGGCAAGATAACCCCGACATCACCCAGTACTGGGGAGGTAGTTCGAGGGTATTGCCATAGCTTGTATAGTGGATGCGTTTCGAAGGTCCGAGGTAAACAGTTTCCGAGAACAACTGGTTATGTGTTGAAGGATGGATACACCTGGATGTAGGTTTAGAGTTGATTGCGCGGTGCTTCCCGTGTATCCCCAACACCTGATTGCATAACTGGAAACTTTCGGAAATCTATAGGTGGGTTCATCTAGTAGTTCTAGGCATTCTTCCAACGGATGCACGATATGAAGTTTGGGGTTCTACATTGAGTGAAGTGGTTTTATGGACTTGTTCTGATCGGGAGTTGCATCTTAAAGGGTCCTTGGCTATGCTGATCCGGGGATTGCAAAACCCTTTTGTAACACGTTCCATGAGCTTTCAGCACGAAAATGTCAAACGAAGCTTCTATTTTGTATTTGTTCTATCTGATCCTTGTTCCTTTTTATTTATTTACCTTTTCCTTCTCCTAAGTGGCTTCTCGTCTAGTTGATGTACCTGCGTAATTAATCCGTTCAATCCTCTGTTCGGATGATATTGTGAAGATTCTTCTGCAACATCTACCCTTTGTTTTTGTTTTGATTCTGGTATTCGAGTTGCTTCGATGTCAAATGTTGATTCCATACCTTTCTTAATCGATGTTCTCATATTTCTATGGGAGTGCTAATTCTTCTTGACCATCAAGATTTTCATGTTAATTCTTTTCAACCGGTGTCCATTTTGTTCGTCTCAAGTTGTCTTTGTTTTCCCCACCCTCCCACCCTTCTTCATTCTTTTCCTTCAATGATTTCTTATTCCGGTGTACCAATTATTCATTCTCCTCTTGCTATTCATATCCGGAGTGCTGAAGATTCATAATTCCATTCTTAATCCGTTCAAGCTATTTTGAGGTTGCTATCTTATTCAAGCCATTTAATTCAACCGGTGCAATATCTCTTAAGCAATCTATTTCAACGGTGATTTCTTTGAGTGGGCCCTAACCCACAGGTTTTTCCCAGGATCTTACCTGACTCTTCTAATTTTTCTGGAGTTATACTCAAATTCTTTTCAAAGTGTGACGTAAGAATGATTTCCATCAGTCATAAGCCTTCTCCAAGTTTATCATTGGTTCAACCTTTTAATTCTTCATTCCGGAGTGCTCAACAATTCTTATGGCATTTCTCGTCTTCATTCTCGACATTTGGAGACCGGAGTAGTGTTTCTATTAAATCTTGGACCGTTCTCTTGAAGATTCGTGGTTCTAACTTCACGCCATCCTCATTATCGTTTTGATTGTGAGGAATTATTTTTATACTCGTCCGGAGCATTTCATAAATTCTTTTCTTTGTGATCCTCCGAAGGCCATCATTTCAGAAGATTCTTCGTTCTCAGTTTTCAACCTCGTCCTCCAAATATTCTTCATTGATGCCTCTTCGTTCGTCTCCCTATTTTTACGGTGGTTCTTTCAAGATTACTCTTCCGTTGTCATCATTTTAATTCATTTGTTTTTTTCATTTATCCTCCCGGTGGTTCGTTGAAGGTTTATCCAAGCTTGTGCGAGATCTCTCTTAATCCTTTCCAATGAGAATAAGTAGTATGCCAAATCCTTTGGTTGTCATCAATTTAAATTGGTGAAGGAGATGCATGACATAATTCTTATTCTTATTCCTTCAAGGTGATTTAATTCTTTTTCCGGAGCTTGTTCATCATATCATATTCTCAGTTCTAAGTTGTTCATCTTGTTTTCCGGAGCTCCAAGTTATTTCAATTATCATTCCAAAGCTCCAACTAATTCACCGCAGGCCTTGAATCCTATTCTTTTCATCTTTCAATTCTCATGCTTTCATTACCGGAATCTCATGGTGGTTCATCATGTTTTAATTCATCCTTGAAGTCTTCATCAAGATTCTTGTTGGAGTTCAAGCTTTCTTCTTCATGCTTTCCAATTACAATCCTTTCTACCTTATCTTTTGAGGTGGTGTTATGTCATTCTTGACAATTCCTTCATGTTTCATGATTCACGAGTTATCAAGAATGAGATATTTAAACCCATCTTTTTCCTTGTTCAGGAGATCTTTCCAACCCTGCAAGTATTCATTGGAGTCATCTTGGGTTATAATTCACCTAAAAGCATTCCTTGGGAATTGTTGCTAATTATGGTGCTCATAAATGACCCAAGTTCTTCATTTATCATTCCGGTGAAATAAGTTTTTCATCTCCTTGTTGATTCCAATCCAGTTAAATGTTTCTGTCAGTGGCTGGTTGTCACCTCATAATTTTGAGATGTTTTCCATAAGCCCACATCAAGCTTATTCTTTTCGTGTTGATTTTTCCATCAACTCCGTTCAGCCCTTCTTCGTAAGGATGTTTTTCATATTCATTCGTGGGAGAAGTTGTCATTTTCTTCTCCGTTCATTTCTTTCGTTGATTTGCATGCTATTCTTTCATTCCGGAGGCTTGTGATGTTGCTCTTTCCAAACCATCATCTTGTCATATCGAGATCATGTTCTTTCCCTTGCTTATCATTTAACCGGAGTGTTGTATTCTTCATTCAAGTTCCCTCATCTTATCAAGTTTTAACTCTTTCAACCGGAGTGTTGTCTGAATCTTTCTTACCCCTTGTGCCATCCTTTCAATTGTTTCAGAGGTTGTGTGTTGTTGTTTTCATCAAGTATCTTCCCATCTCCTCAAGTTCTTGTTAATTCCTTCCATTTTCAGACGGAGTGCTGTCGAAATTCTGTCATTCTTATTCCTTGACTATACCGTTGCAGTTTCATATTCTTTTGGTTCGTGAGCTCTTGTTTCATGTCTTTCAACCTACAAGGTTCTCGTGGTGTTCCTTGTTCCTCCTTTTACCGGAGTGCTCTCAACTTCGTTCATCTCCGTTGTATTCTTTTTTCTTTTTGTTCAACCTCTCAAGGTTCTTTGGTTTCACCCGTCTGTCAAAGAAGCAACTTTGTTTTACCTCTTCTTTTTCCGTTTTACCCGATGCTATCTCTAGGATCTCGGGTCGAGATCCTCTGTTAGTGCGGGAGAGTTGTGACGCCCGAAGACCGACGTCCCAGAAGATTCCAGAAGATTCCAGATGTTCCGGGTTGCCCGTGTGTTTCATTTGAGCTTGTGTTATTTATTTTTGCATTGCATCATGTCATCATGCCATCATGTCATATTTTATTTTTGCATCTCAACCTAAATAAATTGTGTGGGCCTTCGGTCCATTTAAATCGAGGGAAGAATGTCTTCTCGTTAAAACATATCATCCCAATATTTAGGGAGCTATATAATAAATATTCCATTGTTTGGAATTACCCGCAACACACGTGCATAATTCCCCATGTCTTTTTCACTTCGAGTTTCTCCTTCAAAAATCTTGCCAATAATTCTTTTCCGTGGTTTCGAGGTTCCTCCAAAAATTCGAACATTTTTGGACACTTCAATAATCAAGTCTTAGTTCAAACCCATTTGATTAAATTCAAATATGTTTGAATTATTTTCCGATCTGGCCTTTTGTATTTTTCTCCGGTCGTGCTCATTTTTACGAGCCCGAGAAAAATTAACCTTTGTCCTAATTCCATCCCTAACCTCTTTTTACTTTCTTCTCTTCTTTGTTTTTTTAATAAGAAGAGAGCAGTCCAGCCGCAAGCCCAGCCGCACCTTCTGGCCTCCGGCCCAACTCCCTCCAGTTGGCCCATCCGGCCCAAGTCTCCGCTAACCCTAGCCCGCAGCCTTCTCTCCCTCCCCACATCGCTCCTCTCCCTCTTTTCCCAGCGCGCCGCCGCACCTCTCGTCCCGTTCCCTCGCTCCCCCTCGCAGCATCTCTCCCTCGTTCTTTCTTCGAGCGCCCCATCCCTCGCGAGCCCTTCCTCGCTCCCGATCTTGAGCCCCTCTCCGCCATTTCCTTCGCCGCGGGAGTCACCGCGCCCGGTCTCTCCTGACGCGCCCGCCTCGGCCACCGTAGCGCCCTGCCTGTTTCCCCAGCGCTCGATTCCCTCGGCCGTGCGCCGCCCTCTGCTGCCTCAAGCCCGAGCGCCTCACCGCTCCAGCCCCTGCCCCGCGAGCGCGCCCGTCCTCCAGTGCCCGTGGCCTCCCTCCTGGCGCGGAGGCGCCCTCCTCTCCAGCGCCGCGGAGCTGCGCCGTCTGCCACCGAGGCAACCTGCTGCCTCTCCTCCGAGCCATCCTCTCCAGCAGCGCCACCGTCCATCGCCAGAAGCCCGGCTCCGGCGGCCCCGTCGTCAACCCCACGCCCCGTCTCCAGAAGCCGCCGTCCTAGGCCGCTGCCTCCTCCCTGTTCCTCTGCGGTTCCCGCGCGCCAGGGGCAGCCAACCCGTCGCCCCTGCTGCTGCTGTGACCGTGACCTTGGAGTCCCGAGACTGTTGTGTTATGTTTGTGTGATGTTGTTTTTTTTGTCAAGTGCACCGCAGGCAAGACCGGTCTCCGAACGTCAAGAACCACTACTTCCTCTACTACCACCGTCGCCCGAACATCTACCGTCGCCCCGTGTACCGAACGGCTACGATGGCGAGTACCTCTCCGATGAACGTGAACAACTACATGGCGGTGCGACAAGTACCCCTACGGAACGTGTACCACTACCGTCGCCCCGAAGATGTCCGACGCCGCAAGTACCACGACACGATATCGGAACAACTACTTCCCTCTACTGAGCGGCTACTTCCTCTCCGAACGTGAACGACTCCTTCCTCTACGATCTCGAACCGTTCCGAAACGAGTGTTTCGAAGGTATAACCCGAGACGATGACCCGTGTGATGCTTGTTGTGTTGTATGAAATGATTCCCGTGTGTGCTCCGTGCCGTTTCATCTTTTGTCGTGTTCCTCGGTTGCCTCGTCGCCGACTCGTGGGAACCCGGTGACGGGATCGCCCCACCTTTCATCTCGTTTGACTCGCTCACGCCATCTTTCTTTTGCACCGGACTCTCAACGAGTTACCGGAACCGATATGTTGCCGTGGCATCATTTTCGGATCGTTGCCGTGGCACTCTTTTCTTTCCACCACGGTGACAAATACTTCATTTCTTCTTCATGTCAACCTTCTAATAAATTTTTGCATAAAAACTTGATCATGTCATCCGCATCATGATAACAACATGAGAATGTTTAATTGTTGTTTGCTTATAATTACTAAACATGCTCATGGGGATTTTCCGGATATGTTGTTGTTATTTTCCGGCCCCATTTAAAATGTCTTAATAGTGTAGTTTTATTTTTTTTCACCTCTTGCCATGCTAAAAACATTTAATCTTGTCTTGTTAATAAACGAGAGTCAACTAAATAAATAAATGTGGTGTTTCGTCAATATGCAACTCATTGCATATTGAGCTCCACTTAACTTGTAGTTTTGTTTGTGCATCTTGCCATGCCTTGCATATTTAAACCGGACATGCATCATACTTGGATGTGCATCGTATACCATGTTTATGATTGTGTGTTTACCGTGTCGTTTGTTTCTTTCTGGTTGCTTCTCTTGATAGCTTCGGTTTCGTTCCGGAGTTGTGAGGATTCGCTCGACTGTTGCTCCGTCTACTTCATGGTTCTGTTCTTCTCCCTTGTGGAATCCTAGGCAAGATGACCGAACCCGGATACCTTTACTATCTTTGCCTATTGCTAGTAGTTCCGCTCTATAGTGTTGCCTCGATGCCCATGTCTTTCTTGTCAGCCTCCTACGTGTAACCATGAACCTGTTTAACCACCCTACCTATGCAAACCGTTGCTTGGCTAAGTACGCTTCGCTCAGCCCCTCTTATAGCATTGTTAGTTGCAGGTGAAGATTGAAGATGCTTGCTTCATGTTGAAGTTTGGTTGGGTTATATCACACTATATAAATGCTTAAATGAAATCATCTATATATTGGCAAGGGTGGAAGGCTAAGCCTTTTGCTTGGTGTTTTGTTCCACTCATGCCGTTAGGAACCGTATAAACCGGTGTTATGTTCCTTGATTATGCGTTCCTAACACGGTTGGGGTGTATGGGACCCCCTTGATAAACCGCTAAGTGCTAAGTCTTTTCCAGCAAGTCCCAACATTTGGTACTATTTGCCTCATAATAACAACTTAATTAATTAATTAAATTTGCATAGGGGGTCGCGTCCCCGAGGATTCTTAATTCTACATAGCAGGGGGGGCCAGTGCTGATGGTGTTGGTCCCAAACGGGGAGTCTGCGGGAACCACCACGGGGAAACTCGAGGATTGGGTCCTGTAGAATCGCCCATCCGGTCGTGTCCTGAGACTTAGATACGCGCGGCTACTATCAGGGTGTCGACATGCCGGGAGGATTTGCTGGATTAGTCTTACCTTAGTTCGGTTTAACTTGAGCATGGGATTCCGAGAATACTCGGGTCTTCCCACCTTGGAGTTGCGACTCCGCGGATCGTGGGCTTGTAATGGGTCAAGTTGGAACACCCCTGCAGGGTTTGGACTTTCGATAGCCGTGCCCGCGGTTATGTGGCAGATGGGAGCTTGTTAATATCCGGTTGTAGATAACTTGACACAATGTTTCTAATACACTACCAGCGTGTGTTCCGTGACCGTCAATTTCCGAATAGGGATTCGGGAGTTGAACACGGAGGGGTTATGTTTGACCGGCTTTAGTTAGGATCACTTCGTGATCATCTTTCGACCGAGGCACTTCTCTTCTCGCTCTCTATTACGTAAGCTAGTTCTAGTTGCTGCTGCAGACTCTTGTTGTTCCTTCACCTCTTTTCTTTCTTCGGCCTTGTCCTCACCCAAGGCTTAAATAGTCTTGTTACCCGGGAACGGGATTGCTGAGTCCTCTGTGGCTCACAGTTACTTCACCACACCAGATGCAGGTTCAGCCGAGTTTGAAGCAGGAGCTGGTTCAGTTCTTCACCGGGAGTTCGATGAAGAGTGTGGCCGTTTGCTTGTGACGTTTCGACGATCAGTAGTGGTTTCTACTAGGAATCGATCCTGACCTGTGGCTTTATGTTGTTTTGGTATCTTTCTTTTGGATCTTCGCCCGTAGACGGGTTGTGATGTTTTGAATGATGTTTTGCTCATGTAATGTATTGTGTGAAGTGGCGAGTGTAAGCCAACTATCTTCTTTTGCAATTTAATCCCTCTTTTACATGAGTCGTGCAAAGATACCAAACTTGAGATCATTCTAGGATGGGTTTATACCTTTAAGTCGTGCCTCGACACGTAGGAGGTATAGTCCCATCCTGGGCATTACACAAAGATGGGCCCCTTTGAGCGGTTCAGACTCAATCGTTTGGCAACGACGGCGCCCAAGCTAAAAGTTGTGTCACAAAACAAAGCATGGCGTAAAATGATAATATCAGGGGCACTGAGATTCCCACTATTCCCGCGACCAATTAAACACCTACTAGAAAATAAAGCAAAGTAACGCAGAACAGGGAAGTGTATACTGGTGATTCTTGCCCCTGAAACTTGTCTAGTTTCACCTATGACTATCATATCAATAAACCCTTTGACGTCTTCATGACGTGGTTCATCTAGTCTACCTTCAAAGGGTACTTTGCATATTTCACAAAAATCTAACAATGATATCTCCTTAACCACATCATATAAGCGAAACACCACCGTAGGTGGTGTTTTGCTAGAATGAAAATGAAAGCTTTGCGTAAAAATATTGGTGAGTAAGAGATACTGTTGTTTTTGGTCATTGATGAAGTCGGTGAGGCCTGCATTATTAGCCAGCCAATAAAAGTCTTCGTAAATATTGGCGGACGTCATGAAATTATTACAAGGCCATTCGCACGGTCGAACTTCCGCCATGCGAGAAAGATGATACTTGGGCTTCTTGTTTTCTTCTTTCTTCTTCTCCACTGAGCTCTTGCTGGAAGAGCCCCTCAATATTCTTTTTGACATTTTCCTTTTCTGAAAATTTCTGAAATTGTTAGTAACTCACAATAAAAGTTAACCAAACTCAACAAGAATGATAGCAACAACTCCTATAAGTGCCTAGAAGCTATATCATGCATTAGAACTACTTGGAACCAAGAAAATTTGACATGCAAGCTCAAGAACAAGGTCACCACAGCAGCACAAATTTGCAACAACTAAAGCACTAGAACAAAAACTAATTGGAACAATGGAGGAGTCACATACCAAGGAACAATCTCCCCAAACAGTTTGGTGAATGGTGCTTTGAGCAAGGAGATCGAAAATGGCAGCAAAATGAGCTAGAACTCGAGTTTGAGCTGGTTGGGGATTTTTTTGGGAGGAAGAAGGAGACATGGGTGAAAGGATGAGTGGAGGGGGCCACGTGGGGCCCTCGAGGCAGGGGGGCACGCCCTGTGAAGGGGGGCGTGCCCTGTGCCCTCGAGGCCACGTGCTGGCTCCCCTCGCTGTGTGTTTAGTGCCATATTTTCTTAAATATTCTAGAAAAAATCATATTTCATTTTCATGGCATTTGGAAACTTTTATTTTTGGGATATTTTTTTATTGCACGGGTAAGTCTGGAAACACACGGATAATGATATTTATGTTTTATTTAATCTAATTAACAGAAAGTAAAAGGAGGGTACAGAAGGTTTGTGCTATCTAGATTCACCTATCCCATGTTCATCAAAATAAATCCAATAACAAGGTTGATCAAGTCTTGGTAATGAACTCTTTTTGAGTAACATGAAACCGGAGAATTTTCGAATAACACTATGTTACCTCAATGGGGATATGTATGTCCCCAACAATAAGTATGTCATATGCCTTCTTGATAGTAGGAATAGGAAACTCAAAACCTCCAATAGTAATAGTTGAAGTTTTTCCAATATAATTGATACTGAAGACCTGAGGTTGTTTCCTCAGAAAGTATACCGTATGCTCATTACCATTGACATGAAAAGTGACATTGCCTTTGTTGCAATCAATAACAGCCCCTGCAGTATTCAAAGAAGGTCTTCCAAGAATAATATACATACTATCATCCTCGGGAATATCAAGTATAACAAAGTCCGTTAGAATAGTAACATTTGAAACTACAACAGGCACATCCTCACAAATACCGTCAGGTATAGCAGTTGATTTATCAGCCATTTGCAAAGATATTTCAGTAGGTGTCAACTTACTCAAGTCAAGTCTACGATATAAAGAGAGAGGCATAACACTAACACCGGCTCCAAGATCACACAAAGCAGTTTTAACATAATTTCTCTTAATGGAGCAAGGTATAGTAGGTACTCCTGGATCTCCTAATTTCTTAGGCATTCCACCCTCAAAAGTGTAATTGGCAAGCATGGTGGAGATTTCTACTTCAAGTATCTTTCTTTTGTTGGTAATAATATCTTTCATATACTTGGCATAAGGATTTGTATTAAGCACATCAGTCAAACGCATACGCAAAAAGATAGGTCTAATCATTTTAGCGAAGCGTTCAAAGTCCTCATCATCCTTTTTCTTGGATGGCTTCGGAGGAAAAGGCATGGGTTTCTAAACCCATGGTTCTCTTTCCCTACCGTGCTTCCTAGCAACAAAGTCTCTCTTATCATAACGTTGATTCTTTGATTGTATGTTATCAAGATCAATAGCAGGTTCAATCTCTACATCATTATCATTGCTAGGTTGAGCATCATCATGAACATCATTATTAATATTATCACTAGGTTCATGTTCATTACCAGATAGTGTCTCAGCATCAGAAACAGATGTATCATTGGGATTCTCAGGTGGGTGAGCTACAGGTTTACTAGAGGCATGCAAAGTCTTATCGTTTTTCTTTTTCTTCTTCTTAGCAGAACTAGGTACATCTAAATTAGCTCCCTGAGAATCTTGCTCAATTCTCTTAGGGTGGCCTTCAGGATACAGAGGTTCCTGAGTCATTTTACCACCTCTAGTTGCAACTCTAATAGCATAGTCGTTATTCTTACTATTTAATTCACTAAGCAAATCATTCTGAGCCTTAAGTACTTGTTCTACTTGAGTGGTGACCATGGAAGTATGTATACTAATAAGTTTTAGTTCATCTTTAGCACTAGACAGATAATCACTCAAGCGTTCAATCATATAAGCATTGTGTTGTAATTGCCTACCAACATAAGCATTGAAGTTTTCTTGTTTCACAATAAAATTGTCAAACTCATCTAAGCATTGGCTAGCAGACTTATAACGAGGAATATGACCTTCATCAAATCTATAAAGAGGATTTACCTTTACTACCTGTGTCGGGTTATCAAGACCATGTATTTCTTCAATAGGAGGTAAATTCTTAACATCTTCAGCTTTAATACCTTTTCTTTCATAGATTTCTTTGCCTCTTGCATATCTTCAGGACTGAGAAATAGAACACCTCTTTTCCTCGGAGTTGGCTTAGGGGCTGGTTCAGGAAGTGTCCAATTATTTTCATTGGCCAGCATATTATTCAATAATAATTCAGCTTGTTCCACTATTCTTTCCCTGAAAACACAACCAGCACAACTATCCAGGTGGTCTCTGGAAGCATCGGTTAGTCCATTATAAAAGGCATCAAGTATATCATGCATCTCAAGAGGATGATCAGGCAAAGCATTGAGTAACTGGAGAAGCCTCCCCCAAGCTTGTGGGAGACTCTCTTCTTTAGTTTGAGCAAAGTTATATATTTCCCGTAAGGCAGCTTGTTTCTTATGAGCGGGGAAATATTTAGCATAAAAGTAATACATCATATCCTGGGGACTACGCACACAACCAGGATCAAGAGAATTAAACCAAGTCTTAGCATCACCCTTTAATGAGAACGGAAATAGCTTAAGGATATAATAGTAACGAATGTTTTCATCATTGGTAAACAGGGTGGCTATATCATTCAACTTGGTAAGATGTGCCACAACAGTTTCAGACTCATAGCCATGGAAAGGATCAGATTCAACCAAAGTAATTAACTCAGGATCAATAGAGAATTCATAATCCTTATCAGTGACACATATAGGTGAAGTAGCAAAAGCAGGGTCATGTTTCATTCTAGCATTCAAGGATTTTTCTTTCAACTTAGCTAATAACTTCTTAAGATCATATCTATCATTGCAAGCAAGAAAGTCTCTAGGAGTTTCTTCATGCATAACATAACCCTCAGGCACAATAGGCAATTCATATTTATTGGGAGTAGTTTCATCGTCACTTTCATAAATATCATCAACATTTGCACTCTCCCTAATCTTAGCAATTGATTCATCTAGAAACTCACCTAGTGGCACAGTATCAGGCATAGAGGTAGTATCATCATACATAGCAGAAGTAGCATCATCAAGAACATACGACATATCAGATTCAATAGCAGGATTAGGTCTCGCAAGTTTACTCATAACAGAAGGAGAATCAAGTGCAGAGTTAGATGGCAGTTCCTTACCTCCCCTCGTAGTTGAGGGTAAGATCTTGGTTTTTGAGTCCTTCAAATTCTTCATAGTGATAAACAGATATAAATCCCAAGTGACTTAAAGAACAGAGCTATGCTCCCCGACAACGGCGCCAGAAAATAGTCTTGATAACCCACAAGTGTAGGGGAACGCAATAGTTTTCGAGGGTAAAGTATTAAACCCAAATTTGTTGATTCGACACAAGGGGAGCCAAAGAATACTCTTAAGTATTAGCAACTGAGTTGTCAATTCAGCCACACCTGGAAACTTAGTATCTGCAGCAAGATAGTTTAGTAGCACAGTAATATGATAGTGGTGGTAGCAGCAATAAAAGTAAAGATAATGTTTTTGTAGTTTTTGTGATAGTAGCAACGGAAAAATAAATAAGTGGCTAGCAATATAGGTAAAGCTCGTAGGCATTGGATCGGTGATGGGAAATTACGTTGGATGCAATTCATCATGTAGAAGTTATAACCTAGGGTGACACAGAACTAACTCCAGTTCATCAATGCAATGTAGGCATGTATTCCGAATAGAGGCATACGTGCTTATGGAAAAGAACTTGCATGACATCTTTTGTCCTATCCTCCCGTGGCAGCGGGGTCCTATTGGAAACTAAGGGATATTAAGGCCTCCTTTTAATAGAGTACCGGACCAAAGCATTAACACATAGTGAATACATGAACTCCTCAAACTATGGTCATCACCGGTAGTGGTCCCAATTATTGTCACTTCGGGGTTGCCGGATCATAACACATAGTAGGTGACTATAGACTTGCAAGATAGGATCAAGAACACACATATATTCATGGAAACATAATAGGTTCAGATCTGAAATCATGGCACTCGGGCCCTAGTGACAAGCATTAAGCACAGCAAAGTCATAGCAACATCAATCTCAGAACATAGTGGATACTAGGGATCAAACCCTAACAAAACTAACTCGATTACATGATAGATCCCATCCAACCGATCACCGTCCAGCAAGCCTACGATGGAATTACTCACACATGGCGGTGAGCATCATGGAATTGGTGATGGAGGAAGGTTGATCATGACGATGGTGACGATCTCCACTCTCCGGAGGCCCGAACGGACTCCAGATCAACCCTCCCGAAAGAGATTAGGGCTTGGCGGCGGCTCCGTCTCATGAAACGCGATAATTCTTTCTCCTTGATTTTTCCTCCGCGAAACGGAATATATAGGACCTGGGGATACGTCGATGGGGCACCGGGCTGCCCTCGAGGCAGGGGGTGCGCCCTGGGAAGGGGGCGCGCCCCCCACCCTCAAGGCCGGCCCGTGGGCCCCCAAGTGTGGATCTTCTTGCAAGTATTTTTTATATTTTTTGAAATAAATCTCTGTTGATTTTCAGGCGATTCCGAGAACTTTTTATTTTTGCACAAAAACAACACCATGGCCGTTTTGCTGAAAACATCGTCAGTCCGGGTTAGTTCCATTCAAATCATGCAAGTTAGAGTCCAAAACAAGGGAAAAACTGTTTGGAAAAGTAGATACGTTGGAGACGTATCATGGGCCCAGAGATACCTCTCCATCATACAGAGTGACAAATCCCAGTCTCGATTCGTGCCAACCCAACAAATACTTTCGGGGATACCCGTAGTGTACCTTTATAGCCACCCAGTTACGTTGTGACGTTTGGCACACCCAAAGTACTCCTACGGTATCCCAGAGTTGCACAATCTCATGGTCTAAGTAAAGGATACTTGACATTGGAAAGCTTTAGCATACGAACTACACGATCTTGTGCTAGGCTTAGGATTGGGTCTTGTCCATCACATCACTCTACTAATGATGTGATCCCGTTATCAACGACATCCAATGTCCAAGGTCAGGAAACCGTAACCATCTATTGATCAACGAGCTAGTCAACTAGAGGCTCACTAGGGACATGTTGTGGTCTATGTATTCACACATGCATTACTGTTTCCGGATAATACAATTAAAGCATGAACACTAGACAATTATCATGAACAAGGAAATATAATAATAACCATTTTATTATTTCCTCTAGGGCATATTTCCAGTTGTCTCCCACTTGCACTAGAGTCAATAATCTAGTTACATTGTGATGAATCGAACAGCCATAGAGTTATGGTGTTGATCATGTTTTGCTCTTGAAAGAGGTTTAGTCAACGGATCTGCGACATTCAGATCCGTATGCACTTTACAAATATTTATGTCTCCATCTTGAATATAATTCCGGATGGAGTTGAAATGGCGCTTGATGTGCTTGGTCTTCTTGTGAAACCTGGGCTCCTTGGCAATGGCAATAGCTCCAGTGTTGTCACAAAAGAGAGTCATCAGGCCCTACATGCTTGGAATAACTCCTAGGTCGGTGATGAACTCCTTCATCCAGACTCCTTCATGTGCTGCTTCGGAAGCAGCTATGTACTCCGCTTCACATGTAGATCCCGCCATGACGCTTTGCTTGCAACTGCACCAGCTGACTGCCCCACCATTCAAAATATACACGTATCCGGTTTGTGACTTAGAGTCATCCAGATCTTTGTCGAAGCAAGCATAGACGTAACCCTTTACGATGAGCTCTTCGTCACCTCCATAAACGAGAAACATATCCTTAGTCCTTTTCACGTATTTCAGGACGTTCTTGACCGATGTCTAGTGTTCCATACCGGGATCACTTTGGTACCTCCCCACCAAACTTATGGCAAGGTTCACATCAGGTCTGGTACACAGCATGGCATACATAATAGAACCTATGGCTGAAGCATAGGGGATGACACTCATCTTTTCGCTATCTTCTGCCGAGGTCGGGCATTGAGCTGCGCTCAATTTCATACCTTGTAACACAGACAAGAACCCTTTCTTGGACTGATCCATATTGAACTTCTTCAATATCTTGTCAAGGTATGTGCTTTGTGAAAGACCAATGAGCCGTCTCGATCTATCTCTATAGATCTTGATGCCTAATATGTAAGCAGCTTCTCTAAGGTCCTTCATTGAAAAACACTTATTCAAGTAGGCCTTTATGCTTTCCAAGAGTTCTACATCATTTCCCATCAGCAATATGTCATCTACATATAATATGAGAAATGCTACAGAGCTCCCACTCACTTTGTTGTAAATACAGGCTTCTGTTTGTATGAACCCAAACGCTTTGATCACCTCATCAAAGCGAATGTTCCAACTCTGAGATGCTTGCACCAGCCCATAGATGGAGCGCTGGAGCTTGCATATCTTGTTAGAATTCTTAGGATCGACAAAACCTTCCGGCTGCATCATATACAGTTCTCCCTTAAAAAAGCCGTTAAGGAATGCCGTTTTGACGTCCATTTGCCATATCTCATAATCATAGAATGCGGCAATTGCTAACATGATTCGGACAGACTTCAGCATCGCTACAGGAGAGAAAGTCTCATCATAGCCAATCCCTTGAACTTGTCGATAACCCTAAGCGACAAGCCGAGCCTTATAGATGGTCACATTTCCATCTGCGTCTGTCTTCTTCCTAAAGATCCATTTATTCTCTATGGCTCGTCGATCATCGGGCAAGTCAACCAAAGTCCATACTTTGTTATCATACATGGATCCTATCTCGGATTTCATGGCTTCAAGCCATTAGTTGGAATCTGGTCCCGCCATCACTTCTTCATAGTTCGAAGGTTCACCGTTGTCCAACAACATGATTTCCAGGACAGGGTTGCCATACCACTCTGGTGTGGAACGTGTCCTTGTGGACCTACGAAGCTCAGCAGTGACTTGATCCGAAGTTTCATGATCATTATCATTAACTTCCTCTCTAGTCGGTGCAAGCACCACAGAAACATCTTCCCGCGTTGCGCTACTTTCCGGTTCGAGAGGGGTGACAATCACCTCATCAAGTTCCACTTTCCTCCCACTTACTTCTTTCGAGAGAAACTCTTTCTCCGGAAAGGATCCATTCTTGGCAACAAAGACCTTGCCTTTGGATCTGAGGTAGAAGGTATACCCAATAGTTTCCTTAGGGTATCCTATGAAGACGCATTTTCCGATTTGGGTTCGAGCTTTTCAGGTTGAAGTTTCTTGACATAAGCATCGCATCCCCAAACTTTTAGAAACGACAACTTAGGTTTCTTCCCAAACAATAGTTCATACGGTGTCGTCTCAACGGATTTAGACGGTGCTCTATTTAAAGTGAATGCGGCTGTCTCTAAAGCATAACCCCAAAATGATAGTGGTAAGTCGGTAAGAGACATCACAGATCGCACCATGTCCAACAGAGTACGATTACGACGTTTGGATACACCGTTACACTGAGGTGTTCTAGGCGGCGTTAATTGTGAAACAATTCCACATTTTCTTAGGTGTGTGCCAAATTCGTGACTTAAATATTCTCCTCCACGATCTGATCATAAGAACTTTATTTTTCTGTCACGTTGATTCTCAACCTCATTCTGAAATTCCTTGAACTTTTCAAAGGTCTCAGACTTGTGTTTCATCAAGTAGACATACCCATATCTACTTAAGTCATCACTGAGAGTGAGAACATAACGATAGCCAACGCGAGCTTCAACACTCATTGGACCGGACACATCAGTATGTATGATTTCCAATAAGTTGGTTGCTCGCTCCATTGTTCCGGAGAACGGAGTCTTGGTCACCTTTCCCAAAAGGTGTGGTTCGCACGTGTCAAATGATCCATAATCAAGAGACTCCAAAAGTTCATCTGCATGGAGCTTCTTCATACGTTTGACACCAATATGACCAAGGCGGCAGTTGTCGTGGAAATAACACGGCAGATGTCCGGTTTAACGGACTTGATGATGGAACCATCGCACAGGTTAGCTTGAAGGGGTTAAAAGCACACAAAGGACACAGAGGGTTTATACTAGTTCGGCCCCTTCGAGGAAGGTAAAAGCCTACGTCTAGTTTGGTTTGGTATTGCTTGGGCGTCGATGAACAGGGAGCAGTTTGCTTGCCTGTCTCGACGGGTTGTTTCTTGCTTGTCCCTGAACCGTCGTCGGGTCATCCCTTTATATAGAGGTGACGCCTGGTCCGGTTTACAGAGTCCCGAGGCCGGCTCATACTCGTGTCTGCCTCGGTCTCTGCTCTTTTCTTCCTTATCTCTCAAGTTACATCATCGGGCGGTTTACAAACCATAACTCTATACATGGGCCTAAGATCTCATGGGTCGTAGCCTCTACTAAATATTACAATTACACATATTTACTATAATCCGGTTTATACTAGTCGGTTCATACCTGCTAGTAATATCCCTGACATTAGGCCCCAGAATGATTTGAACTTGTTCACATCAATCTCCCCTGTCTTGCATTTTCCCTTCTTGTGTCTTCTCATTTTTGTAAACCGGCCCTGACGTCATCCTCGAAAATCCCTTAATCTAACTGTGACATCACTTCCGCATTTAACGCCGTGAGCTGTCCATCGACTTTGTTTAAGGGTTGTTCTGAAAATCGAGGCGACAGAGGATCTTTATCCAATCCTTTGCCTCCTTGAATCCTGCACTTGTCGCTTCGGATCTGCCTCTCTTCTATAAATACCGTTGTCCTCATTCATTATCTTCTTCCGCTCCTTCTTCCTCCTCCGTGGCCCGAGCTCAAGACTCCATTGCCGCCCGAGCTCAAGCCGCCGCCGTCGACCACTGAATCTACATCTTCGCCGGCCGCTGCATCGACCTGAGCTTGACCGGAAAAGACTCCGCCGCCACTTCTCAGGTACTTTATCTTCTTCCTCACTGTAGATCCGTGACCTCTAGGGTTCTTCTTCACATCTCCGCCATTAAACTTCAGCGGTAGTTTCATCTATTCATCTTAGGCACCAAGTTCTCAGTAATAACCTTTAGATCTTTCCCTTTTAAAATTTACCTCTATTCCGCTGCGGTATGCTTTAGATCTTCGTCATTCATATTCAACCTATAGATTTATCCGCTCTGTATAGGACCCTTGTAGTTCTTCCCGTATATCCTTGTATTTGTTTTTCTTTTTCTTGCGCGCTCAGATCTGTTCCGCCTTGGCTGTCTGTGAAAACCTGTTTCTTCTCCTTTATAGATCTATTAAGTATACTCCGGTTTAAACTGTCATGTACATGCTCCGTAAAAAATTTAAAGACAAACGCGACGGTTTAGCTCTTTCTCTATTGCTGTCATGAACCGGTAGTAACATAGATCCATGTTAATGTCGGGTTATCCGTATCATTAGTCCCTTGCCTAAACCTGTAACACCCCAAAAATATTTATTTGGAGCTTTGAATTTTTTTTTAAATTTTAGCTAAGGTTTAAAATTTTCTTGGAGGGTTCTGTTTGAAGGGTGGACTTATTTGATTTAATTGTTTTGGAGGTTTTCAAAACTATTTCTCTCTAAAGAATCTTTGGTTTTTGGTTATTTATTTTCAAAGGCAAAAGTCCTTTCCACCTCTTCTAGCACCATAAAACCTCTCCAAATATTTTTCTGCCACTCCAAGATTTACCTCTCAAGTCATGCACACCTTCTATGATATTATTCAACTCCTTTCCACTCCACAAAAATATTATTTCTATATATTTTAAATTCCAAAGATGGAATTTGAAATAATCATAGTTTCTTGACATTACAAAGGAACTACATTTTCTATGACTCTTCTGCTCCCACCAAAATTATCCCTGCAAATACATGGTACCCTTAACCAATTTCTTCAAAAACATTTGGTCCCACAGTTCAAAAATTTCAAATTCTATCCAATTCAAATTTGGTCCAGAAATCAACTTTTTGCTCCAAATCATTTTTAAATTCCACCAAAAATCTTGGCCTTCTGGCAAACTCATTTATTGAGCAACCACACACCACCACAGCAAGCCCCATGATCAACCAAGATGTTTAACACCACATAGCATTTCATCAAACACTTGGGGTGCAGACTGTTCATAACTGAATGAAATTCAGTTAACTGAATTCTTCAGCCGACAGGGGCCGGCGATGCCGTGCACACCTCATCTTCCTCTCCCGCACGGCGTCGACGCCCGCCTTCATTGCCGACCGCTCCCCTGGCCCATCGCCCAGCCTCTCCACGCCGGTGAGCTGGCAGCTGGCCGGTGCAACCGCCCCGAGCTCGTCCACGGCGGGGCCGAGCGGAACGCCTCGGCCATCGGCCGCCATTCACTGCACTGCAACGCCCCTACCTACCTCCCCGCCCACGCGTCACTCTCCTTCGCCCCTCCGCACAACGGACACACCGACCACGCCGCCCGGGACCCGTATGGCAGTCGCCGGAGCCGGCCACGCCGCCGCGCCCGTGCGGACAGCACACCTCGGACGTGGCAAGCGAGCACGAGCCCGTCCAAGCGGAGGCTTCGGGCGAACTCCACCAGCCTCATAAATGCTCCGTCGCCCCAGACCACCGGCCAAAACCAACCCCGGCGACCAAATTTACTCCGGCGAACTCCGCCCGCTTCGGCCATCCTCGACTCGCCTATAAAAGGGGTCCCCGAGCCCCTCTAGCTTCACCTTTGGCCTCCACCACCTCCCACTCTTCCTCCTGACCACCCCACCGGCCACGAGGGGGCCATCTTCTCCCTCTCCGGCCACCGCTCCGCCGCCTCTGTCCACGAGCCATACGGCGCACTTACACCTCCAGAGACGCCCAAACTCCGCCGATCCACCACGTTCCCACCACTATGCCGAAACCCTAAACCAATTCCTCTTCCCGAGCCCTCTCCGACGAGCCACCACTTCACCCGTACCACCGTCCGCCGGCGACGAGCTCACCGCCGTTCAGGTGATCGCCGGTGGCCACCACCACCACCCATGGATGCGGAAGTCCACGCTGGACACACTGCAACCAGCACCGGGCCCTGAAACCCCGGCGATCGTCGCCGGCGATCGCCGCCTCTTCTCTGTACTCGCGCGCGAGCGCGTTCAAAATTCAAACCTGACGGGTGGCCCCCACCCGTCAGCTCTCTCTCTCTGTTTCCTGTGTTCGGCGAAGGCGCACTCTGCGCTTTACGCCTTCTGCACTGGAAGGCGTATTCGCTGCCGAAGCGTTTTCTTTTAAAACAGCTCAGGGGCTTCTGTTTTGCAGAAAGACCCCTGGTTTTAAAAAGTTAATAACTTTTAAACTATAAATCCAAATGAGCTGATTCTTTTTGCTAAAATTTTATTTTCTTCTCTAGTTTATTTTAAGATTTAATTAAAAATATTTTGAGAACTTTTTCTGTTCTGTGTTGGAATTCTCATTCGAATTCAAATTTGAATTTTTTAGAAAAAGAAGAAGGAACTTTTGCTGGAAATTCAGAGGGGTTTTCTCCTGATTACTTTGGACAAGGCAAGCATTATTGAACCTGGGATATGGTGTTTGCATTTTTGCATGGTTGCATAGTTGGGAGTACAATGCATATGTTGCATGTTATATCATATGTGCATGCATGGTCATGTCACATCTTCTTTGGCTTGCATATCACACTAGCTTCTCTGACATGAATATGGTTACGTGATGGCTGAGATTTTTGCTGCTGGTTTGGACGTGCTGGTGGGCACGGTCCTTTGTTGACACAGTGGTGTCGTGTGATACTGATAAAGAACACTGGTGATATTTTAACAATACCTCCTGAGTCTGCCTAGATCGAGTCTTGCTCTATACACCTAGCTGTACACCGTGCTACCACTGGTCCTTCCGAAAGGAGGGTACGGCCTAGTAAGTTGTTAACCCCTGGTCGGGTGCACGCCACCCAGATAACTACGATGAAGGTTGTAGCCTGTCATCGGGTCAGGGGCATGGGTGTTACCGGTTGTAGCCGAGAGGGGGGCACCCCTTGTAATCCGCGCGTTTAATAGTGATCCCATGCTTTTCGGAGGTTGCAGCCTCCCTGACTTAAGGTTTCTGGAGCGATGTTTTGGGTGAGTCCTGGCATCCGGTCGGTGTGTACTCGTCAGGCGTGTTTTCAACCCAAAGTCCGTATTGGGTATTAGTCAGTGCACGGTACTGTCTAAGGAAATCCCATACGCGTGGGTAAAGAGTACACCCTCTGCAGAGTTATATCTATTCGAATAGCCGCGTCCACGGTCAAGGATTTAGTTGGGTGGGTCAAGTATCGGTCTCGGTGTCAGTCTCTGGAGGAAAATAATATACTTGAGCATGTTCGTGTTTGCATGATGTTCTTGTTACAGTCAATATTATCCTGAACTTATTTATGATGAAAATTATGCTTATGGACTAACCCTATGATTTTATTGTTACCTTCAAGAGTGTCTCAGGGGCTGGCTAGACTACCCCGGACACTCGCTTTTATTTTAAAAGTCCTTTTGTGGCGTCCCTCGAGTGTCAGGCGGTTTATCACGCCACTACTCTTGTGGACACCCAACTGGCATTTCTTTTAAAGTCCTTTTTTTTGGCGTCCCTCGAGTGTCAGGCGGTTTATCACGCCACTACTCTTGTGGACACCCAACTGGCATTTCTTTTAAAGTCCTTTTGTGGCGTCCCTCGAGTGTCA
>LR738710.1:265146193-265172596 GCA_902687465.1 Secale cereale | reverse complement strand
CTGGCATTTCTTTTAAAAGTCCTTTTTGTGGCGTCCCTCGAGTGTCAGGCGGTTTATCACGCCACTACTCTTGTGGACACCCAACTGGCATTTCTTTTAAAAGTCCTTTTTGTGGCATCCCTCGAGTGTCAGGCGGTTTATCACGCCACTACTCTTGTGGACACCCGACTGGCATTTCTTTTCAAGTCCTACCGTGATGTCACTTGACATCCGACCGGCATTCCTTTTATCTTTTTATATTATTGTGACTAATATTTATTTTTGTACTAACCATGTTTCACCATGACAAGTCTTGATAATTGTTGCACGCATATAGTATATTTACCATGGCATTCGCATTCGGTATACCTTATGTTCATAATGTTTGCGAGTACATTCAAAGTACTCACTGGCTTGTCCCTGGCTATTTACTTGGCCAGACTTGGAGGAGGACGAGCTATTGGAGGAGAATTGCGCTAGCGAGGCCGACGCTTAGAAGGTTCCCAATCAGCACACCTGTGTCTTGGAGTCTATCACTTGTATCATCCGTCAAGCTTCCGCCACACCAATAAAATAGTCAAGCCTCACACTGACGCTTGACTCTATGCTAGTATATCAGTGTTGAGTTCCACCACCCACTGTCATATTCCGCCACCCTAGTGCGTTGAGTTGTTGTAATAAATTGTTGAGTCACCCTGACTCAACCCTGTGTAATATTATTGTACTGGTTATCTATATCAAGGTTGTCCACTGGTTGTGCTTGGGAGCCAGTGTGACTTAAGGCTATTCTGTGATTTATTTCCCAGAAGTGAGCCTGACAGACCTTGGTATCAGAGCCAGGCTGACTGTAGGAGCTTTAGGCGCGATCGCTAGTCACCAAGTCAGTGCTGACATTTTTTTTTATTTCAGCATGCATCTCATGCATCGTAGCAAATTTTCCTTAGTCATCATACACTTATGACGTGGCTACTTGGATTTTTTTGTCTACTGTTGTAGATGGCTGGTGGCAGCTGCCCATCGCAAGTGTTCGCCAACGAGCCTGCGGGATTTTCCCGTCTTCTCGCGAGCATCGCGAGGGACGCAATGGGGTCCCTCGGGCGTCCGGAGTACGTCATTTACCCGGACAAGATCTCAGAGACCCTGACTATGTACCAGGCTTCGGTATATATTCGGGGTGATGCGTCCGTGTCTTTCCGCAACTATCGCTTCATGGGGAGAGCCATGCCCACTGAGAGGCATGCTATCCAGATGGCCGCACGTGAGGCTATCGCACGTCTCAGGGACATCCTGTCCGTTATGCAAAACCGTCCCTATTACTACCTTCCTTGCCACGTTCCATATACTAGCCACTATGCTTTTTCCTGCACCATAGGGGAAAAGGATCTGGCTATTGAGCCACTTGTCCAGTATATCATGGCCTTGGAGTCAGCTTTCACCTCCCTGGTGGATGACTACCTCACTGCGCGGATGGACTTGTCTCGTGCGAGAATTATTCGCAGGAGCGAGTACCGCTCTCCTTCGCCTCGTGCTCCACGCACTTCCACTCCACCAAATACTTCTCTGGCTAGTCCCGCGGCTCAGCGCTCGACCTCAACTGGCGATGCTAGCCGTCCGGCTGCACCCATTCCTACCAGAGCTTCTCCACTGACGAGCACGGTGCCACCTCCAGCAGGCACGGCATCAACGACCACACGACTAGAGGCGATCCTCGAGGAGGAGGAAGACGAGGGCGATATCACATCCTGGGTGCCTTGCCTGAGTCTCGCTCTCAGCAGGACCTAGGACGAGCTGTGTGGGCAAGCGCAGTTATTCTCACCAAATGACTGCTTGGGAACATGGATGTAATTTATTTATTTCCTGTTCTGCCTATCCTTTGTAAGATAGCGAGGTTAGTACCGCAGGTCGATGAGAGCGCGGAGAGTGCGCTAGTAGAAATAAATGATCTTGTATGATACAGTTTCCGCATGCATCCTGTATAATTATATCCTGTATAATTAAATCATGCTTGTATAATTAAACTACGTGTGTAATATAACTGGCTGCCTTGTCTTACCTTGTCCTGGGGGGAAAAACTTATTTGGAAATTTATTTTCTGCTGTTTGATTATTTTCTTTGGTGTTATGCAAATACCCCAGAAAGAAAATGCATCGTCCCTGGACCCGTTCTATGCCAACTCCACCTGAGAACAACTCTGGACAGATGGGAAATAATTTTACTCAAGGGCAGACTAGTCAGCAAAGCAGTGATTCAGCCTTCTCGCAAGTGTGTCGCCTGTACGAGCAGAGTCAGCAACAGCATCAGGAAATGATGCAGCATTTGATTAACATGGGAAATCACCATGAACAACAGCAACCCAGGTCCAAACTGTCTGAGTTACAAAAGACCCGCCCAACGGTCTTTACTCACACTGACAAGCCACTAGAGGCAGACGACTGGCTTCGAGACATGGAAAGAAAATTGGTCATTGCCCAGTGTACTGACCAAGAAAAAGTGCTGTACACACCACACTATTTTTCTGGAACGGCTGCTTCGTGGTGGGAAAACTTATGTCACACCCACCCTGACGGAGCAAATATGACATGGGAGCAATTCAAGGAGAATTTCCGAGGAGCACATATCCCTAATAGCATTATGAAATTGAAGAAGAGGGAATTTGAGGATCTCAAACAGCGGGGTTCCACAGTATCCCAATATCTGGATCAGTTTACTCAGTTGGCCCGGTACGCCAACGACGAATATATGACAGAGAACAAAAAGATGGAAAAATTTCTCGACGGACTTATTTCATCCCTAAAGTGCCAGTTGATGGTTCATACCTTCCCAGACTTTAAGACACTTGTGGATAAGGCTATTATTCTGGAAAATGAACACCGCAATATGGATGAGGCTCGCAAGCGTCGCATGAACCAGTCAGGACAGGTCCGCAACAACAGGCCCAGGAATGATGTTCAAAAGCCAGTAGTAACCCGACCAACAAATACAGCTCCACCACAGAACCGCAGTGCATTCCACAATAGGACCAAGGATACAAATTTTTATCCTGGAGTTACCTGTTATTCCTGTGGAGGAGAGGGGCATTATGCTAAACAGTGCCCAAAACAAGGGAACAACCCTCCCAAAGCCAACAACAACAACAATGGCCGCGGCGCGACCAACGCTCCACGACGCAATAACTTCAACCCCAATAACAACCACAAACAAGGACATATCAACCACGTGACTTTTGAGGAAGCTCAGAACGCACCGGATATCGTGTTTGGTACGTTCCCCGCCAACTCAGTAGATGCTACAATTTTATTTGATTCCGGAGCTTCCCATTCTTGCATTTCTAAAAGATTTGCCTCGAAGAATCAGTTTCCCTTTCTGCCGTTGCAAAATTCCATGGTTATTCAGTCCCCGGGATCAAAGCAAAATACTCAATGGTACTGCAAGGATGTGAACATCGAAATTGAAGGAATGGGATTCCTAGCCAATCTCATCGTATTGGACGCAGTTGATTTGGACATTATTCTAGGAATGGATTGGTTAACCACAAACAAAGGTTTCATAGACTGCTATAACCGCACGGTGACTCTTACCAATTGTCAAGGTAAGACAATAAGAGTGGGTACAAGGAAAATTGCCACATCCCAAGGGAAATTAAATCAAGTGGATACGGTGGAATTAGGTACGGTTCCTGTAGTCTGTGAATATCCTGATGTATTCCCTGAAGAGTTACCAGGAATGCCACCGGACCGCGAAATTGAGTTCGTTATTGAACTAGCACCCGGAACGACACCCATATACAAGAAGCCGTACCGTATGGCCCCAACGGAATTGGCAGAATTGAAGAAACAAATTAAGGAGTTGATGGAAAAAGGTTACGTTCGACCCAGCTCGTCACCATGGGGGTCGCCAGTTTTATTCGCCAAAAAGAGGGATGGTACCCTACGGCTATGTATTGATTACAGGGCACTTAATATGGTCACTATCAAGAATAAATATCCACCGCCCAGAATCAACGATTTGTTTGAGCAGCTAGCAGAAGCTAAAGTCTTCTCGAAGATAGACCTGAGATCAGGTTATCATCAGTTAAAAATTCGGACGACGGACATACCTAAGACGGCGTTTACTACCAGATACGGATTATATGAATTCACAGTGATGCCGTTTGGTTTAACCAATGCCCCGGCATATTTTGTGCATCTCATGAACAAGGTTTTTATGAAATACTTGGATAAATTTGTGGTGGTGTTTATAGATGACATACTCATTTACTCTAAGACGCCCGAAGAACATGAGCAGCATCTTCGGATGGTACTGGAAGAATTAAGAAAACATCAGCTATATGCCAAATTCAGTAAATGTGAATTTTGGTTGAGGGAAGTTGGTTTCCTTGGGCACGTATTGACCCAAGATGGAATCGCTGTGGACCCGGGAAAAGTAAAGGATGTGTTGGGATGGAAGCAACCCACAAACGTAACGGAAGTCAGAAGTTTTCTTGGCCTAGCGGGCTATTATCGAAGGTTTATTGAAGGGTTCTCCACTATAGCCAGACCCATGACCCAGTTACTCAAGAAAGACAAGAAGTTTGAATGGACTGAAGCTTGTGAAAAGAGTTTTCAGGAGTTGAAAAAGAGGTTAACAACATCACCAGTTCTGGTTGTGCCCGATGTGCACAAAAATTTTGATATATATTGTGACGCATCCGGGAAAGGCCTTGGAGGTGTGTTAATGCAGGAAGGAAAAGTAGTGGCTTACACCTCAAGACAGCTACGGCGACATGAAGAAAATTACCCCGTTCATGATCTGGAACTCGCTGCAGTAATACACGCACTCAAAGAGTGGCGACACTATCTTCTGGGGAACCGATGTGAAATATACACGGATCATAAAAGTCTTAAATATATTTTCACGCAGCCAGAATTAAATTTGAGACAACGACGTTGGCTTGAACTAATTAAGGATTATGACGTAGGAATTCACTATCACCCAGGTAAAGCCAATGTTGTGGCAGATGCCCTCAGCAGGAATCCATACGCCGGAAATGGCAGTGTACAACTCTCGCAACATGTGCTCAGCCAGGAATTTGCCAAGCTCAACATGGCCCTAGTCACGGAAGGGACCATTTCCCAGTTGGAAATAAAACCAACATTAGAGGACCAGATCAGAGAAGCCCAGAAGGGGCACCCAAGTATTGAAGGGATTAGGAAAAAGATGAAACTGGGCAGGGCGCCCGAATTTATGGAAGACAGCCAAGGAGTTATTTGGTTTGGACAGAGATTATGCGTACCAAACATTGAAGATTTAAAACAGCAAATAATGGCAGAGGCGCATACCACTCCATATTCCATTCACCCCGGAGGGACCAAAATGTATAAGGATCTACAGGAGAGATTCTGGTGGCACGGGATGAAAAGGGATATAGCCATATATGTGGCATGTTGTGATACCTGCCAACGTGTGAAAGCGGAACACCAGAGACCAGCCGGGTTGTTGCAACCAATTAAGGTGCCTGAATGGAAATGGGATAGAATTGGAATGGATTTTGTTGTTGGTTTGCCAAGGTCACGCCATGGGAATGATGCTATCTGGGTAATAACAGATTCGCTAACCAAGGTAGCACATTTCATTCCGGTAAAAACCACCTACTCAACACAGAGGCTAGCCAGGCTGTACCTATCCAGGATTGTTTGTCTACACGGGGTACCCAAAATAATTGTCTCTGACAGAGGCACCCAATTTGTCTCTAGATTTTGGGAACATCTACAGCAAGCCTTAGGCACGCAACTGGCTTTCAGCACAGCATACCACCCGCAGACCGGAGGACAGACAGAGCGGGTGAATCAAATATTAGAAGACATGTTGAGAGCATGTGTGCTTACCTACGGAGTCAGTTGGGAGGATAGTTTGCCTTATGCAGAATTCTCCTACAACAACAGTTATCAAGCTAGCCTAAAAATGGCACCGTTCGAAGCATTATACGGACGACGATGCCGGACCCCATTAAATTGGTCTGAAACCGGAGACAGCCGAATTTTTCGACCAAAAATGCTAATAGAGGCAGAAACCAAAGTAAAGCTTATTCAGGACCGACTCAGGGCCGCTCAAAGCCGACAGAAAAGTTATTATGATCAAAAACACCGCCAGGTCCACTTTGAGCCCAATGACTACGTATATCTTAGAGTATCTCCGACAAGGGGGCTACAGAGATTTAAGGTTAAGGGGAAATTAGCACCAAGATTTATCGGACCATTCAAAGTAACCGCAAGAAGGGGCAAGGTTGCCTATCAACTGGAATTACCAGCTGAGTTATCAGATGTTCACGACGTGTTCCATGTGTCTCAACTGAGGAAGTGTATTAGCAACACGGAAAAACAAGTGCAGCACCAAGAATTAGACCTTCAACCCGATCTTACCTATCGGGAACGTCCTATAAGAATTTTGGAGGAGTCTGAACGGAGAACCCGACAGAACGTAATAAAATTTTGCAAAGTCCAATGGAGCAATCACACCGAGGAAGAGGCAACCTGGGAAAGAGAAGATCATTTAAGGACTGAGTATCCGTACCTGTTTGAGGGACAGCTGGAATCTCGGGGACGAGATTTTTCTTAAGGGGGTAGGTGCTGTAACACCCCAAAAATATTTATTTGGAGCTTTGAAAAAAAAATTAAATTTTAGCTAAGGTTTAAAATTTTCTTGGAGGGTTCTGTTTGAAGGGTGGACTTATTTGATTTAATTGTTTTGGAGGTTTTCAAAACTATTTCTCTCTAAAGAATCTTTGGTTTTTGGTTATTTATTTTCAAAGGCAAAAGTCCTTTCCACCTCTTCTAGCACCATAAAACCTCTCCAAATATTTTTCTGCCACTCCAAGATTTACCTCTCAAGTCATGCACACCTTCTATGATATTATTCAACTCCTTCCCACTCCACAAAAATATTCTTTCTATATATTTTAAATTCCAAAGATGGAATTTGAAATAATCATAGTTTCTTGACATTACAAAGGAACTACATTTTCTATGACTCTTCTGCTCCCACCAAAATTATCCCTGCAAATACATGGTACCCTTAACCCATTTCTTCAAAAACATTTGGTCCCACAGTTCAAAAATTTCAAATTCTATCCAATTCAAATTTGGTCCAGAAATCAACTTTTTGCTCCAAATCATTTTTAAATTCCACCAAAAATCTTGGCCTTCTGGCAAACTCATTTTTTGAGCAACCACACACCACCACAGCAAGCCCCATGATCAACCAAGATGTTTAACACCACATAGCATTTCATCAAACACTTGGGGTGCAGACTGTTCATAACTGAATGAAATTCAGTTAACTGAATTCTTCAGCCGACAGGGGCCGGCGATGCCGTGCACACCTCATCTTCCTCTCCCGCACGGCGTCGACGCCCGCCTTCATTGCCGACCGCTCCCCTGGCCCATCGCCCAGCCTCTCCACGCCGGTGAGCTGGCAGCTGGCCGGTGCAACCGCCCCGAGCTCGTCCACGGCGGGGCCGAGCGGAACGCCTCGGCCATCGGCCGCCATTCACTGCACTGCAACGCCCCTACCTACCTCCCCGCCCACGCGTCACTCTCCTTCGCCCCTCCGCACAACGGACACACCGACCACGCCGCCCGGGACCCGTATGGCAGTCGCCGGAGCCGGCCACGCCGCCGCGCCCGTGCGGACAGCACACCTCGGACGTGGCAAGCGAGCACGAGCCCGTCCAAGCGGAGGCTTCGGGCGAACTCCACCAGCCTCATAAATGCTCCGTCGCCCCAGACCACCGGCCAAAACCAACCCCGGCGACCAAATTTACTCCGGCGAACTCCGCCCGCTTCGGCCATCCTCAACTCGCCTATAAAAGGGGTCCCCGAGCCCCTCTAGCTTCACCTTTGGCCTCCACCACCTCCCACTCTTCCTCCTGACCACCCCACCGGCCACGAGGGGGCCATCTTCTCCCTCTCCGGCCACCGCTCCGCCGCCTCTGTCCACGAGCCGTACGGCGCACTTACACCTCCAGAGACGCCCAAACTCCGCCGATCCACCACGTTCCCACCACTATGCCGAAACCCTAAACCAATTCCTCTTCCCGAGCCCTCTCCGACGAGCCACCACTTCACCCGAACCACCGTCCGCCGGCGACGAGCTCACCGCCGTTCAGGTGATCGCCGGTGGCCACCACCACCACCCATGGATGCGGAAGTCCACGCTGGACACACTGCAACCAGCACCGGGCCCTGAAACCCCGGCGATCGTCGCCGGCGATCGCCGCCTCTTCTCTGTACTCGCGCGCGAGCGCGTTCAAAATTCAAACCTGACGGGTGGCCCCCACCCGTCAGCTCTCTCTCTCTGTTTCCTGTGTTCGGCGAAGGCGCACTCTGCGCTTTACGCCTTCTGCACTGGAAGGCGTATTCGCTGCCGAAGCGTTTTCTTTTAAAACAGCTCAGGGGCTTCTGTTTTGCAGAAAGACCCCTGGTTTTAAAAAGTTAATAACTTTTAAACTATAAATCCAAATGAGCTGATTCTTTTTGCTAAAATTTTCTTTTCTTCTCTAGTTTATTTTAAGATTTAATTAAAAATATTTTGAGAACTTTTTCTGTTCTGTGTTGGAATTCTCATTCGAATTCGAATTTGATTTTTTCAGAAAAAGAAGAAGGAACTTTTGCTGGAAATTCAGAGGGGTTTTCTCCTGATTACTTTGGACAAGGCAAGCATTATTGAACCTGGGATATGGTGTTTGCATTTTTGCATGGTTGCATAGTTGGGAGTACAATGCATATGTTGCATGTTATATCATATGTGCATGCATGGTCATGTCACATCCTCTTTGGCTTGCATATCACACTAGCTTCTCTGACATGAATATGGTTACGTGATGGCTGAGATTTTTGCTGCTGGTTTGGACGTGCTGGTGGGCACGGTCCTTTGTTGACACAGTGGTGTCGTGTGATACTGATAAAGAACACTGGTGATATTTTAACAATACCTCCTGAGTCTGCCTAGATCGAGTCTTGCTCTATACACCTAGCTGTACACCGTGCTACCACGGGTCCTTCCGAAAGGAGGGTACGGCCTAGTAAGTTGTTAACCCCAGGTCGGGTGCACGCCACCCAGATAACTACGATGAAGGTTGTAGCCTGTCATCGGGTCAGGGGCATGGGTGTTACCGGTTGTAGCCGAGAGGGGGGCACCCCTTGTAATCCGCGCGTTTAATAGTGATCCCATGCTTTTCGGAGGTTGTAGCCTCCCTGACTTAAGGTTTCTGGAGCGATGTTTTGGGTGAGTCCTGGCATCCGGTCGGTGTGTACTCGTCAGGCGTGTTTTCAACCCAAAGTCCGTATTGGGTATTAGTCAGTGCACGGTACTGTCTAAGGAAATCCCATACGCGTGGGTAAAGAGTACGCCCTCTGCAGAGTTATATCTATTCGAATAGCCGCGTCCACGGTCAAGGATATAGTTGGGTGGGTCAAGTATCGGTCTCGGTGTCAGTCTCTGGAGGAAAATAATATACTTGAGCATGTTCATGTTTGCATGATGTTCTTGTTACAATCAATATTATCCTGAACTTATTTATGATGAAAATTATGCTTATGGACTAACCCTATGATTTTATTGTTACCTTCAAGAGTGTCTCAGGGGCTGGCTAGACTACCCCGGACACTCGCTTTTATTTTAAAGTCCTTTTGTGGCGTCCCTCGAGTGTCAGGCGGTTTATCACGCCACTACTCTTGTGGACACCCAACTGGCATTTCTTTTAAAGTCCTTTTGTGGCGTCCCTCGAGTGTCAGGCGGTTTATCACGCCACTACTCTTGTGGACACCCAACTGGCATTTCTTTTAAAAGTCCTTTTTGTGGCGTCCCTCGAGTGTCAGGCGGTTTATCACGCCACTACTCTTGTGGACACCCGACTGGCATTTCTTTTCAAGTCCTACCGTGATGTCACTTGACATCCGACCGGCATTCCTTTTATCTTTTTATATTATTGTGACTAATATTTATTTTTGTACTAACCATGTTTCACCATGCCAAGTCTTGATAATTGTTGCACGCATATAGTATATTTACCATGGCATTCGCATTCGGTATACCTTATGTTCATAATGTTTGCGAGTACATTCAAAGTACTCACTGGCTTGTCCCTGGCTATTTACTTGGCCAGACTTGGAGGAGGACGAGCTATTGGAGGAGAATTGCGCTAGCGAGGCCGACGCTTAGAAGGTTCCCAGTCAGCACACCTGTGTCTTGGAGTCTATCACTTGTATCATCCGTCAAGCTTCCGCCACACCAATAAAATAGTCAAGCCTCACACTGACGCTTGACTATATGCTAGTATATCAGTGTTGAGTTCCACCACCCACTGTCATATTCCGCCACCCTAGTGCGTTGAGTTGTTGTAATAAATTGTTGAGTCACCCTGACTCAACCCTGTGTAATATTATTGTACTGGTTATCTATATCAAGGTTGTCCACTGGTTGTGCTTGGGAGCCAGTGTGACTTAAGGCTATTCTGTGATTTATTTCCCAGAAGTGAGCCTGACAAAACCGTTGCGTAATCCTTGCATATATCTTCCGGTTTATACTGTTGTACTCGAATAACCCGGTTTTACACTTTATCCTTTCAGCACTTGCTCTTCTGCTGTCATGGCCAAACAATTCGTGTCTTGCAATTGGGTTCCTTCCGTTATTACGGAAGACGATTTAGCCAAAGCTGTGTCAATTGGCACTTTAGGCCCTCAATCCGTTTTAAAGTGGCGAGCTCCAGGAGGCGAGTGTCCTCCCACTCCCGAAGAGGGGGAGGTTATTGTCTTCTTTGACCATATTGCTCGGGGCTTTACTCCTCCCGGTTCGAAGTTTTTCCGGGATGTACTTGCTGCCTTCCAGCTTCATCCTCAGGACATAGGTCCCAACTCTGTTTCCAACATCTGTGATTTCCAAGTTTTTTCTGAGGTGTATTTGCAAGAAGAACCGTCAGTTGACCTGTTTCGGGATTTCTTCCACCTAAACCGGCGGACTGAATTTACTAGTGGACCGCATCAAGAACTAGGCGGGGTCAGTATTCAGAAAAGGAAAGATCTTTCCTCATGCCGCTCTTCACACACATCCCAAGGACTGGAATAAATATTGGTTTTATTGTATTGATACTTCACCTGCGGGGGAAAACCCATTGCCGGGTTATCGCGAGCACCGTCTTCCGGAGGATCACCCTCTGCCGCAACGCCTCATCTCCTCAGAGCGGCCCCGGTTTGCCTCTCAACTTTCCAAGTTAAAGGCCTTTATGGCTAATGGTTTAACCGGCGTGGATTTCATGCGATGCTGGCTCTCTTGGAGTATCCTTCCTCTGAGCCGGCGCACAAGCTTGATGTGTCAATACTCTGGTAAATGGGATGACCCTCAACGTTTTACTAAGGAGAAACTTTCTGAGTCAGAAGTCACCGAGTCCGCCAAGAAAATGCTTAACATCACTTTAGAAGAATGTAGCCAAACCGGACTGGCTCCATACTACAAGAAAAATAAGCTGCCTGCGGTATGTCTTACTTTCTTTCTTATGCTTGTAATCCGTTCCTTTAAATGGTTCTTTCAATTTATCTTTTACCTTTTTGAACAGGCCAATGATCCTTTCTGGAAAAGGAAGCCTCAGGAAAAGGCCGGAAAACTGCCACGCCGGAATACCTTTGCCTCCAAGAAGAGGAAAGCAGTCGGTGGCTCCAGTTCTCACGTTGAGGACGACGATCCGGACTCTGAGTTATGAATTAATCCGGCTTTACCTTGCTCACTTTTACTCATATCTGTATCTAATGATAACTTTTCACAGGAGTTGGCTGAAGGAGATAAACCGGCCGAAGTTGAGGTAACTATCCTTTCTTCCGATTCAGAACCACTTCCACAAAAAAGTCGTCGGACAGTCCGGAAATATCAGTTTTCTCACCCATATGCTCAATTGGATCCTAATTTTCTTTTGAAGAAATAGCAACATGAAGCTCTTCGCCGGACCACTCGCCACAGCGGCCTTGCTGTGGAATCATCCGGAATATCTCTTACTCCGGCCCGGAAGCGCCGCTCTGAGGTTATACTCTCTCCAACCCTTCTTCATCCCAAGGCCGGGCTTATACGCAAACCTCTTAAACCGTCTGACCCTAATTATCAGGAGACTCCGTTATCTTCTTCCGATGAATCAACTGCCACACAGCTTCCACCCCTAAAAACCGTCCCAGGGTAAGTCTTTAAATTTATCCGGTTTATGATTGCACTTTGTCTTATAGCTCTAACTTGTTTTTCCAACTTCCTTCAGCAAGCCAAAGCCTAGCAAAAAACAAAAGGTCAACCAGCCAACTGCTGAGACTGCCGTTGATGATCCGATGGCTGATCCGGACTTAGCTATTCCTCCGGAAGGTGAACCTACAATTCCACTTGAAGATCCTGCTACTGCCGATCACACTACTATGCCTGAGAATCCCAATACTCAGGATGTTCGTGAACCGGCAAGTCCTGCCCGGGCCAATTCTCCTCAGACCAATCCGGCTCCTCCCAGTCCGGTTCACACTGCAACCCCACCACCAACAACTGCTTCTCCGGAGGTGGAAATAACTCACACAGCTTATACCGCTCCTGCTGAGCCCACTGTCTTAGCCAAACATACGGCTAAAGCGGAGAAGCTGCACAAAGAAAAGGGTAAATGGAGTACTGAATTGTCCAGCTTTGCTGATATGAGTGCCCAGGAACTCTATTCCGGGTACTTGAACCGTCTCCACACTGGTCGAGATTATGAAGCAGGCTTGATTAACATGATGAAGGACAATTATGAGGTAATCCCTTGCATCTTCTTTTGAATTTCAATGCCCTTCTGTCTATAACATATCAGCCCCCAAGTTCCGGTTTAGCTATGTTTAGAAGATGAACCGGTACTTCCTGATGAATCAAATGATCTTACATTAGCCCCCAAGTGCCAGGGGCATAACTCGGTTTATGTGCCTGGGACTTGACTTTTCCCTCAATACTTCAATTATCCATTAGTCCCCAAGTGTCAAGCAGACAACTTGTTTGTGTGCTTGAGACTTTTTCTTTGAATTACTTCTGATTATTGCTTCAACTGCCCATTAGCCCCCAAGTGTCAAGTAGACAACTTGTTTGTGTGCTTGAGACTTTTGTCTTTAAATTACTTCTGATTATTGCTTCAACTGCCCATTAGCCCCCAAGTGTCAAGTAGACAACTTGTTTGTGTGCTTGAGACTTTTGTCTTTAAATTACTTCCGCTTACCACTTGATCTTCCTTGTAGGCTGATTTAAACCGGAGGGACGAAGAAATCAGTGAACTCCGGAGCAGACTTGCTGAAACGGAGGTTGCTGCTTCTATGGCCAAGAAAGATTTGAAGCTGAGTTTAAAGACTTCTGAACAGCTGAAGAAATTCTTTGAAGAAGAGTGGACCGCCTTTGAGGTTCAAAAGAAAGATCTGGAGAAAAGGGCCAAGGATGCTGAAGAAGCTCTTAATCCGATGACTGAAGAGTTATCCGGTTTAAAGCGGCAAATAGAGTTGATGACTTCTGCAATCTTCGGTAAGTATTTAATCTGTATTCCTGCTTTCATCCTTGCAATCTTCTATCCGTGCCGGTTTAATTGTGATAATCATATGCAGGGCGCCGTGTCACCCATCTTGGGGGTGACTTACGGAAAAAACTCAAGGCATGTTATACTTTGGTCGAGCAGCTGTATTCCGGCGCTCAAAGGATCATAAGTGCAACATCATTCAATAAACCGGCCCCTACTACCATTCAAGGCACATTGCAAGAGTTGTCTGTCTTGCCGGTGCGTTTGTGTAGGATCGAAAGTATGTCTAGAGGGGGGGTGATTAGACTACTTGTAAGTATAAAAATTCTGCCTTTTGACAAAGAACAGTTTTTGGCAGATTCACAGTTTTGATCAAGTCAAGCATCACTCTACACATGCAATTCTAGAGTATAGGCAGCGGAAAGTAAATTGCACATGTAGTAAAAAGAGGTGGAGAAGAGCAAACGCAATTTTGGAGACGCGGTGATTTTTCCCGTGGTTCCGATAGGTGGCGCTATCGTACCTCCACGTTGATGGAGACTTCAACCCACAGAGGGTAACGGCTGCGAGAGTCCACGGAGGGCTCCACCCACGAAGGGTCCACGAAGAAGCAACCTTGTCTATTCCATCATGGCCTACGCCCACGGAGGGCTAGCCTTACTCGGGGTAGATCTTCACGAAGTAGGCGATCTCCTTGCCCTTACAAACTTCTTGGTTCAACTCCACATCTCGACGACGGAGGCTCCCAAGCGACACCTAACCAATCTAGGAGGCACCACCCTCCAAAAGGTAATAGATGTTGTAGATGATGATGAACTCCTTGCTCTTGTGCTTCAAATGATAATCTCCCCAACACTCAACTCTCCTCACTGATTTGGCTGTGGTGGAAGAAAGGATTGAGTGGAAAGCAACTTGGGAAGGCTAGAGATCAAGCTTCATATGGTGGGAGTGGAGCAACTTGATCTCAACACAAGGGTAGGTAGTTCTCTTCTCAGAAATGTAAGGTAGGAGTGGTAGTTCTTTCTGATGGCTCTCTCCACGAATGAAGAGGGGGTGGAGGGGTATAAATAGCCTCCACACAAAATCCAACCGTTACACACATTTGAGCAATCTCGGTGGGACCGAAGTGGACAACTCGGTGAGACCGATAGTTCAAATAATGTGAACGTTGGGGTTTTCGGTGGGACCGAATATACAATCTCGGTTAGTCTGATTCGTGCAATGACAAGAGCATGCCAGTTTCGGTGGGACCGACTTCATCATCTCGGTGACACCGATTTGATGACAGAAGGTTACAGAACCTTGGCAACTCATGTTTCGGTGAGACCGAGTTCAGAATCGGAAAATCCGAGTTTACTAGGGTTTGGCTTATGGCTGAGGTGGTTCATCTTGGTGTGATTGAGTTTGGAATATCGGTGGGACCGAGATTACTTATGAGTGTATATGGCAGTGAAAGTTGCTGATAGTTTAGGAGATGTATCACTAAGCACTTGAGCAACCAGATCATCATCATAACCTCATCCCCTTTTAATAGTATTGGCTTTTCCTATGGACTCAATGTGATCTTGGATCACTAAACCAAAAATGGAGTCTTGAGCTTTTGCCAATGCTTGCCTTAGCATTTTGAGGGGTCCACTTCTTCAGTCCTTGCCATACCCATATCACTGAACTTATCTGAAATGATTCTCAAGTAACTATTAGTTCAATGATATATGTGTTGTTATTAATTACCAAAACCACCCGGGGATTAGTTGCACTTTCAATCTCCCCCTTTTTGGTAATTGATGACAACATATAGATCAAAGCTTCGACAACGGATATAATCAATGAATAATATCGTCGCTTTGAGAAGTATGTGATAAGCAAGAGCTCCCCCTAAATTTGTGCATTATTTAAGATTTGCGTTTGAATGCAAATGCACAATCGATTAGGATCATGGGTCACTCTTCCATGTCACATACATCTTGGTGGAGCGCACAAAATGATAAGAATGAACAGCATGCACCCAATCACCAAGACATGAGTAAATAGTCATACGAGATAGGAATGGCATATGATAAGCATTAAGCACACATTAAAGCATAGTACGACCAAGCACTCATTATGGTAGCATCAAACGGAGTATCAAGCACACTGAATGTCTCGAAAACCAAAAGTATCTCAAAGAAACCGCAAAAGAATGAAAGAGTAAAAGCGCAAAGACAACAGCACTCTCTCTCTCGAAGCCCTATGATCTATACAATTTCTCCCCCTTTGGCAACAGGTTACCAAAAAGTTCGAAAAAGCATAGAGCTAAGCGTCACTGTGGACTCTGCTGGCGGCTCCCGTCTGGGTTGATGTCGGAGTGGATATGACAGCATCGGCGAAGACTTCAGCTGATGTCTGTGCTGGAGGAGTGGACACTGGAGCTAGAGCTGGAGAAACTGCTGGAACTGTGGGAGGTGCTGAAGCTGTAGTCCTGGTGTCAGTTACTGGAATAGCAGCTGATCGGGATCCTCTGGGAACCGGAGCAGTCTGTCGATGAGAGTCCTGGACTAAGTCATCCTGCAACTCACGCATAAGCTCTGCCTTGTCCTGCTTTGCTTCCTCAATGTCTGCCTCGAGCTTGTTGACGGTCACTTGTACTTCAGTCAGCTTCACGTCCAGAGCGTGGATCTTCTCGTCAACAATCCTCTCTAAGCTCTCCTGAGACTGTTCAATGCTGGCCAGGCGTTGTTCAATCCTTTGAGTAGCTTCAAGAATTTGCTCTCCGAAACTCTTTGGTTTAGCTGCTGCTGCTGCTGCTTTGTCAGCTTTGGCTTTCTTAGTAGCTGCGATCTTGGCTTGACCTTCAACAGATGTCGGATCCTCCTCATCCATCACAACAACATTGTCTTCATGCTCTGGCTGCAACGGTAAATGTTTTCTATCCAACAAGAATGTGCCCGTGCCAAACTTGGCATGATAAGCATCTGAATCTGCGGGGCAAATCCACATGACCTTTTCTGGTCAGCTGCAGTCCTCTTAATGGTCTCTACCATCAAGTCCATCACCTTGAAAGGTGCTTTCTCATCAAGTATATGCAGCATGTTGATAGAGTATCCTCTGATCATGCGATGATCTCCAGATTTGGGCATCAAGGTATGCCTCAAAATGGTATTAGTGGTAGGTAAGCCTGCCTGGAGATGGTAGAGTGAGCCGAGCTTCCAAATTTCCAAATCCTCTGCTGGAACCTCTTTGTACATGTTTTTCATGGATTCATGATTCTTCTTTGGAATCCCATATACATCAATATCATCTTCTCGTTGCACTGGAGCATTCAGAATTTCTGCCCATTCTTCAACAGAAGAAGAAAACCTTTGACCTTCAGTCATCCACGTAATCTTTCCATCAGGGTAGAAGTGAGCTGTGGCATAAAATTGCATTATCATCTCATCGTTCCAACTGGTCAATTTCTGACCTACAAAATCTGCAACTCCACATGCAGTGAAACTTTCATGCACATGTGGAAAGAAATCTCTGTGCTCTTCGCTGTCAATGTACTTCCAGTCAACATATCTGGTGTCTGCGACTATGGGCTTCTTGTCCATCAGCACGGTCTCATAGAAGTCCTGCTGCTCTCTGGTGTGAAATCTGGGATCTACAGCAGTTCTTCTCCTCACGGCATATGGGTCAGTTTGTCTCCATAACCTGAGACCTCTATCTTTCCTTGCCTTCATATCCTCGGCTTGAGGGTGAGCATCATTATGGAGTGGCAGTTTTGGACGAAGTTTCAGCAAAACTTGTCCTTCATCGTCAGACTCAGCTGGTGGCACATCATCCTTGTTCTTTTCAGACGCTGGAATGTTTCTGATGGTCCTCTTGGGCTTGGCAGCAAGCTTTGCTGGAGCTGCCTTAGCTGGAGCAGATTTCTTGGGCTTTGATGTGGCTCCAGCCTTAATGGCATCACCCATGAGCTTCGGCTTCTGAGGAGGAGGCTGGGGTGCTTCCTCATCCTCATCCTCTACTGCTGCATCTGCATGAGAATCAATATACATATCTGCTCTAGCTTCTGACACATGCACTACCCTTTTTCTTTTGGTGGTTTTCTTCACTTTGCTTGCAGCTGCCTCTCCCAAATTCAGCTTCTTAGCAACAGTTGACTGCTTGACTTTGCTGGTGCCCTTCTTAGATTGTTGACCTTGTTGCTCTTTGGCAACAACCTTCCTTTTAGGCTTTGAGGTCACCTCTTCCTCAACAACAAAATCTGAATCCTCATCATCTGAATTCTTCTCCTTTCTAGCTCTGGTGGCTGCAGGAGGCATGCCACTTGGTGTACTCCTCTCACCATCATCAGATGAGCTACTAGGATCAGGACTAGTGTCTGCCTCTGGAATGTCTGCAATGGGTGTCTCTGACCTGTTCTCACTGTCACTGGTATCTGACATGGCTGACAACCTGTGAATAGATAAGGTATAGGCAGAGAAGAAGAGTCATCACAAACTGCAGAAGTTTTTGCAAAAAAAATGAGTTCAAATTCTAGTATTAAGTTTTCACAGAAGACATTTCGGTCAGACCGAGTTTAAGTTTCGGTGAATCCGAAGTGTTAAACAGGAGCTTGGCACACCACTTTCGGTTTGACCGAAGTGGGTTTCGGTCCTGCCGAAAACACTAGGGTTTCACAAAATCTTCATTTCGGTCACACCGATTTTGCACAACTCGGTTGGACCGAAGGGTGCAGTGCAATGGCCATAGGCCAAATCGGTCATACCGAAAATATAAAATCGGTCTCACCGAGATGTGTTCCGTGGAAACCTAACCCTAAAATTTTTACTCGAATCTAGTTCAAACGAACCAATCTGGTGTACAGGAGGATTTCAATCGTGGCAAGATACTAGGCAATCCAAACGTGCATTGAATCGGAGATGGGAGCACGAGTGGGATCAAAACTCACCCTAACTTGGTGGAGTTTTTCTACGGCGGCAACGGCGCGGAGGAGATGGCCGTTGACGGCGACGGAGACCTGCGGCGAGGGCGCACAGGCGACGACGGCGACGATCCGGAGACCAAGGCGACGACAGCAAGGGATGTGGGGGTGAAACGTTTGAAGGAGGAATCAACGCGCGCGGCCCTTGGAATATATACCCCTTTGCTGTCGGTGGGACCGAGTTGTAAAACTCGGTGGCACTGAGATGGATAACTGCTTGGCAGTTATGCACTTCGGTCACGTCGAAAATCACAACTCGGTTTCACCGAGATGAAAACCTAGATCAGTCTAAATGCTTTCAGTTCGACCGAGTTCGAGTGAGTTGGTCTGACCGAAATTAATTAGAAGGTTTTGGAGATTAGTCCTTGACGGATCGGTGGCTCCGAGTGCTCCTCACCCGGAGGGTCCGAAAATGACTTGTTCAAAGTTTGTGATGTAAGCATGAATAGAATTTGAGACAAGAAAGCATAGATAGCTAGGGGAGGTACTTAGGCATTCTTGTCCATCCATTTGGTCAGAAAAATCAAAACGACCAAAACAACAAATGGATGTCCTCGAATGGATAAAATCATGCATCCAACATGCTCACACAATAAGATAGCAAATGAAATATGTGTCAAACATGCACAACCAAAACTCTAGCAACTAACACACAATTTGTCGATGACTAGGTCATCTTTATATGAGTATTTTGACTTAGGAGCCAAATGAGAACATTTGATCATAGGTCATACTCATCGTTTAAGCACAAGTGGGGTTACCACTTTTACATAAAGCATTGATGTGTTCACATCATTTGAAGATGCTTTAGCTCAATTTTTTTTTTAGAGCAAAGCTCCCCCTAGATGTGAGAACCCCTTTTTAAAGGGTCAAACTAACCTTGGGTTGTCGTAGAAGATTTCATGTAGATGTTGAAGATGTGGATGCTCAATGTTGATGGAGATCATCAAGAGTTGGGAGCTGTCCTTTGGATTCGGGCACTTTCAATACCTACATGGGTTAGTCCTACAAGGAACAAACACGGATATCCATGGACATAGATTGACGTTCACAATAGATGATGTCCATGAAAGCAATGATTACCTTGTCCCTTGACTTACCAACAAGAGGGTTTGTGACTCCATGAACTAGTGCACGATATGGAAGTTGATTGCACAAGTTTTTTGCCAAAATGAATGTGAGTGAAGTATGTTGGCGGAGTCACCCTCAAGAACTTTCTAGTTCTTCTTCTTCGGGATCCACATCATCTTGATGGGAATCCTTGGGGTTGTAGTTGAGCTTGACGAAGTAGAACTTGACGTTTCCTTGGGAACCCACTTGACCATGGCTTGAGGTGCTTCAACGAATGCATCAATCTCCTGTTGAAGCTTGTCCTTGGCTTTTAGCTTATGGTCTTGTGGTGGAAGTGTAGGATCGAAGAAGTAGGTCTAGAGGGGGGGTGATTAGACTACTTGACAATATAAAAAATCTGCCTTTTGGTTGTGCACAGTTTTAGGCAGTTTTGCAATTAAGATCAAGTCAAGTAACATACTACACATGCAATTCTAGAGTATGGGCAGCGGAAAGTAAATTGCATATATAGTAAATGGAAGTGGAGAAGATCAAACGCAGTTTGGTGACACGGAGATTTTTGTCGTGGTTCCGATAGGTGGTGCTATCGTACATCCACGTTGATGGAGACTTCAACCCACGGAGGGTAACGGCTGCGCGAGTCCACGGAGGGCTCCACCCACGAAGGGTCCACGAAGAAGCAACCTTGTCTATTCCATCACGGCCTACGCCCACGGAGGACTAGCCTTACTCGGGGTAGATCTTCACGAAGTAGGCGATCTCCTTGCCCTTACAAACTTCTTGGTTCAACTCCACATCTCAAAGACGGAGGCTCCCAAGCGACACCTAACCAATCTAGGAGGCACCACCCCCCAAAAGGTAATAGACGGTGTTGATGGTGATGAACTCCTTGCTCTTGTGCTTCAAATGATAATCTCCCCAACACTCAACTCTCCTCACTGATATGGCTGTGGTGGAAGAAAGATTTGAGTGGAAAGCAACTTGGGAAGGCTAGAGATCAAGTTTCATATGGTAGGAATGGAATGGCTTGATCTCAACACAAGGGTAGGTGGTTCACTTCTCAGAAAGTGTGTGGTAGAAGTGGTGGTACTTTATGATGGCTCTCCTCACGAATGAAGAGGGGGTGGAGGGGTATATATAGCCTCCACACAAAATCCAACCGTTACACACACATTTGACCAATCTCGGTCAGACCGAAATGAAAACTCGGTTAGACCGAAAGTTCAAATATAGTGAACGTTGGGATTTTCGGTGGGACCGAAAATACCATCTCGGTGAGACCGAAAGTGTATCTGATATGAACGTTGGAGATTTCGGTGAGACCGAGAAAGAAAACTCGGTTGGACCGATTTGAGAAAGAGTAGGAACATGCCAGAATCGGTTTGACCGAAAATGAATTATCGGTGCGACCGATTTGAGTCAAGGCAGAACCTTGCCCACTTCGGTGAGACCGATAATGCAAACTCGGAAATTCCGATATGATGTGAAGTGGTTACAGAAGGTTGGCAGTTCAGTTTCGGTGTGACCGATCTCAAACTCGGTAAGACCGATTTTTCTAGGGTTTGGAATATGGCAGAAGTGGTTCATCTCGGTGGGACTGATTTGAAAGAATCGGTGTGACCGAGATGTTAGGGTTTGTAGAAATAACTTCATCTCGGTGGGACTGAGTTGGTTTGACCGAGATTACTTATGGGTGTGTGTTAAGTAGTGAATAGTGCTGATAGTTGAGGGAGTTAGATCACCAAGCACTTGAGCAACAAGAACATTAACACAACCTCATCCCCTTTTAATAGTATTGGCTTTTCCTATGGACTCAATGTGATCTTTGATCACTAAACCAAAAATGGAGTCTTGAGCTTTTGCCAATGCTTGTCTTAGCACTTGAGGGGTCCACTTCTTCAGTCATCTTGCCATACCAATGTGATTGGGTTTCCTGAAACATACTTGATAAAAGTATTAGTCCAACCACAAAGTATGTTGTCATTAATTACCAAAACCACCCAGGGAGCAAATGTGCTTTCAGGAAGATCATCTTGAGCTTGTTCCACATTGGAAGAAGTAGGATCATACTTCTCCTTTTGAGAAACAAACTGTGGAGTAGGATATTGACCTTCTTCCCACTCAACACCTTCGGCGTTGAACTTTCGCTCAAAACCAATTCCTTGATTCTTCCGGTGCCTTCCTTGCTTGCGAACAATTTCCTCAAAGTTCTTGCTTCCGGCAAGGCTCTTGTAGACACCTTTCTCTATGATCCCTTTCAATAAATTATTCTCTTGCTCAAGTGTAACTTGGCTTGAAACATTGTTAGTGGAATCAAGAGAACTACTAGAAGCAACAACATTGGATTTAGCATGGTTATTGTTACTGCTAGAGGAAGAATTTTTCTTATGCTTGTCATGCTTAGTCTTAATGGGTGGCAAGAAATTAGACAAGAGAAGTCGTTTGGCAAGATATGAAGAACTCTTCTTTCGAAGATCGTCATTGATTGCTTTTAGAAACTCATGTTCTTGCTCTAGAGTGAGCTTCTCGAAGCGTAGCTTCTCATGAGATCTTAGGAGCTCTCTATGATCTTCTTGAGTTGTTTCATGAGCTAACTTAAGAGTGTTTAGTTCTTTAGTTAGACGCTCAATCTCCTTCATAGCATTGTCATTCGACTCTTCTCGACTATAAAGACTACTAGCATGTTCATCGTTACTAGGCTCACTGGATTTATCATGCAAGAGCTCATCTTCACCAAGCAAGTCATCCTCATAACTATTGAAGTCAATGAATTCAGGGTGTGATACCTTGGGGCCTTTAGCCATGAAGCATCTTCCAATTCCCTCATTTGGTGAATCAAATAAGTCGTAGGAGTTGGAGTTGGAGGATACGAGAGCAAGACCGGCAACACCTTCATCTTGACTGTAGTCGGAGTCGGAGTGATAGCTTCCATCGGATTGATTGTCGGAGTCGGAGCCAGAGACCCATTCACCTACATGAGCTTGATGTTTTCTTCTTGTGTAGCTCCTTGATGACTTGTCTTTCCTCTCCGAATCCTTGCTTCTCCGAGAGGGTCTTTGTTCATAACGATCATCTCTACTCCTTCTCTCTTTCCGAGGTGACTCATCTCTTGAACTTCTTCTTCTTGGAGATTCTTCTCTTCTCTTGTGGGGAGCCGTACACTCATTTGAGTAGTGTCCGGGTCTTCCACAATTGTAGCAGTTTTGATCACGACTAGAAGATCTCTTTTCATCATATGATCTAGACTTTGAGCTTCTCTCTTTGCCTCTATTCTTGTAGAATTTGTTTAAGTTCTTAACCATTAGGCTTATCTCTTCATTGGAAACTAACTTGTCACTTGAGGTTGTGGGAGCATCACTTGTAGCTTTGTAAGCACCACTCGACTTGTTGTGAAGCTCTTCCTTATCCTTAAGTGTCATCTCATGAGCAACAATTCTTCCAATGACTTCGGTTGGCTTGAGAGTCTTGTAGTTTGGCATCATTTGGATCAAAGTGCACACGGTGTCATACTTTCCATCCAAAGCTCTGAGAATCTTCTTGATGATGAATCGGTCGGTCATTTCTTCGCTTCCTAAGCCGGCAATCTCATTTGTGATGAGAGCAAGCCTAGAGTACATTTCAGCGACTCCTTCACCATCCTTCATCTTGAACTTGTCAAGTTGACCTTGAAGAATATCTAGCTTTGATTCCTTCACGGACTCGGTACCTTCGTGCATTTCAACCAAAGTATCCCAAATCTCTTTTGCATTCTCAAGACGGCTGATTTTGTTGAACTCCTCGGGACACAAGGCATTGAAGAGAATGTCACAAGCTTGAGCATTGTTTTGCAACATCCGCAATTCTTCAGGTGTAGCTTCGCGATCCGGAACTTTTCCTTCCTCGAAGAATTCACCTTGCATACCAACACAAATAATGTCCCATGCGGCTGGGTTATGACCAAGAATATGCATTTTCATTTTATGCTTCCAACTAGCAAAATTTGTACCATCAAAGTAAGGACCTCTACGAAAATTACCCTCACTAGACGCCATACTCTCCTAGGTTGTGAAACCAAGCTTATGGAGTCCAATGCAATGGAAACCCATACAATGGAGACCAAAGCTCTGATACCACTTGTAGGATCGAAAGTATGTCTAGAGGGGGGGTGATTAGACTACTTGTAAATATAAAAATTCTGCCTTTTGACAAAGAACAGTTTTTGGCAGATTCACAGTTCTGATCAAGTCAAGCATCACCCTACACATGCAATTCTAGAGTATAGGCAGCGGAAAGTAAATTGCACATGTAGTAAAAAGAGGTGGAGAAGAGCAAACGCAATTTTGGAGACGCGGTGATTTTTCCCGTGGTTCCGATAGGTGGCGCTATCGTACATCCACGTTGATGGAGACTTCAACCCACGGAGGGTAACGGCTGCGAGAGTCCACGGAGGGCTCCACCCACGAAGGGTCCACGAAGAAGCAACCTTGTCTATTCCATCATGGCCTATGCCCACGGAGGGCTAGCCTTACTCGGGGTAGATCTTCACGAAGTAGGCGATCTCCTTGCCCTTACAAACTTCTTGGTTCAACTCCACATCTCGACGACGGAGGCTCCCAAGCGACACCTAACCAATCTAGGAGGCACCACCCTCCAAAAGGTAATAGATGTTGTAGATGATGATGAACTCCTTGCTCTTGTGCTTCAAATGATAATCTCCCCAACACTCAACTCTCCTCACTGATTTGGCTGTGGTGGAAGAAAGGATTGAGTGGAAAGCAACTTGGGAAGGCTAGAGATCAAGCTTCATATGGTGGGAGTGGAGCAACTTGATCTCAACACAAGGGTAGGTAGTTCTCTTCTCAGAAATGTAAGGTAGGAGTGGTAGTTCTTTTTGATGGCTCTCTCCACAAATGAAGAGGGGGTGGAGGGGTATAAATAGCCTCCACACAAAATCCAACCGTTACACACATTTGAGCAATCTCGGTGGGACCGAAGTGGACAACTCGGTGAGACCGATAGTTCAAATAATGTGAACGTTGGGGTTTTCGGTGGGACCGAATATACAATCTCGGTTAGTCCGATTCGTGCAATGACAAGAGCATGCCAGTTTCGGTGGGACCGACTTCATCATCTCGGTGACACCGATTTGATGACAGAAGGTTAGAGAACCTTGGCAACTCATGTTTCGGTGAGACCAAGTTCAGAATCGGAAAATCCGAGTTTACTAGGGTTTGGCTTATGGCTGAGGTGGTTCATCTCGGTGTGACTGAGTTTGGAATATCGGTGGGACCGAGATTACTTATGAGTGTATATGGCAGTGAAAGTTGCTGATAGTTTAGGAGATGTATCACTAAGCACTTGAGCAACCAGATCATCATCATAACCTCATCCCCTTTTAATAGTATTGGATTTTCCTATGGACTCAATGTGATCTTGGATCACTAAACCAAAAATGGAGTCTTGAGCTTTTGCCAATGCTTGCCTTAGCATTTTGAGGGGTCCACTTCTTCAGTCCTTGCCATACCCATATCACTGAACTTCTCTGAAATGATTCTCAAGTAACTATTAGTTCAATGATATATATGTTGTTATTAATTACCAAAACCACCCGGGGATTAGTTGCACTTTCAGTTTTGAGGAAGTTAAGAAGTTTGCCGCTCGAGCCGGTTCCCTCGTGGCGCTTACCAGAGCGAAGGCGTGGGTTCCGGACTTTGATCCGGAAGAAGCCTTTAATGGGTATCCAAATACCAAAGAAGACGGATCGGCTTTCACCGCAAAGGATCTCCATGTATTGACGAAGGAGATGCATCCTCTGGCCAGCAAACTTGTGGCCGAATCAGATTTATCCAGGTATCATCCGGGATATGACTTGCAAAACGAGCGGGTGGAGCGACCGGTTTATGATACCGTCAATCTAATCCCCCCAGTGCGCCCTCATACCTTCGCTCCAGATATCGATCCGTCTGAACTCATCAACGAAGAAATGTACTTTCGTACTTTAATGAAAATCGACTGGTGCGTCCCTGACTTCCAGACGCTTCAAGAAGAGGAGGAGACTCCGGATCAAGTTGATGCCCAGCCGTCTCAGCAGGAGGGAGCGTAGCTCATAGCATATCTTTGTAGTTGTAGCCTCATTTTGCCGAACAATTTTTTAATCCGCCAGGCTTGCTATGCCTTGTAATAGGATAGCTGAAAACATTTGTCTGCGTTGATCCGGATATTTCGACTTTTGTTTTGATATTGCCAATTTGGTCTGATATGGATTATCTTATATATCATCTGTTCCTGCATAGATAATGAAGATATGTCCTAACGGTTTTACCGTTCGACCCATTAAATTGTTCTCACAACATATCAAACAAGTGTATGCTTATATCAAAAATAACTTTATACCTGAGATCAAGTATACTTGATACTCTTAATCCGGCGAATTTTGCCTCTTTGAAGGGAGTCTTTTGATAGACCCATTAATAATCCCTGGTCTTATAGAAGCTCATGATTGTTCCGGGCTATGATGAACACCGGATTAACTCTTGCTGGTGTTTTATAACCCAGACTTTTTACTCATGCTGGTGCTCATGACCCAGATCTTTAACTTTGTATATGTGTGGTCAATTTCTTGAATTGTCCCACTCCGGATTAAAAAACCATAACACATAAAGATCGGAAATGCAAATTTGCAAATAAAACCGTGTAGTAGAGGGCCTCCATGGTTCCATGAAACCATGGGTAAACTTTGAGCCAATCACTGGATGGTTGTCGCCTGTCCAGAGGGCCTCCATGGTTCCATGAAACCATGGGTAAAACTTTAAGCCAATCACTGGATGGCTGTCGCCTGTCCAGAGGGCCTCCATGGTTCCATGAAACCATGGGTAAATCATAAGCCAATCACTCGATGGTTGTC
>LR738710.1:265061046-265146115 GCA_902687465.1 Secale cereale | reverse complement strand
CAGAGGGCCTCCATGGTTCCATGAAACCATGGGTAAATCATAAGCCAATCACTGGATGACTGTCGCCTGTCCAGAGGGCCTCCATGGTTCCATGAAACCATGGGTAAATCATAAGCCAATCACTGGATGGCTGTCGCCTATCCAGAGGGCCTCCATGGTTCCATGAAACCATGGGTAAATCATAAGCCAATCACTGGATGGCTGTCGCCTGTCCAGAGGGCCTCCATGGTTCCATGAAACCATGGGTAAATCATAAGCCAATCACTGGATGGTTGTCGCTTGTCCAGAGGGCCTCCATGGTTCCATAGAACCATGGGTGAATCTCGAACCAATCACTGGACGGATTACCATCCAGAGGGTTTCCATGAAGCGTCCTCTTTGAGCCGGATGTGACCTTACGCTCTTCAGGGAGTTTTATTGCTTCTAAGTATATATTCTGCAAAATCAGCTTTAAACTGGTCGATATGTTTGAAATATGACAGATGATAATATATATATGGTTGTCCTCATAAAATATATGTGTTGGAAAAAAGGCTGAGCCCCCGATTTACCGAGGGTGCCGGTTTATTCATTAATCATAATATATACATAGGATACAGTGGAGCTCATGGCTCAGGTATAATAGGGCCGTAAGAGGGCGATGTTCCACGGCCTCTTTGTCTCCTCTTCCGATGTCCGTGAGTCCTTGTGTTCTCGAACGTCCACCAGGTAGTATGAACCGTTGTGCAGATTCTTGCTGACCACAAAGGGCCCTTCCCAAGGCGGGGATAACTTGTGCATATCTGTTTGGTCTTAGATGAGCCGGAGTACTAAATCTCCCTCCTGGAATGTCCTGCTCTTGACCCGGCAGCTGTGATACCTGCGCAAGTCTTGTTGATAAATCGCAGACCGTGTTGCTGCTATATCACGCTCTTCATCCAGCCGGTCTAAACTGTCCTGTCTCGCCTGCTCGTTGGCCGCTTCAACATAGGCTATCACCCTTGGTGAGTCATGACGGATATCACTTGGAAGGACCGCTTCAACACCGTACACCATAAAGAAAGGTGTATAACCTGTGGACCAGTTTAGCGTAGTATTGATACTCCAAAGGACAGATGGTAACTCCTCAACCCAACATCCTGGGGTTCTTTGCAAGGGAGTCATAAGCCGGGGCTTGATACCTCGCAAAATCTCCTGGTTTGCTCTTTCAGCTTGACCATTGGTTTGAGGGTGGGCCACAGAAGATACATCTAGGCGAATATGTTCTCGTTGACAAAATTCTTCCATCTCACCCTTAGATAAATTGGTGCCGTTGTCTGTGATGATGCTGTGTGGAAAGCCAAACCGGAAAATTACCTTTTTGATGAATTTGACCGCTGTGGCTGCATCACACTTGCTCACAGGCTCTACCTCAATCCACTTTGTAAATTTATCCACCGCCACGAGTAGATGAATTTTCTGATCTTGGGATCACTTAAAGGGTCCAACCATATCAAGCCCCCAAGTCGCAAACGGCCAGGTTATTGGTATCATCCGGAGCTCTTGTGCCGGAACAAGAGCCCGTCGCGAAAACTTCTGACAAGCATCACACTTCCGGACTAGATCCGCCGCATCAGCATGAGCTGTTAACCAATAGAAACCATGTCGAAAAGCCTTAGCCACCAATGATTTTGAACCGGCATGATGACCACAATCCCCTTCATGGATCTCGCGAAGAATCTCACAACCTTCCTCGGCTGATACACACCGCTGAAATGCTCCAGAGACGCTGCGATGATGAAGTTCCCCATTTGCAATTGTCATGGACTTAGAATGCCGGACTATCTGTCGTGCCTCTATTTCATCATCCGGCAGCTCTCCTCGGCTCAGATACGCCAAATAGGGCAGCGTCCAATCCGGAATAACATGAAGTGCTGCAACTAACTGTGCCTCCGGATCAGGGACAGCCAGGTCTTCCTCGGATGGTACTTGTACTGATGGACTATGCAGCTCATCCAAAAAAGTATTTGGTGGTACCGGTTTACGTTGAGAACCCAGTCGGCTTAAAGCATCAGCCGCTTCATTCCTTCACTGGTCTATGTGGTCCACTTGATACCCTTTGAAATATCCAGCCACTGCTTCTACTTCTCGTCTGAAGCTGCCATGTGAGGATCTCTTGAATCCCACTTGCCTGAAACTTGTTGTGCCACCAGATCTGAATCGCCAAAGCACTTGACCCGGCTCAAGTTCATCTCCTTTGCCATCCGTAAGCCATGAAGTAACGCTTCATACTCCGCTGCATTATTAGTACAAGGAAATAATAAACGGAGGACGTAACAAAACTTATCACCTCGCGGGGAAGTTAAAACAACTCCAGCCCCCGAGCCTTCTAACTCTCTTGAACCGTCAAAGTGAATCGTCCAGTAAGTAAGATCCGGCTTCTCCTCTGGTGTTTGTAATTCTGTCCAATCATTGATGAAATCCACCAATGCCTGAGATTTTATAGCGGTGCGTGGCACATATCTCAACTCATGTGGGCTGAGCTCAATGGCCCATTTCGCCACTCTACCCGTAGCTTCTCTGTTCTGGATTATGTCCCCCAATGGTGCTGAACTAACCATAGTTATCGGATGACCCTGGAAATAGTGCTTCAACTTCCGGTTTGCCATGAACACACCATACACCAGCTTCTGCCAATGTGGGTACCTCTGCTTAGACTCAATGAGTACCTCACTCACGTAGTAAACCGGATGCTGAACTGGATATTCTTTCCCTGCTTCCTTGCATTCCACCACGATCGCCACACTAACTGCTCGTGCGTTGGCGGCGACGTATAACAGCAAAGGTTCGTTATCAACAGGGGCAGCCAGGACCGGTGGCCTTGCCAGCTGTCGCTTCAAATCCTCAAACGCAGCATTTGCTTCATCACTCCATATAAACTGATCCGTCTTTCTCAGCATCTGATAAAGCGGAATCGCCTTCTCCCCCAAACGGCTAATAAACCGGCTCAATGCTGTGATCCGGCCAGCGATACGCTGAACATCATTAATGCAAACCGGTTTTGTTAAAGATGTGATTGCCTTGATCTTCTCCGGATTAGCTTATATTCCTCTGTTTGACACCAAAAACCCCAGGAGCTTGCCTGCCGGAACACCGAAAGCACACTTCTCCGGATTAAGCATCATCTTATAGGCCCGAAGATTGTCGAAGGTCTCCTTGAGATCCTCTATCAGTGTCTCTTCCTTCCTTGACTTCACCACGATATCATCCACATATGCATGAACATTTCTTCCTATCTGCCCCTTAAGACAGTTCTGCACGCAACGCTGATAAGTTGCTTGGGCACTCTTGAGCCCAAAAGGCATAGATACATAGCAAAAGGCACCAAAAGGAGTTATGAAAGCTATCTTCTCTTGGTCCTTAACTGCCATCTTGATCTGGTGATATCCCGAGTATGCATCCAAAAAACTTAGCCGCTCACATCCCGCTGTGGCATCGATGATCTGATCAATGCGAGGGAGAGCAAAAGGATCTGTTGGATAAGCTTTATTGAGGTCTGTATAGTCCACACACATTCTCCATTTTCCATTCTACTTTAGCACCAGCACCGGATTAGCTAACCACTCTGGGTGAAAAACTTCCACTATGAACCCTGCAGCCAAAAGTCTAGCCACCTCCTCTCCTATAGCCTTGCGCCTCTCTTCGTTGAAGCGGCGCAGATACTGCTTGACCGGTTTAAACTTCGGATCAATATTAAGACTGTGCTCAGCGAGTTCCCTCGGTATACCTGGCATGTCAGAAGGTTTCCATGCGAAGATATCCCGGTTCTCACGGATGAACTCGATGAGCGCGCTTTCCTATTTGGGATCAAGGTTAGCGCTGATCGTGAACTGCTTGGATGAATCGCTCGGTACAAAATCAACTTGCTTGGTCTCCTCTGCCGATTTAAATTTCAGCGCCGGATCATGCTGTGTAGTTGGCTTCTTCAACGGGGTCATATCTGCCGGATCAACATTATCCTTATAAAATTTTAACTCCTCGGTAGCACATACTGCCTCCGCGTAAGCAGCGTCTCCCTCTTCACACTCCAACGCAACCTTGCGACTTCCGTGAACCGTGATTGTGCCCTTGTGACCCGGCATCTTGAGCTGCAGGTAAACATAACACGGTCTGGCCATAAACTTGGCATAAACCGTCCTCCCAAATAGAGCGTGATAAGGGCTCCGGATCTTGACGACTTCGAAAGTTATCATCTCTGACCTGGAATCATGCTCATCTCCAAAGGTAACTTCTAAGTCAATTTTCCCAACTGGATAAGATGACTTCCCTGGGACCACCCCGTGGAACACCGTGTTTGACTACCTCAGCTTCTTATCCGTCAAGCCCATTCGACGGAAGGTCTTGTAATACAAGATATTGATGCTGCTGCCGCCGTCCATAAGAACTTTAGTGAACTTATAACCTCCCACCTGTGGTGCCACCACCAAGGCCAAATGGCCCGGATTGTCTACCCGCATCGGGTGATCCTCCCTGCTCCATACAATGGGCTGCTCTGACCAGCGCAGGAATTGCGGTGTCGCCGGTTCAACCACGTGGACTGCCCGCTTTAGAACCTTCTGATCTCATTTACACAGACTCGTGGTGAACACATGATATTGCCCACTACTCAACTCCTTCGGATTACTCTGATATCCGGATTGCGGATGCTGTTGCTGACGCTGCTGATTACCCTGGTTATTGTGATTACCTTGGCCCTGCTGTTGGCTGCCTTGGTTATTGTAGCCACCCTGACCATGCGGCGGATTACCCTGGTTATTATAACCACCTTGACCATATTGATTATTGGCCCGGCCATGATAACCATTGCTATTGCCCCGATATCCTGATCCGGAGCTGTTTCCCTGATGACCCGGACCATAGAACCCTGGGCCTGAACAGCCATTCGGAGGCCTGTCATTAGAATTGAAGCGGCCCGTTATGGCCTCCATCAAAGGCCTGCATTCTCATATAGTGTGTTTCGCTGGTCGTCCCCTTGTGCTATGTTTTGGACAAGGCTGACTTAACTCCTGGTCCCAACTAACATTTCCTCCGCCGGTTTGCGGGGGTGTTTGCCCCTATTGCGCTGGAAACCTTCTTGAACTTGGGTATTGGCCACGAAATCAGAGCCACCCTCCGCCTTTCGCTTGCCCAAGAAGCTTGTTGTAGCCGGATTACCCTGCGCCGGTTTACCGGGCTTGTTGACTTTCCCTGCTTTGTCTCCCTCCGCTTCTGGGTACTTAGTGTTGTCCGAGTCCCCATACTTCACCAGAGCACTCATGAGAGTTCCCATATCGTTACAATCTCGTTTAAGTTGTCCCAGTTTCAGCTTTAGAGACTCAAACCGGCAATTGTTCTCTAAAGTCACTATTGCCGTACTGGGATTGATACTATTTGAAGAATGTAAGATCTCTGATACTCGCCGCACCCATGCACTTGTAGATTCCTGCTCTCCTTGCACACATGCTGCTAGATCCACTATTGACATCGGCTGCTTGCATGTATCCTTGAATTTTTTGATAAACTGGCGACGTAGCTCTCCCCATGACCCGATAGAATTTGGGGGTAAACCCTTTAGCCAGGTCCGGGTTGTACCTTCAAGCATCATAGTAAAGTACTTTGCACAAGCCGCTTCATCTACATCCAGCATCTCCATGGCCATCTCGTAACTCTCAACCCAAGCTTCAGGAGCCAAATCTGCGGTGTAATTAGGCACCTTACGAGGCCCTTTGAAATCCTTGGGCAGCTTCATGCTCCGTATAGCGGGGATAAGACACTGTACCCCAAAGGAACTCGTTGTGACTCCTGTCTCCGCCGTGGTCGTGTGAACCGGCGTCGTCTGACGGATTTCCTCCCGGGCTACCGACCTAACCCGGTTTGCATCCTGAGCATGTGCAGCCGCACCTGCCGGATTATCCTGTCTGTGCCGATGCCGCCTGCGTTCACTACTAGACACTTCTGGTTCCTCCCAATGCCTAGTGTAACTCCGGCTGGGACGTGGTGTTGAATGTAACCTCTCCCTGCTATGAGAATATGCTTGCTGTTGTATCAACGCCGTGTCGAGTAGATCCTTAACCCTGCGTGCCTCCAATGCCACCGGAGACGTCCCCTCAATAGGTAAAGCGGCCAAGCGTGAAGTAGCTGCAACGATATTGTCCAAAGGATTCGAGTAATGACCCGTAGGGGTAGGAACGTGAGGTGTAGATGTGATCCGTCGATCTTGCTCTACAGTAGGCTGCTGAACCGGCTCGTCCCTCGCTGGGGGTGCCCTCCGGTTTAAAGCTGGATTATTGCTAGTCCCTGCCCCTGGCATCCTGAACAGATCCGTCGCTTCATAAACCGGTGGTAGACAGGATTGGTACTTCTGACTCCTTACTCCCTGTGTAGAGGCCTGCTCCATCCTTAGGTGAAAAGCCTGATCATTCAATTCTGCTTGCCTTATCGCTATCATAGCCTTCTCTGCTTTCAGATCATCCCTTGCTTGGTCAACCCGGCCCTTTAACTAAAGGAGCTCTACATCATGTTGCGCCTTGTCTGCTGGAGCTACCTCTGCCATGGCCCGAGCTGTGAACTCCTCGACTAAGGTGGATAAAACATCAGCGGGTGAGAGGGCCTGGCCACTCCCCCCTACACCAGCTTCTGCTGTCGCCCCGTTCACCGTGGATTGTTGCGTGGGTTGTGAACCGGCCATAGAGACAGCCACCCGGTTTGGCGGGTCAAAGGGGTCTGGAATACTGTTCCCGTCGGACTCACCCTCAGACCGGCCGTCCTGCAACTGATACAAAGACTCAGTCTCTCCGGATGAAGACTCGTCGTCGGAGTAGACAACTGTTTCGCCACCGGATTCCGATCCGTCCTCGGTTTGGACCCCGTGGATTGCTCCAACGAAGACAAGCTTCATGGCGGGCTGAATCCGGGCCGATCTCGCACGCTGAGCCGGCTCGACGATGTCGGGGAAGATGTCCGGCTCAGGTCTCGGTTCGCCGATCTTGCCGATGAAGACGTGGATGCCACCGAAGGGAACCCGGTACCCGTATTCGATTGAATCGGCCTCCGGTCCCCAACCTGCGTCGTCGATGTAGACCCGGCTGCGGCGACTCTTGGTCATCCAGCCGACCGCGTAGCCCTTGAGCCCTTCGAAGCTGCCCTTCAAGAACTCGAAACCATCGTGCGGAGGCCCCACGGTGGGCGCCAACTGTCGTGGAAATAACACGGCAGATGTCCGGTTTAACGGACTTGATGATGGAACCATCGCACAGGTTAGCTTGAAGGGGTTAAAAGCACACAAAGGACACAGAGGGTTTATACTAATTCGGCCCCTTCGATGAAGGTAAAAGCCTACGTCTAGTTTGGTTTGGTATTGCTTGGGCGTCGATGAACAGGGAGCAGTTTGCTTGCCTGTCTCGACGGGTTGTTTCTTGCTTGTCCCTGAACCGTCGCCGGGTCGTCCCTTTATATAGAGGTGACGCCTGGTCCGGTTTACAGAGTCCCGAGGCCGGCTCATACTCGTGTCCGCCTCGGTCTCTGCTCTTTTCTTCCTTATCTCTCAAGTTACATCATCGGGCGGTTTACAAACCATAACTCTATACATGGGCCTAAGATCTCATGGGCCGTAGCCTCTACTAAATATTACAATTACACATATTTACTATAATCCGGTTTATACTAGCCGGTTCATACCTTCTAGTAATATCCCTGACAGCAGTGCCACAAGTATGTGGGGCTATCATTATCAACCTTACATCTTTTGGCATCCACACTATGAATATGTGTAACATCACGTTCGAGATTCAATAAGAATAAACCATTGACCAGCGGGGCATGACCATAAAACATTTCTCAAATATAAATAGAACAACCATTATTCTCATATTTAAATGAGTAGCCATCTCGCATTAAACGAGATCCAGATACAATGTTCATGCTCAAAGCTGGTACTAAATAACAATTATTGAGGTTTAAAACTAATCATGAAGGTAGATGTAGAGGTAGCGTGCCGACGGCGATCACATCGACCTTGGAACTATTCCCGACGCGCATCGTCACCTCGTCCTTTGCCAGTCTCCGCTTATTCCGCAGCTCCTGCTTTGAGTTACAAATGTGAGCAACTGCACCGGTATCAAATACCCAGGAGCTACTACGAGCACTGGTAAGGTACACATAAATAACATGTATATCACATATACCTTTGACGTTGCTGGCCTTCTTATCTGATAAGTATTTGGGGAAATTCCGCTTCCAGTGACCCGTTCCCTTGCAATAAAAGCACTCAGTCTCAGGCTTGGGTCCATTCTTTGGCTTCTTCCCAGCAACTGGCTTACCGGGCTCAGCAACTCCTTTGTCGTCCTTCTTGAAGTTCTTCTTCACCTCGTCCTTTGCCAGTCTCCGCTTATTCCGCTGCTCCTGCTTTGAGTTGCAAATGTGAGCAACTGCACCGGTATCAAATACCCAGGAGCTACTACGAGCGCTGGTAAGGTACACATCAATAACATGTATATCACATATACCTTTGACGTTGCCGGCCTTCTTATCTGCTAAGTATTTGGGGCAATTCTGCTTCCAGTGACCCGTTCCCTTGCAATAAAAGCACTCAGTCTCAGGCTTGGGTCCATTCTTTGGCTTCTTCCTGACAACTGGCTTACCGGGCGCGGCAACTCCTTTTCCATCCTTCTTGAAGTTCTTCTTACCCTTGCCTTTCTTGAACTTAGTGGTTTTATTCACCATCAACACTTGATGTTCTTTCTTGATCTCCACCTCCGCTGATTTCAGCATTGAATATACCTCAGGAATGGACTTCTCCATCCCTTGCATATTGAAGTTCATCACAAAGCTCGTGTAGCTAGGTGGGAGCGACTGGAGGATTCTGTCAACGACCGCGTCATCTGGGAGATTAATTCCCAGCTGAGACAAATGGTTGTGTAACCCAGACATTTTGAGTATATGCTCGCTGATAGAACTATTCTCCTCCATCTTACAACTATAGAACTTGTCGGAGACTTCATATCCCTCGACTCGGGCATGAGCTTGGAAAACCATTTTCAGCTCTTGGGACATCTCATATGCTCCGTGTTGCTCAAAACGCTTTTCGAGCCCCGATTCTAAGCTGTAAAGCATGCTGCACTAAACCAGGGACTAATCATCACTACATGACTACCAGACGTTCATAACGTCTTGAGTTGCTGGGAAAACGGGTGCATCACCTAGCGGTGCTTCAAGGACATATGCTTTCTTGGCAGCTATGAGGATGATCCTCAAGTTACGGACCCAATCTGTATAGTTGCTACCATCGTCTTTCAGCTTGGTTTTCTCTAGGAACACGTTAAAGTTGAGGGCAACATTAGCGTGGACCATTTGATCTACACGACATATTGTAAAGATTTTAGACTATGTTCATGACAATTAAGTTCATCAAAACAAATTTAATGAACTCCCACTCAGATAGACATCTCTCTAGTCATCTAAGTGATACATGATCCGAATCGACTAAGTCACGTCCGATCATCTCATTAGACGGACTAGTCATCAACGGTGAACATCTTCATGTTGATCGTATCTTCTATACGACTCATGTTCGACCTTTCGGTCTTCCGTGTTCCGAGGCCATGTCTGTACATGCTAGGCTCGTCAAGTCAACCCTAAGTGTATTGCGTGTGTAAATCTGGCTTACACCCGTTGTATGCGAATTTTAGGACCTATCACACCCGATCATCATGTGGTGCTTCGGAACGACGAACCTTAGCAACGGTGCACAGTTAGGGGGAACACAATTCTTGAAATTTTAGTAAGAGATCATCTTATTTATGCTACCGTCGTTCTAAGCAAATAACATGAAAAACATGATAAACATCACATGCAATCAAAAAAGTGACATGATATGGCGAATATCATTTTGCTCCTTTTGATCTCCATCTTCGGGGCTCCATGATCATCATCGTCACCGGCATGACACCATGATCTCCATCATCGTGTCTTCATGAAGTTGTCTCGCCAAACGTTAGTTCTACTACTATGGATAACGGTTAGCAATAAAGTAAAGTAATTGTATGGCGTTTTCAATGAAACACAGGTCATACAATAAAATAAGACAACTCCTATGGCTCATGTCGGTTGTCATACTCATCGACATGCAAGTCGTGATTCCTATTACAAGAACATGATCAATCTCATACATAACATATATATATATATATATATATCATTCATCACATCCTTTTGGCCATAACACATCACACGACACATGTTGTAAGAACAAGTTGGACGTCCTCTAATTGTTGTTGCAAGTTTTTACGTGGCAGCTATAGGTTTCTTGCAAGAACATTTCTTACCTACACCAAAACCACAACGTGATATGCCAATTACTATTTACCCTTCATAAGGACCCTTTTCATCGAATCCGATCCGACTAAAGTGGGAGAGACAGACACCCGCTAGCCATCTTATGCAACTAGTCCATGTCAGTCGGTGGAACCTGTCTCACGTAAGCGTACGTGTAAGGTAGGTCCGGGCCACTTCATCCCACGATGTCGCCGAATCAAGATAAGACTAGTAGCGGCAAGTAAATTGACAAAATCTACGCCCACAACATCTTGTGTTCTACTCGTGCAAAGTAACTACGCATAGACCTACCTCATGGTGCTACTGTTGGGGATCGTTGCAGAAAATCAAAAAAATTCCTATGCATCACCAAGATCTATCTATGGAGTTTACTAGCACGAGAAGGGAGTGCATCTTCATACCTTTGAAGATCGCGGTGCGGAAGCGTTGCAAGAATGCGGTCGGTGGAGTCATACATGAAGCGATTCAGATCGCGGCCGAATCCGATCTAAGCACCGAACAACGGTGCCTCCGTGTTCAACACACGTGCAGCCCGGTGACGTCTCCCGCGCCTTAATCTAGTAAGGGGAGAAGGAGAGGTTAGGGAAGACTCCGTCCAGCAGCAGCACAACGGTGTGGTGGTGGTGGTGGAGCGTGGCACTCCAGCAGGGCTTCGCCAAGCACTACGAGAGACGAGGAGGGAGAGGGGTAGGGCTGTGCCGAGAGAGAGGGAGACTCATGTGTCAGGCAGCCCCAAAACCCCCACTATATATAGGGGGAGGGGTTGCGCCCCCATCTAGGGTTCCCTCTTCCCTGCGCCTTGGGCCTAGGGTGGGTGTGAGGGGGGCGCGCCTAGGGTGGGCCTTAAGGCCCATCTGCCCCTAGGGTTTGCCCCCTCCCCTCTTCCCTGCGCCTTGGGCCTTGGTGGTGAAGGAAATATGCCCTAGAGGCAATAATGAAGATGTTATTTGTATTTCCTTATATATCATGATAAATGTCTTTTATTCATGCTAGAATTGTATTAACCAGAAACTTAGTACATGTGTGAATACATAGACAAAACATTATGTCCCTAGTATGCGTCTACTAGACTAGCTCATTGATCAAAGATGGTTATGTTTCCTAACCATAGACATGAGTTGTCATTTGATTAACAAGATCACATCACTAGGAGAATGATGTGATGGACGAGACCCATCCATTAGCTTAGCACTATGATCTTTTAGTTTTACCGTTATTGCTTTCTCCATGACTTATACATGTTCCTATAACTATGAGATTATGCAACTCCCGAATACCGGAGGAACACCTTGTGTGCTATAAAACGTCAGAACGTAACTGGGTGATTATAAAGATGCTCTACAGGTGTCTCCAAAGGTATTCGTGGTGTTGGCATAGATCAAGGATAGGATTTGTCACTCCGAATGTCGGAGAGGTATCTCCGGGCCCTCTCGGTAATACACATCATAATAAGCCTTACAAGCATATGACTAATGAGTTAGTCACGAGATGATGTATTACGGAATGAGTAAAGAGACTTGCCGGTAACGAGATTGAACTAGGCATTGAGATACCGACGATCGAATCTCGGGCAAGTAACATACCGATGACAAAAGGAACAACGTATGTTGTTATGTGGTTTGACCGATAAAGATCTTCGTGGAATATGTAGGAGCCAATATGAGCATCCAGGTTCCGCTATTGGTTATTTACCGGAGATGAGTCTTGGTCACGTCTACATAGTTCTCGAACCCGTAGAGTCCGCACGCTTAACGTTTGATGACGATCGGTATTATGAGTTTATGAGTTTTGATGTACCGAAGGTAGTTCGGAGTCCCGGATTAGATCACAGACATGATGAGGAGTCTCGGAATGTCCGAGACGTAAAGATTGATGTATCGGACGACTATGTTTGGACACAGGAAAGGTTCCGGGAGGTTACGAGCATATACTGGAGTATCGGGGGGGGTACCGGAAACCCCGGGGGAGCTAAATGGGCCTCATGGCCCATAGTGGGAGAAGAGGAGGGGCGGCCAGGGTAGCCGCGCGCCCCCTCCCCCTCTAGTCGGAATTGGACAAGGAGGGGGTGGTGCCCCCCTTTCCTTCTCTTCCTCTCTCCCTTTCCTTCTCCCCTCCTACTCCAACTAGGAAAAGAGGGAGTCCTACTCCCGGTGGGAGGAGGACTCCTCCCTTGGCGCACCCTCCTCCTAGGCCGGCCGCCTCCCCCCTAGCTCCTTTATATACAGGGGCAGGGGGGCACCTCTAGACACACAAGTTGATCAAGTTGATCTCTCCCAACCGTGAGCGGTGCCCCCCTCCACAGAAACACACCTCGGTCATATCATTGCAGTGCTTAGGTGAAGCCTTGCGATGGTAGCTTCATCATCTCCGTCACCACGCTGTTGTGCTCACAAAACTTTCCCGCGAGGTTCTACTGGATCAAGAGCTCGTGGGACGTCATCAAGATGAACATGTGTTGAATGCGGAGGCTCCGTACGTTCGGTGCTTGATCAGTTGGATCGCGAAAAAAGTTCGACTACATCAACCGCGTCACTAGACGCTTCCGCTCCCGATCTATGAGGGTACATGGACATACTCTCCCCTCTCGTTGCTATGCATCTAGTAGATAGATCTTGCATGATCGTAGGAATTTTTTTGAAATACTACGTTGCCCAACATTGGCATCATGAGCCAGGTCTATGCGTAGATGATATGCACGAGTAGAACACAAGTGAGTTGTGGACGATACTAGTCATACTGCTTGCCAGCATGGCATACTTTGATTCGGCGGTATTGTTGGATGAAGCGGACCGGACCGACATTACGCGTACGCTTACGCGAGACTGGTTCTACCGACATGCTTCGCACACAGGTGGCACGCGGGTGTCAGTTTCTCCAACTTTGGTTGAATCAAGTGTGGCTACGCCCGGTCCTTGTGAAGGTTAAAACAGCACATACTTGACGAAATATCGTTGTGGTTTTGTATGCGTAGGTAAGAATGGTTCTTGCTAAGCCCGTATCAGCCACGTAAAACTTGCAACAACAAAGTAGAGGACGTCTAACTTGTTTTTGCAGGGCATGTTGTGATGTGATATGGTCAAGACATGATGAGTGATACATTATTGTATGAGATGATCATGTTTTATAAACTTATCGGCAACTGGCAGGAGCCATATGGTTGTCGCTTTATTGTATGAAATGCAATCGCCATGTAATTGCTTTACTTTATCACTAAGCAGTAGCGATAGTCGTGGAAGCAATAGTTGGCGAGACGACAACGATGCTACGATGGAGATCAAGGTGTCGCGCCGGTGACGATGGTGATCATGACGGTGCTTCGGAGATGGAGATCAAAGGCACAAGATGGTGATGGCCATATCATATCACTTATATTGATTGCATGTGATGTTTATCTTTTATGCATCTTATTTTGCTTAGATCGACGGTAGCATTATAAGATGATCTCTCACAAAAATTTCAAGGTATAAGTGTTCTCCCTGAGTATGCACCGTTGCGAAAGTTCATCGTGCCGAGACACCACGTGATGATCGGGTGTGATAAGCTCTACGTTCACATACAACGGGTGTAAGCCAGTTTTACACACGCAGAATACTCGGGTTAAACTTGACGAGCCTAGCACATGCAGATATGGCCTCGGAACACTAGAGACCGAAAGGTCGAGCGTGAATCATATAGTAGATATGATCAACATAAGATGTTCTCAATTGAAAACTACTCCATCTCACGTGATGATCGGACATGGTTTAGTTTATTTGGATCACGTGATCATTTAGATGACTAGAGGGATGTCTATCTAAGTGGGAGTTCTTTAGTAATTTGATTAATTGAACTTTAATTTATCATGAACTTAGTCTTGATAGTTTTTTGCATATCTATGTTGTTCTAGATCAATGGCCCGTGCTACCGTTCCTTTGAACTTTAATGCATTCCTAGAGAAAGCTAAGTTGAAAGATGATGGTAGCAATTACACGGACTGGGTCCGTAACTTGAGGATTATCCTCATTGCTGCACTGAAGAATTATGTCCTTGAAGCACCGCTAGGTGACAAGACCACTCCCGCTAATGTAGACGCTTTGAACGTCTGGCAGACGCGGTCTGATGACTACACGATAGTTCAGTGTGCCCTGATTTACGGCTTAGACTTCAACAACGTTTTGAACGTCATGGAGCATATGAGATGTTCCAGGAGTTGAAGTTAATATTTCAAGCAAATGCCCGGATTGAGAAATATGAGATTTCCAATAAGTTCTATAGCTGCAAGATGGAGGAGAATAGTTCTATCAATGAACACTGGCTCAGAATGTCTGGGTACTACAATCATATGACTCAACTTGGTTGCAAAGTTGACGAGGATAGTGTTATAGATAGAGTTCTTCAATCACTGCCACCAAACTATAAAGGCTTCATGATGAACTATAATATGCAAGGGATGCAAAAGACAAATCCCAAGCTCTTCACTATGCTCAAAGATGCGAAGGTAGAAATCAAAAAGGAGCATAAAGTGTTGATGGTTAACAAGACCACTAGTTTCAAGAAAAAGGGCAAGGGAAAGAAGGAGAACTTCAAGAAGAATAGCAAGACAGTTGCTACTCCCGTGAAGAAACCCAAGTCTGGAGCCAAGCCTGAAATTGAGTGCTTCTACTGCAAAGGGACTAGACACTGGAAGCGGAACTGCCCCAAGTATTTGTCGGATAAGAAGGATGGCAAGGTGAACAAAGGTATATGTGATATACATGTTATTGATATGTACCTTACTAATGCTCGTAGTAGTACCTGGGTATTTGATACCGGTTCGGTTGCTAATATTTGTAACTCGAAACAGGGACTACGGATTAAACAAAGATTGGCTAAGGACGAGGTGACGATGCGCGTGGGAAATGGTTCCAAACTCGATGTGATCACCGTCGGCACGCTACCTCTACATCTACCTTCGGGATTAGTTTTAGACCTGAATAATTGTTATTTGGTGCCAGCGTTAAGCATGAACATTATATCTGGATCTTGTTTATTGCGAGACGGTTATTTATTTAAATCAGAGAATAATGGTTGTTCTATTTATATGAGTAATATCTTTTATGGTCATGCACCCTTGAAGAGTGGTCTGTTCTTGTTGGATCTCGATCGTAGTGATACACATATTCATAACATTGAAGCCAAAAGATGTAAGGTTAATAATGATAGTGCAACATATTTGTGGCACTACCGTTTAGGTCATATTGGTGTAAAGCGCATGAAGAAACTCCATAGTGATGGAGTTTTGGAATCACTTGATTATGAATCACTTGGTGCTTGCGACCCATGCCTCATGGGCAAGATGACTAAAACTCCGTTCTCCGGAACAATGGAACGAGCAAAAGATTTGTTGGAAATCATACATACTGATGTATGTGGACCGATGAGTGTTGAAGCTCGCGACGGGTATCGTTATTTTCGGACCTTCACTGATGATTTGAGCAGATATGGGTATATCTACTTGATTGTGACACCCCGAGACCGGTGTCCAGGTGTCAGTCAGCTATTCGTCTTCGTTGCCATGTCATCTGCTTGCGTGTTGCATTTTGTCATGTCATCATGTGTGTTGCATCATCATGTTTTCAAAACTTTCATCCTTCCGAGTCCCCTCGTCCTTTCCGTTGTCCGTTCTGAGCCCAGACACACTCGCACGTGCCCACGGCGTCTCCGAATATTCATTTTATGAGTGGCCGAAAAATGTTCTCGGAATGGGTTGAAACTTGGCATGTGGTCTGATTATAGTGTAGACAGGCTTCCTGCCAAATTTCATCGCATTCGGAGCTCGGTTGATGGCCCAACCGTTAAATATAGTGGCACTAGTAGCCGGATAAAACATCGGACGTTTTCGGTCTCCGAAAACCTCCGCGGGCCTCTTTTCTCTTCTCTCCTCGCAGCCCACCTCCTCTACACAGCCCACTAGGCCCAGCCTACTCCCCCCTCCGCTCCGGTGCCGTTGGATCGTGAACCGATGGCTCCGTTTTGCCCCAAAACCCCCAAACCCTAGCATTTTTTGCTATATATAGACCCTCCCCTTCCAAAAATGGGCAGCCTAGCACCTCCACCTACCTCTAGCCCCCTCCTCCATCAAATTCCGTGCTCAGCCGCTACCCCGCTGCCACTTGTCGCCGCTCCATTCCCAGCGCCGCCGCCGCCTCATCGTGGGGGGGGGGGCGCCCGTCAGCCTCCCCAGCGCCCCTGGGTGTCTTCCCAGCCGCCAGGCCCACGGGGAGCCTGCCCCCGGCTGCACCCGGGCCGGCCTCCGCGCCACGGGCCCGCAAGCGCCCGCTAGCCCGCGCCAGAGCCGCCCCGCTCTCCCCGCCTCCTCGACGCCCCACCGCCGGTCACCGTCCCCCCGCCGCCGTGTGCCGTGCGCCGCACCAGCCCCGCCGCCTCTCCGGTCCGCCTGCCGGCACGCGCTGCCGCAGGGTCACCGGGCCTCGCCTCCGAGTCGGATGTCGCCGCCTCGCCGCTCGGTTCCCGCTGCCGCCGATGCAAGCCGCAGCTGCCGCCGATCTGGATCGTCGGCCTCCCCTCGACGTCCCCGCCGTTCGCCGCTGAGCTGGAAGCTCCTCCGGTGGCCGCCCCGGCCGGATCCGGCAAGGAGGGCGCCGGATCCACCTCTCCCTGCTCCTTCGGCGCCGATCCCCGTCCTCACCAGTGCGCCACCGCCCCGCCATGGCCGTCGACCTCCCGTGCCAGCCGGACATGTCCAGCCGGGTCCGGACATGTCCGCCTCCCTCTCTCTCTCTGTGCCACTGACCGTGGGCCCGTACCCACGGCACCGACGGACGTGTCCGTTCGGACCGGACACTGTCCATTTCCCCAAGGTCTATTTTCTTCTAAGTCCCTGTAATTGCATAATTTGTTGCATACTTTGCACGGCTGTAAGTTTTTGTGTGCTTATCCAATTTGAGTGAATAATATGTCAAAATGATCGTGGTGATATGCTCTACACTTTTTTCCATTGTGCCATGCTTGTTTGATATCATCTTGATGCCCTAACCATCGTTGCAAGAGTGTTATAAGTTTAAAACTGATGTTAACTATAATTTTGTTGCATACTTGTGATGCTTGTAACTTCGTGCATGTTTATCCAAATGGAGCATATGATATGTCAAAATGTTCATTGTGAAGTGCTCTACATGATGGTTGTTGTAGCATTCATGTTAGGTGCCATATTGCCATGTTAATCTCTGTTGCAAAAGTGCATTTGGTTGTTAAGTGCTGAAACTTGTTATGAGATGCTGATTTCACTTGCTCATTGCTATTGATGTGTTTGCCTTCTTGCCACATGCCTATATGTTTTAGAAGCACAATCATATGGTCTTTGTTGTGGTGCATTTAACTTTCCATGATATGCCTTGAGGTGACTTAAACAAGCTTATAAACATGCCATGTTGTTGTTGCTATTTTATACTTAGTGGAAAAACTGCTAAGTCTGGAATCTGTTATAACCTGATGCCATGTTTGCTTGATGCCCCACTCAAATCCATGCTTGTTTTGGAGTGGCAAATGATCATGTCTTGTTGTCCATGTAATTGTCTATCCATTCATGCCCTTGTTTGCACATATGACCTAATGTAGCTTATTTATTTCTTGCTCTCAAGTTGCTATAAATTATACCTGTCAGGTATTTATCAGCATGATCGATTTGGTGTAGCTTGTTGCTATTGATCCATGCCTCCTATGGAGTTGCTCCAATGGAGTTGTTTGTTGTAGGATATGTCTACTACATGTCCATGATCTTTATATGCTTAGTCGAGTTGATATGCATGTTGTTTTGTGCCTCCGCAGGCAGCATCGTGATGATGCTTTTGCCTTCCCAGATTTTGACCAAGTCTGGATAATTTATTGCAACTTACCATGCTTGTTTAAATGTGTTCCAGTAAGCTTTTGAGTGTGTTCTAAGTTCATGCTTGTTAAGTATCATGTCTACTTCACATCCATGCTTCTTGTTATCATGTTTGGGTGTTGTAGCATATATTTACCTTGATCCAAAGTTGCTATGTGGCTGTTAACTTCAGCTTTGCATTGTAACTTGTTTTCCTCGTATCTTTTAACCCGTTGCTCCGTTTTGAGCGTGATCTATATGAAACTTGTATGATTTTGCTTGTAGAATCATAATATCATGTTGTTTTCATGTTTGGAGTGTGTTTGCTTGATGTTTGGGTGCATCTTGCACCGTTGCCATGCTTATCTTGTTTTGCTCATATCTTATAGGCCGTAGCTCCGAATTAAACAAACTTTATATGAAACTTGACTAGAATTTCGTGTAGATCTCATGGTGCATGTTAACTTGTTGTTTAACCACTTTAACTTAAGGTTTGTTCAGATCTGGACTAATTTCAAATTATGCATATGAGGACTTACCGGAATAGTTATATGTTGATTCCGGCCTCATTTAAACTTGTTAGTTTGTGTTGTTCTTGTGTGCTTCATCCCTTGCCATGTATTGCATCATATATAGACTTGTCTTGCATCATACTTGGTTGAGCATCTTGTCATGTTCTTGTGTTGTGTGTTTACCATGTTGTGTGCTTTCTTCTCGCTAGTTCTTTTCCGTTGCGATCGTGAGGATTCGTTCGTCTACATGTGGTTCGTCTTCGAGGCTTCTTCTTCGTATACTTCATGGACACATTCTTCTTCCTTGCGGGATCTCAGGCAAGATGACCATAACCTTGGATACCTTTACTATCATTGCCATGCTTAGTTGTCTCGATGCTATCGTTATATGTCGCGCTACCCATCATTATTGTCACCCCCTCTCCTGGTTGACATGAACCTCTAACCTTTGACACCTTCCTAGCAAACCGTTGTTTGGCTATGTTACCCGCTTGCTCAGCCCTCTTATAGCGTTGTTAGTTGCAGGTGAAGATGAAGATCGTTCCATGTTGGAACTTGTTGTTAGTATATCACAATATCTATTATTATTGTTAACACACCTATATACTGGGCATGGGTGGAAGGCTTGGCCTTTTGCTTGGTGTTTTGTTCCACTCATGCCACCTTAGGCGCCGATAAACCGGCATTATGTTCCTTGATTTTGCGTTCCTTACACGGTTGGGTATATGGGGACCCCTTGACACTTCGTCTTTGAATAAAACTCCTCCAGCAAGGCCCAACATTGGTTTTGATTTGCCTCATAATAACAACTTAATTAAATAATTAAATTTGAATAGGGGGTCGTGCCCTCGGGGATTCTTTCTACATAGCAGGGGGGGCCAGTGCTGATGGTGTTGGTCCCAAACGGGGGTTCTGCGGGGCCGCCACGGGGAAACTCGAGGTATCTGGTATAACCTGTAGAATCGCCCATCCGTATGTGTCCTGAGACGAGATACGCGTGGCTACTATCAGGGTGTCGACACGCCGGGAGGTCTTGCTGGACCTGTTTTACCATTGTCGAAATGTCTTGTGCACCGGGAATTCCGAGTCTGATCAGGCCTTCCCTAAGATAAGGGGTGATATTATTATTACTTCTGATGATCGTGAGAACTTGTGATGGGCTAAGTTGGTACACCCCTGCAGGGTTATAATCTTTCGAAAGCCCTGCCTGCGGTTATGTGGCAGATTGGAATTTGTTAATGTCCGGTTGTAAAAAACTTGACAGAGGATCCGAAGTAAAACACACAACTGTGTGAGTAACCGTGACTGTCTCTTTTCACTTTGAGAAGAGAACACGGTGGGGTTATGTTTGACTCGTAGGTAGTTCAGGATCTTTAGAGATCACTACTAGTTGCGACCGTTTGCGTAGATGCTCATCTTATTCTTGTACTCGTAAGTTAGCCACCATTTATATTGCTTAGCCGCTGCTGCAACCTCACCACTTTACCTCTTCCTACCCATTGAGCTTTGCTAGTCTTGTTACCCATGGTTATGGGATTGCTGAGTCCTCGTGGCTCATAGTTACTACAACAACAGTTGCAGGTGCAGATTTCCGAAGTCTGGACGTGAGAGCGATGATCGTTGTGTTGGAGTTCTTTCTTCTTCTTCTTCAGTCTTGGGTTAGGTTCCTGGTCGGCAGCCTGGGATAGCAGATGGATGTCGTTGTGCTTTTCATGTTTGTATCCGTAGTCGGATGCCTTGTATTGTTGTTGTTGTATTCAGGTGTCTTGTATGTATTGTTGTATCCCCATGTATGTATGTAATGGTACGATGTAATGATATCCATCTTGCTAAGCGCCTGAAATGCGGTTGTACCCCAATCACGTAAGTGTCACGTGATCGGGATAGAATCGCATCTTGGGCCTGACATTGATGAAGCACAAGTCTGAAACATTTGAAAAGTTCAAAGAATTTCAGAGTGAAGTAGAGAATCATCGTAACAAGAAAATAAAGTTTCTACGATCTGATCGTGGAGGTGAATATTTGAGTTACGAGTTTGGTCTTCATTTGAAACAATGTGGAATAGTTTCACAACTCACGCCACCCGGAACACCACAGCATAATGGTGTGTCTGAACGTCGTAACCATACTTTATTAGATATGGTGCGGTCTATGTTGTCTCTTACCGATTTACCACTATCGTTTTGGGGTTATGCTTTAGAGACAGCTGCATTCACGTTAATAGGGCACCATCTAAATCCGTTGAGACGACGCCTTATGAACTGTGGTTTGGCAAGAAACCAAAGTTGTCATTTCTTAAAGTTTGGGGCTGCGATGCTTACGTGAAAAAGCTTCAACCTGATAAGCTCGAACCCAAGTTGGAGAAATGTGTCTTCATAGGATACCCAAAAGAGACTGTTGGGTACACCTTCTATCACAAATCCGAAGGCAAGATATTCGTTGCAAAGAATGGATCCTTTCTAGAGAAGGAGTTTCTCTCGAAAGAAGTGAGTGGGAGGAAAGTAGACCTTGATGAGGTAATGTTACCTTCTCCCGAATTGGAAAGTAGTACATCACATAAACTAGTTCCAGTGATTCCTACACCAATTAGTGAGGTAGCTAATGATGATGATCATGAAACTTCATATCAAGTTTCTGCTGAACTTCGTAGATCAACCAGAGTACATTAAGCACCAGAGTGGTAAGGCAACCCAGTTCTGGAAGTCATGTTACTAGACCATGACGAACCTACGAACTATGAGGAAGCGATGATGAGCCCAGATTCCGCAAAATGGCTTGAGGCCATGAAATCTGAGATGGGATCCATGTATGAGAACAAAGTATGGACTTTGGTTGACTTGCCCAATGATCGGCAAGCCATCGAAAATAAATGGATCTTCAAGAAGAAGCCTGACGCTGACGGTAATGTTACTGTTTACAAGGCTTGACTTGTTGCAAAAGGGTTTTGACAAGTTCAAGGAGTTGACTACGATGAGACTTTCTCACCCGTAGCGATGCTTAAGTCTGTCCGAATCATGTTAGCAATTGCTGCATTTTATAATTATGAAATCTGGCAAATGGATGTCAAAATTGCATTCTCGAATGGATATCTCAAAGAAGAGTTGTATATGATGCAACCAGAAGGTTTTGTCGATCCTAAAGGTGCTAACAAAGTGTGCAAGCTCCAGCGATCCATCTATGGACTGGTGCAAGCATCTCGGAGTTGGAATATACGCTTTGATGAAGTGATCAAAGCATATGGTTTTATACAGACTTTTGGAGAAGCCTGTATTTACAAGAAAGTGAGTGGGAGCTCTGTAGCATTTCTGATATTATATATGGATGACATATTGTTGATTGGAAATAATATAGAATTTTTGGATAGCATAAAAGGATACTTGAATAAGATTTTTTCAATGAAATACCACGGTGAAGTTGCTTACATATTAGGCATCAAGATCTATAGAGATAGATCAAGACGCTTAATTGGACTTTCACAAAGCACATACCTTGATATAGTTTTGAAGAAGTTCAAAATGGATCAGTCAAAGAAAGGGTTCTTGCCTGTGTTACAAGGAGTGAAGTTGAGTAAGACTCAATGCCCGACAACTGCAGAAGATAGAGAGAAAATGAAAGTCATTCCCTATGCCTCAGCCATAGGATCTATCATGTATACAATGTTGTGTACCAGACCTGATGTGTGCCTTGCTATAAGTTTAGCAGGGAGGTACCAAAGTAATCCAGGTGTGGATCACTGGACAACGGTCAAGAACATCCTTAAGTACCTGAAAAGGACAAAGGATATATTTCTCGTATATGGAGGTGACAAAGAGCTCGTCGTAAATAGTTACGTCGATGCAAGCTTTGACACTGATCTGGATGACTCGAAGTCACAAACCGGATATTTATTTTTATTAAATGGTGGAGCTGTCAGTTGGTGCAGTTCCAAGCAAAGCATCGTGGCGGGATCAACGTGTGAAGCGGAATACATAGCTGCTCCGGAAGCAGCAAATGAAAGAGTCTGGATGAAGGAGTTCATATTCGGTCTAGGTGTGATACCTAGTGCATCGGGTCCAATGAAAATCTTTTGTGACAACATTGGAGCAATAGCCTTGGTGAATGAATCCACATTTCACAAGAGAACAAAGCACATCAAAAGACGCTTCAATTCCATCCGCGATCTAGTCAAGGAGGGAGACATAGAAATTTACAAGATACATATGGATCTAAATGTTGCAGACCCGCTGACTAAGCCTCTTCCACGGGCAAAACATGATCAGCACCAAGACTCCATGGGTGTTAGAATCATTACTTTGTAATCTAGATTATTGACTCTAGTTCAAGTGGGAGACTGAAGGAAATATGCCCTAGAGGCAATAATAAAGATGTTATTTGTATTTCCTTATATATCATGATAAATGTCTTTTATTCATGCTAGAATTGTATTAACCGGAAACTTAGTACATGTGTGAATACATAGACAAAACAGTATGTCCCTAGTATGCCTCTACTAGACTAGCTCATTAATCAAAGATGGTTATGTTTCCTAACCATAGACATCAGTTGTCATTTGATCAACGAGATCACATCATTAGGAGAATGATGTGATGGACGAGACCCATCCGTTAGCTTAGCACTATGATCCTTTAGTTTTACTAATATTGCTTTCTCTATGACTTATACATGTCCCTATGACTATGAGATTACGCAACTCCCGAATACCGGAGGAACACCTTGTGTTCTATCAAACGTCACAACGTAACTGGGTGATTATAAAGATGCTCTACAGGTGTCTCCAAAGGTATTCGTGGTGTTGGCATATATCAAGAATAGGATTTGTCACTCCGAATGTCGGAGAGGTATCTCTGGGCCCTCTCGGTAATACACATAAAATAAGCCTTGCAAGCATATGACTAATGAGTTAGTCACGAGATGATGTATTACGGAACGAGTAAAGAGACTTGCCGGTAACGAGATTGAACTAGGTATTGAGATACCGACGATCGAATCTCGGGCAAGTAACATACCGATGAAAAAGGAACAACGTATGTTGTTATGTGGTTTGACCGATAAAGATCTTCGTAGAATATGTAGGAGCCAATATGAGCCTCCAGGTTCTGCTATTGGTTATTGACCGGAGATGAGTCTCGGTCATGTCTACATAGTTCTCTAACCCGTAGGGTCCGCACGCTTAACGTTTGATGATGATTGGTATTTTGAGTTTATGAGTTTTGATGTACCGAAGGTAGTTCGGAGTCCCGGATTAGATCACGGACATGACGAGGAGTCTCGAAATGTCCGAGACGTAAAGATCGATATATTGGACGACTATGTTTGGACATCGGAAAGGTTCCGGGAGGTTTCACGCATATACCGGAGTACCCGGGGGTTACCGGAAACCCCCAGGGAGCTAAATGGGCCTCATGGGCCCTAGTGGGAGAAGAGGAGGGGCGGCGAGGGCAGCCGCGCGCCCCCTCCCGCTCTAGTCTGAATTGGACAAGGAGGGGGTGGCGCCCCCCTTTTCTACTCTTCCTCTCTCCCTTTCCTTCTCCCCTCCTACTCTAACAAGGAAAAGAGGGAGTCCTACTCCCGGTGGGAGTAGGACTCCTCCCTTGGCGCACCCTCCTCCTAGGCCGGCCGCCTCCCCACCTAGCTCCTTTATATACAGGGGCAGGGGGGCACCTCTAGACACACAAGTTGATCAAGTTGATATCTCCCAACCGTGTGCGGTGCCCCCCTCCACAGAAACACACCTCGGTCATATTGTTGCAGTGCTTAGGCGAAGCCCTCCGACGGTAGATTCATTATCTCCGTCACCACGCCGTGTACTGACAAAACTCTCCCGCGAGGTTCTACTGGATCAAGAGCTCATGGGACGTCATCAAGATGAACGTGTGCTGAACGCGGAGGCTCCGTACGTTCGGTGCTTGATCGGTTAGATCGCGAAGAAAGTTCGACTACATCAACCGCGTCACTAGATGCTTCCGCTCCCGGTCTACGAGGGTACGTGGACACACTCTCCCCTCTCGTTGCTATGCATCTAGTAGATAGATCTTGCGTGATCGTAGATTATTTTTTGAAATACAACGTTACCCAATAGGTGGGAGGTGCACCAGCCGACCTAGGGGCTGGTCCCTTCCCACACTTGGCCCATGCAGGCCTCCGGGGCCGGTGGCCCCTCCCGGTGGACCCTCGAAACCCTTCTGGTGGTCCCGGTACATTACCGATAATGCCCAGAACACTTCTGGTGTCCAAAACGGGACTTCCCATATATAAATCTTTACCTCCGGACCTTTCCGGAACTCCACGTGACGTCCGGGAACTCATCCGGGACTCCGAACAACATTCGGTAACCACGTACATCTATTCCCTATAACCCTAGCGTCATCGAACCTTAAGTGTGTAGACCCTACGGGTTCGGGAATCATGCAGACATGACCGAGACATATCTCCGACCAATAACCAACAGCGGGATCTGGATACCCATGTTGGCTCCCACATGTTCCACGATGATCTCATCGGATGAACCACGATGTCAAGGATTCAATCAATCCCGTATACGATTCCCTTTGTCGACTGGTATAGTACTTGCCCGAGATTCGATCGTCGGTATACCGATACCTTGTTCAATCTCGTTACGGAAAGTCTCTTTACTCGTTCCGTAATACATCATCTCGTGACCAACCCCTTAGTCACATTGAGCTCATTACGATGATGTCTTACCGAGTGGGCCCAAAGATACCTCTCCATCATACGGAGAGACAAATCCCAGTCTCGATTCGTGCCAACCCAACAGATACTTTCGGGGATACCCGTAGTGTACCTTTATAGCCACCCAGTTACGTTGTGACGTTTGGCACGCCCAAAGTACTCCTACGGTATCTGGGAGTTGCACAATCTCATGGTCTAAGGAAAGGATACTTGACATTGGAAAGCTTTAGCATACGAACTACACGGTCTTGTGCTAGGCTTAGGATTGGGTCTTGTCCATCACATCATTCTCCTAATGATGTGATCCCGTTATCAATGACATCCAATGTCCATGGTCAGGAAACCATAACCATCTATTGATCAACGAGCTAGTCAACTAGAGGCTCACTAGGGACATGTTGTGGTCTATGTATTCACACATGCATTATTGTTTCCGGATAATACAATTAAAGCATGAACACTAGACAATTATCATGAACAAGGAAATATAATAATAACCATTTTATTATTACCTCTAGGGCATATTTCCAACACATGGCATGCTTTATAGAACCTATGGTTGAGGCATAGGAAATGACTTTCATTCTCTCTATATTTTTCTGCCGTGGTCGTGCTTTGAGTCTTACTCAACTTCAGACCTTACGACTCAGGCAAGAACTCCTGCTTTGACTGATCCATTTTCAACTACTTCAAAATCAAGGTATGTACTCATTGAAAGTCTTATCAAGTGTCTTGATCTATCTCTGTAGATTTTGATGCCCAATATGTAAGCAGCTTCACCGAGGTCCTTCTTTGAAAAATTCTTATTCAAATATCCTTTTATGTTATCCAGAAATTCTACATCATTTCTGATTAAAAATATGTCATTCACATATACTTATCAGAAATTTTGTAGTGCTCCCACTCACTTTCTTGTAAATACAAGCTTCACTGTAAGTCTGTATAAAACCATATGCTTTGATCGACTCATCAAAGCGCAAATTCCAACTCTGAGATGCTTCCACCAGTCCATAGATGGATCGCTTGAGCTTGCACTCTTTGTTAGCACCTTTAGGATCGACACAACCTTCCGGTTGCATCATATACAACTCTTATTTCAGAAATCCATTAAGGAATGCAGTTTTGACATCCATTTGCCAAATTTCATAATCATAAAATGCAGCAATTTCTAACATGATCCGGATAGATTTAAGCATCGCTACGGTGAGAAAGTCTCATCGTAGTCAAGTCCTTGAACTTGTCAAAAACCTTTCGCAACAAGTCAAGCTTTGTAGACAATGATATTACCATCAATGTTTGTCTTCCTCTTGAAGATCCGTTTATTCTCAATGGCTTGCCGATCATCGGGGAAGTCACAACTTTGTTCTCATACACCCATCTCAGATTTCATGGCCTCAAGCCATTTATCGGAATCTGGGCTCATCATAGCTTCTCCATAGTTTGAAGGTTCGCCGTTTTCTAATAACATGACTTCCATGACAGGGTTACCGTACCACTCTGGTGCGGTACGTGTTCTGGTCGACCATCAAGGTTCGGTAGTAACTTGATCCGAAGTTTCATGATCATTATCATTAATTTCTTCTCTAGTTGGTGTAGGCATCACGGGAATGGTTTTCTTGATGATCTACTTTCCAACTCGAGCGAAGGTACAATTACCTCATCAAGTTCTACCTTCCTCCCACTCACTTCTTTCGAGAGAAACTCCTTCTCTAGAAATGATCCATTCTTAGCAACAAAGATCTTGCCTTCAGATCTGTGGTAGAAGTGGTACCCAACAGTTTCTTTTGGGTATCCTATGAAGATGCACTTCTCCGATTTGGGTTCGAGCTTATCAGGTTGAAGCTTTTTCACACAAGCATCGCAACCCCAAACTTTAAGAAATGACAACTTTGGTTTCTTGCCAAACCATAGTTCATACGGTGTCGTCTCAACGGATTCAAACGATGCCCTATTTAACGTGAATGCAACTATATCTAATGCATAACCACAAAAATGATAAAGGCAAATTGGTAAGAGACATCATAGAACGCACCATATCCATGTTGGGGAACGTAGTATTTCAAAAAAAATCCTACGATCACGCAAGATCTATCTACCAGATGCATAGCAACGAGAGGGGAGAGTGTGTCTACGTACCCTCAACGGTACCTGCATCTGGTGTTGTGTAGTATTGCCCACATTCTTCATCGAACTCCCAATACAACTATGAACCACCAGCTGTGTAGCTCTCAACGGTACCTGCATTTGGTGTTGTGTAGAATTTGTGAGCCACGGAGGACTCGGCAATCCCGTTCCCGGGTAGCAATACTATCAAAGCCTTAGGTGTGGAAAAGGCTTAAAACAAGGTTGCAGCAGCACTAGCACTAGCTTACGTGTTTAGAGCGAGAAGAGAAAGTGCCAACGATCGACAAAGTGATCACGAAGTGATCCTAACTACTCACGTCAATCATAACCCCACCGTGTTCACTTCCCGAACCCCTTCGGAAAGAGACCGTCATGGTTACTCACGCATGTAGTTTATTAAGAACATAGTGTCAAGTTTTCTACAACTGGATATTAACAAATTCCCATCTGCCACATAACCGCGGACACGGCTTTCAAAAGATCAAACCCTGCAGGGGTGTCCCAACTTAGCCCATCACAAGCTCACGATCTGCGGAGTCGCAACTCCAAGGGGTGAAGACCTGAGTATTCTCGGAATCCCGTGCTCAAGATATTCCGACATAGGTAAAACTAATCCAGCAAGACCTCCCGGCGTGCCGACACCCTGATAGTAGCCGCGCGTATCTCGTCTCAGGCCACGACCGGATGGGACATGCTACAGGTTTTTACCATCCCTTGAGTTTCCTCGAGGTGGCCCCGCAGGCTGCCCAGTTTGGACCAACACTCATGTGGACCACTAGCCCAGGGTTGTTAATTAAGAACTCAGGTTTGCAATGCCCTATGCAAGTTTTAGTTATTAGGCAAATGTAAAACCAAAGTTGGGCCTTGCTGGAAAAGCTTTAGCGCTAAGCGGGTTATCAAGGGGGGCCCATAAACCCCAACCGTGTTAGGGACGCAAAACCAAGGAACATAACACCGGTTTAAACGGTTCCTTGGGTGGCATGAGTGGAACAAAACACCAAGCAAGAGGCTTAGCCTTCCACCCATTCCCAATATATAGATGATTTAGTTTAACAGATTATATATTGTGATATCCCAACAACAACTTCAACATGAAGCAAGAATCTTCAATCTTCACCTGCAACTAACAACGCTATAAGAGGGGCTGAGCGATGCTTACGTAGCCAAACAACGGTTTGCTAGGTGTTTGGTTAGAGAGTTTCATGGCAACAATAGGAGGCTGACAAACAGACATAGGCATCGAGGCAATAAGCTAAAGAGTGAGACATCTAGCATAGGCAAAGATAGTAGTGATATCTGGGTAAGGTCATCTTGCCTGTTGATTCCACGGAGGGATCGTAACCTTGCTCCTCATACTCAAGCTCGGTAGAAACCTCGTACTCCGTATCTTCACCGGGCTCTAACCAAACACAACAATGCAACAATGGAAAAAATCAATCAACATGCAGTGCTCAACCATATGATGCATGAACATGATGAACAAGGGCAAGAGTAGATATGATGCATGGCCTAGGGTCACAAGAGTGCAACAACATCACATCCAACAAGATCATACACAAGAATGAAACAAGCAAAGGATCAACTAACAAGTTTATGTATGTTGTTCAAGCAAGCATCCAACAAGTTTTAAGGAGTTCGTTAACATGGCAAGGGTGCAAATAACATTACAGCAACATGCTAGCACATTTAAATGGGCTGGAAATAAATAACAACAATATCCAGAAACTCCCATATTAATTTATTTGCATTTGGGACAGATCTGAAAAACTTCTGTGATAAAGTTGGGAAACATGCTAAACAACAGCACCAAAATGTTCTACACATTTTTCCACCACAAATGCATATAAAGTTTGTTAAATCTGGAGTTGTAGATATTTAGTTATGAATTTTACAAGTTTAAGCATATTTAAAACAAGAATAAAATTCAAACAACATTTTAAATGTTTTTAAACATGTAAAAAATTAGCATATTCATAATCTACATGAAATTCTAATCACTTTTCATATAGGACTCATTTTCATCAGAAACATATTTTCACAGATATTAAATAAACAAGAAAAACAGAAAAAGAAAAGAAAAACACTAAACAGAAAAAAAACAGGCGCAGGGGCGAGATTGACCAAGGGCTCAACTAGCCACTGCCACTGACAGGAGGGGCCCGGCTGGCTGAGCTGGCGCCAGCGGGTGCGCGCGGGGCTGGAGAAGGGCTGAGTAGCTGACAGGTGGGGCTTGCCTGTCAACCTCTCAGAAAAACTAAAAAGGGGACGAAAACACCTGCCCCGCACCGAATTCGAACAGACGACCCGGCGCTAGCTGACGAAGAGATGAACCACTGCGCTAGCATTCGAACCTTGACACATAACATGTGGTTTAACTGAAGACTAAACTGGGGATGCAGAGCAGGGGAAACAAGGGCTCGTCGGAGCTGCTCCGGCGACCAAACGAGGCGGCGGAGGTGTGCGGGATGCTCTTGGAACAGTTCCGCACCCACTCGATGCACTAGCAGCAACTAACGCCCACTACAGCGCCGGCGGCGAGCAATGACAGAACGGCGGCGACAGAGCAACGGCGAGACGATACAGAGGCCCTAATGGAACGGCGACTGCACAGGCGGCACCTACACGACGAGATGAAGCGAACGGACAGCAGAACACGGCCTAGTGGGGTCGGAACACTCACCGGCGGCGAGGTCCGACGGTGATGCGCTCGGACGCTCGATAAACTAGGACCTAGAGGGCGCGCAGGAAGGGGAAAAGGCATGGGGAGAAAGAGGAGCTCACCACGAGCACGGAGATGTGCTCGGCTGGCCCAGTCGTGGACGGAGTCGACGGCGGCAGGTCTCGAACAGCTACGGCCACCAGAGAGGAAGAAGAGGAAGAAGACGTCGGCATGGAGGCGATCGGCTCCGCGTAGGCGTCGTAGTCGAAGTAGTCGACGTCGTGGAAGCAGAAGGACACCGTTGGCGAGGCTGAGGTCGACGAGGGGCTTGCTGACGACGAGGTGGCGCTCTTAGATGCGTGCGGGTATCGACTGGGGCGACAGATCTGGTGGAGCTCGGCTCTCCAGGCAACGAGAGGATGAAGGGGAAACCTAGAGAGAAGGGGAGGACACGGTGCGGGTTTAAATGGATGGCCCAAATCACGAGACCTCGACGTCCGTGAGTTCACGGCACGACGGTGAGCGCGCGCGCTGCTCTGCTTTACGCTGACGGAGACGCGGGAGTTGAGAGACAGACAGGTGGGGCCAAGGAGGGAAAGCCACGGCGCGACTACGAGCGCTGGCTGGGCCTGCGGGAGAGAGGAGGTGGGCTGCGTAGGTGTGGAGAAGAGAATGGGCCTGGGGGAGAGATGGAGGAGGAGGCCCAGGCCACTGTGCTGGCTGTTGTGCTCTTTCTTTTTCTTTATTTCTTCAGACAGAAAGAAAAAGAAAAACACAGGCTAAAAGAAAAATATCCCCATGCTCAGTGATTTATGCCCTATTTAATAAAATTGACTTGGATATTTTTAGAGGCAGAAAAATAAAAGGAGTTTGAATATGGTTCAAACTCTAGTCTTTTTAAAACCTAACCAAATCAATTCTAAATGGGGTGATCTTTGGTAGAGAGGTTGTAGGCATGGTGCAAGATTTATGGGGAAAGAAAGAACAATAAAGCACTTGGCTAGGTGACTTGCACAATGGAGCAAAGAAAGGACAGAAAAGAAAAAGAAAGAAGAAGAAGAAGAAGAAGAAGAAGAAGAAGAAGAAGAAGAAGAAGAAGAAGAAGAAGAAGAAGAAGAAGAAGAAGAAGAAGAAGAAGAAGAAGAAGAAGAAGAAGAAGAAGAAGAAGAAGAAGAAGAAGAAGAAGAAGAAGAAGAAGAAGAAGAAGAAGAAGAAGAAGAAGAAGAAGAAGAAGAAGAAGAAGAAGAAGGGGTTTAGGGTTAGCAAGGCATGGTTAGCACCACTCACACAACATACACAAGGCCTCACACACACTCAACAAGAAAGTAAACTATGATGCCATGATGCTATGATGATGAAGCAATGCAAGGATGCAAAAAAATATAAATGATATGGCAATGCAAAAAAATCAATGACAAGAACCCCCAAGGATAAGGACAAGGATCAAATTGAGAAAGCTTTATTCTCATAATTGGAAAGTGTTACATCTGGGCATTACAATTCGGGAGCTGCATAATCTCATAGTCATAGGAACATGTATAAGTCATGAAGAAAGCAATAATAGTAAAACTAAACGATCATAGTGCTAAGCTATCGGATGGGTCTAGTCCATCACAGCATTCTCCTAATGATGTGATCCCATTGATCAAATGACAACTCATGTCTATGGTTAGGAAACATAACCATCTTTGATCAGTGAGCTAGTCTAGTAGAGGCATACTAGGGACACTCTGTTTTGTCTATGTATTCGCACATGTACTAAGTTTCCGGTTAATACAATTCTAGCATGAATAATCAACATTCATCATGATATAAGGAAATAAATAATAACTTTATTATTGCATCTAGGGCATATTTCCTTCAGTCTCCCACTTGCACTAGAGTCAATAATCTAGCTCATATCGCCATGTGATTTAATACCGATAGTTCACATCTTTATGTGAATAACGCCCATAGTTCACATCGCCATGTGACCAACACACAAAGGGTTTACTAGAGTCAGTAATCTAGTTCACATCGCTATGTGATTAACACCCAAGAGTAATAAGGTGTGATCATGTTTTGCTTGTGAGAGAAGTTTAGTCAACGGGTCTGACACATTCAGATCCGTATGCATTTCGCAATTTTCTGTGTCTACAATCCTCTGCATGGAGCTACTCTAGCTAATTGCTCCCACTTTCAATATGCATCTAGATTGATACTTAGAGTCATCTGGATTAGTGTAAAGCTTGCATCGGTGTAACTCTTTACGACGAACTCTTTATCACCTCCATAATCGAGAAAACATTTCCTTAGTCATCTAGTAACTAAGGATAATTTTGACCGATGTCCAGTGATCTACTCCTGGATCACTTTTGTACCTACTTGCCAAACTCATGGTAAGGTACACAACAGGTTTGGTACACAGCATGGCATACTTTATAGAACCTATGGCTGAGGCATAGGGAATGACTTTCATTCTTTCTCTATCTTCTGCCGAGGTCAGGCTTTGAGTCTTACTCAACTTCATACCTTACAACTCAGGCACTGACTGATCCATTTTGAACTACTTCAAAAACTTGTCAAGGTATGTACTCATTGAAAAAACTTATCAAGCATCTCGATCTATCTCTATAGATCTTGAGGCTCAATATGTAAGCAGCTTTACCGAGGTCTTTCTTTGAAAAAACACCTTTCAAACACTCTTTTATGCTTTCCAGAAAATTCTACATCATTTCCGATCGACAATATGTCATTCACATATACTTATCAGAGAGGATGTAGTGCTCCCACTCACTTTCTTGTAAATACAGGCTTCACCACAAGTCTATATAAAACCACATGCTTTGATCACCTCATCAAAGCGTATATTCCAACTCCGAGATGCTTGCACCAGTCCATAGAGGGATCGCTGGAGCTTGCACACTTTGTTAGCACCTTTAGGATCGACAAAACCTTCTGGTTGCATCATATACAACTCCTCTTAGAGATATCCATTCAGGAATGCAGTTTTGACATCCATTTGCCAGATTTCATAATCATAAAATGCGGCAATTGCTAACATGATTCGGACAGACTTAAGCATCGCTACGGGTGAGAAAGTCTCATTGTAGTCAACTCTTTGAACTTGTCGAAAAACTTTCGCAACAAGTCGAGCTTTGTAAACAGTAACATTACCGTCAGCGTCGGTCTTCCTCTTGAAGATCCATTTATTTTCGATGGCTTGCTGATCATCGGGCAACTCAACCAAAGTCCACACTTTGTTCTCATACATGCATCCCATCTCAGATTTCATGGCCTCAAGCCATTTTGCGGAATCTAGGCTCATCATCGCTTCCTCATAGTTCAAAGGTTCATCATGGTCTAGTAACATGACTTCCAGAACTGGGTTGCCGTACCACTTTGTCGCGGAACGTACTCTGGTTGATCTACAAAGTTCAGTAGTAACTTGATCCAAAGTTTCATGATCATCATCATTAGCTTCCTCACTAATTGGTGTAGGAATCACTGGAACTAGTTTATGTGATGTACTACTTTCCAATTTGGGAGAAGGTACAATTACCACATCAAGTTCCACTTTTCTCCCACTCACTTCTTTTGAGAGAAACTCCTTCTCTAGAAAGGATCCATTCTTAGCAACGAATATCTTGCCTTTGGATCTGTGATAGAAGGTGTACCCAACAGTCTCCTTTGGGTATCCTATGAAGACACATTTCTCCGAATTGGGTTCGAGCTTACCAGGTTGAAGCTTTTACACATAAGCATCACAACCCCAAACTTTAAGAAACGACAACTTTGGTTTCTGGCCAAACCACAGTTCATAAGGCGTCGTCTCAACGGATTTAGATGGTGCCCTTATTAAACGTGAATGCAGCTGTCTCTAATGCATAACCCAAAAAGATAGTGGTAAATCGGTAAGAGACATCATAGATCGTACCATATTTAATAAAGTACGATTACGATGTTCGGACACACCATTACGCTGTGGTGTTCCGGGTGGCGTGAGTTGTGAAACTATTCCACATTGTTTTAAATGAAGACCAAACTCGTAAAACAAATATTCACCTCCACGATCAGATCGTAGAAACTTTATTTTCTTGTTACGATGATTCTCTACTTCACTCTGAAATTCTTTGAACTTCTCAAATGTTTCAGACTTGTGCTTCATCAAGTAGATATACCCGTATCTGCTCAAATCATCAATGAAGGTCACAAAATAACGATACCCGCCGCGAGTTTCAACACTCATCGGTCCACATACATCAGTATGTATGATTTCCAACAAATCTGTTGCTCGCTCCATTGTTCCAGAGAACGGAGTTTTAGTCATCTTTCCCATGAGGCATGGTTCGCAAGCACCAAGTGATTCATAATCAAGTGATTCCAAAAGTCCATCACTATGGAGTTTCTTCATGCGTTTTACACGAATATGACCTAAACAGCAGTGCCACAAATATGTTGCACTATCATTATTAACCTTGCATCTTTTGGCTTCAATATTATAAATATGTGTATCACTACGATCGAGATTCAACAAACTATTTTCATTGGGTGTATGACCATCGAAGGCTTTATTCATGTAAACAGAATAACAATTATTCTATGACTTTAAATGGATAACCGTATTGCAACAAACATGATCAAATCATATTTATGCTCAATGCAAATGCCAAATAACATTTATTTAGGTTCTACACTAATCCCGAAAGTATAGGGAGTGTGTGATGATGATCATATCAATCTTGGAACCACTTCCAACACACATCGTCACTTCACCTTTAACTAGTCTCTGTTCATTCTACAACTCTCATTTCGAGTTACTAATTTTAGCAACTGTACTGGTATCAAATACCCAGGGGTTTTTATAAACACTAGTAAAATACATCAATAATCTGTATATCGAATATACCTTTGTTCACTTTGCCATACTTCTTATCCGCGAAGTATCTAGGGTAGTTCCACTTCTAGTGACCATTTCCTTTGCAGTAGAAGCACTTAGTTTCAGGCTTGAGTTTAGCTTTGGGTTTCTTCATGGGAGTGACAACTTGCTTGTCATTCTTCTTGAAGTTTCCCTTCTATCCATTTGCCCTTTACTTGAAACAAGTGGTCTCGTTAACCATCAACACTTGATGCTCTTTTTTGATTTCTACCTTCGCCGATTTCAGCATCGCGAAGAGCTCGGGAATTACTTTCGTCATCCCTTGCATATTATAGTTCATCACGAAGTTCTACTAACTTGGTGATAGTGACTAGAGAACTTTTGTCAATTAATATCTTATCTGGAAGATTAACTCCCACTTGATTCAAGTAATTGTAGTACCCAGACAATCTAAGCACATGCTCACTGGTTGAGCTATTCTCCTCCATCTTGTAGGCAAAGTACTGTCATTGGTCTTATACCTCTCGACACGGGCATGAGTATGAAATACTAATTTCAACTACTGGAACATCTCATATGCTCCGTGGTGTTCAAAATGTTTTTGAAGTCCCGATTCTAAGTCGTAAAGCATGGTGCACTAAACTATCAAGTAGTCATCATACCGATCTTTTGTCAAAACGTTCATAACATCTGCATCTCCTCCTGCAATAGGTCTGTCACCTAGCGGTGCATCAAGGACATAATTCTTCTGTGCAGCAATGAGGAAAATCCTCATATCACAGAACAAGTCCGTGTCATTGCTACTAACATCTTTCAACTTAGTTTTCTCTAGGAACATATAAAAACAAACGGGGGGCTACATCGCGACTATTGATCTACAACATAGATATGCTAATACTACCTGGACTAAGTTCATGATAAAGTAAAGATCAATTAATCATATTACTTAAAGAACTCCCACTTAGATAGACATCCCTCTAGTCATCTAAATGATCACGTGATCCAAATCAACTAAACCATATCCGATCATCACGTGAGATGGAGTAGTTTTCAATGGTGAACATTTATGTTGATCATATCTACTATATGATTCACGCTCGACCTTTCGGTCTCTAGTGTTCTGAGGCCATATCTGCATATGCTAGGCTTGTCAAGTTTAACCCGAGTATTCTGCGTGTGCAAAACTGGCTTACACCCGTTGTATGTGAACGTAGAGCTTATCACACCCGATCATCATGTGGTGTCTCGGCACAATGAACTTTTGCAACGGTGCATACTCAGGGAGAACACTTGTACCTTGAAATTTTTTCAAGGGATCATCTTATAATGCTACCATCGTACTAAGCAAAATAAGAAGCATAATAAGATAAACATCACATGCAATCAAAATATGTGACATGATATGGCCATCATCATCTTGTGCTTTTTATCTCCATCTCCAAGGCACCGTCATGATCACCATCATCACCGGCGCGACACCTTGATCGCCATCGTAGCATCGTTGTCGTCTCGCCAACTATTGCTTCTACGACTATCGCTACCGCTTAGTGATAAAGTGAAGCAATTACATGGCGATTGTATTTCATACAATAAAGCGACAACCATATGGCTCATGCCAGTTGCCGATAACTTTATAAAACATGATCATCTCATACAATAACTTATCACTCATCATGTCTTGACCATATCACATCACAACATGCCCTGCAAAAACAAGTTAGACGTCCTCTACTTTGTTGTTGCAAGTTTTACGTGGCTGCTACGGGCTTAGCAAGAACCGTTCTTACCTACGCATACAAAACCACAACAATATTTCGTCAAGTATGTGCTGTTTTAACCTTCACAAGGACCGGGCGTAGCCACACTCAATTGAACTAAAGTTGGAGAAACTGACACCCGCCAGCCACCTGTGTGTGAAGCACGTCGGTAGAACCAGTCTCGCGTAAGCGTACGCGTAATGTCGGTCTGGGCCGCTTTATCCAACAATACCGCCGAATCAAAGTATGACATGCTGGTAAGCAGTATCACTAGTATTGTCCACAACTCACTTGTGTTCTACTCATGCATATCATCTACGCATAGACCTGGCTCTGATACCACTATTAGGGAACGTAGTATTTAAAAAAACTCGTACGATCACGCAAGATCTATCTACCAGATGCATAGCAACGAGAGGGGAGAGTGTGTCTATGTACCCTCATAGACTGAAAGCGGAAGCATCTAGTGACGCGGTTGATGTAGTCGAACTTCTTCGCGATCCAACCGATCAAGCACCGAACGTACGGCACCTCCACGTTCAGCACACGTTCAGCTTGATGACGTCCCACGAGCTCTTGATCCAGTTGAGCTTCACGGGAGAGTTTCGTTAGCACGACGACGTGGTGACGGAGATGATGAAGTTACCGTCGCAGGGCTTCGCCTAAGCGCTGCAACGATATGACTGAGGTGTGTTTCTGTGGAGGGGGGCACCACACACGGTTGGGAGAGATCAACTGATCAACTTGTGTGTCTATGGGGTGCCTCTACCCCCGTATATAAAGGAGTGGAGGAGGGGGAGGGCCGGCCCTCTCTATGGCGCGTCCAAGGGTAGTCCTACTCCCATCGGGAGTAGGATTCCCCCTTTCCTAGTAGAACTAGGAGCCCTTCCAAGTAGTAGGAGTAGGAGAGAAGGAAGGGAAAAGAGAAGAGAAGGAAGGAGGGGGCGCAGTCCCTCCCCCTAGTCCAATTCGGACTAAGCCTTGGGGGGCGCAACCTCCTCTCTCTCTTTCCCCTAAAGCCCAATAAGACCCATATACTTCCCGGCGAATTCCCGTAACTCTCCGGTACTCCGAAATATACCTGAATCACTCGGAACCTTTTCGATGTCCGAATATAGTCGTCCAATATATCAATCTTTACTTCTCGACCATTTAGAGACTCCTCATCATGTCCCCAATCTCATCCGGGACTCCGAACTACCTTCGGTACATCAAAACACATAAACTCATAATACCGATCGTCATCAAACGTTAAGCGTGCGGACCCTACGGGTTCGAGAACTATGTAGACATGACCGAGACTCATCTCCAGTCAATAACCAATAGCGTAACCTGGATGCTCATATTGGCTCCTACATATTCTACAAAGACCTTTATCGGTCAAACCGCATAACAACATATGTTGTTCCCTTTGTCGTCGATATGTTACTTGCCCGAGATTCGATCGTCGGTATCTCCATACCTAGGTAATCTCATTACCGGCAAGTCTCTTTAATCGTTCTGTAATACATCATCTTGTGACTAACTCATTAGTCATTTGCTTGCAAGGCATATTATGATGTGTATTACCGAGAGGGCCCAGAGATACCTCTTCGACACTCGGAGTGACAAACCCTATTCTTGATCTATGCCAACACCACGAACACCTTCGGAGACACCTGTAGAGCATATTTATAATCACCCAGTTACGTTGTGACATTTGATAGCACACAAGGTGTTCCTCCGGCATTCGGGAGTTGCATAATCTCATAGTCATAGGAACATGTATAAGTCATGAAGAAAGCAATAGTATTAAAACTAAACGATCATAGTGCTAAGCTAACGGAGGGGTCTAGTCCATCACATCATTCTCCTAATGATGTGACCCCGTTGATCAAATGACAACTCATGTCTATGGTTAGGAAACATAACCATCTTTGATCAATGAGCTAGTCTAGTAGAGGCATACTAGGGACACTCTGTTTTGTCTATGTATTCACACATGTAATAAGTTTCCAGCTAATACAATTCTAGCATGAATAATAAACATTTATCATGATATAAGGAGATAAATAATAACTTTATTGTTGCCTCTAGGGCATATTTCCTTCAATCCAATAGAGTACAGTTACGACGTTCGGACACACCATTACGCTGTGGTGTTCCAGGTGGCGTTTGCTGTGAAATTATTCCACATTGTTTCAAATGAAGACCAAACTCGTAACTCAAATATTTGCCTCCGCGATCGGATCGTAGAAACTTTATTGTCTTGTTATGATAATTCTATACTTCACTCTGAAATTCTTTGAACTTTTCAAACGTTTCAGACTTGTGTTTCATTAAGTAGATATACCCATATCTACTCAAATCATCTATGAAGGTCAGAAAATAATGATACCCGCCGCGTGCTTCAACACTCATCGGACCGCATACATCGGTATGTATTATTTCCAGTAAGTTATTAGCTCACACCATTGTTCCGGAGAACGGAGTTTTAGTCATCTTGCCCATGAGGCATGGTTCGCAAGTATCAAATGATTCATAATCAAGTGATTCCAAAAGTCCATCAGCATGGAGTTTCTTCATGCGCTTTACACCAATATGACATAAACGGCAGTGCGACAAGTATGTTGCACTATCATTATGAACTTTGCATATTTTGGCATAAGTATTATGAATATGTGTATCACTATGATCGACATTCAATAAACCACTAACATTGGGTGTATGACCATACAAGGTTTTATTCATATAAACAAAATAACAATCATTCTCTAACTTAAATGAATAACTATATTGCAATAAACACGATCCTATCTTGTTCATGTTCAACGCAAACACCAAATAACATTTATTTAGGTTCAATACTAATCCCGAAAGTATAGGGAGTGTACGATGCTGAATATATCAATCTTGGAACCACTTCCAACACACATCGTTACCTCACCCTCAACTAGTCTCCATTTATTCTGCAACTCCTATTTTGAGTTACTAATCTTAGCAACCGAACAGCTATCAAATACCTAGGAGCTACTACAAGCACTAGTATGGTACACATCAATAATATTTATATCAAATATACCTTTGTTAACATTGACATCCTTCTTATCCGCCAAATATTTGGAGTAGTTCCACTTCAAGTGACCATTTCCTTTGCAGTATAAGCTCTTGGTTTCAAACTTGGGTCTAGCTTTGGGGTTCTTCTCCCCTTGCATAATATAGCTCGTCACGAAGTTCTAGTAGCTTGGTGATAGTGACTAGAGAACTCTATCAATCACTATCTTATCTAGAAGATTAACTCCCACTTGATTCAAGTGATTGTAGTACCCAGAAATTTTGAGCACATGCTCACTAGCTGAGCTATTCTTCTCCATCTTGTAGGCAAAGTTCTTGTCAGAGGTCTCATACCTCTTAACATGGGCATGCGTCTGAAATACCAATTTCAGCTCTTTGAACATCTCATATGCTCCGTGGCATTCAAAACATTTTTGAAGTCCCAGTTCTAAGCCATAAAGCATGGTGCACTAAACTATTAAGATTAGTCATCGTATCGAGCTTTGCCAAACGTTCATAACATCTGCATCTGCTCGTGCAATAGGTCTGTCACCTAGCGGTGCATCAAGGACATAATTTTTCTGTGTAGCAATGAGGATAATCCTCAGATCATGGATCGAGTCCGCATCATTGCTACTAACATCTTTTAATTTGATTTTCTCTAGGAACATATCAAAAAACAGGGAGCTAAATCGCGAGCTATTGATCTACAACATAGATATGCAAATACTATTAGGACTAAGTTCATGATAAATTAAGTTCAATTAATCTAATTACTAATGAACTCCCACTTAAAATAACATCCCTCGGGTTATCGAAGTGATACATGATACAAATCAACTAAACCATGTCCGATCATCACGTGAGATGGAGTAGTCATCAATGGTGAACATATCTATGTTGATCATATCAACTATATGACTCATATTCGGCCTTTCGGTCTCTAGTGTTCTGAGGACATGTTTGTACATGCTAGGCTCATCAAGTTCAACCCAAGTATTCCGCGTGTGTAAAACTGTCTTACACCCATTGTATGTGAACGTAGAGTCTATCACACCCGATCATCACGTGGTGTCTCGAAAGGACAAATAATATCAACGGTGCATACTCGGGGAGAACACAATTATCTTGAAATTTAGTGAAGGGATCATCTTATAATGCTACAATCGTACTAAGAAAAATAAGATGCATAAAAGATAAACATCACATGCAATCAAAATATGTAACATGATATGGCCATCAACATCTTGTGCTTTTGATCTCCATCTCCAAAGCATCGTCATGATCACCATCGTCACCGGCTTGACACCTTGATCTCCATCGTAGCGTCGTAGTCGTCTCGCCAACTATTGCTTCTACAACTATTGCTAACTCATAGTGATAAAGTAAAGTAATTACATGGCGCTTGCATTTCATACAATAAAGAGACAACCATAAGGCTCCTGCCGGTTGCCGATAATTTACAAAACATGATCATCTCATACAAAAACATATAACTCATCATGTCTTGACCATATCACATCACAACATGCCCTGCAAAAACAAGTTAGACGTCCTCTACTTTGTTGTTACAAGTTTTACGTGGCTGCTACGGGCTTCTAGCAAGAACCGTTCTTACCTATGGCACAAAACCACAACAGTGATTTATCAAGTTTTTTGTTTTAACCTTCAACAAGGATTGGCCGCAATCAAATTTGATTCAACCAAAGTAGGAGAAACAGACACCCGCCAACCACCTTTATGCAAAACACGTTGCACGTGACGGTGGAACCGGTCTAATGTACGTGGACATGTAATGTTGGTTCGGGCCGCTTCATCTTACAATGCCGCCGAATCAAAATAAGATGTTGGTGGTAAGCACTATGATGATCACCGCCCACAACTCTTTATGTTCTACTCGTGCATATCATCTACGCATAGACCTAGCTAATGATGCCACTGTAGGGAAACATTGCATGAAAAACAAAAACAAAATCTACGCACACGCAATGATCTATCTACGGAGATGCATAGCAACGAGGGGGGGAGTGTGTCTACGTACCCTTGTATACCGTAAGCGGAAGTGTTTCACAACGCGATTGATGTAGTCGAACTTCTTCGCGCTTCAACCGATCAAGTACCGAACACACGACACCTATGCGTTCCGCACACGTTCAGCACGGTGACGTCCCTCTCCTTCTTGATCTAGCAAGACGTCGAGGTAGTATATGAGTTCCGTCAGCACGGCGGCGTGATGACGGTGATGGTGAAATGATCTCCGCAGGGCTTCGCCTAAGCACTGCGAAAATATGACCGGAGGCGTAAACGGTGGAGGGGGGTGCCGCACACGGCTAACAATTGATGTTGTGTGTACTAGGCGCCCCCCTCCCACATATATATAGGTGGGAGGGAGGAAGGTGCAGCCAAAGGAGGCGCTCAAGTAGGAGGAATCCTACTTGGGGTTCCTCCCAAGTTGCGCCCCCCTTTCCTTATTTGGAGTGCGGGGAAAGGCAGGGGAGGGTGGCGCCCCCGTTCCTTTATCCCATGAAAGGGAAATTTGATAGGGGCTAGCTCTCCCCTTTTTCCATCCCTAGGGTTAGCCAAACAAGGGAGAGGGCGCACTACCCCCCTTGTGGGCTGGTCTCTCCCCTCCTTTGGCACATAAGGCCCATACCCTGCCGGGGGGTTCTTGCTACTTCTCGAGTTGCGTTGTATTCCCTCGAAGAGGAAAGGGAGATGCAGAACAGTAGCGTAAGTATTTCCCTCAGTTTTTGAGAACCAAGGTATCAATCTAGTAGGAGACCACGCGCGAGTCCCTCGCACCTGCACAAACAAATAAGAACTTCGCAGCCAACGTGATAAGGGGTTGTCAATCCCTTTACGGTCACTTACGAGAGTGTGATCTGATAGAGATGATAGTTTATATTTTTGGTGTTTTTGTTTATAAGAACAGAAAGTAAAAGCGGAAAAAGTAAAGTAGATGTAGATTGATATGTTGAGAATAGACCTGAGGGCCATAGTGTTCTCTAGTGGCTTCTCTCATGATAGCGATATTCTACGGTGGGTAAACAAATTACTGTCGAGCAATTGATAGAAAAGCGAATAATTATGAGACTATCTAGGCATGATCATTGTATATAGGCATCACGTCCGAGACAAGTAGACCGACTCCTGCCTGCATCTACTACTATTACTCCACACATCAACCGCTATCCAGCATGCATCTAGTGTATTGAGTTCATAAGAACAGAGTAACGTCTTAAGCAAGATGACATGATGTAGAGGGATAAACTCAAGCAATATGATGTAAACCCCATCTTTTTATCCTCGATGGCAACAATACAATACGTGCATTGCTGCCCCTACTATCACTACGAAAGGGCACCGCAGGATTGAACCCAAAGCCAAGCACTTCTCCCATTGTAAGAACTATACATCTAGTAGGCCAAACCAAACCAATAATTCGAAGAGACTTGCAAGGATATTATGAGCACACATAAAGAGTTCAGAAAAGAACCAAATATTTCTCGTAGATAATCTTGATCATAAACCCACAATTCATCAGATCTCGACAAACATACCGCAAAAAGAGATTACATCACATAGATCTCCTCGAAGATAGAGGAGAACTTTGTATTGAGATCCAGAGAGAGAGAAGAAGCCATCTAGATACTAGCTATGGACCTGAAGGTCTGTGGTAAACTACTCACAACTCATGGTGAGGGCGATGATGATGTAGAAGCACTCCGTGATGGATCCCCCCTCCGGCGGAGCTCCGGAATAAGCTCCAAGATGGGATCTCACGGGAACAGAAGGTTACGACGGTGGAATTAGGGTTTTCTCTCTGTTGCTGGTGGTTTCGGGGTACGTAGGCTTATATAGGAGGAAGGAGGACACCGGGCGACTCACGAGGAACCCACGAGGCAGGGGGCGCGCCCTCGGAAGGGGGCGCGCCTCCCACCCTCGTGGGCACCTCGTGGCCCCTACTCTGTGGTTCTCTAGTCTCCCGTGTGTGATTTTCTCCAAAAATTTCTCTCCCGAAGGTTTCATTCCGTTTGGACTCCGTTTGATATTCCTTTTCTGCAAAAACCCTGAAACAGGCAAAAAACAGCAATCTGGACTGGGCCTTTGGGTTAGTAGGTTAGTCCCAAAAATGATATAAAAGTGTATGACAAAGCCCATTAAACATCCAAGACATCATAAATAATAGCATGGAGCAATCAAAAATTATAGATACGTTGGAGACGTATCAGGCATCCCCAAGCTTAATTCCTGCTTGTCCTCGAGTAGGTAAATGATAAAAATAGAATTTTTGATGTGGAATGCTAACCAACATAGTTTTTCAATGTAATTCTATTAATTGTGGCATGAATGTTCAGATCTGAAAGATTCAAGAAAAAGTCTATATTGACATAAGAAATAATAATGCTTCAAGCATACTAACAAAGCAATCATGTCTTCTCAAAATACTATGGCTAAAGAAAGTTATCCCTACAAAATCATATAGTCTGGCAATGCTCCCTCTTCATCACACAAAATATTCATATCATGCACAACCCCGATTTTAGCCAAGCACTTTTTTTCATACTCTATTCTTTCAAACCTTTCAACTTTCACGCAATACATGAGCGTGAGCCATGGACATAGCACTATGGGTGGAATAGAGAGGTGGTTGTGGAGAAGACAAAAAGGAGGGAGATAGTCTCACATCAACTAGGCGTATCAACGGGCTATGGAGATGCCCATCAATAGATATCAATGCGAGTGAGTAGGGATTGCCATGCAACGGATGCACTAGAGCTAAAAATGTATGAAAGCTCAACAAAAGAAACTAGTGGGTGTGCATCCAACTTGCTTGCTCACGAAGACCTAGGGCATTTGAGTAAGCCCATCGTTGGAATATACAAGCCAAGCTCTATAACGAAAATTCCCACTAGTATAAAAATGACTAAGCGTAATGCCCAGTATGAGACTATGCCTCCCACGTGTCGAGGCACGACTTAAAGGCATAATCTCATACTAGAATGATCTCAAGTATGGTATCTTTGCACAACTCATGTAAAAGAGGGGATGAAAATGTAAAAGAGTAGTTGGATTACACTCGCCACGTCACACAAAGAAATACATTAACATACATCATCCAATAACATCAGAGTCCGACTACGGACGAATATCCAAATGAAAGATACCATAAATAAAGAAACACAAGGTCCCAATCATCCTAGTAAGAGCCCTACTGATCCTCTAGGTAGGACACGTAGTATCGCCCACGCTCTTCATCGAACTCCCAAAACAACTCTGAACCACCACATGTGTAGTTCTCAATGGTACCTGCATCTGGTGTTGTGTAGAATCTGCGAGCCACGGAGGACTCAGCAATCCCGTTCCCGGCTAGCAATACTATCAAAGCCTTAGGTGTGGGAAAAGGCTTAAACAAGGTTGCAGCAGCACTAGCACTAGCTTACGTGTTTAGAGCGAGAAGAGAAAGTGCCAACGATCGACAAAGTGATCATGAAGTGATCCTAACTACTCACGTCAATCATAACCCCACTGTGTTCACTTCCCGAACCCCTTCGGAAAGAGACCATCGTGGTTCCTCACGCAGGTAGTGTATTATGAACATGGTGTTAAGTTTTCTACAACCGGATATTAACAAATTCCCATCTGCCACATAACCGCGGGCACGGCTTTCGAAAGATCAAACCCTGCAGGGGTGTCCCAACTTAGCCCATCACAAGCTCACGATCTGCGGAGTCGCAACTCCAAGGTGGGAAGACCCGAGTATTCTCGGAATCCCGTGCTCAAGATATACCGACAAAGGGAAAACTAATCCAGCAAGACCTCCCGGCGTGCCGACACCTTGATAGTAGCCGCGCGTATCTCGTCTCAGGCCACTACCGGATGGGACATCCTACAGGTTTTTACCAGCCCCTGAGTTTCCTTGAGGTGGCCCCGCATGCTGCCCAGTTTGGACCAACACTCATGCGGAGCACTGGCCCAGGATTGTTAATTAAGAACTCGGGTTTGCAACGCCCTATGCAAGTTTTAGTTATTAGGCAAATGTAAAACCAATGTTGGGCCTTGCTGGAAAAGCTTTAGCGCTAAGCGGGTTATCGAGGGGGGGCATAAACCCCAACCGTGTTAGGGACGCAAAATCAAGGAACATAACGCCGGTTTAACGGTTCCTAGGGTGGCATGAGTGGAACAAAACACCAAGCAAGAGGCTTAGTCTTCTACCCATTACCAATATACAGATGATTTAGTTTAACAGATTATATATTGTGATATCCCAACAATAACTTCAACATGAAGCAAGAATCTTCAAATCTTCACCTACAACTAACAACGCTATAAGAGGGGCTGAGCGATGCTTACGTAGCCAATCAACGGTTTGCTAGGTGGGTGGTTAGAGAGTTTCATGGCAACAATAGGAAGGCTGGCAAACAGACATAGGCACCGAGGCAATAATCTAAAGAGCGAGACATCTAGCATAGGCAAAGATAGTAGTGATATCTGGGTAAGGTCATCTTGCCTGTTGATTCCACGGAGGGATCGTAACCTTGCTCCTCACACTCAACCTCGGTAGGAACCTCGTACTCCGTATCGTCACCGGGCTCTAACCAAACACAACAATGCAACAACGGAACAAAATCAATCAACATGCAATGCTCAGGCACATGATGCATGAACATGATGAACAAGGACAAGAGTTGATATGATGCATGGCCTAGGGACACAAGAGAGCAACATCATCATAATCAAACAAGAGCAAACACATGAAAGAAAACAAGCAAAGCACAACTAACAAGTTTATGTAGTTAATTCAAACAAGCCTTCAACAAGTTTTAAAGGAGTTGGTTAACATGGCAAGGGTGCAACTAACATTATAGCAACATGCTAGCAGATTTAAATGGTCTGGAAATAAATAACAACAATATCCAGAAACTCCCATATTAATTTATTTTCATTTGGGACAGATCTGAAAAACTTATGTGATAAAGTTGTCAAGCGTGCTAACAACAGCAGCAAATAGTCTACACATTTTTCCACCCCAAATGCAAATAAAGTTTGTTAAATTTGGAGTTGTAGATATTTAGTTATGATTTTTACAAGTTTAAGCATTTTTAAAACAAGAATAAATTCAAACAGCATTTTAAATGTTTTTAAACATGGCAACAAGCAGCATATTCATAATCTACATAAAATTCTAAGCACTTTTCATATAGGACTCATTTCCAACAGAAACATATTTTCACAGATTTTAATTAAACAAGAAAAAAAGAAAAAGAAAAAGGAAAACACAAAACAGTAAAAAAAACAGGCGCAAGGTCCAGAGTGACCCATGGCTCATCTAGCCCAAGTCACTGACGAGGGGGACCCGGCTGGCTAAGCTGGCGCCAGCGGGTGCACGCGGGGCTGGAGAAGCAGCTGAGTGGCTGGCGGGTGGGGCCTGCCTGTCAGCCACTCACGAAAAACAAAAGCACGCGAAATCACCTGCCCCGCGACGGAATCGAACACGCGACCTCCTGCTAACTGACGAAGAGACGAACCACTGCACTATCGATCGAAACTTGACAGATAACAGGTTCGAATACTGAAGAAGTAACTGCAGAAGCAGAGCACAGGGGATACGCAGGGCTCGTCGGAGCTGCTCCAGCGACCAAACGAGGCGGCGGAGGTGTGCGGTGTGCTCCTGGAGGAGTTCTGCACCCAAACGACGCACTAGCATCACCTAATGAACACTACAGCGCCGGCGGCGAGCAACGATAGAACGGCGGCGATGGAGCAACGGCGAGACGATGCAGAGGCCTAGGCGGAACGGCGACTGCACAGGCAGCTCCTACACGATGCACGGAAGCGAACGGACAGCAAAGCACGGCCTAGAGGGGTCGGAACACTCGCCGGCGACGAGGTCCGACGGCGATGAGCTCGGGCACTCGAGGAACTAGGGGCTAGAGGGCGCGCAGGAAGGGGAAAAGGCACAGGGAGAAAGAGGAGCTCACCATGAGTACGGAGATGTGCTCGGCTAGCCTAGGCGTGGATGGAGTCGACGGCGGCGGGTCTCGAACAGGTATGTTCGTCGGAGACGAAGAAAAGGAAGAAGACGTCGGTGTGGAGGCGATCGGCTCCGCGTAGTGGATGTAGACGAAGTAGTCGACGACGAGGAAGCAGATGGACACCGTTGGCGAGGCTGAGGTCGACGAGGAGCTCGCCGGCGACGAGGTGGCGCTCTCAGATGCATGCGGGTACCGACTGGAGCGGCGGATCTGGCGGAGCTTGGCTCTCCAAGCGGCGAGAGGAGGAAGGGGAACCCTAGAGAGAGGGGCTGGACACGGTGCGGGTTCAAATGGGTGGCTCGAATCACGAGACCTCGACGTCCGTGATCACGGCGCGACGGCAAGCGCGTGCTCTGCTCTGCTTTTCGCTGACGGAGGAAGACGGAGACTCGGGGTGAGAGACAGGCAGGTGGGGCCAGGCGCGAGGGAAGAGACGGCGCGACTGTGAGCACTCTGCGGGCCTGCGGGAGAGAGATGGGCCTGCGCTGCGAGGGGAAGGCTGGGCCTGGGGAAGGAGAAGGAGGAGAAGGCCCACGCCATTGTGCTAGCTGATGTTTCTTTTCTTTTTCTTTATTTCTTCAGACAAAAAGAAAAAGAAAAGCACAGGATAAAAGGAGAAGAGTTAGGGGAAAAGAAAAATATCCCCATGCTCAGTGATTTATGCCCGATTTAATAAAATTGACTTGGACATTTTTAGAGGCAGAAAAATAAAAGGAGTTTGAATATGATTCAAACTCTTGTCATTTTAAAACCCAACCAAATCATTTACAAATGGGTGATATTTAGCAGAGAGGTTGTATATATGGTGCAAGGTTTTTAGGAAAGGAAAGAACAAAAATGGGCTTGGCTAGGTGGATTGCACAATGGAGTAAAGAAAGGACAGAAAAGAAAAGAAAGAAAGAAAGAAGAAGAAGAAGAAGAAGAAGAAGAAGAAGAAGAAGAGGGGGGTTTAGGGTTTAACTAGACATAGCTAGAACCACACACACAACATCACAAGGCCTCACACACACTCATCATAACAAGGAAGTAAACTAGATGCCATGATGCCATGATGATGAAGCAATGCAAGGATGCAAAATAAAATAAAATGACATGGCAATGCAAAAATGAAATGAGCTCAAATGACAAGAACCCCCAAGGATAAGGACAAGGATCAAATTGAGAAAGCTTTATTGCCATAATAGGAAAGTGTTACATATGGGGTGTTACAAACTCTCCTACACTACAAAAAGATCTCGTCCCGAGATCTAGGACTGGAAGAAGGAAGGATACTCGCAACGAAGGTGGTCTTCTCGTTCCCACGTAGCTTCTCGATCGGTATGGTGTGACCACTTCACTTTCAAGAACTTGATGGACTTGTTGCGGGTTTTTTGCTCAGTTTCCTCAAGAATAGCAACAGGGTGCTCACGATAAGACAAGTCTTGTTGAAGATCAATCTCCTCGAACGGAATGGTGCGTTCAGGTGTCTCGAAGCACTTGCGGAGTTGAGACACGTGAAACACATCATGAACATTTGCAAAGTTGGAGGGAAGCTCGAGTTGGTAGGCTAGATCGCCTCTTTTGCCAAGAATCTTGAAAGGGCCGACGTATCTCGGAGTAAGCTTGCCTTTGATACCGAATCTTTGGGTTCCTTTCATAGGAGAAACACGGAGATAGACATGATCTCCAATGTCGAAAGTCAAATCACGATCCTTGCCGTCATAGTAACTCTTTTGACGCGATTGAGCGGCTTTGAGATTCTCACGTATGACTTTGCACATTTCTTCGGCTTCTGAGATCAAATCATTGCCAAGAAGTTGACGTTCACCAGTCTCGGACCAGTTGAGCGGGGTACGACACTTTATGCCATAGAGGATTTCAAAATGAGCTTTGCCAGCACTTGCTTGGAAGCTGTTGTTGTATGAGAATTCGGCAAACGGGAGACAATCTTCCCACTTCATGCCAAAAGAGATGACACAAGCTCTCAGCATGTCTTCGAGGATCGGGTTCACTCTTTCGACTTGACCACTAGCCTGAGGGTGAAACGCAGTGCTGAAGCGAATCTTAGTGCCCATGGCTGACTAGAAGGAGTTCCAGAACTTGGATGTGAACAAACTTCCACAGTCTGAGGAGATGACTTGAGGAATGCCATGCAACGAAACAATTCTGGAAGTGTACAACTCTGCTAGCTGAGCTGCGTTGATGGATTCTTTGACGGGAAGGAAATGAGCTACTTTAGTTAGCTTGTCAATCACGACAAAGATAGCATCATTCCCCTTCTTGGACTTAGGAAACCCAGTGACGAAATCCATTTCAATGTGATCGAATTTCCACTCGGGAATAGGTACAGGTTGAAGGAGACCGGCTGGACGTTGATGCTCTGCCTTCACTCTTCTGCAGACATCACATTCATTCACGAATTGGGCAATCTCCCTTTTCATGCGAGTCCACCAGTAAGATTGCTTGAGGTCTTGGTACATCTTGGAACTTCCGGGATGAATCGAGAGGAGGGAGTCATGTGCTTCGTTCATTATGAGTTCCCTGAGATCACCCTTAGGAACGACAATTTTGTCCTCAAAGAACAAGGTGTCTTTCTCATCAACACGATAGCACTTGTACTTGGGAGTACCCTTAGCGATACCATGTTTCACTTTCTGCACCATAGCATCAGTTAGTTGGGCCTCACAAATATGATCTTCCAAGGTAGGAGCAACTTGAAGCTTTGCAAGAAAGCCTTGCAGAACAATTTGGAGGTTGAGCTTCCTGAATGATTCACAAAGTTCAGGCTGGAACGGTTTGAGAAGGAGACTGTTGCAATATGCCTTTCTACTCAAGGCATCTACAATGAAATTGGCCTTGCCAGGTGTGTACTCAATGCTTAGATCATACTCTTGGATCATCTCAACCCAACGAGTCTGGCGAAGGTTAAGGTTTGGCTGTGTGAAGATGTACTTCAAGCTCTTGTGATCGGTGAAGATGTCCACTTTTCTGCCCAACAAAAGGTGTCTCCACGTGATCAAGGCATGTACAACTGATGCTAGCTCGAGATCATGTGTGGGGTAATTCCTCTCATTTGGTTTCAACTGACGAGAAGTGTATGCCACAATCTTATTGTCTTGCATGAGAACACCACCAAGTCCTTGCAAAGAAGCATCACAAAAGACTTCATAGGGCTTGGACTCATCCGGAGGAGTAAGAACCGGAGCAGAAATGAGCTTCTCTTTGAGTGTTTTAAAAGCCAGATCACAATCAGGAGTCCAGGAGTACTTGACATTCTTCTGCAACAGGTTGGAAAGAGTCTTGGCATTCTTGGAGAAGTGCTCAACGAACCATCTGCAATAGCTAGCGAGACCAAGGAAGTTTCGGAGTTGCTTGACATTCTGCGGGGGTTCCTAGTTGACAATAGCTTCAACTTTCTCAGGGTTCACAAAAATACCCTCGGCAGAGATGATATGGCCAAGATATAAGACCTTATCCAGCCAGAATTCACATTTAGAGAACTTTGCATAGAACTTGTGTTCACGGAGCCTGTCCAGGACCAAACGTAGGTGCTTGGCATGGTCTTCTTCATTCTTGGAGAGTACCAAGATGTCATCCAGATAGACGAGAACAAGTTCATTGGTGTAGGGGTTCAATATGAAGTGCATCATCCTCGAGAAGGTGGGTGGAGCATTTGCGAGGCCAAAAGACATGACCGTGTATTCATAAGAGCCAAAACTAGTTCTGAATGCGGTCTTGGGAATATCTTCTTCGCGGATACGGATCTGGTGGTAACCCATCCGGAGATCGAGCTTTGAGAACACCTTTGCTCCTTGAGCTGCTCGAACAATTCATTGATATTGGGGAGCGGATACTTGTTCTTTATTTTCTTCTTGTTCAATGGCCGGTAATCAATGCAAAGGCGTTCCGTGCCATCCTTCTTCTTGAAAAATAGAACACCACAGCCCCAAGGAGAAGTACTAGGCCTGATTAGGCCCATACGTTCTTGCTCATCAAGTTGTTTCTTCATCTCCTTCAACTCATCAGGGGAAAGCTTGTATGGACGCCGACATGCTGGCTCGGTACCGGGCTCGAGTTCAATGACGAATTCAACTTGACGATGTGGAGGCATGCCTGGAAGCTCTTCAGGGAAAACATCTTCATATTCATTGACCATCGGAATCTGAGAAATGGCATTAATCTCGCCCTTGTCATTGAGAGAGAATAGCCTGATTGTGTTATCTTGAGAGGCGAAGATAATCACGTCTTCGTCAGGATGTGTAAGCTTGACTTCCTTATTTGCACAATCAATGTGTGCATCATGCTTGGAAAGCCAATCCATCCCAAGAATAAGATCAATGTCGGAGTTGCCGAGAATAACCGGAGAAACCAGAAAACTGTAATCGCCCGTGTGGATAGATATATCCGGAGCCACCATACTATAAGTCATTTGTTTCCCCGGAGAAGTAACTTGCAACTTTTGGGGTAATGCCACTGTGCTCACATTATGCTTGGATGCAAATGGATATGACATGAAAGAATGTGATGCACCAGAATCAAACAAAACTTTAGCAGGTTTAAGGTTGATTAGAAGGTTACCAAGTATCACATCTGAAGAATTCTTTGCTTGAGCTCCATTCATCAGATTCACTCTTGCAACCTTGGTATTGTGCTTGACAATAGCAGTGCTGACAGGTGGAGGAGGCGGAAGGCACCTTGGGTTGGGACACTTGTTAGCATAGTGACCCTTCTGAGTGCACTTGCTGCAAACCACTTCTGAGAGAGGACGGTGATAAGGACCACTTGATCTTGAAGCTTGAAATTGAGGCTTGTACTGATTGCTTGGGTTGGGTGGGTGGGAGAAACCACGTCCACCTGAGTGCTTGTTGTTGTTTGGAGGACGAAGCACTGGAGGAGGCAGAAGCCAGAACTTCTGCTGCTTTGCAACCACTTGGGAAGAAGAGGAGGAGTGAACAACATGATCCTCTTTTTGGAAGCTTCAATCTTGAGCTGAGCTGCCTCTTGCTTAAGAGCCATATTGTAGAATTGGTCCAATTCATCCGGCTCGAACAAGCTGAGAGCTAGTTGGAGTTCATCCTTCAGACCACCAAGGAACTGATAAATCTTGCTCTTGGCATCTAGGATGTCTTGCTTGGCATAGCGAGCGAGGTTCTGGAACTTGACATTGTATTGGTAGACGGACATGGTGCCTTGCTTCAGGTTGCGGAATTGCTCACGCATGCCTTCAATGACACGGGTTGGAATGTGGTGAGAGCGGAAATCCTTGCATAAGTCAGTCCACGAGATCTCACGACCACCTCTGGAATCTTTTGTACTGTTGCCACCAAGCAGCAGCTTGGTCCTTGAGTTGGAATGCGGCAAATTTGACATAATCCTCAGGTCTCACGTTACTGCATTCAAAGTGCTTTTTGATGTCTGTTATCTAGTCTTCAGCATCTAGCGGATCCACATAGCAAATGAAAGACTTCGGTTGGTTTGCCAGGAATTAGTTGAGGGTTGCAAAGTGTGGTTGATTGAACAGATTGCCTTGGCCTTGGTTCCCATGACCACCTTGATTTTCTTTGGTTGGCTTGAATGTTCTGCATCATTTGCATAAGCATCTGGGTGTTCTGGTTGGTCGCTTGCATAATTGCTCTCCAGGCCTCAGACGGAGGAGGAGGGGAAGGAGGACGTTCAGGAACACGCTCTTCTTCACCCTCTGGATTAGCGTTGGGAACCTTCTTAGGAGCCATCCTGAATGAGATGACAACTATTAGCCATTGATTGAAAATATATAAGCTGAATCAACGGTTAGGAATTTGCAACATAAGTCTTCACAGGAACATTCGAACAAAATGAACGGATATATTCCACAGTTAATGATACAATGATCTTCTCGAGAAGCCACTTGGGAGAACAAAAGGTCAATAAAAACAACAAGGAGCATATAGAACCAATACAAGATTGAAGTTTTGTTCCACATGTTCGTGCTGAAAGCTCATGGAACGTGTTGCAAAAGGGTTTTGCAATCCTCGGATTAGCATAGCCAAGGACCCTTTAAGATGCAACTCCTGATTGGAACAACGCACATAAAACCTCTTCACTCAATGTTGAACCCCGAACTCCATATCATGCACTCGTTGGAAGAATTCCTACGAGCTACTAGAAGAACCCACCTATTAATTTCCGAAGGTTTCCGGTTATGCAATCAGGTGTTGGGGATACAGGGGAAGCACCGCGCACTCAACTCTAATCCTACATCCAGCTGTATCCATCCTTCAACATATAACCAGTCATTTTCGGAAACCGTTTACCTCGGACCTTCGAAACGCATCTGCTATACAAGCTATGGCAATACTCCTGAACTACCTCCCCAGTACTGGGTGATGTCGGGGTTATCTCACCACTAGCCGCATAGAAGAGTTTTCGATGTCGGCCGTCTTAAGTATTCTAGAACTGTTGCGATACGTTTGTGACGACAACACCTTGGAGCTCAACTCCCCGGGACACTGCCACAACCCCAAAATGACAGGAGGCATCAAGAACAATGTTCTCGTCACAAAGATATCGAAACAATCCAAACAATACTCGCGTGATCCTAAAAACAAATTAGTGAATTTTTGATAGTAGAAGAGATAGAACATCGTCAGGGGTCCTCACCAGAGTGATAAAGGGATGAGGAGTAAAAATAAATCCTACTCTCCGATGTATATATAGGACTCAAAACATTTTCATGTGTGTGCCTAGACTCAACCGTCAACGATTCGATCAATCAGGGGGGCTCCTAGGTCGGAGAAGGCTCTGAATACCAACTTGTAATGCCCAGTATGAGACTATCCCTCCCACGTGTCGAGGCACGAGTTATATGCATAATCTCATACTAGAATGATCTCAAGTATTGTATCTTTGCACAACTCATGTAAAAGAGGGGATGAAAATGTAAAAGAGTAGTTGGCTTACACTCGCCACGTCACACAAAGAAATACATTAACATACATCATCCAATAACATCAGAGTCCGACTACGGATGAAGATCCAAATGAAAGATACCATAAATAAAGCAACACAAGGTCCCGATCATCCTAGTAAGAGCCCTACTAATCCTCTGGGTAGGACACGTAGTATCGCCCACGCTCTTCATCGAACTCCCAAAACAACTCGGAACCACTACCTGTGTAGTTCTCAACGGTACCTGCATCTGGTGTTGTGTAGAATCTGTGAGCCACGGAGGACTCAGCAATCCCGTTCCCGGGTAGCAATACTATTAAAGCCTTAGATGCGGAAAAAGGCTTAAACAAGGTTGCAGCAGCACTAGCACTAGCTTGCGTGTTTAGAGCGAGAAGAGAAAGTGCCAACGATCGACAAAGTGATCAAGAAGTGATCCTAACTACTCACGTCAATCATAACCCCACCATGTTCACTTCCCGAACCCCTTCGGAAAGAGACCATCACGGTTACTCACGCAGGTAGTGTATTATGAACATGGTGTCAAGTTTTCTACAACTGGATATTTACAAATTCACATCTGCCACATAACCAGCACGGCTTTCGAAAGATCAAACCCTGCAGGGGTGTCCCAACTTAGCCCATCACAAGCTCACGACCTGCGGAGTCGCAACTCCAAGGTGGGAAGACCCGAGTATTTTGGAATCCCGTGCTCAAGATATACCAACAAAGGGAAAACTAATCCAGCAAGACCTCCCGGCGTGCCGACACCCTGATAGTAGCCGCGCGTATCTCGTCTCAGGCCAAGACCGGATGGGACATCTTACAGGTTTTTACCAGCCCTTGAGTTTCACCGAGGTAGCCCCGTAGGCTGCCCGGTTTGGACCAACACTCATGTGGAGCACTAGCCCAGGGTTGTTAATTAAGAACTTGGGTTTGCAACGCCCTATGCAAGTTTTAGTTATTAGGCAAATGTAAAACCAATGTTGGGCCTTGCTGGAAAAGCTTTAGCGCTAAGCGGGTTATCGAGGGGGGCCCATAAAACCCAACCGTGTTAGGGACGCAAAATCAAGGAACATAACACCGGTTTAACGGTTCCTAGGGTGGAATGAGTGGAACAAAACACCAAGCAAGAGGCTTAGCCTTCCACCCATTACCAATATATAGATGATTTAGTTTAACAGATTATATATTATGATATCCCAACAATAACTTCAACATGAAGCAAGAATCTTCAAATTTTCAACTGCAACTAACAACGCTATAAGAGGGGCTGAGCGATGCTTACGTAGCCAATCAACGGTTTGCTAGGTGGGTGGTTAGAGAGTTTCATGGCAACAATAGGAAGGCTGACAAACAGACATAGGCATCGAGGCAATAATCTAAAGAGCGAGACATCTAGCATAGGCAAAGATAGTAGTGATATCTGGGTAAGGTCATCTTGCATGTTGATTCCATGGAGGGATCGTAACCTTGCTCCTCACACTCAACCTCGGTAGGAACCTCGTACTCTGTATCGTCACTGGGCTCTAACCAAACACAACAATGCAACAACGGAACAAAATCAATCAACATGCAATGCTCAGGCACATGATGCATGAACATGATGAACAAGGACAAGAGTTGATATGATGCATGGCCTAGGGACACAAGAGAGCAACATCATCATAATCAAACAAGAGCAAACACATGAAAGAAAACAAGCAAAGCACAACTAACAAGTTTATGTAGTTAATTCAAACAAGCCTTTAAAAAGTTTTAAAGGAGTTGGTTAACATGGCAAGGGTCCAACTAACATTACAGCAACATGCTAGCACATTTAAATGGGCTGGAAATAAATAACAACAATATCCAGAAACTCCCATATTAATTTATTTGCATTTGGGACAGATTTGGAAAACTTGTGTGATAAAGTTGTCAAACATGCTAACAACAACACCAAAATAGTCTACACATTTTTCCACCCCAAATGCAAATAAAGTTTGTTAAATTTGGAGTTGTGGATATTTAGTTATGATTTTTACAAGTTTAAGCATTTTTAAAACAAGAATAAATTCAAACATCATTTTAAATGTTTGTAAACATGGCAACAAACAGCATATTCATAATCTACATAAAATTCTAAGCACTTTTCATATAGGACTCATTTCCAACAGAAACATATTTTCACAGATATTAATTAAACAAGAAAAACAGAAAAAGAAAAACACAAAACAGTAAAAAGAAAAAACACGCGCAAGGTCCAGAGTGACCCAGGGCTCATCTAGCCCAAGTCACTGACGAGGGGGGCCCGGCTGGCTGAGCTGGTGCCAGCGGGTGCGCGCGGGGCTGGAGAAGCAGCCGAGTGGCTGGCAGGTGGGGCATGCCTGTCAGCCACTCACGAAAAACAAAAGGGGGCGAAATCACCTTCCCCGCGACGGAATCGAACACGCGACCTGCTGCTAACTGACGGAAAGACGAACCACTGCGCTATCGATCGAAACTTGACAGATAACAGGTTCGAATACTGAAGAAGTAACTGCAGAAGCAGAGCACAGGGGATACGTAGGGCTCGTCGGAGCTGCTCGTCTGAGCTGCTCCGGCGACCAAATGAGGCGGCGGAGGTGTGCGGTGTGCTCCTGGAGGAGTTCCGCACCCAAACGACACATCAGCAGAACCTAATGAACACTACAGCGCCGGCGGCGAGCAACGACAGAACGGCGGCGACAGAGCAACGGCGAGACGATGCAGAGGCCTAGGCGGAACGGCAACTGCACAGGCAACTCCTACACGATGCACTGAAGCGAACGGACAGCAAAGCACAGCCTAGAGGAGTCGGAACACTCGCCGGCGACGGGGTCCGACGGCGATGAGCTCGGGCGCTCGAGGAACTAGGGCCTAGAGGGCGCGCAGGAAGGGGAAAAGGCACGGGGAGAAAGAGGAGCTCATGTCACACCCTGATTTTCATGCCACATTGCTTAAGCTGATAATCATGCTAAAATATGGTTTAACAAAAACTTTTGAATGTTTTTGATCTTGCTTGATTGGTTTTATGTTTGTTGTTTGCTAGTGCTCTAAAAATCAAATAAATCCTCCAACTCTTCTACTTCAACTCCTTGATCCAAAACCTTTTCCCAATGATCATGCCATGTGTATAGACCAGTATAGTATTTTCTTATAAAAATATTTTGGCCAAATAGTATTTTATAAAATTAGTTTTCCAAAAACCCCTGAATTGAGGTTTGCACTACAAGTACCTTATTTAGGGTGTGAAAAATCTTTCAAAAAGTATATTTGAATCCTATTAGGTATAGGACTCCCATAAACCACAAAACTATAATTTTAAAATTTATTTGTATATTTTATTTAAAAGCTTTTTCTTAAGGCCAGAAATGGTCTTTAATAGGGAAAAATTATTTAATTATTTCAAAAATATTTGCCAAATTTCAGGGAAACTCATAGGACATATATTGTCCATATATAAGAGTTTCAACACATGGTCATGTTCAAAATATTGGACAAATCCTTCCAAAACCCTTTCTGGATATTTCAAGCTTTTGAAATATTTACAAAGGAAATGTTCTCCAAAAATTCCAGGGAAATTCCATCATGTCAAATATGACATATGTGATGATCTTACAAGGCCTCATGCCTTGAAGATCAAGGAAACATCATCTAATCCCCTCAAAACCATTTCTGTCCATTTTGAAGTTTGGGCAACTTTACATTGCCAAACTTGTCCAAATGCTCTCAAACTTGGTGCACATGATAAAATGATGTAATTATGCATCTATGCCAAATGGCACAAGTTTTGGAGAAGGAAAACTTGATCTAAGTGCCCCAAAACCCTTTCTGACCAGATCCAAATTTGAACAACTCTACATTGCCAACTTTTTACTTGGGGCCTCAAATTTTGTGGACATGTTCACAACCCCAAATGATGACACTACACCAAGTGGTGCATCAACTAGAGATGATTTGCTTAACCTAATCTTGAGAAATCCATTTCTGTTAATTTCTAGGGTTCACCAAAGTTACATTGGCAACTTTGCCCAAATGAGCTCAAATTTGGTGAAAGGGCCTAAATGTATGTGACATTTGATCCTGTTAAGTCTCATGTCAATTGGAAGTCATTTGCTTGCCCAAAACCACATCAAACACCTTCTGCCATTTTACCAAAACCACTGTTTTGCCCCCTTTTACTATTCTACTTGAGCTCAACTTTTTACCACAGCTTCTCCTAGTCATCTTCTACCTCGAGTAACTTCCCCATGGCCAGAGCTCAATGATTGAGGGGTGAAAACCCCATTTTTACTCTTCTGGACAGCAGCATTCTCCTCCTCTTTCACCTCCCTCCTCACTCCAGTGGCCCTCCATGGCATCCAAGACCACCTCCCTATATTTTACTACTCCCTCTACCTCCTAGACACTGCTGGCCACGCTCTGAGCGACAAAAAGATGCCATGGCATGCAATGGCCACGCTCTGGAGCGTGCTACAGTGCCCTGGCGCACTATAGCCACCCCCAATCACCAGCACCCGACCACCTCGGGCCTTCCCCTCGTGTCCCCCGAGGCCGCCTTGACGTCCGGGACACGCTTGGCTGGTCGGCCCCTTCTCTTTCTTCCTCCTCCTGCCTCCTCTCGCACGCGCGCTGGCCGCCAGAGCACTCCAATGAGCAACCTCGCATGCGCGCTACCCCGACACTCCCCCGCTCCTTCTCTCCCTTCCTCTCGACCTGGACCAACCCCACGAACACCCCGGACACACCCACGGGCGCCCCCGTGGCTTGCAGCGATGGGAACAAGCTCGCCGGCGCACGAGACCTCGATGGACCGTCGCCCACCTATTTATAGGCCACCCCAGACTCTCCTCGCGGCTCCATTTGCCCCCTCTCCCTCTAGTGTACCTCCCCGACAGGCCTACTGCTCTCCCCGTGCCCTCCAGCCATCTCTATGGCCGGAGCAGTGCCGTCGGCCGCCGCTTAAATTCATGGGCCTCGACCTCTCTCTCTCTTCTCCCTGAGCACTCCCGCACCCTCTCCTCACCACCGCCAACTCACCCCGTGCTCCATCCTCTCCTCCTCGTGCTTTCCCCGCCATGCCAAACACCGCCATCACCGCCGTCCGCCACGGCCGATGCGATGCTCGCGTCCGACCACCCCAGCGGTCGTGGCGCACCTCTTTGGATGCGGCGTGGCCTCCTGAACCCGCCGGTGTGCTGGGCGTCGCCGGAGGTAGCTGGGAACTCCGGGGGAAAACGCCGGCGCCGCTCGGCCTCGCCTCCCCTGCCTCTGCTCTGTTCGAGCGGGAGGTAGGCGACGGCCTGAGCGCTGGGGCCCGCGCGTCAGTGAACCAGCGGGAGGGCCCCGCCCGTTTAAGTGGAAGCGGCGTCAGGCGAGCCCGTCTCTCCCACGTGAAGGCGCACTTGCGGGAAGCCGCTTTCGACGTCGCCAGAGCGCCGCGAGGCTGAGCCTCTGGGCCGGCCCAGTGGCTATCCTGCGCCCTGTGCATGCCTTAGGTAAATCCTAAACCTATTTCCTTTTTACCAGACAACTTCATAAATCCATAAATAATTCAAATAAGCTCCAAATTTGATGATTCAAATTTCTAGGAGTTTCTAAAATCCCGATCTACCTGTTGGTGCAGCATGCACATTTTTCCATAAACCTTTTCTTCACAAATAATTATCAAATGTCATTATTCCATTTTTTGTGATAAACTTTAGAAAATCACAGAGAGCTCAAATTTGATCCAAATGCAGTGGTTCAAATTCCTAGGTCCTTGTCATATCCAAACTTAGTTTTGGAACATTTTTATTAATACTTTCTGTACCCCACCAAATAATGAGCCATTTCTTCATATTTATCAACTTTGCAAAATCCTAGGAAATTCATTTGAACTCCAAATCCAGTGAAACCAACTCCTAGATGCTTCTAAAATCATGACTTGTTAAATGGGTGCCTTTGCTCATTTTTCAAAAATATATTTCTGTACACTTCTTTCAAATCCATAAACCCCTTGATTCCATCATATTGAAATGTTCCAAACTATCCATTGATTCAATACCTATGAAACCACCTTGGTCATTTCTCATATGACCAGAGGTATCCTAGAAAAGCCCAACTCCTATTTTCAGAGCACTTTTATTTTTGCCTTGTTGTGTTGCTTATTATGATTGTTTCCATCGTTAGTTGACGAAATAAACGAAGTACTCGGAGATGGACTAGAAGGTTTGAAGACTCGGAAGGATAAGGCAAGCAGCCCTTTGACCATGTTTGAGAAACCTTTTTATGCATGACATATAGTACCATAATGTTGTTGTTACGGAATCATGATGAGGTAGAACCACTTTGATGGTTTGCCACTGCACTTCCTCGTTGATACTTGCATTGTGCATGACCCTACCTTCTTATGAGGGTTATGCCGATGGGAGTAGATAGATATATGCTATAGAGTTGGCTACGCAAAATGGGTCAGGGTTATGCATGGAAAGAAAAAAGTGTGGTTTGACATACTTGCAAATAACCCAGTGAGTGCCACTAATGCCCCTGGGAGATGATGAGAAACTAGGGCACTACTTGGTAGAGAAGTAGTGTGCCGAGGCTTGATGAAAGCATTGTTTACAGAGATAGATTAGATTTATGTGTGACTACCGTCCCAACCAAACATGCGCAACCACTCTACCCTTATATGGGAAAGGGCATTATTGATTACCTAGGTCGATACTAGCATGGTGCCCGCATTACTAGTGACGGGGGTGACATGAGGTCACTCTCGGGACGGGGCCGTGCTTGGATAGGCGGCCATGACTGTTTTCATAGGGCACCGAACACACCGTTGGTACCCCGTGTCAGTGGTATGAGATGAATATGGGAGCGAGTCTCCACAATTATTAAGATGTGAAATGTCGGCGCGGGGGTTACTACCAATCGAGTGGACTCTTTGTTAGTGTCGTCTAGGGAAAGATAGTGATCGGGTGCTTACCCCGGGTACTTGAGGTACCGCGGGTCGTGGATGACACGGAAGTTCCCCGGATCTAGTGGGTAAAGTGTGCAACCTCTGCAGAGTGTCAAACTATTCGAATAGCCGTGTCCACGGTCAAGGACAGTTGGGTGGTGCTACTTAGACTATGTCCATAAGTTTCTGGAAAACAACACGGTTTGGGTAAATCTGTTGATGTGATTGTGAGAAAGTCACGATGAGCGTGAGCAAGAGTTGTTCATGACTCTTTCTCGATATTGATGTCTGAAACCTCCTGATACTTGTTGCAGACACATACATGTCCATGTTATATGTTGATCATACTTGCATATGAAAAACTAGCTTTCCGCAAAACTGCCAATATAGCAGTAGAGCCTTGCATAATTATTCTATCATCACACTTGGGTTGCTTGCGAGTACATTCAAAGTACTCATTGGCTTGCCACTGGTTATTTTATTGGCCAGGCATGAGAGAACAGGATATGATGAAGATTTCTTGGTGACGAACATGCGAGCTAGGACACTTCCCAGTCAGAATGCCTGTAGGGTTAAGGCGGATGGCATGGGTCCAAGTTGTTATTGAAGATTCCCGCTGCAATGATACGTTCAAGACTTGACCATAATGGTTCTATTTGTGTAATACGGTATGTATGGATGTAAGACTCTTGTTATTCAGCTTCTGTGTGTTCAGTGAGCATTGATCTCTGGGATCACTGTACACGTGCATTCGGTGATCACGACTTATGAGTCGGGGTCCCCACAGCTCACCACGAGCACGGAGATGTGCTCGGCTAGCCCGGGCGTGGACGGAGTCGACGGCGGCGGGTCTCGAACAGGTACGACCGCCGGAGATGAAGAAGAGGAAGAAGACGTCGGCGTGGAGGCGATCGGCTCCGCGTAGTGGACGTAGACGAAGTAGTCGACGACGAGGAAGCAGATGGACACCGTTGGCGAGGCTGAGGTCGACGAGGAGCTTGCCAGTGACGAGGTGGCGCTCTCAGATGCATGCGGGTACCGACTGGAGCGGTCAATCTGGTGGAGCTTGGCTCTCCAGGCGGCGAGAGTAGGAAGGGGAACCCTAGAGAGAGGGGCTGGACACGGTGCGGGTTTAAATGGGTGGCTCGGATCACGAGACCTTGACGTCTGTGATCACGGTGCGACGGCGAGCGCGCGCTCTGCTCTACTTTTCGCTGACGGAGGAAGACGGAGACTCGTGGTGAGAGACAAACAGGTGGGGCCAGGCGCGAGGGGAGAGACGGCGCGACTACGAGCGCTCTGCGGGCCTGCGGGAGAGAGATGGGCCTGCGCTGCGAGGGGAAGGCTGGGCCTGGGGGAGGAGAAGGAGGAGAAGGCCCAGGCCACTCTGCTAGCTGTTGTTACTTTTCTTTTTCTTTATTTCTTCAGACAAAAAGAAAAAGAAAAGCACATGATAAAAGGAGAAGAGTTAGGGAAAAAGAAAAATATCCCCATGCTCAGTGATTTATGCCCTATTTAATAAAATTGACTTGGACATTTTTAGAAGCAGAAAAATAAAAGGAGTTTGAATATGATTCAAACTCTTGTCATTTTAAAACCCAACCAAATCATTTACAAATGGGGTGATATTTGGCAGAGAGGTTGTATATATGGTGCAAGGTTTTTAGGAAAAGAAAGAACAAAAATGGGCTTGGCTATGTGGCTTGCACAATGGAGTAAAGAAAGGACAGAAAAGAAAAGAAAGAAGAAGAAGAAGAAGAAGAAGAAGAAGAAGAGGAGGAGGAGGAGGGGGGGTTTAGGGTTTAGCTAGACATAGCTAGAACCACACACACAACATCACAAGGCCTCACACACACTCATCATAACAAGGAAGTAAACTAGATGCCATGATGCCATGATGATGAAGCAATGCAAGGATGCAAAATAAAATAAAATGACATGGCAATGCAAAAATGAAATGAGCTCAAATGACAAGAACCCCCAAGGATAAGGACAAGGATCAAATTGAGAAAGCTTTATTGCCATAATAGGAAAGTGTTACATATGGGGTGTTACACTAAGCATGAGACTCTCTACAATGAAGAACATGGTGCTACTTTGAAGCACAAGTGTGGAAAAAAGATAGTAGCAATTTTCTATTTTTCTTTTCTTTTTCTTTTTTTAAATTTTTTGGGGCCATTCTTTTTTTTCTTTTTTTGCGGAGGGGCTTTATTGATTTAGCCTTTCCTCCCATGGGACAATGCTCTAATAATGATGATCATCACACTTTCATTACAACTCGATACTACAACAAAGTATGACTCTATATGAATGCCTCCGGCGGTGTACCGGGATGTGCAATGAAACAAGAGTGACATGTATGAAAAGTTATGCATGGTGGCCTTGCCACGAATACGATGTCAACTACATGATCATGCATGGCAATATGACAATATGATGCGTGTCATATGAACAGAACAGTGGAAAGTTGCATGGCAATATATCTCGGAATGGCTATAGAAATGCCATGATGGGTAGGTATGGTGGTTGTTTTGAGGAATAATATGGTGGCTGTTTTGAGGAAGGATATATAGTGGGTGTATGGTACCGGCAAAAGTTGCGTGGTACAAGAGAGGCAAGCAATGGTGGAAGGGTGAGAGTGCGTATAATCCATGGACTCAACATTAGTCATAAGAACTCATATACTTATTGAAAAAATCTACGAGTCATCAAAACAAAGCAATCAAGGCATGCTCCTAGGGGGGGGGGGGGTTGGTAGGTGTTAACCATCGCGCGCCCCCAACCTCCACACAAAGGTTGGCACTTTACAAATACTTCATGCTCTAACTTCGTCACATAGCGGTTCACCATACGTGCATGCTACGGGAATCACTAACCTTAACACAAGTATTTCTCAATTTCATAATAACTCCACTAGCATGACTCTAACATCACTATCCTCATATCTCAAAACATTTATCAAGCATCCAACATCTCATCATATTCAATGCACTTAAAGTGAAAGTTTTTACTACATTGATATTGCATGTCTATCATGTGAATACTAGTTTTATAGCCTAAACACATTACCATGCTGTTTTAATAGACTCTCAAATGAATATAAGTGAAGCATGAGAGTTCAACAATTTCTTCAAAATATTATCACCACCGTGCTCTAAAAGATATAAGTGAAGCACTAGAGCAAAACTATTCAACTCAAAAGATATAAGTGAAGCACATAGAGTGTTCTATCAATTCCTAGGCCATATTTAACTCTCTCAAATAGGTGTGTCCAGCAAGGATAGTTGTGGCAAACTAACAAGCAAAGACTCAAATTATACAAGACGTTCGAAGCAAAACACATATCATGTGGTGAATAAAAATATAGCTCCAAGTAGGGATGCCTTCCCAAGGCATCCCCAAGCTTAGGCTTTTGATTGTCCTTGAATTTTACTTGGGGTGCCATGGGCATCCCCAAGCTTAGGCCCTTGCTACTCTTTGTTCCATAGTCCATCAAAGCAATACTCAAAACTTGAAAACTTCACAACACAAAACTTAGACAAAAATCTCGTGAGCTCCATTAGTATAAGAAAACAAACCACTACTCAAAGATACTGCAATGAATTCATTCTTTGTTTATATTCGTGTTAAACCTACTGTATTCCAACATCTCTATGGTTCATATTTGCCCATACTACTCATAGATGCATTGAAATAAGCAAACAACACACGAAAAACAGAATTTGTCAAAAACATAACATTCTGTAGTAATCTGCAGGTTTCGCATACTTCTGTAACTCCAAAAATTCTAACGAAATTGGTAAACGTGAGGAATTTGTCTATCAATCATCTGCAAAAAGAACCAACTAAATAGCACGCTCCAGCAAAGTCTGATGACCATTCTAGCGAGCGCTAACGATTCTGTTTTTCACAGCAAGATCACATAAACTTCACACAAGTCTTCCCAAAGGTTCTACTTGGCACAAACACTAAACAAAACATGAAACCACATCTAAACAGAAGCTAGATGCAATATTTATTCCGTAACAACAGCAAAAACAAAAAATATAAAATTGGGTTGCCTCCCAACAAGCGTTATCGTTTTATGCCCCTAGCTAGGCACGATACAAGATAGATCTAGGTATTGCCATCTTTGGAAGGCAATCCATAAGTGGCTCTCATAATAGATTCATATGGTAATTTGATTTCCTTTCTAGGAAAGTGTTCCATGCCTTTCCTTAACGGAAATTGGAATCTGATATTTCCTTCCTTCATATCAATAATTGCACCAATCGTTCTAAGGAAAGGTCTACCAAGAATAATAGGACATGAAGGATTGCAATCTATATCAAGAACAATGAAATCTACGGGCACATAATTCCTATTGGCAACAATAAGAACATCATTAATTCTTCCCATAGGTTTCTTAATAGTGGAATCCGCAAGATGCAAATTTAAAGAACAATCATCAAGCTCATGGAACCCTAGCAAATCACACAAAGTTTTTGGGATAGTGGAAACACTTGCACCCCAAATCACACAAAGCATAGCATTCATGATCTTCTATTTTTATTTTAATAGTAGGTTCCCACTCATCATAAAGCTTTCTAGGGATAGAAACTTCTAACTCAAGTTTTTCTTCATAAGATTGCATCAAAGCATCAACTATGTGTTTGGTGAAGGCTTTATTTGGACTATAAGCATGCGGTGAATTTAGTACGGATTGCAACAAGGAAATACAATCAATCAAAGAACAATTATCATAATTGAATCCCTTGAAATCCAAAGTAGTGGGTTCATCACTATGCAAAGTTTTAATCTCTTCACTCCCACTTTTAACAATTTTAGCATCAAGATCTAAAAACTCCGAATCATTGGGACATCTTAAAGCAGAATCATCTCCAATCCTATCTTCATCAAGATTTATACTAGAAAACAAGGATCTAATGGGAGACAGATCAGCAACTTTCAGATCTTCATCTTTATTTTCATGATAACTAGAAGAACACGCTTTAATATAACTCTCCCTTTTAGCACGCATCCTAGCGGTTCTTTCTTTGCATTCATCAATGGAAATTCTCATGGCTTTGAGAGACTCATTGATATAATGCTTAGGTGGGATAGATCTAAGTTTCAAAGAATCAACATCAAGTGTAATTCTATCCACACTTCTATCCAATTCATCAATCTTAAGCAATTTCTCTTCAAGCATAGCATTGAAATTGTTTTTCGAGATCATAAACTCCTTAACACTAGTTTCAAATTCAGAAGGCAACTTTCCATAAGAGTTGTTGTAGGAATTACCATAATTATTAGAGGAATTACTAGGAAAAGGCCTAGGATTAAAATTCCCTCTATAAGCATTGTTACCAAAATTATTCCTACCAACAAAATTCACATCCAAAGATTCATTGTTATTTTCAATCAAAGTGGACAAAGGCATATCATTAGGATCAGAAGAAGCACTCTTAGCAGCAAATAATTTGATAAGTTCATCCATCTTTCCACTCAAAACACTAATTTCTTCAATAGCATGCACTTTTTTACTAGTAGATCTTTCGGTGTGCCATTGAGAATAATTGACCATGATATTATCTAGGAGTTCGGTAGCTTCTCCTAAGGTAGTTTCCATGAAAGTGCCCCCCGCGGCCGAATCTAAAAGATTCCTAGAAGCAAAATTCAAGCCAGCATAAAAATTCTGAATAATCATCCATAGATTCAAACCATGTGTAGGGCAAATAAAACGGCAAGGGTGAAGTGGGGGAGAGGAAAACGAGAGGCAAAAAATGTAATGCGAAGGATAAGGGTTTGTGATAGGTACTTGGTATATGACTTTTGCGTAAGCCTCCCCGGCAACGGCGCCAGAAATTCTTCTTGCTACTTCTCGAGCTTGCGTTGTATTCCCTCAAAGAGGAAAGGGAGATGCAGCACAGTAGCATAAGTATTTCCCTCAGTTTTTGAGAACCAAGGTCTCAATTGATAGAGGCAAAGGTGTCCTGTCTTTCGATGAGATGGTGGATATCGTTTTCGGTGGAGTAGACTTTGACGATCCGAGTACGAACGTGCGAGGACGTCGCGCCTTAGCAATCACTAAACCAACTCCGAGAGGTTATTGACCACGCCGGAGCATGATCAACCTGACCACAAGGGTCTATTTCATGCAAGCAAACGAAGAACAAGCAAGAAACTAAGATTGCAATCTGGATATTGCGAATATAAGAGGAAAGCTTTATTGATCAAGGTGGGGTTCTGTGACGTCTTTGTCTGGTCGTTGAACACAAACGAAGTACGCAAAGTTGCAGCTATGGCAAACTTTAATATAAACAAAACCCAAAGTCTAAATGACGCCCTAAGGGCTGTATATATGGGGGGAGAGGGGGGAATTTTGTGGCCCTTGGAGGAGGGCTCCGAAACCAACCCTAACTCTTGTTTCCCCACACATACGGACTCTAAAAATAGCCTATACTCAAGTATTTCGGAATTACATGGGCCCGGCCCAATAATAAGGTGACGCAACACCTATAATAGCCTCTGGACGAAATTTATGAAGTGGCATCTTGTATATTTCGTCCAAGGCTTCACGCACTCATTATGGTGGCTTCAAAGTCCTGAAATCATCACTTGTAACTCCGTTCTTGTTCCCCTTGCGCATGCCATCATCTCCATGCTTGATCTTGCTCCAATGTTCATCCTTCTTGTCCAAGCTAGTCCCTTCATTTGTAAGCAAGACAAATGTATCCAATTTAGGCAGCATCATATTCTCATGAACATTAGAATCATTACCAAGAAACAAAAGTACCTGGTAATTTAATTAGTGTGCGCGAGCTCTAGTAACTGGTCTTGTATATGTGTTAGTTGGGGCTGTGGGTGTAACCTTGTTAGTGATGTCCTCATCATCAATCCAGTAGGACACCATGCGCGAGTCCCTCGCACCTGCACAAACAAATAAGAACTTCGCAGCCAACGCGATAAGAGGTTGTCAGTCTCTTTACGGTTACTTACGAGAGTGAGATCTGATAGAGATGATAGTTTATATTTTTGGTATTTTTGTTTATAAGAACAGAAAGTAAAAGCGGAAAAAGTAAAGTAGATGTAGATTGATATGTTGAGAATAGACCCGGGGGCCATAGTGTTCTCTAGTGGCTTCTCTCATGGTAGCTGTTGGAAATATGCCCTAGAGGCAATAATAAAATGGTTATTATTATATTTCCTTGTTCATGATAATTGTGTGTTGTTCATGCTTGAATTGTATTATCCGGAAACAGTGATACATGTGTGAATACATAGACCACAACGTGTCCCTGGTAAACCTCTAGTTACTAGCTCGTTGATCAACAGATGGTCACGGTTTCTTGACCATGGACATTGGATGTCATTGATAACGGGATCACATCATTAGGAGAATGATGTGATGGACAAGACCCAATCCTAAGCCTAGCACAAGATCGTGTAGTTCGTAATGCTAAAGCTTTTCCAATGTCAAGTATCTTTTCCTTAGACCATGAGGTTGTGCAACTCCCGGATACCGTAGGAATACTTTGGGTGTGCCAAACATCACAACGTAACTAGGTGGCTATAAAGGTACGCAACGGGTATCTCCGAAAGTATCTGTTGAGTTGGCACAAACCGAGACTGGGATTTGTCACTCCATATGACGGAGTGGTATCTCTGGGCCCACTCGGTAAGACATCATCACAATGAGCTCAATGTGACTAAGGTGTTGGTCACGGGATGATGTATTACGGAACGAGTAAAGAGACTTGCCACGACGAGATTGAACAAGGTATCAGTATACCGACGATCGAATCTCGGGCAAGTACTATACCAATGGACAAAGGGAATTGAATACGGGATTGATTGAATCCTTGACATCGTGGTTCATCCGATGAGATCATCGAGGAACATGTAGGAACCAACATGGGTATCCAGATCCCGCTATTGGTTATTGACCGGAGAGTCGTCTCGGTCATGTCTACGTGTCTCCCGAACCCGTAGGGTCAACACACTTAAGGTACGGTGACGCTAGGGTTGTAGAGATGTATGCATGCGGTAACCCGAATGTTGTTCGGAGTCCCGGATGAGATCCCGGACGTCACGAGGAGTTCCAGAATGGTCCGGAGGTAAATAATTATATATAGGAAGTCCAGTTTTAGCCATCGGGAGAGTTTCGGGGGTCACCGGTATTGTACCGGGACCACCGGAAGGGTCCCGGGGGTCCACCGGGTGGGGCCACCTATCCCGGAGGGCCCCATGGTCTGAAAGGGGAAGGGAACCAGCCCATAGTGGGCTGGTGCGCCGCCCTTGGGCCCCCCTATGCCTAGGGTTAGAAACCCTAGGGGTGGGGGCGCCCCCACATGCTTGGGGGGCAAGCCTCCCCCCTTGGCCGCCGCCCCCCTAGGAGATTGGATCTCCTAGGGCCCGCGCCCCCCCTAGACCCCTATATATAGTGGGGGGAGGGAGGGAAACCACACCCTTGCTTCTGGCACCTCCCTCTCCCTCCCGTTACACTTCTCCCTCCTCCCGCGGTGCTTGGCGAAGCCGTGCAGAAATTTCGTTGCATCCACCACCACGCCGTCGTGCTGCTGGATCTCCATCAGCCTCTCCTCCCCCCTTGCTGGATCAAGAAGGAGGAGACATTGATGTACCGTACGTGTGTTGAACGCGGAGGTGCCGTCCGTTCGGCGCTGGGATCATCGGTGATTTGGATCACGACGAGCACGACTCCATCATCCACATTCTCTTGAACGCTTCCGCTCGCGATCTACAAGGGTATGTAGATGCACTCCTTTTTCCCTCGTTGCTAGATGACTCCTTAGATTGATCTTTGGTGAAACGTAGAAATTTTTTGATTTCTGCTACGTTCCCCAACATTGGCATCTGAGCTAGGTCTTTGTGTATCATCTTGCACGAGTAGAACACAAAGCAGTTGTGGGCGTAGATTTGTTCAATTATCTTGCCGCTACTAGTCTTATCTTGATTCAGCGGCATCGTGGGATGAAGCGGCCCGGACCGACCTTACACGTAAGCTTACGTGAGACAGGTTCACCGACTGACATGCACTAGTTACATAAGGTGGCTAGCGGGTGACAGTCTCTCCCACTTTAGTCAGATCGGATTCGATGAAAAGGGTCCTTATGAAGGGTAAATAGAAATTGACATATCATGTTGTGGTTTTGGCGTAGGTAAGAAATGTTCTTGCTAGAAACCTATAGCAGCCACATAAAAACTTGCAACAACAATTAGAGGACGTCTAACTTGTTGTTGCAGCATATGCTATGTGATGTGATATGGCCGAAAGATGTGATGAATGTTATATGTGATGTATGAGATTGATCATGTTCTTGTAATAGGAATCACGACTTGCATGTCGATGAGTATGACAACCGGCAGGAGCCATAGGAGTTGTCTTATTTTTTGTATGACCTGTGTGTCACTGAACAACGTCATGTAATTATTTTAGTTTATTGCTAAACGTTAGCTATAGTAGTAGAAGTAATGTTTGGCGAGACGACTTCATGAAGACATGATGATGGAGATCATGGTGTCATGCCGGTGACAAAGATGATCATGGAGCCCCGAAGATGAAGATCAAAGGAGCAAAATGATATTGGCCATATCATGTCACTTTATTTGATTGCATGTGATGTTTATCATGTTTATTACATCTTATTTGCTTAGAACGACGGTAGTAAATAAGATGATCTCTCACTAAAATTTCAAGAATTGTGTTCCCCCTAACTATGCACCGTTGCTAAGGATCGTTGTTCCGAAGCACCACGTGATGATCGGGTGTGATAGGCTCTAACGTTCGCATACAACGGGTGTAAGCCAGATTTACACACGCAATACACTTAGGGTTCACTTGACGAGCCTAGCATGTACAGACATGGCCTCGGAACACGGAAGACCGAAAGGTCGAACATGAGTCATATAGAAGATACGATCAACATGAAGATGTTCACCGTTGATGACTAGTCCATCTCACATGATGATCGGACACGGCCTAGTCGATTCGGATCATGTATCACTTAGATGATTAGAGAGATGTCTATCTGAGTGGGAGTTCATTAAAATTGTTTAGATGAACTTAATTGTCATGAACATAGTCTAAAATATTTACAATATGTCTTGTAGATCAAATGGCCCACGCTCATGTTGCCCTCAACTTCAACGCGTTCCTAGAGAAAACCAAGCTGAAAGACGATGGTAGCAACTATAAGGATTGGGTCCGTAACCTGAGGATTATCCTCATAGCTGCCAAGAAATCATATGTCCTTGAAGCACCGCTAGGAGATGCACCCATTTTCCCGGCAGCCCAAGACGTTATGAACGCCTGGCAGTCACGTTGTGATGATTACTCCCCGGTTCAGTGCGGCATGCTTTACAGCTTAGAATCGGGGCTCCAAAAGCGTTTTGAGCACCATGGAGCATATGAGATGTTCCAAGAGCTGAAAATGGTTTTCCAAGCTCATGCCCGAGTCGAGAGATATGACGTCTCCAACGCATTCTATAGTTGTAAGATGGAGGAGAATAGTTCTTTCAGCGAGCACATACTCACATTGTCTGGGTTGCACAATCGCTTGTCTCAGTTGGGAATTAATCTCCCAGATGAAGCGGTCGTTGACAGAATCCTTCAGTCGCTCCCACCTAGCTACAAGAGCTTTGTGATGAACTTCAATATGCAAGGGATGGAGAAGTCCATTCCCGAGGTGTATTCAATGCTGAAATCAGCGGTGGTGGATATCAAGAAAGAACATCAAGTGTTAATGGTGAATAAAACCCCTAAGTCCAAGAAAGGCAAGGGTAAGAAGAACTTCAAGAAGGACGGCAAAGGAGTTGCCGCGCCTGGTAAGCCAGTTGCCGGGAAGAAGCCAAAGAATGGACCCAAGCCTGAAACTGAGTGCTTTCATTGCAAGGGAACGGGTCACTGGAAACGGAACTGCCCCAAATACTTAGCAGATAAGAAGGCCGGCAACGTCAAAGGTATATATGATATACATGTTATTGATGTGTACCTTACCAGCGCTCGTAGTAGCTCCTGGGTATTTGATACCGATGCAGTTGCTCACATTTGTAACCCAAAGCAGGAGCTGCGGAATAAGCGGAGACTGGCGAAGGACGAGGTGACGATGTGCGTCGGGAATGGTTCCAAGGTCGATGTGATCACCGTCGGCACGGTACCTCTGCATCTACCTTCGGGATTAGTTTTAAACCTCAATAATTGTTAGTTAGTACCAGCTTTGAGCATGAACATTGTATCTGGATCTCGTTTAATGCGAGTTGGCTACTCATTTAAATCCGAGAATAATGGTTGTTCTATTTATATGAGAGATATGTTTTATGGTCATGCCCCGCTGGTCAATGGTTTATTCTTGATGAATCTCGAACGTAATGTTACACATATTCATAGTGTGAATGCCAAAAGATGTAAAGTTGACAATGATAGTCCCACATACTTGTGGCATTGCCGCCTTGGTCATATTGGTGTCAAACGTATGAAGAAGCTCCATGCAAATGGACTTCTAGAGTCTCTTGATTATGAATCATTTGACACATGCGAACCATGCCTCTTGGGCAAGATGACCAAGACTCCGTTCTCCGGAACAATGGAGTGACCGACCAACTTATTGGAAATCATACATACCGATGTGTGTGGTCCAATGAGTGTTGAAGCTCGCGGAGGCTATCGTTATGTTCTCACCCTCACAGATGACTTAAGTGGATATGGGTATGTCTACTTGATGAAACACAAGTCTGAAACCTTTGAAAAGTTCAAGGAATTTCAGAATGAGGTTGAGAATCAATGTGACTGAAAAATAAAGTTCTTACGATCGGATCGTGGAGGAGAATATTTAAGTCATGAATTTGGCACGCACCTAAGGAACTGTGGAATTGTTTCACAATTGACACCGCCTGGAACACCTCAACGTAATGGTGTGTCCGAACGTCGTAATCGTACTCTGTTGGACATGGTGCGATCTATGATGTCTCTTACCGACTTACCGCTATCTTTTTGGGGTTATGCTTTAGAGACTGCCGCATTCACTTTAAATAGGGCTCCGTCTAAATCCGTTGAGACGACAACGTATGAACTTTGGTTTGGCAAGAAACCTAAGTTGTCATTTCTGAAAGTTTGGGGTTGCGATGCTTATGTCAAGAAACTTCAACCTAAAAAGCTCGAGCCCAAATCGGAAAAACGCGTATTCATAGGATACCCAAAGGAAACTATTGGGTACACCTTCTACCTCAGATCCGAAGGCAAGGTCTTTGTTGCCAAGAATGGATCCTTTCTGGAGAAAGAGTTTCTCTCGAAAGAAGTGAGTGGGAGGAAAGTGGAACTTCATGAGGTGACAGTCACACCTTCCGAATCAGAAAGTAGCACAGCGCAGGAAGATGTTCCTGTGGTGCCTGCACCGACTAGGGAAGAAGTCAATGATGATGATCATGAAGCTTGAGATCAAGTTACTACTGAACTTCAAAGGTCCACAAGGACACGTTCCGCACCAGAGTGGTACGGCAACCCTGTCATGGAAATCATGTTGTTAGACAACGGTGAACCTTCGAACTATGAAGAAGCGATGGTGGGCCCGGATTCCAACAAATGACTTGAAGCCATGAAATCCGAGATAGGATCCATGTATGAAAACAAAGTATGGACTTTGGTGGACTTGCCCGATGATCGACACGCCATAGAAAACAAATGGTTCTTTAAGAAGAAGACTGACGCGGATGGTAATGTGACCATCTATAAGGCTCTACTTGTCGCTAAAGGTTATGGACAAGTTCAAGGGATTGACTACGATGAGACTTTTTCTCCCGTAGCGATGCTGAAGTCCGTCCGAATCATGCTAGCAATTGCCGCATTCTATGATTATGAGATATGGCAAATGGACGTCAAAACGGCATTCCTTAATGGCTTCCTCAAGGAAGAACTGTATATGATGCAGCCGGAAGGTTTTGTCGATCCTCATAATGCTAACAAGGTATGCAAGCTCCAGCGCTCAATCTATGGGCTGGTGCAAGCATCTCGGAGTTGGAATATTCGCTTTAATGATGTGATCAAAGCGTTTGGGTTTATACAGACTTGGGGAGAAGCATGTATTTACAAGAAAGTGAGTGGGAGCTCTGTAGCATTTCTCATATTATATGTGGATGATATATTGCTGATGGGAAATGATGTAGAATTCTTGGAGAGCATAAAGGCCTACTTGAATAAGAGTTTTTCAATGAAGGACCTTGGAGAAGCTGCTTACGTATTCGGCATCAAGATCTATAGAGATAGATCGAGACGCCTCATTGGTCTTTCACAAAGCACATACCTTGATAAGATATTGAAGAAATTCAATATGGATCAGTCTAAGAAAGGGTTCTTGCCTGTATTGCATGGTATGAGATTGAGCACGGCTCAATCCCCGACCACGACTGAAGATAGAGAAAAGATGAGTGTCATCCCCTATGCCTCAGCCATAGGTTCTATTATGTATGCCATGATGTGTACCAGACCTGATGTGAACTTTGCCATAAGTTTGGTAGGGAGGTACCAAAGTGATCCCGGTATGGAACATTGGACAGCGGTCGAGAACAGCCTGAAGTACCAGAAAAGGACTAAGGATATGTTTCTCGTTTATGGAGGTGATGAAGAGCTCGTCGTAAAGGGTTACGTCGATGCTAGCTTTGACACGGATCTGGATGACTCCAAGTCAGAAACCGGATACATGTATATTTTGAATGGTGGGGCAGTCAGCTGGTGTAGTTGCAAGCAAAGCGTCGTGGCGCATTCTACATGTGAAGCGGAGTACATAGCTGCTTGCGAAGCAGCGCAGGAAGGAGTCTGGATGAAGGAGTTCATCACCGACCTAGGAGTCATTCCAATCGTGTCGGGCCCGATGACTCTCTTCTGTGACAACACTGGAGCTATTGCCATTGCCAAGGAGCCCAGGTTTCACAAGAAGACCAAGCACATCAAGCGTCGTTTCAACTCCATCCGGAATTATGTTCAAGATGGAGACATAGATATTTGTAAAGTGCATACGGCTCTGATGTCGCAGATCCGTTGACTAAACCTCTTCCACGAGCAAAACATGATCAACACCAGAACTCTATGGGTGTTCGATTCATCACAATGTAACTAGATTATTGACTCTAGTGCAAGTGGGAGACTGTTGGAAATATGCCCTAGAGGCAATAAGAAAATGGTTATTATTATATTTCCTTGTTCATGATAATTGTCTGTTATTCATGCTTGAATTGTATTATCCGGAAACAGTGATACATGTGTGAATACATAGACCACAACGTGTCCCTGGTAAACCTATAGTTACTAGCTCGTTGATCAACAGATGGTCACAGTTTCCTAACCATGGACATTGGATGTCATTGATAACGGGATCACATCATTAGGAGAATGATGTGATGGACAAGACCCAATCCTAAGCCTAGCACAAGATCGTGTAGTTCGTAATGCTAAAGCTTTTCCAATGTCAAGTATCTTTTCCTTAGACCATGAGGTTGTGCAACTCCCGGAAACCGTAGGAATACTTTGGGTGTGCCAAACATCACAACGTAACTAGGTGGCTATAAAGGTACGTAACGGGTATCTCCGAAAGTATCTGTTGAGTTGGCACAAACCGAGACTGGGATTTGTCACTCCGTATGACGGAGAGGTATCTCTGGGCCCACTCGGTAAGACATCATCACAATGAGCTCAATGTGACTAAGGTGTTGGTCACGTGATGATGTATTACGGAACGAGTAAAGAGACTTGCCATGACGAGATTGAACAAGGTATCGGTATACCGACGATCGAATCTCGGGCAAGTACTATACCGATAGACAAAGGGAATTGAATACGGGATTGATTGAATCCTTGACATCGTGGTTCATCCGATGAGATCATCGAGGAACATGTAGGAACCAACATGGGTATCCAGATCCCGCTATTGGTTATTTACCGGAGAGTCGTCTCGGTCATGTCTACGTGTGTCCCGAACCTGTAGGGTCTACACACTTAAGGTACGGTGACGCTAGGGTAGTAGAGATGTATGCATGCGGTAACCCGAATGTTGTTCGGAGTCTCGGATGAGATCCCGGAAGTCACGAGGAGTTCCGGAATGGTTCGGAGGTAAAGAATTATATATAGGAAGTCTAGTTTTGGCCATCGGGAGAGTTTCGGGGGTCACCGATATTGTACCGGGACCATCGGAAGGGTCCCGGGGGTCCACCGGGTGGGGCCACCTATCCCGGAGGGCCCCATGGGCTGAAAGGGGAAGGGAACCAGCCCATAGTGGGCTGGTGCTCCCCCCTTGGGCCCCCCTGCGCCTAGGGTTGGAAACCCTAGGGGTGGGGGCGCTCCACATGCTTGGGGGGCAAGCCTCCCCCTTGGCCGCCGCCCCCTAGGAGATTGGATCTCCTAGGGCTGGCGCCCCCTGGACCCCTATATATAGTGGGGGAGGGAGGGAAACCGCACCCTTGCTCCTGGCGCCTCCCTCTCCCTCCCATTACACTTCTCCCTCCTCCCGCGGTGCATGGCGGAGCCCTGCAGAAATTCCCTTGCATCCACCACCACGCCGTCGTGCTGCTGGATCTCCATCAACCTCTCCTTCCCCCTTGCTGGATCAAGAAGGAGGAGACGTCGCTGTACCGTACGTGTGTTGAACGCGAAGGTGCCGTCCGTTCGGCGCCGGGATCATCGTGATTTGGATCACGACGAGTACGACTCCATCATCCACATTCTCTTGAACGCTTCCGCTCGCGATCTACAAGGGTATGTAGATGCACTCCTTTTCCCCTCGTTGCTAGATGACTCCTTAGATTGATCTTGGTGAAACGTAGAATTTTTTGATTTCTGCTACGTTCCCCAACAATAGCGATATTCTACGACGGGTAAACAAATTACTGTCGAGCAATTGATAGAAGCGAATAATTATGAGACTATCTAGGCATGATCATTGTATATAGGCATCATGTCCAAGACAAGTAGACCGACTCCTGCGTGCATCTACTACTATTACTCCACACATCGACCGCTATCCAGCATGCATCTAGTGTATTGAGTTCATAAGAACAGAGTAACGCCTTAAGCAAGATGACATGATGTAGATGGATAAACTCAATCAATATGATGTAAACCCCATCCTTTTATCCTCGATGGCAACAATACAATATGTGCCTTGCTGCCCCTACTGTCACTGGGAAAGGACACCACAAGATTGAACCCAAAGCCAAGCACTTCTCCCATTGCAAGAACTATAAATCTAGTAGGCCAAACCAAACCAATAATTCGAAGAGACTTGCAAGGATATTATGAGCACACATAAAGAGTTCAGAAAAGAACCAAATATTTCTCGTAGATAATCTTGATCATAAACCCACAATTCATCGGATCTCGACACACACACCACAAAAAGAGATTACATCGAATAGATCTCCTCGAAGACCGAGGAGAACTTTGTATTGAGATCCAGAGAGAGAGAAGAAGCCATCTAGATACTAGCTGTGGACCCGAAGGTCTGTGGTAAACTACTCGCAACTCATGGTGAGGGCGATGGTGATGATGTAGAAGCACTCCGTGATGGATCCCCCTCCGGCGGAGCTCCGGAACAGGCTCCAAGATGGGATCTCACGGGAACAGAAGGTTACGGCGGTGGAATTAGGGTTTTCTCTCCCTTGCTGATGGTTTCGGGGTACGTAGGCTTATATAGGAGGAAGGAGGACACCGGTGAACTCACGAGGGACCCACGAGGCAGGGGGCGCGCCCTGGGAAGGGGGCGCGCCCCCCACCCTCGTGGGCACCTCGTGGCCCCACTCCGTGGTTCTCAAGTCTCCCGTGGGTGATTTTCTCCAAAAGTATCTCTCCCGAAGGTTTCATTCCATTTGGACTCCGTTTGATATTCCTTTTCTGCAAAACCCTGAAACAGGCAAAAAACAGCAATCTGGACTGGGCCTTTGGGTTAGTAGGTTAGTCCCAAAAATGATATAAAAGTGTATGACAAAGCCCATTAAACATCCAAGAGATAATAAATAATAGCATGGAATAAAAAAAATTATAGATACATTGGAGACGTATCAGGGGTGCCCGTAACCCCTTCCGGTGACCCGACTCCTTCCCGGTGTGTCCCGAAACACTTTCGGTGTCCAAATACCATCGTCCTATATATCAATATTTACATCTCAACCATTTCGAGACTCCGCATCCTGTCTGTGATCTCATCTGGGACTCCGAATAACATTCGGTCACCAAAACATATAACTCATATAACACTATATCATCAACGAACGTTAAGCATGTGGACCCTACGGGTTCGAGGACTATGTAGACATGACCGAGACACCTCTCCAGTCAATAACCAATAGAGGAACTTGGATGCCCATATTGTCTCCTACATATTCTATGAAGATCTTTATCGGTCGGACCGTTATCACAACATACACAATTCCCTTTGTCCGTCGGTATGTTACTTGCCCGAGATTCGATCATCGGTATCTCTATACCTAGTTAAATCTCGTTATTGGAAAGTCTCTTTACTCGTTTCGTAATGCATCATCCTGAGAGTAACTCATTAGTCGTTTGTTTGCAAGGCTTATTATGATGTGTATTACCGAGAGGGCCCAGAGATACCTCTCCGATACTCGGAGCGACAAATCCTAATCTCGATTCACGCCAACCCAACAAAACACGTTCAGAGATACCTGTAGAGCATCTTTATAATCACCCAGTTACGTTGTGACGTTTGATAGCACACAAGGCACCCCTCCAGTATCCAGGAGTTGCATGATCTCATAGTCAAAGGAATATGTATTTGACATACATGAAAGCAGTAGCAATGAACTCTACAATCAAATGCTAAGCTAACGGATGGGTCTTGTCCATCACATATGATGTGATCCCGTTATCTAGTGACAACTCATGTCCATGGTTAGGAAACCTTAGCCATCTTTGATTAACGAGCTAGTTTAGTAGAGGCTTACTAGGGACACGGTATTCATTTATGTATTCAGGTTTCCGGTCAATACAATTCTAGCATGAATAATAAACCTTTATCATGATTAAGGAAATATAATAATAACCATTTTATTATTACCTATAGGGCATATTTCCATCAAAAAGTTGTGTAATGGTTGGATTTTTGGTGTTGCCTATATATACCCCCACCCATTCCACCAACTCTCAAAGAGCAACCAGGACGAAACCACAACTTACCATATCCAATTTTTGAGAGAGAACCACCTACAATTGTATAGAAATCAAGGGGATTCCACTCCAACCTTTGATCATTGATTTCTATCCTCCCCGAGTTTCTTTCCACTCCAATCCTTCTCCTACCACATAGCCAAATCTATGAGAGAATGATTGAGTGTTGAGGAGACTATATTTTAAAGCACAAGAGAAATGAGTTGATCATCAACAACATCTATTGACTTTTGGATAGTGGTCTCTCCTAGATTGGTTAGGTGTCACTTGGGAGCCTCCAAGCTTGTGGAGTTGAACCAAGGAGTTTGTAAGTGTAAGGAGATCGCCAACTTCGCGAAAGTCTACCCCGAGTAAGGCTAGTCCTTCGTGGACGTAAGCCATTATGGCATAGACAAGGCTGCTTATTCATGTCCCTTCGTGGGTGGAGCTTTCTGTGGACTTGCGCAGCCGTTACCCTTCGTTGGGTTGAAGTCTCCATCAACGTGGATGTACGATAGCACCACCTATTGGAACCATGAGAAAGATTACCATGTCTTCATTGCATTTGATTTTCTCCGACCCCTCCTTTAGGCTCATATGCAAAGTCTTCACTTTCTGGAGCCTAAATATTAGACTTGCATGTGTACGGTGTGACTAGACTTGCTAGTATTGCTAAAACTTGCCAAGAACTAAAATTGGGAAAAGCCTAAGTTTTATTTCATTGGATAGTCTAATCACTCCCCTCTAGACCTACTTGTGATCCTACAAGTGGCATCGGAGCCTTGTTCTCCATTGTTTTAGTTTAATCATTGAGGAGAGTATGGCATCGAGTGAGGGAAATTATCACCATAGAGATCCATATTTCGATGGTACAAACTTTACTAACTGGAAGCATAAGATAAAAATGCATATTCTTGGTCATAAACCCGTCGTTTGGGTTGTTGTTCGTGATGTATTGCAAGGTGGGTACTCTAAAGATGGAAACGAATTGAACCGTGAAGTGAGCACGGAAGAATTCAAGATATTGCAATGCAATGCTCAAGCATGTGACATACTCTTCGATGGTTTGTGTCCCGAGGAGTTCAGCAAGATTAATCGGCTTGAGAATGCAAAGAAATTTTGGGATACTTTGGTTGATATGCACGAAGATACGAAGTCCGTCAAGGAATCCAAGTAGGATGTGCTCAAGAAATATCACTCGAAGACAAAGAGGATCTCTACAACAAGTCTAGTGGTGCGTACAAGGCTTCAAGTGAGGATCCACCAACTTCAATTAGAAATCTTGTGTTCAGTGAATAGATAAGTCTAATGGTCAAGACAACAAATTATACAAGAACAAAAGCAAAGAGAGAAGCTCCAACTCAAGATACAATGAGAATCACACTTTAAGTTGTGATCGAAATTTCTACAACTGCGAAAGACCTGGACACTTCTCAAATGAGTGTATGCCACCTCTCAATAAAATAGATGAGTCACCAAGAAGGAAGAGTAAAAGAGACGAGTCACCACTTAGAGAGAGAAGGAGTAGAGAAGATCAACATGAACGAATATCTTCCCAAAGAAGTAAGGATTCAAAGAGGAGAGACAAGTCGACCAAGAGGTATTCAAGAAAAATACCCCAAGCCCATGTTGGGAAATGGATATCTCACTAAAAAAACACTTCCATGATGATACATGTTTGTCACGGTAGGTTACATTTTTGTTATGCATGTAAATCCATGACGATTTTATGACATAATCAAGATAATCATACATGTGTTGTCGTAGAAGTGTTCCATGACAATACTCAAATTATCATCACGGAAGCGTCCACTTCCATGACGATAAATGGCGCGTCATGGAAGTGCTTTCGTTAAGGGTAACTAACACGTGATATCCACCATACCGGGTCGGCGTTAAGCTATCCGGTATCAGCCCTGACCAATGAGGATTTTCCACGTGTAAAATTGTCATTGGCCAGAGGAACCACGTGTCAGCTCCACGTCCTGACAGATGTCATTCATTCAATGGATGGGAGGGCCTATGAAAAAGTGATACATGGTGTAATGCCCAGTATGGGATTATACCTCCTACGTGTCGAGGCACGACTTAAAGGTATAAGCCCATACTAGAATGATCTCAAGTATGGTATCTTTGCACGACTCATGTAAAATAGGGATGAAATTGCAAAAGGATAGTTGGCTTACACTCGCCACATCACACAATACATTACATAAGCAAATCATCATCCAAATAACATCACAGTCCGACTACGAACGAAGATCCAAATGAAAGATACCAAATAAACATAGCCACAAGGTCCGAATCGCCCCTAGTAGAAGCCACTAGTGATCATCGGGATAGTGCACATAGTATCGACTACATTCTTCATCGAACTCCCAGTACATCTCGGTGTCGTCACCTGTGTAGTCCACCATAGTACTTGCATCTGGTGTTGTGTAGAATCTGTGAGCCACGGAGGACTTAGCAATCCCGTTCCCGGGTAGCAAAACTATCTAAGCTTTGGGGTGAGGAACAAGGCTGAAGAAATAAGAGGTTGCAGCTGCACTAGCACTAGCTTATGTGTTTAGAGCGAGAATAGAAGTGCCACGAGCGTCAAGGTGATCACGAAGTGATCCTATCTAAGCACGTCAATCATAACCCCACCGTGTTCACTTCCCGAACCCCTTTCGGAAAATGACTGTCACAGTTACTCATGCTGGTAGTGTGTTCTGAACATGGTGTCAAGTTTTCTACAACCGGATATTAACAAATTCCCATCTGCCACATAACCGCGGGCACGGCTTTCGAAAGTTCAAAACCTGCAGGGGTGTCCCAACTTAGCCCATGACAAGCTCACGATCTGCGGAGTCGCAACTCCAAGGTGGGAAGACCCGAGTATTCTCGGAATCCCATGCTCAAGATATACCGACATAGGTAAAACTAATCCAGTAAATCCCCCCGGCGTGCCGACACCTTGACAGTAGCCGCGCGTATCTAGTCTCAGGCCACGACCGGATGGGACAAGCTACATGTTTTTACCAGCCCTTGAGTTTCCTCGAGGTGGCCCCGCAGCACGCCCAGTTTGGACAAACACTCATGTGGAGCACTGGCCCGGGTTGTTGATTAAGAAGAGGGTTTATAACTCCCTATGCAAGTTTTAGTTGTTAGGCAAATGTAGTACCAATGTTGGGACTTGCTGGAAAAGGTTTAGCGCTAAGCGGTTTATCAAGGGGGGGGGGGGGCATAAACCCCAACCGTGTTAGGGATGCATAATCAAGGAACATAACAGCGGTTTAAACGGTTCCTAGGGCGGCATGAATGGAACAAATCACCAAGCAAGAGGCTTAGCCTTCCACCCATTACCAATATATAGATGATTTAGTTTAAGAGTTTATATAGTGTGATATCCCAACAATAACTTCAACATGAAGCAAGAAACTTCAAATCTTCTCCTGCAACTAGCAATGCTATAAGAGGGGCTGAGCGAAGCTTACGTAGCCAAACAAAGGTTTGCTAGGTGGGTGGTTAGACAGATTCATGGTTACAATAGGAGGCTGACAAACAAACATGGGCATTGAGGCAATAAGCTAAAGAGCGAGACATCTAGCAATAGGCAAAAACAGTAATGATATCTGGGTCAGGTCATCTTGCCTGTCGAGTCGTCGATGGGATCGTAAAACGGCTCCTCGTACTCAACCTCGGTAGTAACCTCGTTCTCGTTCTCGGTCTCGACTCCCCGCTCTACTCAACACAAGAACACATCGAGGCACGAGAATCAAACAAGGTGCAATGCACAATCAACATGATGCAAGTATGATGCATATATGATGCAATACATGTCAAGGGATGAAGCACACAAGAACAACACAAGACAACAAGTTTAAATGAGACCGAAAACCACATATAGCTAATCCGGTAAGTCCTCATATGTATATAAAGAAATTGGTCCAGATCTGAACAAACCTTAAGTTAAAGTTGTTAAACAGCAAGTTAACATGCACCATGATGATCTACACGAAATTACAGTCAAGTTTCATACAAAGTTTGTTTAATTCGGAGCTACGATCTAGAAGATATGAGCAAAACAAGACAGGCATGGCAACGGTGCAAGATGCACCCAAACGTCAAGCAAACACACTCCAAACATGTTAACAACATGATATTATGATTCTACATGCAAAATCACACAAGTTTCATATAGGGCACGCTCAAATCAGAGCAACGGTTCAACACATACACACGAAACAAGATACAATGCAAAGCTGAAATTAACAGCCACATAGCAACTTTGGAGCAAGAAATATATACTCTACAGCACCCAAACATGATGAAAATATGCATGGACATGAAGTAGACATATCCTACAGCAAACAACTCCATTGGAGCAACTCCATAGGAGGCATGGATCAATAGCAACAAGCTACGCCAAATTGAGCATGTTGTTAAAAACCCGACAGTTATAATTTATAGCAACTTGGGAGCAAGAATTAAATAAGCTACAGCAAGCCAAAAGTGCAAGCGAGGGCATGGATCAATAGACAATAACATGGACAACAAGGAATGATCATTGGCCACTCCAAAACTAGCATGGATTTGTCTAGGGCATCAAGCAAACATAGCATCAGGTTATGACAGATTCCAGACTTACTAGAATTTTCACTAAGTATAAAACAGTTATGTTGGCATGGCATGTTTACAAGCATGTTTAAGTCACCTCAAGGCATATCATGGAAAATGGTTTGCACCACAGCAAAGACCATAAGATGGAGATTCCAAAACATATTAACATGTTACATGGGGACAAACACATCAATAGCAACGAGCACTTCAAATCAGCATCTCATAACATATTACAAAACTTAACAGCCACATGCACTTTTGCAACAGAGATAAACATGGCTATATGAAACCTAACATGAATGCTACAGCAACTATCATGTAGAGCATCTCACAATGAACATTTTGACATATCATTTGCTTCATTTGGATAAACATGCACCAAGTTATCACATCTCAAACATGGCATGAAAATAAGTTGCAGCAGTTTATAACAAGTAGCACTCTTGCAACAGAGATTAGGACCTCTAGATGATCTCAAACAAGCATGCCACAATGGAACAAAACGTAGAGCACATCACCACGATTATTTTGGCATATCATATGCACAATTTGGACAAGCACAATAAAGGATACAGCCATGCAAAGATGCCATCAGACAACAAGTTTAAAAGACTTAGCAAAAAAACTCAACCGGGGGG
>LR738710.1:264963473-265050982 GCA_902687465.1 Secale cereale | reverse complement strand
GGCGGACACGTCCGCTGACGTGGACTTTGTCTGGACCAAGCGGATCGGGCGCGGGGAGCGGATCGGGCGCCGGGCGTCGGGCGTCCGACCCATTAGGGTTCGACGGCGGCTGGATCGGGCGCGCCCGACGGGAGCTCGGCGGCGGCTCCTCGGCGCCGGCGGGGAGGAAGCGGGCGGCGGAAACACGGGTGGCGGCGGCTCGGAGGCGGAGGCCGGCGGCGGTTGGCGCTCGGGGCCGACGGCAGTGGAGGCGGCGGCGCTTGTTGCGCGGAGACGGTGGTGTTTAGGGCCGGCGGCGGCGGAGCTCGGCGGCGGGGAACGAGCGGAGCGGCGTCAGGAGGCGCGGCCCGGCGTGGCCCGGTTCGGCCCCGGGGCGGGCCGGATCTGGGCCCGGGTGCGGCGACGGGTGACGTGGCACGGCACCACTGGCTGAGGGCGGCGGCGCGATCTGTCCGGCGCGGGTCGGACACGTCCGCGCGGCGCGGATTCCGAGGCTGGGCTAGAGGAGGAAGGAGACTAGGGTTTGGACAAAAAAAATGGACATGGGGGCTAATTTATAGGCACAAGGAGCTAGGAGACTTCAAATGGGGAGCGGGTTTCAGCCACGCGATCACGATTCGACGACCGAGATGATGGGAGGGTTGTGCTGGGTTAGTGGGCTGTTGTGGAGGAGGTCTTGGGTCTTAAAGAAGAGGTTCTTTTGGCCCACTAGGTTAACCGTTGGAGTACCAAACGAACTCCAAACGCGACGAAACTTGACAGGTGGCCTACACGTACCAAAACAACATCGCACGACAAGTCTCACGTCATTCCCGAAATGTTACACGGCCACACACGAAAGAAGGACTCGGGGATGCCATGGGCACGTGTGTGAGCGTCAGAACTCGAAACGGACAACGGGAAGAGACGAGTGGGACCGGGTGCAAGTGACAACACAAATGCAATGCAATGCACATGACAACATGACATGGGTGAAATGCACACACGCACACGACAAAACGAAGAAACCCGAAAAGAAAGAAGAGCCCAGAATGGAATTGACGAAGTCAAAGTTTCATATATTGCCATATTTGGAAAGTGTTACATCTGGGCATTACACATGGCACAACCCAAAGTGGCCCAACTATTTTGAAAGGCCAACCCATTTGACTTGGTCAAAAGTTAGTGGGTCGGTGAAAGTGCAACTAATGCCCAGGTGGTTTTGGTAATTCATAGCAACATATAGCTCATTGAACTAATATCCATTCAAGATAAATATTTCACGATGTTCAGTGATTAGCATGGGCTAGAGAAGTGGACCCCTCAAAATGCTAAGGACAAAGATTGGCAAAAGCTCAAGACTCTTCATTTATATTTAAGTGATCCAATATCACATTGAGTCCATAGGAAACCAATACTATTAAAAGGGGATGCGGTGTTTCTCAATTATCCGGTTAATCAAGTGCTTAGTGATATTGCTCCAAAACCCTCAACCACTTTCTCCATCCAAATATGTCCAAACCCTAATCTATAAACCCGGCCTTACCTATATTTCCTACCCGGCGCCACCGAGTTCATTTGACATAGCCATTGCCAGAAACCCTAACAAATCGGTCCGACCGATACGGATCTCGGTCTCACCGAGATGGCCTTGCCAAAGTGTTGTGATCAGTTGCATTCACTTCAGTCCCACCAAGTTGATGCAATCGGCGCCGCTGAGATGATGTTTGCCTTAAGCCCTAGCACATCAGCCCCACCGAGTTGTTCTAGCCCGTCCCACCGAGATTCTAAATGTTCACATTTTTTAACTAATCGGTGCCATCGAGTTTCACTATTCGATCCCATCGAGATTGGTCAAATGTGTGTAACGGTTGGATTTTGTGTGGAGGCTATATATACCCATCCACCTCCTTCTCCATTAGAAAGAGAGCCATTAGAACGTTTCCTACACTTACACCATTCATTTTCTGAGAGAGAACCACATGCTCATGTGTTGTGATCAAGACATTCCATTCCTACCACTTGAATCTTGACTTCTAGCCTCCCCCAAGTTGCTTTCCACTCCAATTCTTTTTTCACCATATCCAAATCCGTGAAAAAGAGTTGAGTGTTGGGGAGACTATCATTTGAAGCACATGAGCAAGGGTTCACCATCAACACACCGTCTTACCTTTTGGAGAGTGGTGTCGCCTAGATTGGTTAGGTGTCGCTTGGGAGCCTCCACCATGATGTGGAGTTGAACCAATAAGTTTGTAAGGGCAAGGAGATCGCCTACTTCGTGAAGATCTACCTGAGTGAGGCAAATCCTTCATGGACGATGGACATGGTGGGATAGACAAAGTTGCTTCTTCGTGGACCCTTCGTGGGTGTAGCCCTCCGTGAACTCGCGAGACGTTACCCTTCGTGGGTTGAAGTCTCCATCAACGTGGACATATGATAGCACCACCTATCGGAACCACGCCAAAAACTCCGTGTCTCCATTCTGTTTGCCTTCTCCAAACCCTTCGCTTTACCTTCATATGCAATGTTTTACTTTCCGCTGCTATACTCTCAGAATTGAATGTGTTGGTAGATTGCTTGACTTGTACAACTTGCTAAAATCTGCCCACAGCTAAAATTGGGAAAATGATAGTTTTTTATTCGGTCAAGTAGTCTAATCACCCCCCTCTAGACATACTTTCGATCCGACAGTCGGCCCATGGAAAGCCTGTTAATGGCATGTTCACGTATAGCCCATTTATGGATACTTGACTCATGACCCCTTATGGCCTTTCCGAATTCGGCCCAGTAGCATCATATGGGCCTTCCAATATAATTCCAGTCCATTGTCACTTTTGGCCCATGTTTGGCCCTTGACGTCCTTCGACCCATATGCTGTCGTTTGTATCTCTCGGCCCTTTAACGACCCTTTGTGATTCCGACCCGTAATAAATAGTAAATTACTTTATACCCATTAACGACTCATGATTCAGTTGGGCCGTTTTGAGCCCGTGTTATCTTTCATCCTTCTAAGGCCCATATATTCTTGGGATCATTTCTCGTTCTCGATTGCTTACGACCCATTACTGTCCTGCTCGGCTAATGGACCAAATTCAGCCCGCGGTTACAGTCGACCCATTTATGGCCCGTTTTCATCCCGTCGATATTCCGTCCCAATAAAGACTTTTAATACCTGTCGATGGAATTAAGCATATGCTATCTTCAGGCCTATTAACAACCCATCGAGGTGCGGACTCATAAATGGACAATAACCAATTTGGCCTGTTTACGGCCCATATTGCGGTCCACTTTTGGCCCACGAAAGGTCTATGGAACGTATGACCCGTATGAGGCGCATTGATCCTACGACCCATGGTCAATACAACAGGTAGCAGGCCCATGGTTATTGTCGATGTTGTTTATCAGCGGCATCATCCGTAGATGATTGTGAGGACTAGCACGCGGGGAGATCATCGAGGTGGGTTAGCACACGAGACAAGATTTAGACAACTTTGGGCCCCGGAAAACATCATCTGATAATAGTCCTACATGTTGTTCGTGGCTAGGTCTTATTCCATATGCTCATTAGAGGGTCACCGTATAAAGACGCTTCCCCTCTAGTCGTGTCTATCCCTAGAGATTATTGAGCTTCTAACTTCTCTCGGGGATCCTTGTGTTGGGGAACGTTGCATGGGAAACAAAAATTTTCCTACGCTCACCAAGATCAATCTAGGAGATGCATCTACGAGGGGAGAGTCGGATCCACATACCCTTGTAGATCGCTAAGCGGAAGCGTTCAAGAACGCGGTTGATGGAGTCGTACTCGCCGCGATTCAGATCGCCGAAGATCCTAGCACCAAACGGACGGTGCCTCCGCGTTCTTCACACGTACAGCTCGGGGACGTCTCCTCCTTCTTGATCCAGTAAGGAGGAAGGAGAAGTTGACGGAGAAACCCAGCAGCACGACGGCGTGGTGGTGATGGTGGTGGAGGAATTCCAGCAGGGCTTCGCCAAGCACTGCGGAATAGACGAAGATGTTCGTGGGAGAGGGAGGGCAGCGCCGAGGCACGAACTTGTGTTGCTGCCCTCCCTCTGCCTCTCTTTATATAGGGGGAAGAGAGGGGAGGGGGCGCCCTAGGGTTTCCCCCTAGGGGCGGCGGCCAAGGGGAGATGGGAGGGGCGGCGGCCCAGGGGCTAGGGTTTCCCCCCCCCCCCCCAGGCGCCTTGCCCCCCAAGCCAAGGGGTGCGGCTGCCCTAGGGGGGCCCAGCCCCCATGCGCAGGTGGAGAGGGCCCAAGGGGGGGCGCACAGCCCCATGAGGGCTGTTGCGTCTCCCACTTATGGCCCATAGGGCCCGCAACACTTGCCGGGACCCCCCGAAACCCCTTTCGGTCATCCAACGACTCCCCGGTGCTCCCCGGAACACTTCCGGACTCCGTTCACTCTCATCCTATATATCAATCTTCGTCCCCGGACCATTCCGGAGACCCTCGTCACGTCCGGGATCTCATCCGGGACTCCGAACAACCTTCGGTTACCATGCACTGTTCTCACTAACAACCCTAGCGTCACCGAACCTTAAGTGTGTAGACCCTGCGGGTTCGGAAACTATGCAGACATGACCGAGACACTCCCAGGTCAATAACCAATAGCGGGATCTGGATACCCATATTGGTTCCCACACGTTCCTCGATGATCTCATCGGATGAACCACGATGTCAAGGATTCAGGCAATCCCGTATACAGATCCCTTTGTCTCGTCGGTATGTTACTTGCCCGAGATTCGATCGTCGGTATCTCTATACCTAGTTCAATCTCGTTACCGGCAAGTCTCTTTACTCGTTCCATAATACATAATCCCGTGACTAACTACTTAGTCACTTTGAGCTCATTGAGATGACGTATTACCGAGTGGGCCCGGAGATACCTCTCCGTCACACGGAGTGACAAATCCCAGTCTCGATCCATGTCAACTCAACACACACCTTCGGAGATACCTGTAGAGTACCTTTATAGTCACCCAGTTACGTTGCGACGTTTGGTACACACAAGGCACTCCTACGGTGTCAGTGAGTTACATGATCTCATGGTCATAGGAACTTATACTTGACATGCAGAAAACTATAGCGATAACTGATACGATCAAAAGCTATGTTTAACGTTTGGGTCTCGTCCATCACATCATTCTCCTAATGATGTGATCCCGTTATCAAATGACAACTCATGTCTATGACCTGGAAACCGCGGTCATCTTTGATCAACGAGCTAGTCCTGAAGAGGCTTACTAGGGACACAAAGTTTGTCTATTTATCCACACATGTATTTAAGTTTCCAATCAATACAATTATAGCATGGATAATAAATGATTATCATGAACAAGGAAATATAATAATAACTCTTTTATTATTGCCTCTAGGGCATATTTCCAACAGTCTCCCACTTGCACTAGAGTCAATAATCTAGCATTACAAGGTAATGAATCTAACACCCATAGAGTCTTGGTGTTGATCATGCTTAGCCCGTGGAAGAGGCTTAGTCAACGGATCTGCAACATTCAAATCCGTGTGTACTTTGCAAATGCTTATGTCCTCCTCCTTGACTGAATCGCGGATGGAATTGAAGCGTCGCTTTATGTGTCTGGTTCTCTTGTGAAACCTTGGTTCCTTGGCTAGAGCAATGGCACCAGTGTTGTCACAAAACAGAGTCATTGGGTTCAGTGCACTAGGCACAACTCCAAGATCTGTTATGAACTCCTTCATCCAGACACCTTCCTTTGCCGCCTCCGAGGCAGCTATGTACTCCGCTTCGCATGTAGAATCGGCTACCACGCTTTGCTTGGAACTGCACCAGCTTACCGCTCCCCCGTTGAGAATATATACGTATCCGGTTTGAGACTTAGAGTCATCCGGATCAGTGTCAAAGCTTGCATCGACGTAACCCTTTACGACGAGCTCTTGATCACCTCCATAAACGAGAAACATTTCCTTAGTCCTTTTCAGGTACTTTAGGATATTCTTGACCGCTGTCCAGTGATCCATACCAGGATTACTTTGAAACCTTCCGGCCATAGTTATGGCAAGGCTGACATCTGGTCTTGTGCACAGCATTGCATACATGATAGAGCCTATGGCTGAAGCATAGGGGATGACACTCATCTTTTCTCTATCTTCCGCAGTTACTGGGCATTGAGTCTTACTCAACTTTGTACCTTGCAATACCGGCAAGAACCCCTTCTTGGATTGATCCATTTTGAACTTCTTCAAAACTTTATCAAGGTATGTACTTTGTGAAAGTCCTATCAAGCGTCTCGATCTATCTCTATAGATCTTGATGCCCAATATGAAAGCAGCTTCACCGAGGTCCTTCATCGAAAAACTCTTGTTCAAATACCCCTTCACGCTATCCAAAAGTTCTATATTGTTTCCAATCAGCAATATGTCATCCACATATAATATTAGAAATGCTATAGAGCTCCCACTCACTTTCTTGTAAATACAAGCTTCTCCGTAAACTTGTACAAACCCAAACGCTTTGATCACCTCATCAAAGCGAAGATTCCAACTCCGAGACGCTTGCACCAGCCCATAAATGGAACGCTGGAGTTTGCAAACTTTGTCAGCATTCTCTGGATCGACAAAACCTTCCGGTTGTATCATATACAATTCTTCCTTAAGAAAACCGTTAAGGAACGCTGTTTTGACATCCATCTGCCAAATTTCGTAATCGAAATATGCAGCTATTGCTAACATGATTCGGACGGATTTAAGCATCGCTACGGGTGAGAAAGTCTCATCGTAGTCAACTCCTTGAACTTGTGAAAAACCCTTTGCCATAAGTCGAGCTTTATACACGGTGACATTGCCGTCAGCGTCTGTCTTCCTCTTAAAAATCCATTTATTCTGAATGGCCTTCCGCCCTTCAGGTAATACTTCCAAAGTCCATACTTTGTTTTCATACATGGATCCCATCTCGGATTTCATGGCCTCTAACCATTTGTCGGAATCCGGGCCCACCATCTCTTCTCCATAGCTCGTAGGTTCACTGTTGTCCAACAACATGACCTCCAAGACAGGGTTACCATACCACTCAGGTGCAGTGCGTACCCTTGTCGACCTACGAGGTTCGGTAGTAACTTGATCAGAAGCTTCTTGATCATCATCATTGGCTTCCTCTTCAACCGTTGCAGGCTCCACAAAAACATCTTTCTGTGCTGCGCTACTCTCTGGTTGAAGTAGAGGTTCAATAACCTCATCAAGTTCTACCTTCCTCCCACTCAATTCTTTCGAGAGAAACTCTTTCTCGAGAAAGGAGCCGTTCTTAGCGACAAACACTTTGCCCTCGGATCTGAGATAGAAGGTGTACCCAACCGTTTCTTTTGGGTATCCTATGAAGACACATTTGTCCGCTTTGGGTTCGAGCTTTTCTGGCTGAAGCCTTTTGACATAAGCATCGCAACCCCAAACTTTGAGAAAAGACAACTTAGGTTTCTTACCAAACCATAGTTCATACGGTGTTGTCTCAACGGACTTAGATGGAGCCCTATTTAAAGTGAATGCAGCTGTCTCTAACGCATATCCCCAAAATGATAGTGGCAAATCGGCAAGAGACATCATAGAACGTACCATATCTAATAGGGTTCGATTACGACGTTCGGACACACCATTACGCTGTGGTGTTCCAGGTGGCGTCAACTGTGAAACAATTCCACATTTTCTTAAGTGATTGCCAAACTCATAACTCAGATACTCTCCCCCTCGATCAGATCGTAGGAACTTGATCTTCTTGTTACGATGATTCTCAACTTCACTCTGAAATTGCTTGAACTTTTCAAACGTTTCAGACTTATGCTTCATCAAGTAAATATACCCATATCTACTTAAGTCGTCAGTGAAGGTGAGAAAATAACGATATCCACCGCGCGCCGTGACACTCATCGGACCACACACATCAGTATGTATGATTTCCAATAAGTCACTAGCCCGTTCCATTGTTCCTGAAAACGGGGTCTTAGTCATCTTGCCCATGAGGCACGGCTCGCATGTGTCAAGTGATTCAAAATCAAGAGACTCCAAAAGTCCATCAGCATGGAGCTTCCTCATGCGTTTCACACCGATATGACCCAGACGGCAGTGCCACAAGAAAGTGGTACTATTGTTATCAACTCTACATCTTTTGGCATCAATGTTATGAACATGTGTATCATCACTATCGAGATTCAATAAGAATAAACCCCCTACTTCGGGTGCATGACCATAAAAGATATTACCCATATAAATAGAACAACCTTTATTCTCTGATTTAAATGAGTAACCGTCTCGCATTAAACAAGATCCAGATATAATGTTCATGCTCAACGCAGGCACTAAATAACAATTATTCAGGTTCATAACTAATCCCGATGGTAATCGAAGAGCGAGCGTGCCGACGGTGATCACATCAACCTTGGAACCATTCCCCACGCGCATCGTCACTTCGTCCTTCGCCAGCCTCCGTTTATTCCGTAGTTCCTGTTTAGAGTTGCAAATGTGAGCAACCGAACCGGTATCAAATACCCAGGCACTACAACGAGAGTTGGTAAGGTACACATCAATAACATGTATATCACATATACCTTGTTTGTTGTTGTTGGCCCCCTTCTTGTCTGCCAGATACTTGGGGCAGTTCCGCTTCCAGTGGCCATTCCCCTTGCAATAGAAACACTCAGTCTCTGGCTTGGGCCCAGCCTTGGGTTTCTTCACTGGATGAGCAACTGCCTTGCCACCCTTCTTAGAGTTACCCTTCTTGCCCTTGCCATTCTTCTTGAAACTGGTAGTTTTATTGACCATCAACACTTGATACTCCTTCTGGATGTCTGCCTCAGCGACTTTCAGCATCGAAAACAGCTCGGCGATGGATTTGTTTATCCCTTGCATGTTATACTGCTGCACGAAGCTCTTGTAGCTAGGTGGGAGTGACTGGAGAATTCTGTCAATGATAGCCTCCTCCGGGAACACAAGTCCCAGATCAGCTATGCGGGTATAGTACCCAGACATCTTCAGTAAGTGCTCACTGACAGACGAATTCTCCTCCATCTTGCAAGCAAAGAATTTATCGGTGGTCTCATACCTCTCGATCTTGGCATTCTTTTCAAAGATGAACTTCAACTCCTGGAACATCTCATATGCTCCATGACGTTCAAAACGCCTTTGAAGTCCTCCTTCCAAGCTATACAACATGGCACACTGCACTACTGAGTAGTCATCCGAACGCGACTGCCAGGCGTTCATAACGTCCACAGAGGCCGGAGCGGGGGGTTCACCTAGCGGTGCATTTAGGACATAAACCTTTTGGGCAGCTGTGAGGATGATCCTCAGATTACGGAGCCAGTCCACAAAGTTGCTCCCATCATCTTTCAGCTTAGTTTTCTCTAGGAACGCATTAAAATTCAGGGGAGCTATTGCGGGAGCCATCTACAACCAATGATTTGCAAAGACATCTTAGACTATTGTTCATGATAAGTGAGTTTTAACTAATCAAATTACTTATAACTCCCACTCAAATTGACATCCCTCTGGTCATTCGAGCGTGGCATGATCCAAATCCACCAACCCAAGTCCGATCATCACGTGAGATGAGGTGGTGTCAATGGTGAACATCTTCATGTTGATCATATCTACAATATGACTCATGCTCGACCTTTCGGTCTTCCGTGTTCCGAGGCCATGTCTGTACATGCTAGGCTCGTCAAGTCTAACCCGAGTGTTCTGCATGTGCAAAACTGGCTTGCACCCGTTGTATGCGAACGTAGAGTCTATCACACCCGATCATCACGTGGTGCTTCGAAACGACGAACCTTCGCAACGGCGCACACTCGGGGGAAACACAATTTTATCTTGAAATTTTAGTGAGGGATCATCTTATAATGCTACCGTCGTCCTAAGCAAAATAAGATGCATAAAAGGATTAACATCACATGCAAATCATAAGTGACATGATATGGCCATCAACTCGTGCTTTTGATCTCCATCTCCAAAGCACCGGCATGATCTCCATCGTCACCGGCGTAACACCATGATCCCCATCATCATGATCTCCATCATCGTGTCGCCATCGGGGTTGTCGCGCGCCCACCATGCTCTTACTACTATTGCTACCGTTTAGCGATAAAGTAAAGCATTACATAGCGCTTAATGATTGACACGCAGGGCATACAAAAATTAAAGACAACCCTATGGCTCCTGCCGGTTGCCGTATACATCGACATGCAAGTCGATATTAACTATTACAACATGATCATCTCATACATCAAATATATCTCATCATGTCATTGGCCATATCATATCACATACATACCCTGCAAAAACAAGTTAGACGTCCTCTAATTTGTTGTTGCATGTTTTACGTGGCTGCTATGGGTATCTAGCAAGAACGCTTCTTACCTACGCAAAGCCACAACGGTGATATTCAAGTTGTTATTTAACCTTCTACAAGGACCGCCTTGTTCTATTCCGATTCAACTAAGATAGGAGAGACAGACACCCGCCAGCCATCTTATGCAACAAAAGTCACATGTCTGTCGATGGAACCGGTCTCATGTACGTGGACATGTAAAGTTGGTCCGGGCCGCTTCATCCCATAATACCGCTGAATCAAGAAAGACTAAGGAGGGCAGCAATTTAAACATCAACGCCCACAAACCCTTTTGTGTTCTACTCGAGAAAGCATCTACGCAAGATCCTAGCTCATGATGCCACTGTTGGGGAACGTTGCATGGGAAACAAAAATTTTCCTACGTTCACCAAGATCAATCTAGGAGATGCTACTACGAGAGGAGAGTTGGATCCACGTACCCTTGTAGATCGCTAAGCGGAAGCGTTAAGAACGCGGTTGATGGAGTCGTACTCGCCGCGATTCAGATCGCTGAAGATCCAAGCACCGAAGCAACGGTGCCTCCGCGTTCTTCACACGTACGGCTCGGGGACGTCTCCTCCTTCTTGATCCAGCAAGGGGTGGAGGAGAGGTTGATGGAGAACCGGCAGCACGACGGCGTGGTGGTGATGGTGTAGAAGAATTCCAGCAGGGCTTCGCCTAAGCACCGCGGGAGAAGAAGATGTTATGGGAGAAGGAGGGCAGCACCGAGGCACGAACTTGTGTTCGCTGCCCTCCCTTTGCCTCACTATATATAGGGGGGTGAAGAGGGGAGGGGCGCCCTAGGGTTTCCCCTAGGGGCGGCGGCCAGGGCAAGGGGGAAGGGGGCGGCGCCCCCTGGGGTTAGGGTTTCCCCCCCCAGGTGCCTTGCCCCCCAAGGCTAAGGGGGTGCGGCCACCCTAGGGGGGTCCACCTCCCTTGGCGCACAAGGAGAGGGCCCAGGGGGGGCGCACAGCCCTATGAGGGCTGTTGTGTCCCCCCTTGTGGCCCATTAGGCCCAGAAACACTTCCGGGACCCCCGAAACCCGATGCTCCCCGAACACTTCCGGACTCCGGAACCTTTCATCCTATATATCAATCTTCGTCTCCGGACCATTCCGGAGACCCTCGTCATGTCCGGGATCTCATCCGGGACTCCGAACAACCTTCGGTAACCATGCACTATTCTCACTAACAACCCTAGCGTCACCGAACCTTAAGTGTGTAGACCCTGCGGGTTCGGAAACCATGTAGACATGACCGAGACACTCCCAGGTCAATAACCAATAGCGGGATCTGGATACCCATATTGGTTCCCACATGTTTCTCGATGATCTCATCGGATGAACCACGATGTCAAGGATTCAGGCAATCCCGTATACAGTTCCCTTTGTCTCGTCGGTATGTTACTTGCCCGAGATTCGATCGTCGGTATCTCTATACCTAGTTCAATCTCGTTACCGGCAAGTCTCTTTACTCGTTACCGTAATACATAATCCCGTGACCAACTACTTAGTCACTTTTAGCTCATTGAGATGACGTATTACCGAGTGGGCCCGGAGATACCTCTCCGTCACACGGAGTGACAAATCCCAGTCTCGATCCATGTCAACTCAACAGACACCCTCGGAGATACCTGTAGAGTACCTTTATAGTCACCCAGTTACGTTGTGACGTTTGGTACACACAAAGCACTCCTACGGTGTCAGTGAGTTACATGATCTCATGGTCATAGGAACTTATACTTGACATGCAGAAAACTATAGCGATAACTGACACGATCAAAAGCTATGTTAACGTTTGGGTCTCGTCCATCACATCATTCTCCTAATGATGTGATCCCGTTATCAAATGACAACTCATGTCTATGACCTGGAAACTGCGGTCATCTTTGATCAACGAGCTAGTCCTGTAGAGGCTCACTAGGGACACAAAGTCTGTCTATTCATCCACACGTGTATCTGAGTTTCCAATCAATACAATTATAGCATGGATAATAAACGATTATCATGAACAAGGAAATATAATAATAACTCTTTTATTATTGCCTCTAGGGCATATTTCCAACAATTACTTATAACTCCCACTCAAATTGACATCCCTCTGGTCATCTGAGCGTGACATGATCCAAATCCACCAACCCAAGTCCGATCATCACGTGAGATGAGGTGGTGTTAATGGTGAACATCTTCATGTTGATCATATCTACTATATGACTCATGCTCGACCTTTCGGTCTTCCGTGTTCCGAGGCCATGTCTGTACATGCTAGGCTCGTCAAGTCTAACCCGAGTGTTCTGCATGTGCAAAACTGGCTTGCACCCGTTGTATGCGAACGTAGAGTCTATCACACCCGATCATCACGTGGTGCTTCGAAACGACGAACCTTCGCAACGGCGCACACTCGGGGGGAACACAATTTTATCTTGAAATTTTAGTGAGGGATCATCTTATAATGCTACCGTCGTCCTAAGCAAAATAAGATGCATAAAAGGATTAACATCACATGCAAATCATAAGTGACATGATATGGCCATCAACTCGTGCTTTTGATCTCCATCTCCAAAGCACCGGCATGATCTCCATCATCACCGGCGTAACACCATGATCCCATCATCATGATCTCCATCATCGTGTCGCCATCGGGGTTGTCGCGCGCCCACCATGCTCTTACTACTATTGCTACCGTTTAGCGATAAAGTAAAGCATTACATAGCGCTTAATGATTGACACGCAGGTCATACAAAAATTAAAGACAACCCTATGGCTCCTGCCGGTTGCCGTATACATCGACATGCAAGTCGATATTAACTATTACAACATGATCATCTCATACATCAAATATATCTCATCATGTCATTGGCCATATCATATCACATACATACCCTGCAAAAACAAGTTAGACGTCCTCTAATTTGTTGTTGCATGTTTTACGTGGCTGCTATGGGTATCTAGCAAGAACGCTTCTTACCTACGCAAAGCCACAACGGTGATATTTAAGTTGCTATTTAACCTTCTACAAGGACCGCCTTTGTCGAATCTGATTCAACTAAGATGGGAGAGACAGACACCCGCCAGCCATCTTATGCAACAAAAGTCGCATGTCTGTCGATGGAACCGGTCTCATGTACGTGGACAAGTAAAGTTGGTCCGGGCCGCTTCATCCCATAATACCGCTGAATCAAGAAAGACCAAGGAGGGAAGCAATCTAAACATCAACGCCCACAAACCCTTTTGTGTTCTACTCGTGAAAGCATCTACGCAAGAACCTAGCTCTGATACCACTGTTGGGGAACGTTGCATGGGAAACAAAAATTTTCCTACGCTCACCAAGATCAATCTAGGAGATGCATCTACGAGGGGAGAGTCGGATCCACATACCCTTGTAGATCGCTAAGCGGAAGCGTTCAAGAACGCGGTTGATGGAGTCGTACTCGCCGCAATTCAGATCGCCGAAGATCCTAGCACCGAACAGACGGTGCCTCCGCGTTCTTCACACGTACAGCTCGGGGACGTCTCCTCCTTCTTGTTCCAGCAAGGGGGAAGGAGAAGTTGACGGAGAAACCCAGCAGCACGACGGCGTGGTGGTGATGGTGGTGGAGGAATTCCAGCAGGGCTTCGCCAAGCACTGCGGAATAGACGAAGATGTTCGTGGGAGAGGGAGGGCAGCGCCGAGGCACGAACTTGTGTTGCTGCCCTCCCTCTGCCTCTCTTTATATAGGGGGAAGAGAGGGGAGGGGGCGCCCTAGGGTTTCCCCCTAGGGGCGGCGGCCAAGGGGAGATGGGAGGGGCGGCGGCCCAGGGGCTAGGGTTCCCCCCCCCCAGGCGCCTTGCCCCCCAAGCCAAGGGGTGCGGCTGCCCTAGGGGGGCCCAGCCCCCATGCGTAGGTGGAGAGGGCCCAAGGGGGGGCGCACAGCCCCATGAGGGCTGTTGCGTCTCCCACTTATGGCCCATAGGGCCCGCAACACTTGCCGGGACCCCCCGAAACCCCTTTCGGTCATCCAACGACTCCCCGGTGCTCCCCGGAACACTTCCGGACTCTGTTCACTCTCATCCTATATATCAATCTTCGTCCCCGGACCATTCCGGAGACCCTCGTCACGTCCGGGATCTCATCCGGGACTCCGAACAACCTTCGGTTACCATGCACTGTTCTCACTAACAACCCTAGCGTCACCGAACCTTAAGTGTGTAGACCCTGCGGGTTCGGAAACTATGCAGACATGACCGAGACACTCCCAGGTCAATAACCAATAGCGGGATCTAGATACCCATATTGGTTCCCACACGTTCCTCGATGATCTCATCGGATGAACCACGATGTCAAGGATTCAGGCAATCCCGTATACAGTTCCCTTTGTCTCGTCGGTATGTTACTTGCCCGAGATTCGATCGTCGGTATCTCTATACCTAGTTCAATCTCGTTACCGGCAAGTCTCTTTACTCGTTCCATAATACATAATCCCGTGACTAACTACTTAGTCACTTTGAGCTCATTGAGATGACGTATTACCGAGTGGGCCCGGAGATACCTCTCCGTCACACGGAGTGACAAATCCCAGTCTCGATCCATGTCAACTCAACAGACACCTTCGGAGATACCTGTAGAGTACCTTTATAGTCACCCAATTACGTTGCGACGTTTGGTACACACAAGGCACTCCTACGGTGTCAGTGAGTTACATGATCTCATGGTCATAGGAACTTATACTTGACATGCAGAAAACTATAGCGATAACTGATACGATCAAAAGCTATGTTTAACGTTTGGGTCTCGTCCATCACATCATTCTCCTAATGATGTGATCCCGTTATCAAATGACAACTCATGTCTATGACCTGGAAACCGCGGTCATCTTTGATCAACGAGCTAGTCCTGAAGAGGCTTACTAGGGACACAAAGTTTGTCTATTTATCCACACATGTATTTAAGTTTCCAATCAATACAATTATAGCATGGATAATAAATGATTATCATGAACAAGGAAATATAATAATAACTCTTTTATTATTGCCTCTAGGGCATATTTCCAACACCTTGCCCCTCCTTATATAAGTTGAAGGGGCCGACTTACATGTAGAGTCCTAGTAGGATTAGAACTAGTTTATTTTCTATTACAAACAGGATAGTAGTCTGGGTCTTAATCAAACTATTTAAGTCGGCCTGCTTGGCCACCTCCCATGTTAGGCCACAACCTATCTCCATGAGGGTACCCATGTCCCATATCCACAACAGTAGCCCGCGAGCTTTCTGGTGACTTGAAGGTCCTGATTTGTTTGATGCCTTTGTCTTCCCGGCACACAAAGCTTTTGTCGGGTCGTTGCTATAATGGATGCCGAAATATGGATGAAGAGATTGTCGGCTTATGAAGCATCAAGGTTGCCGGGTCGTGAGTGTCGAGGATGATGAGCCGTCGAAGCTGGCTAGTCACGAGCGTAGATGTTGCCGGGTTGCAGACGTTGATGTTGCCAGATTGTCCTCCCAGGCCGGACTCTGTCTCCAAGTAGGGTCTTTCTGAATTTTTTCCAACTCCAACGGCACAAATATATCATCTGTAGCCTCCGAGCGCCGGGTTTGTTTAGTCTTGCGACAACCCGGGGTAACAAACAAAGTCTGCTTTCTCACAAATTCTGGCTTGATAGCACCCAAGGCTCGAGGCGACTCGAGGAGTCGGCTTGAGAGTCTTTGTTCCTGAAATAAAACACATGAATGCATTACACCATTCTGATGTATGAAACAAAATTAAATAACAATTTCGGTGACTTTGCCAACTTGTGTTCAAGTTGTTAATCGTTCGACTCGACTAAGTAGGCTTCCGCGTGGACTTTTTTCATGCAATATGATATGTTCAGGATCGACAAAGTCCATGATAGGCATTATAATTGATTGACAATATCATACGCACTACCTGGTCGGTTATGAGTTGCATATGACTTAGTAAAGAACGAACGTAAAATTATTTCGTTGATATGTAGGGCATATATGTTTGAATTGTGCATCATGACAACTAGTCCTCTTTAAACGATAACAATAGGCTTGAACTACTACGGAGTATTCCCTTCATCTCATAATATAAGAGCATTTTTTATACTACTACACTAGTGTCAAAAATACTACTCCCTCCGTTTCAAAATATAGTGCGCCCGCGCTTCCCGATGTCCAAATTTGACCATAAATTTAACCAACGAGACCGAGTACTGTATTAATTTATGAGACGGAAGAAGTAGTTGTAAACCACGGTGAACAGGGTTGACATCACGATAGTGCAAAAACCAGGGGGTTTGTCGCGAAACGTCGGCTGTTCACTTTATCCCTACACTACTCGATTGTTTCCAAAACTGCGAAGCGGCCCTCACCGAAACTCAGATCCCGCCGTCACAAATTCCATCGAGCGGGAGACCTCCGAAATCCGAAAATTCCCCAATCCTCTTCCAACCCTAGCCCCCTTTGCTTCCTCCCCCTCTTCCCCTTCCCCTTCCCGCTTCCAGTTCCAAGCATCCTCACCGCCCGCGGTCCACGCCCATTGGATCCCGAGGCAGCCACCATCCCGCAAGAATACCTCTTCTCGCCCAGTAGCTTCGTTGTCTGAGGGGGAGTCATGGAGGACGGCAGCGGCGGCGCCGGCGGTGAGGGGAGCACGAGCGGGGGCAGGTTCCCGATACTCCAGGCGAACCGGGACCCGGAGTCGAACTGGGAGGTGGACGTCGCCAAGAGCCTCGAGGAGTACCTCCTCAAGATCTGCTCAGGCGAGATCTCTGCCGAAGACGGGGCCCACAGCTTCAACTTCGCCGAAGGTAAGGCGGTGTGGATGGTAACCGTGTTTCTTGCGGCGAAGGCGTGGGCTTTCTTTTTCGGGTGGCGCAGTGTGCCAGGATTTGTTTGAAATTTGGGAGGGTAGAAAGGCTAATAGCTGGAATTTTTGTGCTTTTTGGGTGGTTTTATTCTTTTGCTCGAATAAGCTTTAACGACGGAGTAGCTTCTTTTCGGTGGATTTTGTGGTTCTTCCCCAGGTGCTTACAAAACCTGGAACTCCTTTTCTTCTTCTTCTTCTTGAAGGCTTCTTGAGGCCCATGCTAATTAAATAAGGGATTTTGCACTGAAAGAAAGTTCCTTTCTTCTTGTAAACCCTTGTACTGCGCTGGTAATATGTGGCCACTTCATGTGCAGCTGCGCTATTGCTCCAAGGATCAGTTCAAGTTTACAGCCGCAAGGTGGAGTACCTGTACTCATTGGTGCTACATGCGCTGGAATTTCTCTCGCAAAATAAGTAAGGATATATCAGCTTTGTCTTCTGTATGCTACCTTGCTGAGACTTGGACGTTGCACATCTTACATGAAATGGGCCTCAAACTGCCAGGCAGTGACATATCTGCTGGCAACTATAGCTTTATTGCACATCTTATTTCGGAGCATGACATGTCAGGTTAACAATAAGGGCCCTGATTTAGGGAGCTATAGAATTTCTAAACTAATTAAGTATGTCGAAATTAACAGTGCAGAAGCAACTATTGGTGCCTGCTAGATATAAACCGTAGCAGAGTTTGTGCTTTCAGATTATCTCTGATATGTCTGGTTTGTGTCTGAAACATCGGCTCTTGTTTGGAAGGTTGCCAAATTATCGGCCTGCAAATTCCTCTTTGACCACCCTAGTGCATTTTTTGCGAGTAGTCTAACATTTGAACTATACCAGGCAAGATCAACAAGAAAAGGGTTCTTCTGAAGCTAACGAAAGTGGTCCTAGCACTACTGCCAACAAAGAAGATGATATGTTTATGGGTTTAGATGATGTCCCAGGTAAGTGGATCTTCCGTGGTTCTACCAGTCATGTGTTTACTTTAAATGACATGAAACTAAGCATAGATTGCCCTTTCTAAATTGCCAGCGGAAACAAGGACCACTTTGGATAACAACCTTGACCTGGATGATCTGCGAAGAAAAATTGTGAGGCCACCAGCAAATCTTCTGGTGTTTGAAGGAGACTGTGTCGATAGTGAAGCAAGCGAGCTGGATTCATATTTGGTAATCTTGCATTTCTTTAATTACAACTGAGACTGGTAGCATGCACTGCCATACTAAACTAGTCTAGTTGTTTCTTTATTGCAGTTAGCAACATGTGGTTTCTACGGAGATTTCCTCCTGCTGGATCCATGTGACGCATCAGCTGTTTTTGAATTTTTGCAAGGAAAAAAATCATGCAAAGAAGATATTTTGGCTCCTAGACGAACTCCTGGGAAAGCCCGGAACAATGTCTTCACTTCCCCAAATGTAAGATCAGGGGGTACAGCTCGTAGACGAACTCCAGGGAAAACCCGAGATGAAAATATAGATCCAACTCAGGACAGCGAGCAATCTCATGAAATGATCGCAGATCAAAGTCAAGAAGATGGCTGGCCTCATGATCCTGTTGACCACAATTCTCCTATCATCATGCCCCCGCCAGATGATGAAGACCCTGGGTGCCCAGATCTTGGGGATGATTCTGATGACGAGGATCCATATAAATCTTTGGATCCGCATGAACCTAGCAACCTAAAGATCAAGCCTTACAAGAGAGGTATTGGAAACTGTTGTTTCCCCGACAAGGATGTTTTATTCCCTTGTATATTATCTCCACTAACTATATATTGAACCTTCTTTCTTGATGATCTGTTTGGAACAGTAAAAGCTTTTTCAAGGCAAGTTATTGGCGCTCCAAAGAAGAAAACCCTTGCATCTATATTTCCTGTGGCAAAAATGGATGGTGTTGTTAGTCCTGAACTAACAAAATATTTTGAAGTACAAGTGTCTCAGCAGGAAAAACCTGATGTCTCACAGTCAGTTCCTCTTTATGAGAAGGTGCTCAGAATTGTTACAAAAATGTGCTATTTTGATTAGGTATGTCAGATATGTCCAACGTAGTAACTTGTTGCAACCCATCCATGCTGCAGCTTAGAGAGTCATTTGAAACCGGTGAAGCAAATTGCCATACATCTGGAGATTTAAAGGATGACAAACAAACCAATAATTTTGATGATATTGATGGGCCAGACACCCCAAATGATCCATATGTTGACATGGATATTGATGATGACATGCCAAGTTATTCGGTTGAGGTTGATTTTCTTTAGCTTTCTATTAGCTGATTGCTGTCTTCACTGACCTAACAATTGTCTGACATGTGCTTACTATACCTCTGTTTAGATCGATGATGACCTGGGTCCAGTTACACAGGACAGCATGGATGGCCATAAAAGCCTTGATGATTTGTGTCGATCACATCTGGTAAGTCATATGGACCACTAATAGCTCCATTCCCTTTCAAAATTTGCGTAGATGCATGAACTTTCCTCTATTTTTATTTGCAAGCAACTTGCGCCATGCAAGTTGTCAAAATATATGAGATGTCCAGGTTCACTAGTCTCAAGCTGTTCGGAATAGCATGTTATAAGGGTTAGCTAACATATCGCCTAACCATTTTGTTTTTTTCTTTGTAACTTTACCTTGTTTGATGATAATTGGAGTTTATAGCTAATATTCTTGAATGACGTGTCTGAAAGAATAACATGATTAACATAATTTCCATTCACAAATTTGCTGCTATGTTGAACTTCCAATACTAACATGGATAACTCTCACAGGATGCTCTCCTTGCTAGCATAGCTGAGGCTGAACAACAAACTGAGCTGGATGCACGAGTTTCAACATGGAAAGAGCGAATAGAGCTTGCCTTGGAAGAGCAGGTTTGGTTGCATGATTGACCTGCTAACTGTTCTGCACATATGAACTTGCTTCACACTCACTAGTGCTACAATTCATGCCTTTTCAGGATAGAAATCCACCATTTGATATCGGTTTATATGGAGAGCAGATCCTCGACACACTCTCATCAAGAACTGATACAGGGATTGCATCATTCAGTGAGATTGTTAGCAGCAAACCAAAGTATGAGGTTGCAAGAACATTTTCTGCCCTTCTCCAGCTGGTAACGCCCTTTATCTTTGCAGTTGTGTTTTGACGCGGTACCAGACGACCCTGAGCTTCATTCTTATTTTAGGTGAACGGCAGAAGTGTTGATCTGGACAAAGGACAAGCTACGAATGACTTGATTTGCTACACAGCTGCCAATCCATTCCATGTAAAGCTGATTGGTCCCAACCGTAGACCAGAGATGGAGGCACGTTTTGCACGCAAGAGAGTCAAGTCCCCTCAAAGAGGTTGTGGTGAAGAGGGCGAGCCCTCTCGGGCACAACCTAAGTCCTCTACGAAGCAGCCACCTAAGAATGGCAAGGTTTCAGTTAAGTCAGCAGTCAGATTGACTCCTGAAGGAAAGCGAAGGCGAAAGTCTGCTCAACTGCTGCAGCCATTCGATCTGGAATCCAGCTGATGCTCATGAATGGCAGACTGACCTTAAGAGCATTAGCAGTCTAATTTTTTCTTTTGTATTGTTGAGTGGCCTTTTCCCGCTGAGGAACGTTGTTGATTGTCTAGCTGATGGCAGTGGTTGATAAGAAGGGTGAAGTATTAGGTTATGAATTAGGGCCTAGCTAGATTGCTAGATGGTGTATATGTACAATTGATCATTGTGCTGTTATGTATGTATATTATTGATATCGACCCAAATGTAATGTTAACTGGCAACGTTTTTGGGCCAGAATTGCCCCTGTATCGGGCAGATACAATTGTATTGTATCTGTATTAAAAGATTCTTTTCTTTTAAGCGAACTTAGGATCTTTACAAGAAAGGAATGACTTCCATTCAATATGTATATTATTTTTGTGACTTAAAAATTATACCACCTTCTCAATACAGATTCAACGGTATAATTTCACATATAATCTACATTTGGTTGGTCTAATTTATGGTCGAAGTTGAATGTTGGGGTACAAGTACAATACTTACCATATTTGATTCAAAAAGAGTTTCAGTATTTTTTGACTTTTATGCAGTTACTAAATTATGTTGCGCATAGCGAATCAACCTGTGGTTGAGATGGTTAGGTGGACAGTGGTATCCCCAACCCATCAGGGTTCAAATCCTGGTGCTCGCATTATTCCTGGATTTATTTCAGGATTTCCGGCGATGCACTTTCAGTGGGAGGAGACGTTCCCGTCGACGACGAGGCGCTTACGGTGACTTCGTAAGTCTCAAGATGATATGCCGGCTCAGTCTCTCGGAGGTGCTCATAGGGGTAGGGTGTGCGTGTGTGCGTTCATAGGGGTGAGTGTATGCGCGTGTATATGAGCGCTTGCGTCTGTACTGATTCTCAAAAAAAAAAAAAAATTATGTTGCACATATAGGCTGTGCTAGCACCCCGAGAGCCATAAGATGTTGTCGAGCTTTCATGCCAGAATAGGTTACACTGAAATCGCAAGTCGGTTTCTCGCTTCTGCCACCGATCAATGGTAGTAACAGGATGAACGCAACGCAAGGAAGGAAACGTAAACAAAATAGAGTGGAGCAGGTAAGATCAAGCAAACCATTATCACATACATCAAGCTGATGCTCCGTTCCACAACCTCGATAGTTTACCACATACTAACACGACTGACGCGCACACAGCAAGTTCCATCACATCAGTTCAACCTTTGGACTACAATCACTTCCCGTCCCAGAAACCAACCAAGGGCTACAAACCACATGGTATGCCATTATTTATTGGTGAGAAGATGGTAGAGGGCCGCAGCCTCCCCGAGCCGTCGCAAATTGTCCTCCTTACGTGCTCCGGTGCGACCATTCCTTGCAGAGACAAGACGAGCCAAGCCGTTAGTCAAGCCAGCGAATCAAAAAATAGTCTGGTCCAGCTAGCTATACTCTGTTTCACAAGTACTTTTCCAAGGATGTTACTGTTCTCTCTTTACCTCTTGTCGAGCTCCACCTTCTTCTCAAGGCCTCGCACCATACTGTCCAGCCTTCTTATGTGGTGCCCCAGGGCCCCGGCTAATCCGCGCCCTTCTTCCGACTCGCACAGCTTCTTCAAAATTCCACATGCGATGAAAAACATGTCCGTTTTGTTCCTGAGGGCAACGAGACAGAAAATATCATCTCACGAATTACAGGCTCACAAATCAGAATAAAAAGGACGACTAAAGTTCAAACTTTCAAAACTGTATGAGTTCTCGATCTTGCAGGTTGAAGGTGAACACTTGTGAGTTGGATTTTATATACAGACAACCACTTGGCTTTGGAAAGACAGAGGCTGCAGCGACAAACTACTTAAACATGGGGATATTTTATAGTGGAACGCTAGCTTCAGTGGAGCTTCTGTTTTTGAGTATGTCAAAAATGAGCTGGACACGATCCTTATTGTGTAATCATGTCATGTGAATGAGTAAGCAAACCAAAATGATACTACCTCCGTCCTAAAATTCTTGTCTTAAATTTGTCTAGATATGAAAGTATCTAACACTAAAACGTGACTACATAGATCCATATTTAAACAAATCTAAGACAAGAATTTTGAGACGGATGGAGTACTTAGGAGTAGTCAAAAAATGAACTAAATACTGAGAGAAATTACCGTAGCAGCTCCTGGAAAATAGTGCTAACCAATTGTGGATTGCTAGCTAACACTGGTCGAACATTTGGGAATCGTGCAATGTTCCGCAGTGTATAGAGTACTTGCTTCAAGACTTCCTGGTCAGCAATCCCACGGTTAAGTTGGGAGATTTGCTTCAGCAGAATGTCTACGGCACCGGCATCAACAAGTGTCTCACAGCACTTCTCGGAAAGCTCTGTAGCAATACCTGGAGGAGAAACAGTACAGATATAGTAAACCGCAGGGCTCCTGAAGCCCAGTAAAGGATCAGAAAACAGTACAGTCCTAAGAATGTCAAGGAAGTCAATATGAAACAAACAACACTGACATGAAAACAGGCTAGAGAAATACTCCAAAGGTAATCTTAAAGAATATATATTTACTTAATGTCGTGCAAGCTTGTTGAATGCTGCTGATGCTCCTACATCCAGTGATTTGTGACAGCGCAGCAATTAGTCTATTGATCAGGCGCATGTCATCATCAACTTGTGCAGAAGCCTTCTGAATTCTAGACCTTATGTCAACAACTTCTTGCTTTGAAGCTTTCCTCGCATGGTATGCTTTGACATATGACTGCAAAATTCAAGTGGTTGAATGTCATGTGAAAGAAAATGCACCATTGTACACAAGTTCTTGAAGAAACTGGAATATCATATGAAGAAGAAACTTAAATCGTTTTTGCAAAGAAAAGGAAGTGTACTCATGTAAGAAATCATATGGTTGGATGCTGGTCACGACCTGAATAATAATTATAGACTTCTTTTTTCTAATAGCAGACTGTCGTGCTATCCAACCACGAACATGGGATTGAATAGTAGTCGCAGCTCTTTTCCTTGATTCAAGAAACATAATATTTCTCCACCATCTCTGCAAATAGACTGATCATATATACCTTCCCTCCCGTTACAATCCAACTAGAAAGTAGCAAAAAATAGCACACATACTTGAATGACGTGGATGCAGCAGGTAATTCGTTTGACTTGTTTCCGAGCCAACCAACCACGAACTGAAGATTGAATTGAGATTGCTGATAGTCTGATAGACTGGTGCAATAGGACCTTCCTCCACCATCTTTGTAGCCTTAAGGCTGAGTACAACACAATTTTGAGTTCAGTACTCTGGTGAGATCTTTTATGCTGACTTTGGTCAAGGCTAACAAGGCTAGTGTAGGTTTGCAGTGAAGAACCTGCATGAGTAATGTGGGTCAGTAGCCAACAAGAATGCACCAAAAGCAAGAATACATACTAACCTAATAGTCGCTTTCTAGCGAAACGTCCTCTGGCAATACGCTGAATGTCTAGTGCAGCATTATGATGTCGCTGAAAGGCCCAGCTGCACAAGTTGTGTCTGGCTACAGATTGGATTACAGTGATAGCTTCAACTTGCTTTGTGAAACACATCCGCATGATGAAACCACGCCAGTGGCTCTGAATTTTGGTTGCAGCAGATATTCTTTCAGATCTATCGTGTACAAATCTTCTATATGCAAATTGTATCTTTTGAACAGCATCTATGTCTTTGCGAAGTGAGAAATCGAGCTGGGCAGATACAGGCTGTTCACGCTGGAATGAAGCTCCACAAGATATATTGCTTCTACAGTCCACATCATCCTTGCACGCAAGTTTAGTGGCTGATGCTATGCTGGCAGTCTCAATCTCACATGGGTGATGGCTGACGGAATTTACAGGGGCACTCTTAATGATACTCTGATGAGGACTAGGAGAAGTTACATAGTTGCTGATTACATAGTTGCTGTTTTTGGCACGAAGCTGCAGAATAGTGACTGTATCTATATGGTTACTCTCATCAAGGCATTGAGGGGCAGCAGAAGCTATCGAGGTACCCAAATCCTTGCAAGGTGTTGTTTCATGCTCACCATCGCACATTTCTATGCAATCAGTTCTCGGCAAAGCTGTAGTTTCCAAGAACCCATGGCTTTCAAAAGGCTCGATGTTCTCAGATCTCTTTCTTTCCCCAATCCAAATCCTTACAGCCCGCTGAATCACAATGGCAGATCTTCTCATTCGCACAAATCTATGCCTTTCTAATATGGAAATTAACCATCTGTTGTAGCTTCCTGGAAAGAAATGGACAGCTGGATATTAACAAGTATGGTGCGATTTCAGTGCATGAATAATGAGCAATAGTATGGGAAATGTACCATGTGCTTGCACGTGGGTAGAAAAGGCGTCAGTTAGACAGCTAGATTTCCTTATCATGATAACAAATGACCAAGCTCTTATAGCACCTTGCAGGATAAATATTGACTTCCTAAGCTTATGATATCTGTTCTTTGCAATTATCCGTCTGATTTGAGCTTGTATAATTGTAGCAGCCTTCTCTGGAGAAATAGTAACATAACATTCAGTCATTCACTAGTTTACAGAGAATCTTACGTTGCCAACAAAGCTAGAAACCATCAAACTATGGAAACCTCACAGGTATTTTTTAGCAGCAGAAAATAATGGCTAATGCATATTAAAGTATTTGTGAACAGCACTAGATAGGCATCAGAGCCTTAAAAAGTGAGAGTTTTCATCTTGTTCAATGTAAAAAACCAAATGAAGCGATAAAGGACAAACCCTGGCTAGCGCATGAATCATCTGTGTTATCTGTTTGAGGGGATTGATACTTCACATCATTCTTCCCCGGAGATTTAAGCCTAGCAGAAACTCTATTCTCCAGACTTTGGCAGTCCAATCTCGTACTGATCAAATTCCGTAGTTGTTCCTATACAAATCAAGTAAGGTGTTTTATGCATGCTGAACAGAAATGGAAGGAGAGAAATGTGAAAGAAAGATACCAATCTTCTATCATTAGTCAGATGTGAACAAAGGAATGCAATCAAAATTATTGCACCCTTTTCATCGAATAATACATCATTGGCTAAGATGCCACTAGCTGGAAAATCCTGCACATTGCAGAAAAAGCATGAGAAACATATACCTCCTAAAATCCAAATAAATAAGATACTACTACCTGAAGAAAGTCTCCAAGAACTTCTCCTAGTTTGCTTGATGGACAGCTGGTGATAGCAGTGGAAGTCTCTTGTTCATGGCAACTGAACAATTCCTTTCGACAATCAGAAAATGTTTCCTGACGATCAACACAAAGGAAAATTAGCACGTAAGATGGAAGAAACTAACAATGAAGAGGAAAAACTTTGATGGAAGTTGAAGACAACCTTTAGGGGACAACTATGAATGCTAATGTTCAAATAGTGATTTATGAAGTAGTTCAGTGCTTTCCTGTCAATCTGAGAACTTTCCACATGTAAGCCATATTTTGCACACACCACCTGTAAAAAAACAAAGGAAAATATGTGTAGAAATTACACAAACAAATACCCACAGCCAAACATGTTGTAAGGTTAAAACTTAACACCGTACAGGTTGAAGAAATAATAAGCTCAAGAGGACCCATAATTTGGTGGTAATGAAAGTACAAAACTCTAAAACGTTCAAAAAAAAAAGTACAGAACTCTAAAATGAAATGTGTACAAACCATTACAAATGCCACACTCTGATCTCTATATCTCTTGATCATGGTGATTTGCCAGACTTATACATTTGAACAAGTAGAAAACATAAAGAAGAGAAAAATCAACACCTACCTGAATCCAATCGTAAAGCAAGCCCATGTGCGACTTGGTCACAGAGATTGGTTGTTCCTGACATGAAAGAAGTAGAGCCCCTTACGAAAACAAGAAACTAATAGTATTCCCAATCAAAATCACAAAAACAGAAGCAGACTTATACGACTGCTTTATCATGGGATTCTGATCTTTTACTTGAGAAATAATACATAGTTACTGCAAAGCACATATGTCTTGTCCCATATCTGCCAGCAACGCATAGTTCTGCTGTTTAGTGTTGAAACTTCAATGTGAAGCGCAGTGGAACAGAAAAAAATTATTTTGTTACTGCAGGCAATAGTTTAGTGAGAGACAGAGACCTTCTTTTAGAATGATTACACAAGTAGCCATATAATTCAGTGGTAGTTTAATGGAAGCAAGAACCAGAATAAATACACTGTCCAGTAATGATAATTTTACTTAAGGAATGCACCTTACAATCATGTGTAACAGGGTGCTACTTAATACTTATGTCTAAGTGGAGTACAAAAGATTAGGGGGAAGAGCTAAATTTGATCTTCTGGGTACAAGAAACTTACCACCGCCGGTGCATTTAACCTCGATAGTTCACGAGCTAGTGAAGTTTTATTTACTAGCAAGGGTAACTGCACAAGAGCACAAGGTTATATATTTGAAGAACGACATGCTAGAGATAATTTATGCACTATTTGCGACATAACTATTTCTTTTCTACACAGTGCAGGACATCATATGGAAAAAATTATACCCTGTTTGTGCCATAATTTATTAACTTGGATAAGAATTGATAGTAAGACAGAAGGATCAAAAATCTAAAGAATACAGTTTCTCGCTAAGTAGAAATTCGCTGCTGCAACCCTTCTGACTTAAGCAAGTAGAGTAACAGTCATCGGATACTATTTAGACTGGGGGAAGAATTTAGTGGTGAGAAGTACAACATATCCCCACTGTAAGCAGCCTACGAGTGAGAAAATAAAACTCAACACTGAATAATCCATTTTCTTTATTCTTTAATGCAAATGAAAGGTGTGTTATAACATTATAAAACTTTGACTGGAGTAACATGATACTGAATATTTAGATTAACCTGCATATGAATGAACATATTCCATAGCAACGAAAGAATTAGTTCCTTGTCGCCATTAGCAATATCTTCTGCTGAAATTGTGAGTCCATCTGCATCAGATATTGGAACCCCAGCTTGCTTGATATACTGGATAGCCGTGGTGCAATTGTGCAATTTCTTTTTATGTGTATCTGATGGAGCAATCACTTTCTGAAATAAAACATGATGTCTTTATAAATCCAATGCCAATAATCATCCGGCTAGTGTGGGGCAAGTAAAGTACATACCAAAATAATCGATGCATCAGAAAGCAGGAGCTGAACAACTCTACAAAGAATTATGCCATCATGGAGATCTTCAAATAAGTTTCTGATAGTGAAATCATACTCCGACAGCGCAAGCTGGTCAGGAAACATAATTAGAGAAATTCACCAAATATTCAAAGGAAACTTATAGCCAAAATATAAAATGTAAAATTCATCAATTTGTTGCATGGTTATTGTTCTTTTGGGATCATTTATTGCATAATTTTAGAGCACGGTCATGGTAGCTATCACCATACCTGTTGATAATTCAGTCTGTAGTGCATGGTTGACAGATGCATCAGGAGATCACCTTCTCCATGCATGGCCTCAGCCAAAGACTCTACAATTCAGGAACAAGTAAAAGAAGACATGGTCCATTGAATAAAGTACATGCAAGTTCACAAATAAAATAAGCCAGAATTAGATGGATTTGCTACTTACGATGAATAATTTGCTGGCTAGATTTTATGTTGGCTCGGTGACAAAACAATGGAGGAGATCCACCGTCAAGGCTATCAATTCCAAATTTGAGAGGTAGGGCTCTTTCCATTTTCGCCCTATCTAGAGAAGCGACGAGCAGAAACATTCTTTTCAGTATAATGTCGCCCAACGCTTCAGTATAATCTGTTCTGTGTAGCCCTTCTACAACCTTATTGTGAGCAAAAGTTGTTGGAGCCACATTTTGACCAAACAACTGCTTCTCCAGAAGAAGTTTCAGAAAGAAAGCCTCCTTGTCCTGTTTCCACGATCCACTCTGTAGCAAGCAATCACCCCCAAGGACAATATGCAAGCCTATCCTGAGCCACTCTGGATTGTAACACAAGAAAACTCTAGTCGCATTCTCTTTCAGCCTAAGATCGGTAACAATTGGGCAATTGGCTTTCATCTTCAGTCTTCTCTCGTCAATGTTCTGCAAAAGAAGAAACATTACTGCTTAGAGTATCTTATTAATGGTGCTGCCGACTCTAGTCAGCTGAAATTTCTCTGCTTAAGATATTCTAGCTGTAGTAAATATTAGAGATACAAAAATCACAATGTCAGATTACCAACAATAAAGAGATGTGCAACATCCCAGGTCCCAACATACAGCATGATATGTCAAACCCAACCCACCCAAATATTTTTCTGTTACCCGTATGTTGTTTTCAAAGAGGATTCCACACTGTCCACTATCACCTATGTGCTGCAAATGACAACTCTTACCATGCCACTAAATTAAGATCAACCCCAACAGGCCAACAGTACAGCCTAACCGTGTATGAACTGGAGATGAGGGGCACGCCAGGTAATTTAACTAATTTTATTTTGCCTAGCAAAGTAGCAATACGCCTGAAACGCCGATGGTTGAACGAATGTTGAAATTGGGGTGGAACCGTGGAAGGAGCATTTAGTCTAAAAAATCCAATCCCTTAGCTCGTACAGTAGAATAAAAGCCTAGAAAAATCCCCACCTTACAAATTTGGCACATCATGACGAGCACCTCCTCGCACGCCTCCGTGCTCATGTACTTGCCCATCCTCTGCTTCACATCCTCCAAGCTGCACACCTCCCTCAGGGACTCCCTTAACACGGCCACCATGGCAGGTGTCATCGCCTTCCTCTTCTCCCCGTAGCGGTCCCTGCCGCGGTGCCGCTTCGGGCTGCTCCCCCGCGCGCGCTCGCCATCGAGCGTGTCGCGCTTGCCGGCAACGGAAACGCGTGTGGCCGTGGCGGCTGCAGCGGGAGAGCAGCCGCAGGCGGCGGAGTCGCGGAGTAGGAGGGAGAGCCATGACGAGGCGGAGGCGGCGAAGGCGCGGAGGGCGCGCTCGCGGCCTGACTCGGCGCGGCGGGCGGAGCGCGACTGGTCGAGTTCGAGGGCGCGGAGGCGGCGGGCGAGGGGCGTCAGGGTCGCCGCGCCGGCGAGGGCCTTCCTGCGGCCGATGGGCGTCGGGGTCGCAGCGCCGGCGAGGGGCCTCCTGCGGGCCAGGGGCGCCGGGGTGGGGGCAGGGAGTGGTGTTTTGGAGGCGGTGAAGAAGAGCGGGGAGGGAGACTTGGGGATAGGTTTTGGGGTGCCGAGGTTGGAGACGTCGCGGAAGGGGGGATCGGTGAGCTCGCAGAGGTTCATGGCGACGGAGGAAGGAAGACGTTCTAGAAGATTCTGGAGCGGGCCGGTAGGGCTTCCATGGGATCTGGGAGGAGCGGGGATTGTGGGGGCAGTGGTAGGAGTTGGGTATTTGGGGTTTTTGAGCGGGAAGTTATTGGTGGACGACGAACGGTCGGATTTCGAAATGAACGCTTATCTGCTCAATCTGCCCGGAGACCCGGCCTGGATGTTACAACAACTCTAGCGCTCTGTATGGGATTGGACTCGAGTTCCAATCCAACGAGAAAACTGAAAATGGCACAAATTGAGAAACAGTGTAACGGGGTTAGTTAAGAGCCTTCACATCGATTTGAGTGTCAGACGTCGGATCGCTCGAACATACCCTCCACATCAATGCTGGTCGTGCCTGGTCGCTAACACGCTGCACGCCCCGTCTGGCCGGCCGCTGCTCCGCAAAGCTAGCTGGATTTTCTCTCAGTAATCGGGCCGCATAAGGCCCACATCTTGTCATTTCGATGCTAACAGCCTAGGTCGTACGCCGCGTTCCAGCATCGCCTCCCCAAGCGAGAACAATTTCTTCGTTCCTTCCACGCCGCTGCTTCTTCCTTCTCGATGCGCCGGCGTTCCACCGTCGGCGAGCTGCTGCTGCGACTGCCTCCGCACTGGTGCCGCCCCCCGGTACTCTTAATCTACAATCCCTTCTTCACTATTTTTCAATTTCGTGCCTTGCAACGTTCGTCCATGGCGGCTGCGACGGTCGTCCGTCGTCGGCTGTCCTCCTCCTGCAGCCTCCTCCATGCCTTGCAGCTGTACCGCGCGTCCCTTCCCACCCGTAATCGAAGCTGAGAGTGTCGCGTTAAAGGTCACTGTCTATCTCCTGTGATAATGGTGATGATGGTAATTAGTTTCAGGGGTGATGATGGTGATTAATTTGCCCTGGTGCGTTACCCCAATCTCTCATTCTGCTTCATATATTATTCCTTCGGCCATCTCACCATTCCTACCTTCAGTGTCCTCTCTTGGCCATGCCTATCCATCTTCCCGACTATCCATCTTCCTCCCTCTAATATTCCTTCATGTCTTCGTATCTACGGAAATGATTTCCTATTTCTTCCTTGAAGTTTTGCAATCCTCATTCTTTGGGATTTGCGTGTTGAAATTGCTTGAGGGTGTGTGCGATACACCCAATTACAACCATGGCTTCTGGACAGGTATCATGCTCACAAATATTCTTACATACGGTTGTCTTTTGATCATCTACTATGTTCTCTTGATTACTGTGATTTTAGTTGTTACATAGGAATTTGTTTGATTTTCACTCCAAACCGGCCACATCCATTTTGTTTGCTTCCTTTCCTTTCCTTTCCTTTGTTTCAGATTTCATATAATCTGACTATGGCACGTACTGGACCTAAGTAGAATAAAAATGCCTAAACATTTTCGATTACAAGCCCATGGAAGCGATGCGTGCCACTTACATTGCGCTAGCGGACCAAGTGGAGTCCTACCGCAATGTAAGAGTACTATATACAATTCGATCGGGGAACCAAAAACAAATAGTGTTAATTCACCTCTAATTGTGCTACTTTACGAGATTTCTGTTTCCTTGATAATCGTGTTCTATACTGCCATACAAACCAGGAGATGAATTCTTCCCTCACTACTTTGTGTGATACACAAGGGAAAAGCCTGCATCAAATTGAGGGACCAATTTAAAATGGTTCAGCAGAGGGTCACCATCTGATCCCAATGGACAACCCCATTCATCGATACCCCTTGAAGGTTTCACTAGATTACTGACCTCTGCACAAATATTCTGCAACCTGTTTTTCCTGTTTAAATCTGACTTGCACTCTGGCTGGTAATTTCAGCTACTTACTGTGGCCGATCAAATCTTGGTTCACCGTGTTTTAGATGCCGGCACTGTGATGCAGCTTTCTGGTGGGAAGAATAAACGGACACGTAGACTCATTAATTCCTCCAACAGGCCAGGAGCCCAAATTTTCCCTACTGTATATCCATGATCATGATACTGACAAAGATGCAAAACTGAACCAATTCCGAGCCCTCTCAGGCTATTAGAGATTTCAGCCATCAGATCATTGTTTGGATTGTTCGCACAGAGCTCGCGATCTGGGCCGCTGTCATAGGGCAGCTACTCTGGTGGCCGTTTTGAAGGTCTGTGGTGCATCTCGGCCCTATAGCACAGAAAGCCCACCGGTCGCTCCGAAGAAAAGAAAAAACTTCTTCTCTCACGACCTGGAGCTGCGGCGCCGCCGCCGTCGCCCCGCTTTGCTTCACCCAGTAGCCGCATCCCCTCTCACATCTTCTTGGAGGGAGTTGTTTCCAGACATCCGCATAATTATGCAGCCGAATCCCCTCTCATTGGCATTGTGAGGGACGGGAGTGAAGAGAAACATCGGTGTCGACGGCACGGAGGACCGGCCAGATATGCGGTTGGTGGAAGGCGGCCGCAACCTATCTTTGAATTGGTCGCTCTTCTATTCGTAGCACGCTAGCCTCGCTCCTTTCTCCCCACGGTGCACACCTCCATGGGCCTCTGGTTCATCCACGCCTCCATGGCCTCACAAACACTAGCTATGGCCAGCGTTCCGACGGACAGCGGCGGTGGTAAGTTAAATCGCCGCTACCCGTGCCTTCGTTGAACTATAGTTCATCCACGGCTGCACCGAGGGACTGAAACATAGGAATATCCTCCACCACCATGTGGCCTTATCACTATGGATTCTCATTATATTATCAAACTTCATTTTGTGCGGATCCATCCATGTAGAGCTGGCATCTTATGTCTTGTCCCTTGTTTGAGATTTATCTACGTGAGCTTTCTAATTATTATTTTTGAAAACTAGCAGAAGAACTGCTCGGATTCCATTGAAGAATGCACTTTCTAATTATCTCTTGAGAGAGTATTACCTTTAGGGCATGACAAGTGTTTGGTACTTTGTTCTGCACGATGGATTCTCAATTTTAAGACTTCACAGCTACAGTCTTACGGAGGACATATATGGGACTATTTTATATCTGAAAATTATTGTCCTTCAACATATAAGTTACACCTTCCCCTTCTACCGCTTTCAAATCTCTTCAGGTTCAGGTTGATGTGAGTTGAGGTTATTTAGTTATGGTCGCAATTGGTGAATCGGTTAACAGGCACTACAACTACTGTTTGCTATTCCCATGCACTTTTTTTTTGCACAGTATTGTTTACTTATGAATCATGTGGTTATTCAGGTTATGAAAAGAAAATATTGAGCGGCTGGGGAACATAAAGCAGGTGGGAATTCTCTTCCCTTCTCTTATTTCAAATCTTACTATATTGGCATTTACACCTTAAATTGCTTCTGAATTGATTCAAGTACAGTTGAAAATTTCATGTAATTCACCACGAGTCAAAATAGCTACCGCATCTGAAATGCATATGCATTTGTAATGTTTGATAGTTGTTATCTGTATAGTTAGCTAGCTTAGAAAGTAAGTACTACTACCTATATTCACTAATTTAAGACGTTTTGGCAGTTCAAATTGATGAGAGGGTGTACACATTAGCAATGTTTAGCTATCTGCTCAAGAAATATTATTTCACCTGCAACTATGCTACTTCTCGAGCTTGCGTTGTATTCCCTCCAAGAGGAAAGGGTGATGCAGCACCGTAGCGTAAGTATTTCCCTCAATTTTTAGAACCAAGGTATGAATCCAGTAGGAGACCATGCGTGAGTCCCTCGCACCTGCACAAACAAATAAGAACCTCGCAGCCAACGTGATAAAAGGGGTTGTCAATCCCTTCTCGGTCACTTACGGGAGTGAGATCTGATAGAGATGATAAGATAATATTTTTGGTATTTTTGGTATAGAGACTGAAAGTAAAGAAAGCAAAATAAAACAGCGATAGGAATTGGCAAGTTGACGGGAAAATAATATGATGAAGATAGACCCGGGGGCCATAGGTTTCACTAGTGGCTTCTCTCATGATAGTAGAATTCTACGGTGGGTGAACAAATTACTGTCGAGCAATTGATAGAAGGGCACATAGTTATGAGAATATCTAGGCATGATCACTGTATATAGGCATCACCTCCGTGACAAGTAGACCGAAACGATTCTGCACCTACTACTATTACGCCACACATCGACCGCTATCCAGAATGCATCTAGAGTATTAAGTTCATAAGAACAGAGTAACGCCTTAAGCAAGATGACATGATGTAAATGGATAAACTCAAGCAATATGATATAAATCCCATCTTTTTATCCTCGATGGCAACAATACAATACGTGTCTTGCTGCCCCTGTTGTCACTGGGAAAGGACATCGCAAGATTGATAGAAAAGAGAATAATTATGAGACTATCTAGGCATAATCATTATATATAGGCATCACGTCTGAGACAAGTAGATCGACTCCTGCCTGCATCTACTACCATTACTCCACACATCGACCGCTATCCAGCATGCATCTAGTGTATTGAGTTCATACGAACAGAGTAACGCCTTAAGCAAGATGACATGATGTAGAGGGATAAACTCAAGCAATATGATGAAAACCCCATCTTTTTATCCTCGATGGCAACAATACAATACGTGCCTTGCTGCCCCTACTGTCACTGGGAAAGGACACCGCAAGAATGAACCCAAAGCCAAGCACTTCTCCCATTGCAAGAACTATAGATCTAGTAGGCCAAACAAAACCGATAATTCGAAGAGACTTGCAAGGATATTATAATTATACATAAAAGATTTTAGAAAAGAATCCAATATTGTTCATAGATAATCTTGATCATAAACCCATAATTCATCGGATCTCAACAAACACACCGCAAAAAGATTACATCGAATAGATCTCCTCGAAGATCGAGGAGAACTTTGTATTGACATCCAAAGAGAGAGAAGAAGCCATCTAGCTAATAACTATGGACCCGAAGGTCTATGGTAAACTACTCATAACTCATCGGAGATGCTATGGTGTTGATGTAGAAGCCCTCCGTGATCGATGCCCCCTCCGGCGGAGCTCCAGAACAGGCCCCAAGATGGGATCTCACGGGAACATAAGGTTACGACGGTGGAATTAGGGTTTCTTCTGTTGCCTCGATGTTCTCAGGGTATGAGAGTATATATAGGTTGAAGAGGGGCATCGAGGGAGCAACAGGTGGCCCAAGAGGGTGGGGGCGCGCCTGCTCCCCTGGGTGCGCCCTTGCCCTTGTGGCCACCTCTTTCGCTCCCTGACATGTTCTCCAAGTCTCCTGCGTTGATATCATTCCGAAAATAACTCCCCCAAAGGTTTCATTTCGTTTGGACTCCGTTTGATATTCCTTTTCTACGAAACACTGAAATAGGCAAAAAACAACTATTTGCACTGGGCCTTGGGTTAGTAGGTTAGTCCCAAAAACAATATAAAAGTGTATAATAAAGCCCAGTAAACACCCAAAACAGAATATATAATAGCATGGAACAATAAAAAATTATAGATACGTTGGAGACGTATGAAGCATCCCCAAGCTTAATTCCTGCTCGTCCTCAAGTAGGTAAATGATAAAAACAGAATTTTTGATGTGGAATGATAACCAACATAATTCTCAATGTAATTTTCTTTATTGTGGCATGAATGTTCAGATCCGAAAGATTCAAGACAAAAGTCTATATTGACATAAGAATAGTAATACTTCAACCATACTAACAAAGCAATCATGTCTTCTCAAAATAACATGGCCAAAGTAAGTTATCTGTACAAAATCATATAGTCTGGCTATGCTCTATCTTCATCACACAAAATATTTAAATCATGCACAACCCCGGTTTCAGCCAAGCAATTGTTTCACACTTCAATTTTTTCAAACCTTTCAACTTTCACGCAATACATGAGCGTGAGCCATGGATATAGCACTATGTGGAATAGAGTGGTGGTTGTGGAGAAGATAAAAGAGGAAGATAGTCTCACATCAACTAGGCGTATTAACGGGCTATGGAGATGCCCATCAATAGATATCAATGTGAGTGAGTAGGGATTGCCATGCAACGGTTGCACTAGAGCTATAAGTGTATGAAAGCTCAAACAACAGAAACTAAGTGGGTGTGCATCCAACTCGCTTGCGCACGAAGACCTAGGGCATTTTGAGGAAGCCCATCATTGGAATAAACAAGCCAAGTTCTATAATGAAAATTCCCACTAGTATATGAAAGTGACAACATAGGAGACTCTCTATCATGAAGATCATGGTGCTATTTTGAAGCACAAGTGTGGAAAAAGGATAGTAACATTGTCCCTTCTCTCTTTTTCTCTCATTTTTTCTCTTTTCCCCTTTTTTTCATTGGGCCTTTTCTCCTTTTTTTTCTTTTTTCTTTTTATGGCCTATTTTTCTCTCATTTTCCCTTTTTTTTATCTGGAGTCTCATCCCGACTTGTGGGGGAATCATAGTCTCCATCATCCTTTCCTCACTGGGAAAATACTCTAATAATGAAGATCATCACACTTTTATTTACTTAAAACTCGAAGCTAGAACAAACTATGACTCTATGTGAATGACAATGATGAAGCGTGTCATATGAACGGAACAGTGGAAAGTTGCATGGCAATATATTTCGGAATGGCTATGGAAATGCCATGATAGGTAGGTATGGTGGCTGTTTTTAGGAAGGTATATGGTGGGTGTATGGCACCGGCGAAAGTTGCGCGGTACAAGAGAGCTAGCAATGGTGGAAGGGTGAGAGTGCGTATAATCCATGGACTCAACATTAGTCATAAAGAACTCATATACTTGTTGCAAAAATCTACGAGTTATCAAAACAAAGTATTCAACGCATGCTCCTAGGGGAAGGGTTGGGAGGAGTTAACCATCGCGCGATCCCGACCTCCACACAAAGGATGACACTTAATAAATAAATCATGCTCCAACTTCATCACATAACGGTTCACCATACGTGCATGCTACAGGAATCACAAACTTTAACACAAGTGTTTATTGAATTCACAATTACTCCACTAGCATGACTCTAATATCACCATCCTCATATCTCAAAAAAATCATCAAGTATCAAACTTCTCATCCTATTCAATGCACTTTCTATGAAAGTTTTTTTACTATACTCATCTTGGATGCCTATCATATTAGGACTAGATTTATAACCAAAGCACATTACCATGCTGTTCTAAGAGACTCTCAAAAAGATATAAGTGAAGCATGAGAGATCAATAATTTCTACAAAATAAAACCACCACCGTGCTCCAAAAGATACAAGTGAAGCACTAGAGCAAAACTATATAGCTCAAAAGACATAAGTGAAGCACATAGATTATTCTAATAAATTCCAAATCATGTGTATCTCTCTCAAAAGGTGTGTACAGCAAGGATGATTGTGGCAAACTAAAAAGCAAAGGCTCAACTCATACATGACGCTCCAAGCAAAGCATATATCATGTGGTGAATAAAAATATAGTCTCAAGTAAAGTTACCGATAGACGAAGACGAAAGAGGGGATGCCTTCTTGGGGCATCCCCAAGCTTAGGCTTTTGGCTGTCCTTGAATTTTACCTTGGGGTGCCTTGGGCATCCCCAAGCTTAGGCTATTGCCACTCTTTGTGTCACGCCCAAGATGCGATTCTATCCCGATCACATAATAAACTCGTGATTGGTGCACAACCGCATTTCGGGCGCTTAGCAAGTTGGATATCATTACATCGTACCATTACATAAATAGATGGAGATACATACAAATCATACAAGTCACATGAATACAACATCATCATATACAAGACATCCGACTACGGATGAAAAACATGAAAATCACAACGACATCCATCTGCTATCCCAGGCTACCGACCACACGGGCGAAGCCAGGGGGACGAGCAGGGGCCAGGCCCCCCCAATGATCGACCGAACTTCGAACAAGTATGTGTTGCTAGCGATCCAATCATACGTACATATGTATTCGCCCCCCCTATCTCATCGTGAAGAAAAGAAAAGGCCCATGTAAAAGCCCATGTAGTTGACCAGATTGGCATATTAGCTTTCGCAATAGTCTCCTGGAAGTATCTCCCGTGATTAGCGTGTGCGTGTGATTAGCGTCGCCGTCCCGCGCCATGCCGCTTGCCTGCCCGTGATTGCTCTCCCTGCTCTGCGCTCATCGTCTGGTTCATACGGTGGATCACCAACGCAGCCTAATTCGCTGCTCCAGCCAAGGTTAACACATCAGACTACGAATCTCTCCCAATTGTTATCTTCTCTCGGTGTTAAAATTATACATCAAAATTTACTTGTTTTGTTGTGTGATTCTAGATGTCTCAATTCACATCTTCTCTCGGTGTTGAAATTATACACCACATTTACATGTTTTGTTGTGTGATCCAAGATGCCACGAAGAGTTTTATCTTCTACATGTCTTATAACTTATTGTGAATTGTGATGCAAATCACGTTTCATGATTTCCTATCGGTGATGCCAAAAATTTCTCTGTCGACCTTATACAATATAGCTAATTCCGTGATTGCCTATTATGAAGAGAAAAAATGTCACCAAACACCATTAAGATTAATTCATTTTTAAGCCGTTTGCTTTTGAGTTTTGAACCTACTAACCTGTTTTATTTGATTATCTTTTGCACTGATTTTGTTTCTCAAGTTGCCCCCCCTATACTCAAATCCTGGCTCCGCCCCTGGCCGACCAGGAACCTATCCCAAGACTGAAGAAGAAGAAGAAGAAAGAACTCCAACACAAGTAAACATCGCTCTCACGTCAAGTCATCGGAAACCTGCGCCTGCAACTATTGTTGTAGTATCTATGAGCCACGAGGACTCAGCAATCCATAACCATGGGTATCAAGACTAGCAAAGCTTAATGGGTAGGGAGATGTTAAGTGGTGAGGTTGCAGTAGCAGCTAAGCATTATATGGTGGCTAACTTACGAGGACAATAATAAGGTGAGCATCTACGCAGACGGTCGCAAACTAGTAACGGCCACTAAGTGATCCTATCTACTTACGAGTCAAGCATAACCCCACCGCGTTCTCTTCTCAACATGAAAAGAGACGGTCACGATTACTCATGCGGTTGGTGTATTTTATTTCGGATCCTGTGTCAAGTTCTCTACAACCAGATATTAATAAATTCCCATCTGCCACATAACCGCGGGCACGGCTTTCGAAAGATCATAACCCTGCAGGGGTGTCCCAACTTAGCCCATAACAAGCTCTCACGATCAGCAGAGGTAAAACCCCTTATCTTAGGGAAGGCCCGAGCGTCCTCAGAATCCCGGTGCACAAGTTCTTCGAAGAAAGGAAAACTAGCCCAAGGAGATCTCCCGATGAGTCGATACCCGTGTCCAGAGCCGTGCGCTCTCTATCTACGGACTCATCCGTCTATGCATAGTGGACGATAGCTAGAATACCTCGAGTTGCCCCGAGGCGGCACCGCCGACTACTAGGTAGGTGGGACAACACTCAAGTCGAGCACTGGCCCGGGGGGTTGAATTAATAAATCCTCAGGTTAATTACTCCCTCGGCAAGTTTTAGTTATTAGGCAAATGGTAAACCCAAAGTTGGATCTCCTCGGGAAAGCTTTACTTTAAGCGAAGAAGCAAGGGGGCCCATAACACCCCAACCGTGTAAGGAACGCAAAATCAAGGAACATAACACCGGTTTATCGGTTCTTAAGGCGGCATGAGTGGAACAAAACACCGAGCAAAAGGCTAAGCCTTCCTCCCATTGCCAAGTATATAGGTGTGTTAATTATAGTAATAGATATTGTGATATTCCAACAACCAAGATCCCTCATGGAGCAATCTTCATCTTCACCTGCAACTAACAACGCTATAAGAGGGGCTGAGCGAGCGGTAACATAGTCAAACAATGGTTTGCTGGGATGGTGTCAAGGGTTAGAGGGTGTTTCATGGCAATAATGAGAGGCTGACAACAAATAGATAGGTAGAGCGACATATAGCGATAGCATCGAGACAACTAGCATAGCAATGATAGTAATGAGATCCAAGGTGATGGTCATCTTGCCTGGAATCCCGCAAGGAAGAAGAACGTGTCCATGAAGAAGATGAAGAAGAAGCTACAAAGACGAACCGAGTGTAGACGACCGAATCCTCACGATCGCAATGAAACAAGAACTAATGAGAAGAAGCAAGCAACACGCTAAACACACAACACATAATCAAGACAAGATGCTCAACCAAGTATGATGCATAACAAGGCTACATGATGCAAATCATGGCAAGAGATGATGCAAACAAGAACACACAACAAGGCAAGTTTAAATAAGGCCGGAAACAACATATAACAATTCCGGTAAGTCCTCATATGCAAATTTCGAAATTGGTCCAGATCTGAACAAACCTTAAGTTCAAGTTGTTAAACAAAAAATTAACATGCACCATGATGATCTACTCAAAATTCTAGTCAAGTTACATATAAAGTTTATTTAATTCGGAGCTACGGCCTAGAAGATATGAGCAAAACAAGTTAAGCACGGCAAGGATGCAAGACACATCCAAACATCAAGCAAACACACTCCAAACAGGTATACAACGTGTTATCATGCATCTACATGCAAAAACACACAAGTTTCATATAGAGCACACTCAAAACGGAGCAAGGGATCAACACATACACATGAAGCAAGATTAAAGGACAAGCTGTCCCAAAACAACCACTAAGCACTTTGCAATCATCAAAACAACATGCTATAGGAACATTTCATGGCATCAAAGGGCATGAAAAGCATGTACATGTCAAGCACTACAAGCATGATCTCTGAGCTACTACCAAACACCACTAGAACATGCTCAAAACATCATGGCAAGATTGCAAAAGATAATAGTTTCACAGACTTAGTGAAATAAACTGAACATGGCAGCATCAACGACAAGTAGGCATGTTTGCAAGCTCGTGCAACTCATCTCAAACCATATCATGGCATGTGAATATAACCAACAGCAAGAATACATGTTTATGAGGCTACTCATGGCAAGAACAAGGTCATAGGATGCATAGAACACTAGCTATTCACATGGCAAAACTGAACTTACTGTTAATAGGCTGACATCAACATTTTATAGCAATTTGAGAGCAAGAAATAAACAAGCTACAACAACTTATAATTGCAAACAAGGACATGGATGGATAAAGCATAACATGGACTTCAAGACATGGTCATTGGACATTACAAAACATGCATGGATTTGAGTGGGGCATCAATCAAACATGGCATCACAATATAACAGTTTCAGACTTAGCAGTTTTCAACAAGTCATAGAAATCAGCAACAGCGAGTAGGTCACTTTGCAAGCTTGTTGCACTCATCACAAGGCATATCATGAAAAACTAATTACACCACAACAAAGATAACATGATTGTGCTCCTAACACATGTTGACATGATGTTCAAACAAAAATCACACATAAAGATATGAAAAATACAAATCAGCATCTTATAACAGTTTTCATCACTTAACAACAACATACACTTTTGCAACAGAGATTAACATGGCATTATGTACTCTAACATGTATGAAAATGCAACCATATTGAAGAGCATCACAAGACGAACATTTTGACATATCATACACTCCATTTAGACCAACATGCACAAAGTTACACCATGTTAAACATGCATACATATTGTTGACAGAAAACAAGGACTTGACAATAATATCACATAGCCGTTTTGCAACGAAGATTAAGGCAACAAGATGAACAGTAACATGCATGAAAATGCAACTAACAGGTAGATCATTGAGAGATGAACATTTTGATATATCATATGCCTCATTCGGATAACCATGCACCAAGTTAGGGCCCACACAACATGCACACATATTATGACAGAAAAAGGACTTAGCAGTTTTTATATAAAAAACAGATGGCGCAATATACTATACTACGCCCAGGGCGTCGGATAGAGCAACGGGGATGGACTGGGATTCTCACCTTGGGCTTCGGCCCAGGTTGGAGGAGGGGAGAGGCAGGCCGTCGGCTGGGCCTACTGGCGGGCCGAGGGAGGCCGGCCGGCCCACGCGAAAGGTGGAGCTGGGCCGCGGGGAGGCCCATGCGGGCACTGGAGGCGGCCCGAGCGGTCAGCCGTCCCTCTCCTCGATCCTGCCTGGATCGGAGGAGGCAGGGGCGGCGACGCGACTCCGGCGAGGCGGGCGACGCATCGGGGATGGGAGACGACAGATCCGGGCGCGGGGATCCCATTCCCGGCTGGATCTGGCTGGAGGGGAGGCGCGGACGGTGGTTGGTGGCGAGATGAGGCACCGACAACGACGGTTGGAGTCGGGCGACGGGCAGCGTGCGCGGCTCAGGATCCCGGTGGAACGACGGGAAGCGGAGGCCAGCAGCGGCGGAGGGGTTCACCGGCGGCGCTGAGCGGCGACAGAGCCAAGGGCTCGTGCTCCGGCGAGGCTCTGCCGAAGCGGCGGCGGGGCAGAGTGCTTAGGGAGGAGCGGCGTGCGGAGCAGACCTTGGCTGTGGGCGCGGTTCAGCCCGGCGTGGCCCGGGGCGGCAGGATCTGGGCCCGACACTGGGGAGCCAGGGAAGGGGATGTGGCGAGCTGTGAGTGGTGGGAAGCGGGGTTGGTGGCGGCGCTGGCGAGTGGAGCGGCGACAAGTGGTGGTGGTGGAGTGGCTGCGCACAGAAAACGAGGAGAGGCGGCTGGCTAGAGGTTAGGGGAGACTAGGGGCTAGGGTTTGCTGAAAATTAGGAGAAGAGGGTGTTTAAATAGCTAGAGGGAGCTAGGAGAGGGGTTGGGGTGCCGTTTTCGGCTACACGATCGTGATCCGACGACGATGAACATATGAGGGAGCAATCGGGCTAGGTGGGCTGTGTAGAGGGGTGCAGGCTGAGAGGAGAGAAGGGAAGAACAGCCGGGCGATGGTTTTCAGAGACCAAAAACGTCCAATGTTTGCCGCTATATGTTTATCGGTTGGGCTATCAAACAAACTCCGAATGCGACGAAATTTGACAAGCAGTCTATCTATGCTATAATAAGACCACACGCCAAGTTTCATCCCATTCTGAGAACATTTTTCGGCCACTCATAAAATAAATATTCGAAGGTGCCGCGGGCGCGTGCGAGTGTGTCTGAGCTCAAAATGGACAAATGAGAGAACTGGGAAACGGGCAACTACGAACGGATGCAAGTTTTGAAAACATGAGGATGCAGTGTACATGATGACATGGCAAGATGCAACATGCAAGCAAATGACATGGCAATGGCAGCGAATAACTGGAAGACACCTGGCGCATTGGTCTCGGGGCGTCACACTTTGTTCCATAGTCCATCAAATCCTTACCCAAAACTTGAAAACTTCAGAACACAAAACTTAGCCAAAAATCTCGTGAGCTCCGTTAGTATAAGAAAACAAACCACCACTCAAAGGTACTGTAATGAACTCATTCCTTGTTTATATTGGTGTTAAACCTACTGTATTTCAACTTCTCTATGATTCATACCCCCCGATACTACTCATAGATTCATCAAAATAAGCAAACAACACACGAAAAACAGAATCTGTCAAAAACAGAACAGTCTGTAGCAATCTGTAACTTTTGAAAACTTCTGTAACCAGAAATAAATTGAAATAAATTGGTGGACGTGAGGAATTTGTCTATTAATCATCTGCAAAAAGAATCAACTAAAAACACTCTCCAGTAAAAAATGGTAGCTAATCTTGTGAGCGCTAAAGTTTCTGTTTTTTACAGCATGATCACATAAACTTCACACAAGTCTTCCCAAAGGTTCTACTTGGCACAAACACTAATTAAAACACAAAACCACATCTGAACATAAGCTAGATGCAATATTTATTCCTAAACAGAAGCAAAAGCAAATAAAATAAAATTTGGTTGCCTCCCAACAAGCGCTATCGTTTAACGCCCCTAGCTAGGCACGATACAAGAATAGATCTAGGTATTGCCATCTTTGGTAGGCAATTCTTCAACTGAACACTTGTAATTCTTAGGAGCTTCTTCCTTCCTATTAATAATCAAACTCCTAGGCAAGAAATCAAGAAATTCATTTCTGGCCAAAGGTTACCTAATGATAGTGAGAAAGTTGGGGTGAACACTTATTGATTTAAGATCCGCAGTTCCCTTACTAGAAGATTCACCCCTATTTTTAGGAACATACATAAACTTGGCCAATTTAGTGGTAGAGGGGTTCGAAGTGTTTCTCACAGCAGAAAAAGCAGGCCCTACATTAGTGATAATGTCCTCAAGTTTATCGATTCTAGTGGAATCTTGATCTATTCTCTCTTTCACTATGGGTTCTTTTTCTTTAAAGTTTTTCAGAATAACTCCTACTTTAGATCCATATTGGGTGATTTGGTTATGAATCTTTTTATCCAAACTCTCAACCATCTCTACAATGGCAACTTTATTTTCAATAATTTCAAGCCTTTGCATAACATGTTCTAAGGTTAAGACAGTTCCATTAACCAGAAGAGGTGGTGGACCAAACAATTCTGTCATAGCATTATAAGAATCAAAGGTATGGCTACCCAAGAAATTCCCTCCGATAATGGTGTCAAGAATATATCTATTCCAAGGAGTGATGCCAACATAAAAATTGCGAAGAAGCACGGAAGTGGAAAGCTTCCTAGTAGATCTATTTTGAATATTGCAAATTCTATACCAAGCATCTTTTAGATTTTCTTCCTCCCTTTGTTTAAAGTTAAGAACTTCACTCTCGGGAGTATTGATAATGATAGCCGTGCTAGCCATGACGGCAAGGCAAACGATCAAACACACGGGGAAAGAAGGGCGAATAAAACGGCAATGCTGAAGTGGGGGAGAGGAAAACGAGAGGCAAACAAATGTAATGTGAGGGATAAGGGTTTGTGATAGGTACTTGGTATATTAATTTTACGAAGATCTCCCCGACAACGGCGCCAAAAATTCTTCTTGCTACTTCTCGAGCTTACGTTGTATTCCCTCGAAGAGGAAAGGGTGATGCAGCACAGTAGCGTAAAGTATTTCCCTCAGTTTTTGAGAACCAAGGTATTAATCCAGTAAGAGACCACGCGCAAGTCCCTCGCACCTGCACAAACAAATAAGAACCTCGCAACCAACGCGATAAAAGGGGTTGTCAATCCCTTCTCGGTCACTTACGAGAGTGAGATCTGATATAGATGATAAGATAATATTTTTGGTATTTTTGGTATAGAGACCAAAAGTAAAGAAAGCAGAATAAAACAATGATAGGAATTGGCAAGTGATGGGAAAATAATATGATGAAGATAGACCTGAGGGCCATAGGTTTCACTAGTGGCTTCTCTCATGATAGCAGAATTCTACGGTAGGTGAACAAATTACTATCGAGCAATTGATAGAAGAGCGCATAGTTATGAGAATATCTAGGCATGATCATTGTATATAGGCATCACGTCCGTGACAAGTAGACTGAAACGATTCTACATCTACTACTATTACTCCACACACCGACTGCTATCCTGCATGCATCTAGAGTATTAAGTTCATAAGAACAGAGTAACGCCTTAAGCAAGATGACATGATGTAGAGGGATAAACTCAAGCAATATGATATAAACCCCATCTTTTTATCCTCGATGGCAACAATACAATACGTGCCTTGCTGCCCCTGCTATCGCTGGGAAAGGACACCGCAAGATTGAACCCAAAGACAAGCACTTCTCCCATTGCAAGAACTATTGATCTAGTAGGCCAAACCAAACCGATAATTCGAAGAGACTTGCAAGTATATTATAATCATACATAAAAGATTTCAGAAAAGAATCTAATATTATTCGTAGATAATCTTGATCATAAACCCACAATTCATCGGATCTCGACAAACACACCGCATAAAGATTACATCGAATAGATCTCCTCGAAGATCGAGGAGAACTTTGTATTGAGATCCAAAGAGAGAGAAGAAGCCATCTAGCTAATAACTATGGACTCGAAGGTCTGTGGTAAACTAATCACAACTCATCGAAGAGGCTATGGTGTTGATGTAGAAGCCCTCCGTGATCGATGGCCCCTCCGGCGGAGCTGCAGAACAGGCCCCAAGATGGGATCTCACGGGAACAGAAGGTTGCGGCGGTGGAATTAGGGTTTCGTCTGTTGCCTCGATGTTTTCAGGGTATGAGAGTATATATATAGGCTGAAGAGGGGCATCGGGGGAGCAACATGTGGCCCACGAGGGTGGGGGAGGGGTTCGTCTGCCCCCTGGGCGCGCCCCTGCCCTCGTGGCCACCTCTTTCACTTCCTGGCATGTACTCCAAGTCTCCTGCGTTGATATCGTTCCAAAAATAACCCCCCCCCGAAGGTTTCATTCCGTTTGGACTCCGTTTGATATTCCTTTTCTATGAAACACTAAAATAGGCAAAAAACATCAATTTGCACTGGGCCTTGGGTTAGTAGGTTAGTCCCAAAAATAATATAAAAGTGTATAATAAAGCCCATTAAACATCCAAAACAAAATATATAATAGCATGGAACAATAAAAAATTATAGATACGTTGGAGACGTATCAAACTACTACTCCAACTATGTGCTTTTAAATCTAGACAAAGGTCACAAGGCATATTTTGCTCCTTGGAAAGCGACATATTGTGGTCATACTAATCTATTTGCATTTCAGACTAATCTATTTGCATCATATTCATCTACATGTCATGAGCTAGACACACGGTTTCCTTTAGCCATATAAAATTTGTTTTCATACTACTAATATGTGTTCAACTTGTATGAAATTTTTAGCCTCGTATGATGCCTTATGTCATCATGTGTCCAGTATGTGACGGTGATAATTATCATCTTTTTCATTATATTCTGACTGTATTGTCCATGTTGAAGATCATATTATATTACCTGCTCTATCGGACATTCTCTCCTAACTGTGAGCTTTCCTTTTTTATATGTGATGATCAACTAATGATAGGTAGACAATCCACTTTGGACCTTATTTGCTTCACGTAAGTCGACCCCTTTTCCATGATGACTTATTTTGGACAGCCTCTTCGCATGTCATATGGAGCTGCGAGTTAGTGACTTCTTACAAATAGCATTCAGTCATGTTGCTCTTTAATAAATGAAACATCTGGTTACTACAGATCCACATAGGCTCCTTGGATAGTACATGTCAACGTTATTTGATTTCCTATCGAGCAGATTTTTTTTTTGCTGTTGAAGATGGTTGTCCTTTGGTATAAGCCAATGAGGCTTTCATCAGCACACCATGATTAAAATCAACATTGAAAGTTGGTCACATTACATGTACATGTTTTTTTCTACTATTGATTGTCATCTTATTGGCAGTTTGTTATAGTTATACTAGATTGTTGTGTGTTTTCTCATAACAAGCCAATTTCCTTATTAACCACTTATGGATTGACTGAGGCCCAAATCCCAAGCCAAAATCAATCAATTTTTTGTGTGAATCAGATATATATATACTATGTCCCTTACAACAAATAGTTCAAATAAATAGGTACTTCTTCCGTTCATAAATATAAGATGTTCTAATTTATGTGAATCAGATGTATATAGACATGTTTTAGTTTGTTTGTTCACTCATTTTAATTTGTACATAATCCATATTAAAATATTCAAAACATCTTATATTTGTGAGCGAAGGGAGTAATAAATTAGGATTGTGTACATCACAAAAATTACCTTCCAATACATTTGTCAAATATCCATCATGGGTATACATTATGGCACGGCCATTAAGTCCAAACCCGAATCGACCTCCAATTCCACCGGACAAAAGACAAATCCTAGCTCTCCCTACCATCACAATACTTTCTTGGAAAAAGTACCATCTCTGATAACTGATACACCGAGTAATGTTATGATTAGAGTTTTGGCAAATTTAAGTTTCACTCACCTTGCGTCCATTGCTTTGTATATAAACAAATATATTATTTTACTGTCAAAATAGACGGGTGCGGCAATGTGCACCATCGATGATCTAGTATAGATTACGAAATGGACGTGAGAAACACCTTTTGGTAGCAGTTATATAAGTAGGTGCATGTTGGGATCTACTACCTTCGTCCGGGATTAGAGGTCTGGTGAGCCACGCCAGGCTGTTTGAATTTACAAGGTTGTAACAGTTACAACTGAAGTATTTTGCCTCGATTCACCTCTAGTTGGTAGTACTCCCTCTGTTTCTTTTTACTCTGCATATAAGATTTGATCAAAGTCAAGCGATGCAAAGTTTGACCAAATATATATCAAAAGATATCAACATCTACAATACTAAACCTATATGCTATTAAAATTAATATCATGATGCATATAATAATATCGATTTCATATTATGAATGTTGACATTTTGTTCTATAAAGTTAGTCAAAGTTTATGAAGTTTGACTTTGGCCAAATCTTATATGTGCACTAAAAAGAAACGAAAGGAGTATTGATTACGAATAGCAGCATGCAACTAGTAAAAACGCTCCGGCTAGTACGCCCAGCCAAGCATGCAACCTATTACAACTAAGCGCACGCATGCAGCCAGTTAAATTGCTCCAATAAATTAAGCCAATGCACGCGTACACAAATTACTATAGCCGCGCCTTGGTCTCACTGCTTTGGCTCCAGGAACCTATATACCCGGACGAAGGTAGTAGATTATATATGATTGTGAGGGTTGATGTTCTTGCTATGCCTCCTTCAAGTCTTGCTTTGGTTCAATTTATCGACAACATGGTGTCACTTTTACAAGGTTCTGACAATTGATCGGCTCTGACTGTCGACGATTTGCTAACAGTTCATTGGGCTTCAACATAGTTGATAATAGTGAACCATCATGTACACAAGAGGGTGCCGAAGATGGATGGTCTTTTAGGGGGTCACGCGTATTAGATGAAGTTTGGTGTGGGGGACGAGACTTTTAATTATGTGTCTTCTTTCGCACACGCCAAAAGTTAATCTAGCATCAAGAATCATCGCCTAATTTATGACATAGGTAGCTAGTATTACTTGTTAAAACTAGTTAACCGCGTAACTGATTTTTTGCTAAAATTGATTAGGGGGCGTCTTGGTTTTGCTGGGTACGAATGATGTGGTATAAACTTCAACATGATATTGAGTTTATGTATGAGATGATTATATGTTGTAATGTTAAGTGGCATGCGCGTCACGGTATGCTAGAGCCACGAAATTACCACGTTAATGTAAAAACCATAGTGATAGCTTATAGGTTACATATGACGATGGCAACCGTACATGAAGGACCCCGATGAGGAGAAGTTGTACATGGCGTGGGACGAGGAACTATAATTTTGTGTCACAGCGGAATTTCTGAATTTGGTGCCATGACAACGTTTTTGAAACATCCACCACGACAACGTTTTCTGAAATTACCACCACGGCAACGTTTTTGAAACGGTTGCTACGACAACGAAATATTAGCCGTCACGATGCTTCAACTGGAGATTGAAGATGATCACGGAGATTCCCTGTAATGCCCTACATGCGGTTATATCCCTCACGTCTCGGGGCACGACTTAGGGGCATAACGCATGCAGGAGTGGTCGCAAGAGTGGTTATCTTTACACATCCCATGTATTGAAAAGATAGATATAGAATAGTTGGTTTACACTCGCCACGAATCACACAACATCATCAAGTATAATACAATCATCCAAGGTGAATACAGGGTCCGACTACGGATGAAGACAAAGGAATAAAAGACAACCACCCTTGGCTAAGTCCCGATCGTCCCTACTGGGCACCACTAATGATCGTCCGGATAAGTGACGTACATCCTGCCACGTTCTTTGTCGAACTCTCACTAAAGTTCATGTCCTTCATTAGCATCGAACTCACAGGTACCTGCAGCTGTTGTTGTAGTAAACTGTGAGTCACGAGGACTCATCAATCCCATTCCCGGGTATCAAGACTAACAAAGCCTTTAGGTGAGGAGTGGTACTTGGTGGAGTTGCAACAAGCACTAAGCATATATTAGGTGGCTAGCTTACGTTTTCCAGAGTGAGATGAGAAGCTACTGTAGGATCGAAAGTATGTCTGGAGGGGGGGGGGTGATTAGACTACTTGTAAATATAAAAATTCCGCCTTTTGATCATGAACAGTTTTAGATAGTTTCACAATTAAGATCAAGTCAAGCATCACCCTACACATGCAATTCTAGAGTTTAAGCAGAGGAAAGTAAATTGCACATGTAGTAAAGAGAGGTGGAGAAGATCAAACGCAATTTGGAGACGCAATGATTTTTCCCGTGGTTCCGATAGGTGGTGCTATCGTACATCCACGTTGATGGAGACTTCAACCCACGGAGGGTAACGGCTGCGCGAGTCCACGGAGGGCTCCACCCACGAAGGGTCCACGAAGAAGCAACCTTGTCTATTCCATCATGGCCTACGCCCACGGAGGGCTAGCCTTACTCGGGGTAGATCTTCACGAAGTAGGCGATCTCCTTGCCCTTACAAACTTCTTGGTTCAACTCCACATCTCGATGACGGAGGCTCCCAAGCGACACCTAACCAATCTAGGAGGCACCACCCTCCAAAAGGTAATAGATGTTGTAGATGATGATGAACTCCTTGCTCTTGTGCTTCAAATGATAATCTCCCCAACACTCAACTCTCCTCACTGATATGGCTGTGGTGGAAGAAAGGATTGAGTGGAAAGCAACTTGGGAAGGTTAGAAATCAAGTTTCATATGGTAGGAATGGAGCAACTTGATCTCAACACAAGGGTAGGTGGTTCTCTTCTCAGAAAGTGTAAGGTAGGAGTGGTAGTTCTTTCTGATGGCTCTCTCCACGAATGAAGAGGGGGTGGAGGGGTATATATAGCCTCCACACAAAATCCAACCGTTACACACATAATTGAGCATCTCGGTGAGACCGAAACTCGGTCAGACCGAAAGTTCAAATATAGTGAACGTTGGGGTTTTCGGTGGGACCGAAAATACCATCTCGGTTTGTCCGATTTGAGTCAAAGATAGGAACTTGCCAATTTCGGTGGGACCGAAATTATCAACTCGGATATTTCGAAATGATGTCAAACGGTTACAGAAGGTTGGAAGCCCGTGTTTCGGTGAGACCGAACTCAAACTCGGATTGACCGATTTTTCTAGGGTTTGGAATATGGCTGAGGTGGTTCATCTCGGTGGGACTGAGTTGGAAGAATCGGTTTGTCCGAGATTACTTATGAGTGTGTATAGTAGTGAAAGTTGCTGATAGTTGAAGGAGATATATCACTAAGCACTTGAGCAACCAGATCATCAACACAACCTCATCCCCTTTTAATAGTATTGGCTTTTCCTATGGACTCAATGTGATCTTTGATCACTAAACCAAAAATGGAGTCTTGAGCTTTTGCCAATGCTTGCCTTAGCATTTTGAGGGGTCCACTTCTTTAGACATTTCCATACCCGTATCACTGAACTTCTCTGAAATGATTCTCAAGTAACTATTAGTTCAATGATATATATGTTGTTATTAATTACCAAAACCACCCGGGGATTAGTTGCACTTTCAATCTCCCCCTTTTTGGTAATTGATGACAACATATAGATCAAAGCTTTGACAAAAGATATAATCAATGAATAATATCGTCGCTTTGAGAAGTATGTGATAAACAAGAGCTCCCCCTAAATTTGTGCATTATTAAAAATTTGCGTTTGAATGCAAATGCACAATCAATTAGGATCATGGGTCACTCTTCGATGTCACATACATCTTGGTGGAGCGCACAAAATGATAAGAATGAATAACATGCACCCAATCACCAAGACATGAGTAAATGATCATACAAGATAGGAAAAGCATATGATAAGCATTAAGCACACATTAAAGCATAGTATGACCAAGCACTCATTAAGGTAGCATCAAACGTAGTATTAAGCACACTGAAAGTTTCAAGAACCAAAAGAACCAAACGTATCTCAAAGAAAACCGGCAAAAGAACGAAAGAGCACTCTCTCTCTCGAAGCCCTATGATCTATACAATTTCTCCCCCTTTGGCAACAAGTTACCAAAAAGTTTGAAAAAGCATAGAGCTAAACGTCACTGTGGGCTCTGCTGGCGGCTCCCGTCTGGGTAGATGTCGGAGTAGAAATGACGGCATCGGCGAAGACTTCAGCTGATGTCTGTGCTGGAGGAGTGGATGCTGGAGCTGTGGCTGGAGTAACTGCTGGAGCTGGAGCTGTAGTCACTGGAATAGCAGCTGATCGGGATCCTCTGGGAACCTAAGCAGTCTGGCGATGAGAGTCCTGGACTAGGTCATCCTGCATGAGCTCTGCCCTGTCCTGCCTAGCTTCCTCCATGTCTGCCTCAAGCTTGTTGACGGTCACCTGAAGTTCAGTCAGCTTCACGTCCAGAGCGTGGATCTTGTCGTCAATAATCCTCTCTAGGCTTTCCTGAGATTGTTCAATGCTGGCCAGGTGTTGTTCAATCCTCTGGGTAGCTTCAAGAATCTGCTCTCCGAAGCTCTTTGGTTTAGCTGCTGCTGCTGCTGCCTCTTTATCAGCTTTGGCTTTCTTAGCAGCTTCAAGCTTGGCTTGACCTTCAACCGAAGTTGGATCCTCCTCGTCCATCACAACAACGTTATCTTCATGCTCTGGCTGCAGTGGTAAGTGCTTCCTATCCAACATGAATTTGCCCGTGCCAAACTTGGCATTGATAAGCATCTGAATCTGCGGGGCAAATCCACACGACCTCTTCTGGTCAGCTGCAGTCCTCTTAATGGTCTCTACCATTAAGTCCATCACCTTGAAAGGTGCCTTCTCATCGAGTATGTGCAGCATGTTGATAGAATAGCCTCGGATCATGCGATGGTCTCCAGACTTGGGCATCAAAGTATGCCTCAGAATAGTGTTTGTGGTAGGTAGACCTGCCTGGAGATAGTACACTGAGCCAAGCTTCCACCCTTCCAAATCTGCTGCGGGGATCTCCTTGTACATGTTCTTCATGGAATCATGGTTCTTCTTAGGAATCCCATAGACATCAATGTCATCCTCTCTCTGCACTGGAGCATTCAGAAGTTCTGCCCATTCTTCAACAGACGAAGAAAACCTTTGACCTTCAGTCATCCAGGTGATCTTGCCATCAGGATAGAAGTGGGCTGTGGCGTAGAACTGCATAATCATCTCATCGTTCCAATCTGTCAGCTTCTGACCCACGAACTCATCAACTCCACATGCAGTAAAGCTTTCATGCACATGGGGAAAGAAGTCTCGGTGCTCTTCACTGTCAATGTACTCCCAGTCAACATACCTGGTGTCTGCAACAATAGGCTTCTTATCCATCAGCACAGTCTCATAGAAGTCCTGCTGCTCTCTGGTGTGGAATCTGGGTTCCACAGCAGTCCTTCTCCTCATGGCATATGGATCAGACTGTCTCCATAGCCTGATACCTCTATCCTTCCTTGCCTTCATATCCTCGGCTTGAGGATGAGCATCGTTGTGGAGCGGCAGTTTTGGACGGAGCTTCAGCAACACATGTTCTTCTTCAGACTCAGACGGTGGCATATCACCTTTGTTCTTCTCAGAAGCTGGGATGTTCCTGGTAGTCCTCTTGGGCTTGGCAGAAGGCTTTGCTGGAGCTGCCTTGGCTTGAGCAGGCTTCTTGGGCTTTGAAGTGGCTTGAGCCCTAATTGCATCACCCATGAGTTTCTGCTTCTGAGGAGCTGGCTGGGGTGCTTCTTCTTCTTCTTCCTCAACTGCTGCATCTGCATGAGGTTCAGCATACACTACCCTCTTCCTCTTGGAAGTTTTCTTCACTTTACTTTGGGCTGGCTCTTCCAAGTTCAGCTTCTTGGCAACAGCTGACTGCTTGACCTTGCTAGTGCCTTTCTTGAACTGCTGCCCTTGGTGCTCTTTGGCAACAACATTTCTCTTGGGCTTGGAGGTTACTTCCTCAGCAATGAAGTCAGAGTCCTCATCATCAGAATTTCTCTGCTTTCTGGTTCTGGTGGCTGCAGGAGGCAAGCCACTAGGTGTACTCCTCTCACCATCATCACTAGGACTACTGGCCTCAGGACTAGTATCTGCCTGTGGAATCTCTGCAAAAGGTGATTCAGACCTGTTCTGGCTGTCACTGGCATCTGACATGGCTGACAACCTGTGAATAGATAAGGTATAGGCAGAGTAGAAGAGTTATCACAAAATGCAGAGGTTTTTGAAAAAAAAATGAGTTCAAATCTTAGTTTTGAGTTTTCACAGAATGCATTTCGGTCAAACCGATTTTCAGTTTCGGTGAATCCGAAGTGTATAACAGAAACTTACACACCACTTTCGGTTGGACCGAAATGGGTTTCGGTCCTGCCGAAAAACTAGGGTTTCACTAAAACTGAGCTTCGGTCACACCGATTTGCACGACTCGGTTAGACCGAAAGTGCAGTGCAATGGCCAGAGGCCAAATCGGTCACACCGAGAATTTAAATTCGGTTTCACCGAGATGTGTTCCGTGGAAACCTAAACCTAAGAATTTTGCTCGAAACTAGAACGATCTGATGGAACGGAAGTTTTTCAATCGTGGCTAGATGCAGGGCAAACCAATCGTGCAATGAGTCAGATGGGGAGCACGAGAGGGATCGAGACTCACCCTAACTTGGTAGAGTCCCTCTACGGCGGCAACGGCGTGGAGAAGAAAACCGTTGACGGCGGCGGAGACCTGCGGCGAGGGCGCACAGGCGACGACGGCGACGATCCGGAGATCAGGGCGACGGCAGCAGGGGACTTGGGGGCGAAACGGTTTGAAGAAATAATCGCGCGCTGCCCTCAGTATTTATATCCCCTTGCTGTCGGTGGGACCGAGTTGAAAAACTCGGTGACACCGAAATGGATAACTGCTGTGCAGTTACGCATATCGGTCACGCCGAGATTTAGAACTCGGTTTCACCGAGATGAAACCTAGATCAGTCTAAGCGTTTCGGTTGGACCGAGTGGGAGAAGTTGGTCTGACCGAAATTGACTTAGAAGGTTTTGGAAGTCAGCCTTAGACGGATCGGTGGCTCCGAGTGCTCCTCACTCGGAGGGTCCGAAAATGACTTGTTCAAAGTTTGTGATATAAGCATGAATAGAATTTGAGACAAGAAAGCATAGATAGCTAGGGAAGGTACTTAGGCATTCTTGTCCATCCATTTGGCCAGAAAAATCAAAACAACCAAAACAACAAATGGATGTCCTCGAATGGATAAAATCATGCATTCAACATGCTCACACAATAAGATAGCAAATGAAATATGTGTCAAACATGCACAACCAAAACTCTAGCTACTAGCACACAATTTGTCGATGACTACGTCATCTATATATGAGTATTTTGACTTAGGAGCCAAATGAGAACATTTGATCATAGGTCATACTCATCGTTTAAGCACAAGTGGGGTTACCACTTTTACATAAAGCATTGATGTGTTCACATCATTTGGAGATGCTTTAGCTCAATTTTTTAGAGCAAAGCTCCCCCTAGATGTGAGAACCCCTTTTAAAGGGTCAAACTAACCTTGGGTTGTCGTAGAAGACTTCATGTAGATGTTGAAGATGTGGATGCTCAATGTTGATGTAGATCATCAAGAGTTGGGAGCTATCCTTTGGATTAGGGCACTTTCAATACCTACATGGGTTAGTCCCACAAGGAACAAACAAGGATATCCATAGACATAGATTGAAGTTCACAAAAGATGATGTCCTATGAAAGCAATGATTACCTTGTCCCTTGACTTACCAACAAGAGGGTTTGTGACTCCATGAACTAGTGCATGATGTGGAAGTTGATTGCACAAGTTGCCAAAATGAATGTGAGTGAAGTATGTTGGCGGAGTCACCCTCAAGAACCTTCTAGTTCTTCTTCTTTGGGATCCACATCATCTTAATGGGAATCCTTGGGGTTGTAGTTGAGCTTGACGAAGTAGAACTTGACGTGTCCTTGGGAACCCACTTGACCATGGCTTGAGGTGCTTCAATAAATGCATCAATCTCCTCTTGAAGCTTGTCCTTAGCTTTTAGCTTGTGGTCATGTGGTGGAAGGTCATCTTGAGCTTGTTCCACATTGGAAGAAGTAGGATCATACTTCTCCTTTTGAGAAACAAACTGTGGAGTAGGGTATTGACCTTCTTCCCACTCAACACCTTCGGCGTTGAACTTTCGCTCAAAACCAATCCCTTGATTCTTCCGGTGCCTTCCTTGTTTGCGAACAATTTCCTCAAAGTTCTTGCTTCCGGCAAGACTCTTGTAGACACCTTTCTCTATGATTTCCTTCAATAAGCTATTTTCTTGCTCAAGTGTAACTTGGCTTGAAACATTGTTAGTGGAATCAAGAGAACTACTAGAAGCAACAATATTGGATTTAACATGGTTATTGTTACTACTAGAGGAAGAATTTTTCTTATGCTTGTCATGCTTAGTCTTAATAGGTGGCAAGAAATTAGACAAGAGAAGTCGTTTGGCAAGATATGAAGAACTCTTCTTTCGAAGATCGTCATTGATCGCTTTTAGAAACTCATGTTCTTGCTCTAGAGTGAGCTTCTCGAAGCGTAGCTTCTCATGAGATCTTAGGAGCTCTCTATGATCTTCTTGAGTTGTTTCATGAGCTAACTTAAGAGTGTTTAGTTCTTTAGTTAGACGCTCAATCTCCTTCATAGCATTGTCATTCGACTCTTCTCGACTATAAAGACCACTAGCATTTTCATCGTTACTAAGCTCACTAGATTTATCATGCAAGAGCTCATCTTCACCAAGCAAGTCATCCTCATCACTATCAAAGTCAATGAATTCAGGGTGTGTTACCTTGGGGCCTTTAGCCATGAAGCATCTTCCAATTCCCTCATTGGGTGAATCAAATAAGTCGTAGGAGTTGGAGTTGGAGGATACGAGTGCAAGACCGGCAACACCTTCATCTTGACTGTAGTCGGAGTCGGAGTGATAGCTTCCATCGGATTGATTGTCGGAGTCGGAGCCGGAGACCCATTCACCTACATGAGCTTGATGTCTTCTTCTTGTGTAGATCCTTGATGACTTGTCTTTCCTCTCCGAATCCTTGCTTCTCCGAGAGGGTCTTCGTTCATAACGATCATCTCTACTCCTTCTCTCTCTCCGAGGTGACTCATCTCTTGCTCTTCTTCTTGGAGATTCTTCTCTTCTCTTGTGGGGAGCCGTACACTCATTTGAGAAGTGTCCGGGTCTTCCACAATTGTAGCAGTTTCGATCACGACTAGAAGATCTTTTTTCATCATATGATCTAGACTTTGAGCTTCTTTCTTTGCCTCTATTCTTGTAGAACTTGTTGAAGTTCTTAACCATTAGGCTTATCTCTTCATTGGAAATTAACTTGTCACTTGAGGTTGTGGGAGCATCACTTGTAGCTTTGTAAGCACCACTTGACTTGTTGTGAAGCTCTTCCTTATCCTTAAGTGTCATCTCATGAGCAACAATTCTTCCAATGACTTCAGTTGGCTTGAGAGTCTTGTAGTTTGGCATCATTTGGATCAAAGTGCACACGGTGTCATATTTTCCATCCAAAGCTCTGAGAATCTTCTTAATGATGAATCGGTCGGTCATTTCTTCGCCTCCTAAGCCGGCAATCTCATTTGTGATGAGAGCAAGCCTAGAGTACATTTCAGCGACTCCTTCACCATCCTTCATCTTGAACTTGTCAAGTTGACCTTGAAGAATATCTAGCTTTGATTCCTTCACAGACTCGGTACCTTCGTGCATTTCAACCAAAGTATCCCAAATCTCTTTAGCATTCTCAAGACGGCTGATTTTGTTGAACTCCTCGGGACACAAAGCATTGAAGAGAATGTCACAAGCTTGAGCATTGTTTTGCAACATCCGCAACTCTTCCGGTGTAGCTTCGCGATCCGGAACTTTTCCTTCCTCGAAGAATTCACCTTGCATACCAACACAAATAATGCCCCATGCGGCTGGGTTATGACCAAGAATATGCATTTTCATTTTATGCTTCCAACTAGCAAAATTTGTACCATCAAAGTAAGGACCTCTACGAAAATTACCCTCACTAGACGCCATACTCTCCTAGGTTGTGAAACCAAGCTTATGGAGTCCAATGCAATGGAAACCAAAACAATGGAGACCAAAGCTCTGATACCACTTGTAGGATCGAAAGTATGTCTAGAGGGGGGGGGGTGATTAGACTACTTGTAAATATAAAAATTCTGCCTTTTGATCATGAACAGTTTTAGATAGTTTCACAATTAAGATCAAGTCAAGCATCACCCTACACATGCAATTCTAGAGTATAAGCAGCGGAAAGTAAATTGCACATGTAGTAAAGAGAGGTGGAGAAGATCAAACGCAATTTGGAGACGCAATGATTTTTCCCGTGGTTCCGATAGGTGGTGCTATCATACATCCACGTTGATGGAGACTTCAACCCACGGAGGGTAACGGCTGCGCGAGTCCACGGAGGGCTCCACCCACGAAGGGTCCACGAAGAAGCAACCTTGTCTATTCCATCACGGCCTACGCCCACGGAGGGCTAGCCTTACTCGGGGTAGATCTTCATGAAGTAGGCGATCTCCTTGCCCTTACAAACTTCTTGGTTCAACTCCACATCTCGATGACGGAGGCTCCCAAGCGACACCTAACCAATCTAGGAGGCACCACCCTCCAAAAGGTAATAGATGTTGTAGATGATGATGAACTCCTTGCTCTTGTGCTTCAAATGATAATCTCCCCAACACTCAACTCTCCTCACTGATATGGCTGTGGTGGAAGAAAGGATTGAGTGGAAAGCAACTTGGCAAGGTTAGAAATCAAGTTTCATATGGTAGGAATGGAGCAACTTGATCTCAACACAAGGGTAGGTGGTTCTCTTCTCAGAAAGTGTAAGGTAGGAGTGGTAGTTCTTTCTGATGGCTCTCTCCACGAATGAAGAGGGGGTGGAGGGGTATATATAGCCTCCACACAAAATCCAACCGTTACACACATAATTGAGCATCTCGGTGAGACCGAAACTCGGTCAGACCGAAAGTTCAAATATAGTGAACGTTGGGGTTTTCGGTGGGACCGAAAATACCATCTTGGTTTGTCCGATTTGAGTCAAAGATAGGAACTTGCCAATTTCGGTGGGACCGAAATTATCAACTCGGATATTCCGAAATGATGTCAAACGGTTACAGAAGGTTGGCAGCCCGTGTTTCGGTGAGACCGAACTCAAACTCGGATTGACCGATTTTTCTAGGGTTTGGAATATGGCTGAGGTGGTTCATCTCGGTGGGACTGAGTTGGAAGAATCGGTTTGTCCGAGATTACCTATGAGTGTGTATAGTAGTGAAAGTTGCTGATAGTTGAAGGAGATATATCACTAAGCACTTGAGCAACCAGATCATCAACACAACCTCATCCCCTTTTAATAGTATTGGCTTTTCCTATGGACTCAATGTGATCTTTGATCACTAAACCAAAAATGGAGTCTTGAGCTTTTGCCAATGCTTGCCTTAGCATTTTGAGGGGTCCACTTCTTCAGACATTTCCATACCCGTATCACTGAACTTCTCTGAAATGATTCTCAAGTAACTATTAGTTCAATGATATATATGTTGTTATTAATTACCAAAACCACCCGGGGATTAGTTGCACTTTCAGCTACGCAAATGGTCGTACACTAGTCATGATCACTAAGTGATCCTGTCTACCTACGAAACATTCATAACCCCGCCATGTTCTCTTCCCGAACTCCTTCGAGAAGAGACCATCACGGCTACGCACACAAGTGTCAAGTTTTATTTGAGGATTTGTGTCAAGTTTTCTACAACCGGATATCATAAATTTCCAATCTGCCACATAACCACGTGCACAACTTTTGAAAGATCAAACCCTGCAAGGGTGTCCCAACTAAGTCCATCACAAACTCTGACGATCAGCGGAGGAAAGTCCTCCATTCCGGAATAACCTGATCAAGCTTGGAATCCCGGTTCACAAGACATTTCGACAATGGTAAAACAAGTCCAGCAAGACCTCCTGATGTGCTGACACCCCGATAGGAGCAGCGCGTATCTCGTCTTGCCACGATTGGATGAACACTACGTACGACAAATGAAGGTCCCAGTAAACTGGGTGGCATTGCAAGTGGCTCTAGTTTGGACCAACACTCACGAGGAGCACTGTCCCGGGTTGTTGATTAAGAACTCGGGGTAATTACTCCCTATACAATTTTAGTTGTTATTAGGCAAATGGTAAAACCAAAGTTGGGCCATGCTGGAGGAGTTTTGTTCAAAGCAAACTATCGAGGGGGGCCCATAAACCCCGACCGTGTTAAGAACGCAAAATCAAGGAACATAACACCGGTTTAGCGGAAACTAAGGCGGCATGAGTGGAACAAAACACCGAAGCCTTCCACCCATTGCCAAGTATATAGGTGCATTAACTAAATAAGAGATATTGTGATATCTCAACATAGCCATGTCTCAACATGGAACAAACTGCACCACACCTGCAACTAGCAACGCTATAAGAGGGGCTGAGCAAAAGCGGTTTCATAGCCAAACAACGGTTTGCTAGGAAGGTGGGTTAGAGGCATTTCATGGCAATGTAGGAGGCTGACAAACAAGTAGATAGGTATCATGACATAGCGATAGAATCGAGACAACTAGTAAAGCAAATATAGTAGTGATATCAAGGAATGGCCATCTTGCCTGATATGTCCTCGGTGGGATCGTAAACTTGCTCCTCGTAACTGTTTTCAATGGTTGTATCAACCTCGGACTCGAAATCGTGTCCCGGTGCCACCCAAATGAAAACAAGCATCCACATAAACACACATGGCACAGAAAAGAACACATGCTACATGCACGAAGAACGTGCATGCATAAGATGAACGCGACAAATGGAGCTAAGGGGCTACCGATACGAGGGATAAGATACCGGAAGGACAAATGTGGTGACATGAAGTGTTCGGGCAACCTCTTGGCAAACCAATCATGCCACTGGAAAGATTGGAAGATTTTGGTTGGAAACAATATAAAGATCACCAAAACAGATGCACGGTTTGCAAGTGACAAGCGAAACAAAATGCAATGCAAACTGTTGAAAACAACAACATGGTAACTTTGATGCAAAGTTTAAATATGCTACAACACTCCGACATGAAAACAAATGGCATGGCATTGAAGTACATATCAACCACTACAAAACATGATTACTCAGCTACTACTAAAACTCACTAGAACATGATTAAAACGGCATGGAAAATGCAAATGATAACAATTTTCAGACAATGAAAATTACTGAACATGCAAAACAGATTCATTTAGCAAAGTTTAGGGCTAGCAAACTATATGCTACATGAACATATTAGGGCAAACAAGAGCATGGCATGCTAGTACTCAAAGCACGTAACAGAACTCCCTCACTGAACTTTGTCCGGGAACTTGTAGATTTGATGATAGCTTCAATGGAAAAGGGACACATGATACAAACTATTTCAGACTTAGCAAAAATACTAGCGTGGCAAAAACAGATTCAAGTAGGCATGTTGCAATCTTGTTTAACTCACTACAAAGCATATCATGGCATGCAAATAATTCTAGCAGCAAGTAGGCATGATGAAGAGCATGTTCATGTGCAAAACCACCTCATAGCATAAATGGCATTAAATGCACAAAAATGACAAAATGCTACATGCTGCAAATATAACATGAACACAAACTTGCTCAAAAGCTAAAACTAATGCCACCACTTGATTGGTTGGATTTTTCTAGCTCAAAATGATATATAATATGCATATGTTGCTGTATGAGAATGCTCACAAAGCCACAAGTGAAATACTGCCAGAAATGGAAAATGACAGAATAGGAAAATGTCCATAAATGGAATGATTAGATTTAGACATGGCCCGAAATTGAAATTAGACCCTTTCTAGAAATGGAAATCGCTGGGTTTTTGAATAAAAGAAAAAGAAGGGAGAGGTTGACAGGTGGGTCCTGGTGCGTGTGTGACTATGACGAGTGGGCCCTAGTTGTCATTGAGAGAACGATTAATTTCCCACCGAGGGAAAATGGGCGCGCCTAGGATCTGAACCCAGGTCGCTGCAGTGGGCGCGCGAGGTGCAGACCAACTCGGCTGCGTATATGTGTGTGACAGAAGGGGGGCTCAGCTGGTTTTGAATAACCCAGCAGGGGTCTGCCGGCGACGAGCGAGATGCGGCGGAGGGACTCGCCGGACTGCTACGGCGACCTAACGGGGCGGCAGAGTAGTGCAACAAGACCGTCAGGCAATGCCGCACACGCGGGCACCACTAGCTGCACCAGACGACGATGGAGGCGTTGCCGACGATGAGCTGAAGTGGCGGCGACGATGGAGATGAATCCAACACTGCAATGAACCTAGGCGAAAGATGAGGGCACAGAGCGACTCTAACAACACGGCAACGCGACGGGCATGCCTGGAAGGCCTAGGGTGGTCGGAGTACTCGCCGACAGCGAGGTCCAATGGTGGCGCGTACATGCGATCATGACAAACGGCGACAGGGCGAGCTAACGAACAGTAAAAAGGGCCAGGGAGGAGTGGATGCTCACCATGAACACGCTTACATGATCAGGGCGACAGAAGGAGGACAGAGGCGGCCGAAATTGTCGACGGAGGAGCGGGGACCGACGCGGACGAGGACGAAGGGGATGACGACTTGGAGGGGCTCTCGGCTGACCATAATCGACGTCGGGGAAGCACACGAACACGGTTGGTGTGTCAGAGGGTGACAGGGAGCACACCGGTGTTGAGCTTGCGCGCTCAGATGCGCTCATGTACGACAGAGAACGGTGGATCTGGGGGGCTAGTCTCTCCCGGCAGCGGCGAATGACGAAGATGGGAACCCTAGGGTTTCCCTAGACATGGATATGGCTTATAAGGGGGCCATGGCGATGGGTTGGTGCGGCAACCGCCTCGATCATGGCCATGTGCAGGCTCACGAGGGGGGGGGGACCGAGGTCGAAGAAAGGTGGGCTAGAGGGGTAGACGCAGTCGCTGACTAGTGGGGCCGGCTGTGCCACGCGTCGAGGGGCCAGAGGGGGTGTGCGGGCGCATCGGTGAGAAAAGGCAGAGGGGGAGGCCGGCTGGCGTGCTTGCTGGGCCACGGCTAGTGCTGCGCTGGGAGGCTGGCCCACGTAAGACCCTTCTCCACTTCTTTTTAACTTTTTATTTATTAAAATAAATAGCTAAAAGAAAGGGAAAGGCCAAGGGGATAGGAGAGGAATTTGACAGATATAAGAATATCCTCAAGATCCTGGAATTATGCTCTATTTGGTAAAATTGCTATGGACATTTTTAGAGGTAAAGAAATAAAACAAGTTTAAATAAAATTCAAACTTGAGGCATTTTTGAACCTAACCAAAACAACTCCAAATTGAATGAAATTTGGTAGAGAGGTTTTGGACATGATGTTTTATTTTTGAGGCAAAGATGAACATTATTTGAAGCTGAAAAGAGTAGCTTGCAAAATAAAGAAGGAAGAAGTGGTGAGATGACGGGGGTGTCGGTGTCAAAACCGGCGGATCTCGGGTAGGGGGTCCCGAACTATGCGTCTGAGGATTGATGGTAACAAGTGGCCGGGGACACGATGTTTACCCAGGTTCAGGCCCTCTTGATCGAGGTAATACCCTACTGCCTGCTATATTAATATGGATGAATTTGATTACAAGAGTTGATATACCTCGAGATCGTAACAGCTAAACCCTGGAGTCTAGCCTATGAGGATTTGTGATTCTCTATTAGCCTCTATGGACTAAACCCTCCAGTTTATATATGCACCGAAGGGGCCTAGGGCAATATCATCCGTCACCTATCATTACCGATCCATTGCCTACAAATTCATTTCATATTGATCCTTGCTTTGTTACTTTCGTTACTGCTATTGTCACCATCACTACAAAACTGCTACTGTTACTTTTGCCACTGTTGCCGCTACTATCATATTACTTTGCTACTAAATACTTTGCTGCAGATACTAAGTCTTTCCAGGTGTGGTTGAATTGACAACTCAGCTGCTAATACTTGAGAATATTCTTTGGCTCGCCTTGCGTCGAATCAATAAATTTGGGTAGAATACTCTACCCTCGAAAACTGTTGCGATCCCCTATACTTGTGGGTTATCAAGCTCTTCTTCCAGTAGTAGCAGGGGCTTGAGCAGATGCAACACGTGTATCTGCATAAACTGCCATGTTTTCCTGCATGTAAGAACCAAGACATTTAATGAGACAAGTAATTACCATGGAAAAAGAAAAACTTGTTGTGTGTCAGGGAATTACCTGATGTTTGTTTTTCCTCATCTGAAGCTTAGGCCTCAGAGTCTTGTGGCAACTTGTATACTTGTGTCCTTCTAGACCATAGTTTGAACGTGTTATACTCCCCATTCTACTACTATCTCTTGGACCTGGAACTTCAAACTCCCCTTTCCTCCTTGCTGTTTGGTTTTTCCTGCCTTTTCTTTAAACACATGAGGCTCAATGTCTGGTGTACTTGTTTGAGGCCAGCAATCTGGACCAGGGACAGGGTATATAATTTCTTTGTATGTCTCCAATTATAATGGCTTCTTGAAAAATTCACTAAAATAGTCCTCATGATGCAGTTTTTGCTTTGTCATTGCATATATGGCATGACTGCAAGGTACTCCTGACATGTTCCATCTCTTGCAATCACAGGTATATTTTTCCATGTAAACACAATATTGTTTTTCTTTGCTCGTAACTTGCCATATTGTTGGACCTGCTCTATCAGCCTGGCAGTACTTGGCATATTTCTTGTTCTCTTCTAAAATCTCAGCATAGTTGGGTGTGATTGTCCACCTGCTAATATGTAACTTCTCTCTAGTCTGTTGCCTCTTGATCATCTGCTTGGTCCTAATCCCTTGAAACATTGTCCTTATGGTCTAGTCCTAACATCCAGTATCATCTTGTTGAACACTTCACTAAGGTTGTTCACCACTAGGTCTGTTTTGCAAGTACGATCCATAGCAAACCTAGCCCAAGCAGAAGCATCATTTTTTAGCCATTTCCAAGCTTCCTCAGATTGTGCTTTCAAATCTGTCATCCCTAATTCATGACCATGTTTTGTGTAGGAGTAGCTGGCCTTGTCAACACATTTCTTTAGTTCCTGTCCTCTAAATCTAGCTGATTGAAAATTTGCATATATGTGCCTAAGACAATACCTTTGAGGTGAATCAGAGAATACCTCATTTATTGCCTTAAGCAAGGCATGCACATTAACAAATTAGTAATGCACATGATCAAACTTAAATAATTCCAAGAGGTACTAAAACAAAATTGATCAAACATATTTGTGCATAAGACACACTCCTTTTGCCTGTCAGATATGATGGTGTATGTTTCAAATTTGTTGCCACTACCAATGCAACATCTCAACTGAGTTAAAAACCAAGTCCAACTGTCTCCATCTTCCTTGTCAACCAAACCAAAAGTTATGGGGTAGATGTGAAGGAAATATGCCCTAGAGGCAATATGTAATGCCCCAGATGTAATACTTTCCCTTTTGGGTATATAATATATCTCCGGCTTCATCTATTTCCATTCTGGGTTCTTTGTCTTTCGGGTTTTCGTCGTTTTGTTGTGTGAGTGTGTGGCATTCTTTCATATCATGTAGACATGTGCATCGCATTGCATTTGTGTTGACGGTTGCATCCGGTTCCACGCGTTCCTTCCCGTTGTCCGTTTTGCGCTCCGGAGCTCCCTCACGTGTCCGTGACGTCCCGTAGGCCTACTTTGTTGTTTGGGCGTGTTACGTTACCGGTGTGCCGCGAGGTTGTTGTGTGTGTTGTTGTTTTGTTGTGTGCAACCCGCCTCTCAAATCTCGTCGCGTTTGGACTCCGTTGGCTATCCCAACAGTTTTCCGTGTGGGTCCAAAGTGCCTTCACTTCGTGTCCCAGAAACACCCCTACAGCAGACCACTACCTTTTCCTAGGCCCTTCTAGACTACCCCCGCGATCGGATCCGTCGGATCGCGATCGGAGGGCTCCTAACACCCCTAAATCCCCTAACCCTAAATTCTGCTATATAATAGACCCTAGTCTATTTGGGCATCTAGCTTCTTCCTCCTCCTTCCCCTAAATTTCTGGATCTAGCCCCTTCCTCTCCATCTGGCCAGTTCCCGAGGGAACCAGCCAGATCCATCGTTCGCCCGCGTCGACCAGAGTCCCTCGATCCCGCAGCCCGCAGCTCCTCCGATCGATCGCCAGGCGACAGGTCAACGCACTGCCGTTTCCTCCCTCCAGCAGATCGGGGCCCAACACGAGCACCCGAGGCGCCCACATCACTGGCCTCGATCCTTCTGGCGCCAGCAAGGGACCACTTCTCCCGCAACGGCCCGAAGGCCCGGTCCCCACTTCGCCTGGCTCCGCATCGCCTCCGCCAGCCGTACTCCCTTCGCCACCGAGCCGCCAGGAGGGCCGGCCCACTTCCTCCGCCCACGCGGGCCGCCTCCGATCCGCTCCAGGCCACCGCCGGGCGAGCCGCCTCCGCGGGCCGTGGCCTCCGCCCCAGACGCGCCCGCCAGGCCCAGCGCCAGGCCGGCCTCACCTCCTGCGGGCCGACCGCCTCCTCGCCCCGGCCGCACAGCCCGAAGGCCCACGCCACCGCAGGCCGCCGAAGCCCCAGGCCGACCTCCCTCCGTCTTCCGCGGGCCAAAGCCCAGCCGTCGCGCCAGAGCCGAGCCCATCTCTACTCCCAGATCTGAGGTTGATTCAAAAAAACCCTAGATCTAAGTTCCTGTGATTAGTTGCTGATGCTGTTTTCAAACTGTTGTAACTTTTAGTGTGGTGCTCCGTTTTGCGCATGTAGCATGTCCAGACGTTCGTGGGATCGTGCACTACGTTTCATCTTTTGGTGTCATGCATGATAGAAGTCATCTAGATGCTTGTTTTGCTGTTGCAAAAGTGCATCATGATATAAACTGCTGCTATGTGATGTTTTTATGTCATTTTTGCCATGTGATATCTTTTAGCTCGTTTGTCCGAATGATGCAAATGACATGTCCACGTGTTCGTCTTGCCATGATCTACATGTTGTATGTGCTAGGTAGCATGTTAGATTTATTCTTGCCATGTTTATCATCGTTGCAAAGTGCCATGTGGCTGTGATGTTATTTCACTTGTTACGAAATGCCATCTTGTTGAGCTCGTTGCTATCGTTGTGTTTATCTCCATGAAGCATGCTTGTGTGTTTCGGAATCACCATCATGTGTACTTTGATGAGGTGCTTACCACTTTCCATGTTTAGTTTCGAGGTGACTTAAACATGCTCTTTTAGATGCTATGATGATATTGCTGTTTTAGGACTTAGTGGATTTTCACTAAGTCTGAAATCTGTAACGTTCCGATTCCATGTTCGTGTGATGTTCTAGGACAAACCATGTTAGTTTTGGAGTGGATCTTGATTGTTCCTTGTAGTATATATTGTTGTCTTTCCATTCATGTCCTCACATGTCTATTTGAGTGGCTGTAGCATGTTTATCTTTTGCTCCAAAGTTTCAATAAAATTCTGCTGCCAGAATTTTATTGTCAAGTTCAATATGTCCAAGTTCATTGCTAATGAACCGTGACTCCTTTGGGGTTGCACCTTTGGACTTAGTTGCTGTAGTATATGTCTAGTTTGTGTTCATGTCCTTTGCCATGATATTTGAGTGCTGTAGCTTAATTGTTTTGTGCTCCGAAGTTGCTATGTTGCTGTAATTTTCAGCTTTCACTCATTTCTTGTTTCGGGCATAACTTTTAGCCCGTAACTCCGATTTCAGCAAATCTTATATGAAACTTGATTGATTTTCTGTGTAGATTAATAATATCAGATGGTTGTCATGTTTTGAGGTGTTTTGCTTGAGTGATATTATACGTGCTCCGTGTGCATCCTTAGCGCATCCATCATGCACCCATCATTTTCGAGTGCGCATTGCATCTTGTTGATTTGTTCTTGGTGTGATTGTTTTGTTTAGAGCCGGGAGCAGAGTCCGAGTTCGAGTACGAGCACGAGGTTTACAACGAGGTTGAGCACGAGGACCCTTCTTACGATCCGAACGACTTCTCTTCAGGCAAGATGATCGAACCCCGATAACATTACTATCTTTGCCTATTGCTAGTAGTTCCGCTCTATAGTTTTGCCTCGATGCCCATGATCTTCTTGTCAGCCTCCTACTTGTAAACCATTGCCATGTTTAACCAACCTACCTATGCAAACCGTTGCTTGGCTAAGTACGCTTCGCTCAGCCCTTCTTATAGCATTGCTAGTTGCAGGTGAAGATCGAAGATGCTTGCTTCATGTTGAAGTTTGGTTGGGTTATATCACACTATATAAATGCTTAAAATGAAATCATCTATATATTGGCAAGGGTGGAAGGCTAAGCCTTTTGCTTGGTGATTTGTTCCACTCATGCCGTTAGGAACCGTATAAACCGGTGTTATGTTCCTTGATTATGCGTTCCTAACACGGTTGGGGTGTATGGGACCCCCTCGATAAACCGCTAAGTGCTAAGTCTTTTCCAGCAAGTCCCAACATTGGTACTATTCGCCTAAACAACTAAAACTTTCCGAGGGAGTAATTAACCCGAGGCTTAATTAATTCAACCCCCCTGGGCCAGTGCTCGATTTGAGTGTTGGTCCAAACTAGAGTCGTGTGCGGGGCCCCCCTTGGCAACTTGGGTATTTCGGCCACTGTACGCTGTGCTCATCCGGTCGTGGCCTGAGACTAGATACGCGCGGCTACTATCAGGGTGTGGGCACGCCGGGAGGATTTGCTGGATTAGCCTTACCTTAGCTCGGTATATCTTGAGCATGGGATTCCGAGGATACTCGGGTCTTCCCACTTTGGAGTTGCGACTCCGCGGATCGTGGGCTTGTAATGGGTCAAGTTGGAACACCCCTGCAGGGTTTGAACTTTCGAAAGCCGTGCCCGCGGTTATGTGGCAGATGGGAGCTTGTTAATATCCGGTTGTAGAAAACTTGACTCAATGTTTCTAATACACTACCAGCGTGCGTTCCGTGACCGTCAATTTCCGAATAGGGATTCGGGAGTTGAACACGGAGGGGTTATGCTTGTTGAGCTTGTAGCTAGGATCACTTCGTGATCACTTCTCGCCGAGGCTTTTCTCTTCTCGCTCTCACTCACGTAAGCTAGTTGCTAGTTGCTGCTGCAGACACTTATTGTTTTCTTCAGCCTTATCCTCTCCCAAAGGCTTAAATAGTCTTGTTACCCGGGAACGGGATTGCTGAGTCCTCTGTGGCTCACAGTTACTTCACACACCAGATGCAGGTCCAGTTGTGAGCTATCCAGGTGATGGCACCGAGCTGGATTGGGAGTACGACGAGGAGCGTAGTCGGTACTATGTTCGATATCCGGATGATCAGTAGTGGAGACTTCTACTAGGATTCGATCCGCCTGTGGTTTATTTATTTCAGTTTGGTATCTTGACATTTGGATTTTGCCCTTAGAGGGTTGTGATGTTATTAATGTATGATGATTGAGACTTGAATTGTATTTGTGTGACGTGGCGAGTGTAAGCCAACTATTTATGTTTACAATTCCCTCTTTTACATGAGATGTGCAAAGATTACCAAACTTGAGATCATTCTAGGATGGATTTATGCCTTTAAGTCGTGCCTCGACACGTAGGAGGTATAACTCCATCCTGGGCATTACAAGTTGGTATTCAGAGCCTTCTCCGACCTAGGAGCCCCCACTGTTTGATCGAATCGTTGACGGTCGAGTCTAGGCACACACTGAAAAACATTTTGAGTCCTATATATTATATCAGAGAGTAGGATTTCTTTGCTTCTCATCCCCTTTCTCTCTGGTGAGGACTCCTGACGACTACTCTTGTCTCTCCTATCTTCAAAAATTGCACCAATTTTTTTTTTAGGAATCCCGCGAGTATTCTGGGATTGTTTCGATGTTCTTGTGACGAGGATATTGTTCTCGATGCCTCCTGTTCCCGGGGAGTTGAGCTTCGGGGTATTGTCGTCACAAGCATATCGCGGCAGTACTAAATACTTAAGACGGCCGACATCGAAAATCTCTCCTATACGGCCAGTGGCAAGATAACCCCGACATCACCCAGTACTGGGGAGGTAGTTCGGGAGTATTGCCATAGCTTGTTATAGTGGATGCTTTTCGAAGGTCCGAGGTACACAGTTTCCGAGAAAGACTGGTTATGTGTTGAAGGATGGATACACCTGGATGTAGGTTTAGAGTTGATTGCGCGGTGCTTCCCTTGTATCCCCAACACCTGATTGCATAACTGGAATCTTTCGGAAATCTATAGGTGGGTTTATCCAGTAGATCGTAGGCATTCTTCCAACGAATGCAGGTTAGTGAGTTCGGGGTTCTACATTGAGTGAAGTGGTTTATGACCGATGTTACTATCAGGAGTTGCATCTTAAAGGGTCCTTGGCTATGCTGATCCGGGGATTGCAAAACCTTTTCGTAACGCGTTCATATGCTTTCAGCACAAAGATGTTAGAACGAAACTCCTCTCTTGTGTTTGTTCCCGTCTGTACCTTGTTGTTTTCTTATTTTATCCTTTTGTCCCCTATGTGGCTTCTCGTGAAGATTGATGTTATCATTTAACTGAGAATATCATTCGTTCCTCTTGTTCGAATGATTTCATTCGTTCCTATTGTTCGAATGATTATTGTGAAGACTTGTTGCAATTCATGCCATTGATTCAGCTTATACCTTTTGACAATCAATTGCTGATTCGTGGTCATCTCTTACAGGATGGCTCCGAAAAAGGTTCCCAACGCTAACCCAGAGGTGGAAGAGGTCCCAGATCGTCCTCCTTCCCCTCCTCCTCCGCCTGAGGCTTGGAGAGCGATTATGCAGACTACAACTCAGAACACCCAGTTGTTGATGCAGATGATGCAACAGATGCAAGCTAATCAAGCTAATCAGGGTGTTCCAGGGAACCAAGGCAACTTCTTCAACCAGCAGCACCATGCTACTCTCAACCAGTTCCTGGCCAATAATCCAAAAGCTTTTAGTTACTGTGTCGACCCTCTTGATGCTGAAGATTGGTTAACCGACATAAAGAAGCATTTTGAGTGCAGTAACGTGAAGGAAGATGATTATGTGAAGTTTGCAGCCTTCCAACTGAAAGATCAAGCAGCTGATTGGTGGCAGCAGTACAAAGACTCCAGGCCAGGTCAAGTGATCTCTTGGGAGAATTTCTGCAAGGACTTTCGCTCGCACCACATTCCTGCAAGTGTCATCGAGGGTATGCGTGAGCAATTCCGCAACCTGAAGCAGGGCTCTATGACAGTCTATCAGTATAATGTCAAGTTCCAAAACCTCGCTCGCTATGCTAAGCAAGACATTCCTGATGCCAAGAGTAAAATCTACCAGTTCCGTGGAGGTCTCAAAGATGAACTTCAGCTTGCTCTCACTTTGTTCGAGCCCGACGAATTCGACAAGTTCTATAACATGGCTTTGAAACAAGAAGCAGCTCAGCTTAAGATGGAGGCTTCTAAGAAGAGAATTCGAGATGCCGTTCACTCTTCCTCATCGTCTCAGATGGTCTCGAAGCATCAGAAATTCTGGCTTCCTCCTCCTCCAGTGATTCGAGCTCCATACAACAACTCCAACAACAAGAACTCTAGTGGTCGTGGTTTCTCCCACCCACCCAACCCGAGCAACCAGTCGAAGAAGCAGTTTCAGTCTCAAGGCTCCAAGTCAAGTGGCTCTCATTTCCGTCCTCTCTCTGAAGTGGTGTGCAACAGATGTGGCCAGAAGGGTCATTATGCCAACAGATGTCCGAATCCGAAGCGCCTTCCTCCTCCTCCGCCTGTCAGTACAGCGATTGTCAAGCATGATCCAAAGTCTGCAAGGGTCAATCTGATGAGTGCAGCTGAAGCGGAGAACTCTTCTGATGTCATTTTGGGTAACTTTCCAGTGAACTCTATCCCTGCTAAAGTTTTGTTCGATTCAGGTGCTTCACATTCTTTCATGTCAAGACCTTTTGCATTGTCGCATGATATGCCATTGCAAGCTTTGCCGAGTCCGATGTCTGTGCTTTCTCCGGGTTTGCTCATGAACTCCAACAACTTTGTTCCGAATGTTTCTATCCGCATGGGTGATTATCGATTTCTGGCTAATCCGGTGGTTCTTGGTAATTCTGACATTGACCTCATCCTCGGAATGGATTGGCTTTCTCAGCACGATACTCACATTGATTGTGCTCAAAAGGAAGTCAAGTTGACTCATTCTGATGAAGATGTGACTATCTTCGCCTCGAGGGATAACACTATCAGGCTTTTCTCTCTCAATGATAAGGGCGAAATTAATGCCATATCTCAAATTCCGGTGGTGAACGAATATCAAGACGTCTTTCCTGAAGAACTTCCAGGCATGCCTCCACACCGTCAGGTGGAATTCGTAATTGAACTCGAGCCGGGTACTGAGCCAGCATGCCGGCGTCCGTACAAGCTCTCTCCGGACGAATTGAAGGAATTGAAGAAGCAGCTTGATAAGCAGGAGAGTATGGGTCTCATCAGGCCTAGTACGTCTCCGTGGGGCTGTGGTGTCTTATTTGTCAAGAAGAAAGATGGCACGGAGCGTCTCTGTGTTGACTACCGGCCATTGAACAAGAAGACAATAAAGAACAAGTATCCGCTCCCCAACACCAACGAACTCTTTGAGCAGCTCAAAGGAGCTAAAGTGTTCTCTAAGCTTGACCTCAGAATGGGCTATCATCAAATTCGCATTCGCGAGGAAGACATTCCCAAGACGGCCTTCAGAACGAGCTACGGTTCATACAAGTATACCGTCATGTCCTTCGGTCTCGCCAATGCCCCTCCTACCTTTTCGAGGATGATGCATTACATCTTCAACCCCTATACTGGCGAGTTTGTGCTTGTGTATCTGGATGATATTCTGGTGTTTTCCAAGAATGTAGAAGATCACGAAAAGCACTTACGTCTGGTTCTTGATCGACTCCGAGAGCATAAATTCTATGCCAAGTTCTCCAAGTGCGAGTTTTGGCTCGATAAGGTTTTGTACCTGGGCCACATCATCTCAGCTGACGGCATTGCGGTAAATCCCGAGAAAGTTGAAGCAATTGTCAACTGGGAAGCTCCTCAGAACGTCAAGCAGCTCCGCAGTTTTCTGGGTCTTGCCAGCTATTGTAGAAGGTTCGTTGAGAACTTCTCCAAGATTGCCAAGCCTCTTTCCAACCTGCTTCAGAAGAATGTCGAATACTTTTGGTCTCCAGAGTGTGAAGTGGCATTCAAAACCCTCAAAGAAAAGCTTGTCTCTGCTCCAGTTCTGACTCCTCCAGATGAAACCAAGCCCTATGAAGTATTCTGTGATGCTTCTCTTCAAGGTCTTGGTGGTGTGCTTATGCAAGATAAGAGAATTGTGGCTTACACTTCTCGTCAGCTCAAGCCAAGTGAGAAGAACTATCCCACACATGATCTCGAGCTAGCAGCTGTGGTACATGATCTGATTACGTGGAGACATCTGTTGTTGGGCAGAAAGGTCGACATCTTCACTGATCACAAGAGCTTGAAGTACATCTTCACACAGCCGCATCTGAACCTCCGTCAGACTCGTTGGGTTGAAATGATCCAAGAGTACAATCCCATCATTGAATACACTCCTGGCAAGGCGAATGTGATTGCAGATGCTTTGAGCAGAAAGGCATATTGCAACAGCCTTCTTATCAAGCCGTACCAGCCTGAGCTTTGTGAAGCTTTCAGGAAGCTCAACCTCCAAGTTGTTCCGCAGGGTTTTCTTGCAAATCTTCAAATTGCTCCTACTTTGGAAGATCAAGTCCGTGAGGCCCAACTCAGTGATACCATGGTGAAGAAAGTGAAACATGCTATTGCTAAGGGCATCCCGAAATACAAGTGCTTCCGTGTTGATGAGAGAGATACCTTGTTCTTCGAGGACAGACTCGTTGTTCCCAAAGGTGATCTTAGGAAGCTCATAATGGAAGAAGCTCATGATTCTCTCCTTTCCATTCATCCCGGCAGTTCCAAGATGTATCAAGATCTCAAGCAATCTTACTGGTGGACACGCATGAAAAGGGAGATTGCCCAATTCGTGAATGAATGTGATGTGTGCAGAAGAGTGAAAGCAGAACATCAACGTCCAGCCGGTCTTCTCCAACCTCTTCCTATTCCCGAGTGGAAGTTCGACCACATTGAAATGGACTTCGTCACTGGTTTTCCTAAATCCAAGCGAGGAAATGATGCTATCTTTGTGGTGATTGACAAGCTTACCAAAGTCGCTCACTTCCTGCCAGTCAAAGAATCAATCAATGCAGCTCAATTGGCAGAGCTGTACACTTCCAGAATTGTGTCCCTACATGGCATTCCTCAAGTGATATCCTCAGACCGTGGAAGTTTGTTCACTTCAAGGTTCTGGGACTCCTTTCAGTCCGCCATGGGCACTAAGATCAGGTTCAGCACTGCATTTCACCCTCAGACTAGTGGTCAAGTCGAGCGCGTGAATCAGATTCTAGAAGACATGCTCAGAGCGTGTGTCATCTCCTTCGGCATGAAATGGGAAGACTGCCTTCCATTAGCCGAGTTCTCTTACAACAACAGCTTTCAAGCAAGTGCAGGCAAAGCACCGTTTGAAATCCTCTATGGCAGAAAGTGCCGTACCCCTCTCAACTGGTCTGAAACAGGCGAACGCCAACTTCTTGGCAATGACTTGATCTCAGAAGCCGAAGAAATGTGCAAAGTCATACGTGAGAATCTCAAGGCCGCTCAGTCGCGTCAGAAGAGCTACTACGACGGCAAGCATCGTGATTTGGCATTCAACATTGATGATCACGTCTATCTCCGTGTGTCTCCGATGAAAGGCACCCAAAGATTCGGTATCAAAGGAAAGCTTGCTCCTAGACACGTCGGGCCTTTCAAGATTCTTGGCAAAAGAGGCGACCTAGCCTTTCAACTTGAGCTCCCCCAAAATTTCGCCAATGTTCATGATGTCTTCCATGTGTCTCAACTCCGCAAATGCTTCAAGGAACCTGAGCGCATGATTCCGTTTGAAGAGATTGATCTTCAACAAGACCTGTCCTACCGAGAGCACCCAGTTGCAATTCTCGAAGAAACCGAACGCAAGACCCGCAACAAGTCCATCAAATTTCTGAAAGTCAAGTGGTCACATCACACCGACCGAGAGGCTACGTGGGAACAAGAAGATCATCTTCGTTCCGAGTGCCCTTCCTTTTTCCAGTCCTAGATCTCGGGACGAGATCTTTTTGTAGTAGAGGAGAGTTTGTAATGCCCCGGATGTAATACTTTCCCTTTTGGGTATATAATATATCTCCGGCTTCATCTATTTCCATTTCGGGTTCTTTGTCTTTCGGGTTTTCGTCGTTTTGTTGTGTGAGTGTGTGGCATTCTTTCATATCATGTAGACATGTGCATCGCATTGCATTTGTGTTGATGGTTGCATCCGGTTCCACGCGTTCCTTCCCGTTGTCCGTTTCGCGTTCCGGAGCTCCCTCACGTGTCCGTGACGTCCCGTAGGCCTACTTTGTTGTTTGGGCGTGTTACGTTACCGGTGTGCCGCGAGGTTGTTGTGTGTGTGTTGTTGTTTTGTTGTGTGCAACCCGCCTCTCAAATCTCGTCACGTTTGGACTCCGTTGGCTATCCCAACAGTTTTCCGTGTGGGTCCAAAGTGCCTTCACTTCGTGTCCCAGAAACACCCCTACAGCAGACCACTACCTTCTCCTAGGCCCTTCTAGACTACCCCCGCGATCGGATCCGTCGGATCGCGATCGGAGGGCTCCTAACACCCCTAAATCCCCTAACCCTAAATTCTGCTATATAATAGACCCTAGTCTATTTGGGCATCTAGCTTCTTCCTCCTCCTTCCCCTAAATTTCTGGATCTAGCCCCTTCCTCTCCATCTGGCCAGTTCCCGAGGGAACCAGCCAGATCCATCGTTCGCCCGCGTCGACCAGAGTCCCTCGATCCCGCAGCCCGCAGCTCCTCCGATCGATCGCCAGGCGACAGGTCAACGCACTGCCGTTTCCTCCCTCCAGCAGATCGGGGCCCAGCCCGAGCACCCGAGGCGCCCACATCGCTGGCCTCGATCCTTCTGGCGCCAGCCAGGGACCACTTCTCCCGCAACGGTCCGAAGGCCCGGTCCCCACTTCGCCTGGCTCCGCATCGCCTCCGCCAGCCGTACTCCCTTCGCCACCGAGCCGCCAGGAGGGCCGGCCCACTTCCTCCGCCCACGCGGGCCGCCTCCGATCCGCTCCAGGCCACCGCCGGGCGAGCCGCCTCCGCGGGTCGTGGCCTCCGCCCCAGCCGCGCCCGCCAGGCCCAGCGCCAGGCCGGCCTCGCCTCCTGCGGGCCGACCGCCTCCTCGCCCCGACCGCACAGCACGAAGGCCCACGCCACCGCAGGCCGCCGAAGCCCCAGGCCGGCCTCCCTCCGTCTTCCGCGGGCCGAAGCCCAGCCGCCGCGCCAGAGCCGAGCCCATCTCTACTCCCAGATCTGAGGTTGATTCAAAAAAACCCTAGATCTAAGTTCCTGTGATTAGTTGCTGATGCTGTTTTCAAACTGTTGTAACTTTTAGTGTGGTGCTCCGTTTCGCGCATGTAGCATGTCCAGACGTTCGTGGGATCGTGCACTACGTTTAATCTTTTGGTGTCATGCATGATAGAAGTCATCTAGGTGCTTGTTTTGCTGTTGCAAGAGTGCATCATGATATAAACTGCTGCTATGTGATGTTTTCATGTCATCTTTGCCATGTGATATCTTTTAGCTCGTTTGTCCGAATGATGCAAATGACATGTCCACGTGTTCGTCTTGCCATGATCTATATGTTGTATGTGCTAGGTAGCATGTTAGATTTATTCTTGCCATGTTTATCATCGTTGCAAAGTGCCATGTGGCTGTGATGTTATTTCACTTGTTACGAAATGCCATCTTGTTGAGCTCGTTGCTATCGTTGTGTTTATCTCCATGAAGCATGCTTGTGTGTTTCGGAATCACCATCATGTGTACTTTGATGAGGTGCTTACCACTTTCCATGTTTAGTTTCGAGGTGACTTAAATATGCTCTTTTAGATGCTATGATGATATTGCTGTTTTAGGACTTAGTGGATTTTCACTAAGTCTGAAATCTGTAACGTTCTGATGCCATGTTCGTGTGATGTTCTAGGACAAACCATGTTAGTTTTGGAGTGGATCTTGATTGTTCCTTGTAGTATATATTGTTGTCTTTCCATTCATGTCCTCACATGTCTATTTGAGTGGCTGTAGCATATTTATCTTTTGCTCCAAAGTTTCAATAAAATTCTGCTGCCAGAATTTTATTGTCAAGTTCAATATGTCCAAGTTCATTGCTAATGAACCGTGACTCCTTTGGGGGTGCACCTTTGGACTTAGTTGCTGTAGTATATGTCTAGTTTGTGTTCATATCCTTTGCCATGATATTTGAGTGCTGTAGCTTAATTGTTTTGTGCTCCGAAGTTGCTATGTTGCTGTAATTTTCAGCTTTCGCTCATTTCTTGTTTCGGGCATAACTTTTAGCCCGTAACTCCGATTTCAGCGAATCTTATATGAAACTTGATTGATTTTCTGTGTAGATTAATAATATCAGATGGTTATCATGTTTTGAGGTGTTTTGCTTGAGTGATATTTTACGTGCTCCGTGTGCATCCTTAGCGCATCCATCATGCATCCATCATTTTCGAGTGCGCATTGCATCTTGTTGATTTGTGCTTGGTGTGATTGTTTTGTTTAGAGCCGGGAGCAGAGTATGAGTTCGAGTACGAGCACGAGGTTTCCAACGAGGTTCAGCACGAGGACCCTTCTTACGATCCGAACGACTTCTCTTCAGGCAAGATGACCGAACCCCGATAACATTACTATCTTTGCCTATTGCTAGTAGTTCCGCTCTATAGTTTTGCCTCGATGCCCATGATCTTCTTGTCAGCCTCCTACTTGTAAACCATTGCCATGTTTAACCAACCTACCTATGCAAACCGTTGCTTGGCTAAGTACGCTTCGCTCAGCCCTTCTTATAGCATTGCTAGTTGCAGGTGAAGATCGAAGATGCTTGCTTCATGTTGAAGTTTGGTTGGGTTATATCACACTATATAAATGCTTAAAATGAAATCATCTATATATTGGCAAGGGTGGAAGGCTAAGCCTTTTGCTTGGTGATTTGTTCCACTCATGCCGTTAGGAACCGTATAAACCGGTGTTATGTTCCTTGATTATGCGTTCCTAACACGGTTGGGGTGTATGGGACCCCCTCGATAAACCGCTAAGTGCTAAGTCTTTTCCAGCAAGTCCCAACATTGGTACCATTCGCCTAAACAACTAAAACTTTCCGAGGGAGTAATTAACCCGAGGCTTAATTAATTCAACCCCCCTAGGCCAGTGCTCGATTTGAGTGTTGGTCCAAACTAGAGTCGTGTGCGGGGCCCCCCTTGGCAACTTGGGTATTTCGGCCACTGTACGATGTGCTCATCCGATCGTGGCCTGAGACTAGATACACGCGGCTACTATCAGGGTGTCGGCACGCCGGGAGGATTTGCTGGATTAGCCTTACCTTAGCTCGGTATATCTTGAGCACGGGATTCCGAGGATACTCGGGTCTTCCCACTTTGGAGTTGCGACTCCGCGGATCGTGGGCTTGTAATGGGTCAAGTTGGAACACCCCTGCAGGGTTTGAACTTTCGAAAGCCGTGCCCGCGGTTATGTGGCAGATGGGAGCTTGTTAATATCCGGTTGTAGAAAACTTGACTCAATGTTTCTAATACACTACCAGCGTGCGTTCCGTGACCGTCAATTTCCGAATAGGGATTCGGGAGTTGAACACGGAGGGGTTATGCTTGTTGAGCTTGTAGCTAGGATCACTTCGTGATAACTTCTCGCCGAGGCTTTTCTCTTCTCGCTCTCACTCACGTAAGCTAGTTGCTAGTTGCTGCTGCAGACACTTATTCTTTTCTTCAGCCTTATCCTCTCCCAAAGGCTTAAATAGTCTTGTTACCCGGGAACGGGATTGCTGAGTCCTCTGTGGCTCACAGTTACTTCACACACCAGATGCAGGTCCAGTTGTGAGCTATCCAGGTTATGGCACCGAGCTGGATTGGGAGTACGACGAGGAGCGTAGTCGGTACTATGTTCGATATCCGGATGATCAGTAGTGGAGACTTCTACTAGGATTCGATCCGCCTGTGGTTTATTTATTTCAGTTTGGTATCTTGACATTTGGATTTTACCCTTAGAGGGTTGTGATGTTCTTAATGTATGATGATTGAGACTTGAATTGTATTTGTGTGACGTGGCGAGTGTAAGCCAACTATTTATGTTTACAATTCCCTCTTTTACATGAGATGTGCAAAGATTACCAAACTTGAGATCATTCTAGGATGGATGTACGCCTTTAAGTCGTGCCTCGACACGTAGGAGGTATAACTCCATCCTGGGCATTACACAATAATAAAGTTGTTATTTGTATTTCCTTATATCATGATAAATGTCGTTTATTCATGCTAGAATTGTATTAACTGGAAACTTAGTACATGTGTGAATACATAGACAAAACATAGTGTCCCTAGTATGCCTCTACTAGACTAGCTCATTGATCAAAGATGGTTATGTTTCCTTGCCATAGACATGAGTTGTCATTTGATCAACGGGATCACATAATTAGGAGAATGATGTGATGGACAAGACCCATCCGTTAGCTTAGCAACTTGGTCGTTTAGTTTTACTGCTATTGCTTTCTTCATGACTTATACATGTTCCTATGACTATGAGATTATGCAACTCCCAAATACCAGAGGAACACCTTGTGTGCTATCAAACATCACAACGTAACTGGGTGATTATAAAGATGCTCTACAGGTGTCTCCGAAGGTGTTCGTGGTGTTGTCATAGATCAAGAATAGGATTTGTCACTCCGAGTGTCAGAGAGGTGTCTCTGGGCCCTCTCAGTAATACACTTCATAATAAGCCTTGCAAGCAAATGACTAATGAGTTAGTCATGAGATGATGTATTATGGAACAAGTAAAGAGACTTGTTGGTAACGAGATTAACTAGGTATAGTGATACCGGCGATCGAATCTTGGGCAAGTAACATACCGATGACAAAGGGAACAACGTATGTTGTTATGCGGTTTGACCGATAAAGATCTTCGTAGAATATGTAGGAGCCAATGTGAGCATCCAGGTTCCGCTATTGGTTATTAACCGGAGATGAGTCTCGGTCATGTCTACATAGTTCTCGAACCCGTAGTGTCAGGGATATGATTATTAGGTATAAACCGGACATTGTAAACCGGAGTAGTAGTATCGTATTTAGTTTTACTATTTTAGTAGATATTATGGCCCAGGAGATTTTAAGGCCCATGTATAGAAATATGGTTTGTAATCCGCCAAGAGATGTACTTGAGAGATAAGAAAGGAGAGCAGAGACCGAGGCGGACACAATTATGAGCCGGCCTCGGGACTCTGTAAACCGACCTAGGCGTCACCTCTATATAAAGGGACGACCCGGCACCGGTTCAAGAAGGAGCAACAATCGATACGTCGAGACGCAGGCAAGCGATTCCGCTCCCTGTAAACCGACGCCCAAGCAATACCAAACCAACTAGACGTAGGCTTTTACCTTCTCAAAGGGGCCGAACTAGTATAAAATCTTCTGTGTCCTTTGTGCGCCATGAACCCTTTCAAGCTAACCCGTGCGATGGTTCCATCATCAAGTCCGTCAAACCGGACATCTGCCGTGTTAATTCCACGACAGTTGGCGCCCACCGTGGGGCTCGCGCACGATGGTTTCGAGTTCTTGAAAGGCGGCTTCGAAGGGTTAAAGGGTTATGCGGTTGGCCGGATGACCAAGAGTCGTCGCGGCCGGATCTACATCGACGACGCGGGTTGGGGACCGGAGGCCGATTCAATCGAATACGGGTACCGGGTCCCCTTCGGCAGCATCCAAGTCTTCATCGGAAAAATTGGCGAACCGGGACCTGAGCCGGACACCCTCCCCAGCATCGTCGAGCCGGCTCAGCGGGCGAGATCGCCCCGGATCCAGTCTGCCATGAGGCATGTGTTTGTGGGGGCAATTCACGGAGGTCGAACCGAGGACGGTTCGGAATCTGATGGTGCAACAGTCGTCTACTCAGATGGCGAATCTTCATCCGGGGAAACTGAATCTCTGTATCAGTTGCGGGACGGCCGGTCTGAGGGCGAGTCCGATGGGAACAGTATTCCGGACCCCTTTGACCCGCCAAACCGGGTGGCGGTCTTCATGGCCGGTTCACAACCCCCGGTGAACGGAACAACAGCGGAAACCGGCGCAGGGGGAAGCGGTTCAAATCCCCCCCTCACGGAAGTTCTATCCACCTTGATCGAAGAGCTCGCAGCTAAAGCGGTAGAGGTCGTGGCTCCAGCAGACAAGGTGCAGCATGATGCAGTGCTTCTTCAGTTAACGGCCCGGATCAATCAATTGAAGGAGGATTTAAAGGCAGAAGGAGAGATGTTAGCTATCAGGCAAGCGGAATTGGATGATCAAGCTTTTCACTTGAGGATGGAGCAAGCTTCGGTGGAGGCAGTCAGGGGGAGAAAGTATCGATCCCGCCTACCGCCGGGTTACGAATCTGCGAATTTGTTTAGAACCCCGGGAACGGGGGCTAGCAATGATCCGGCTTTAAACCGGAGGAGTCCGCCGGTTCAGGAGGAGCCGGTTCTGCAGCCCATTGCCGAACGAGAGCGGCGGGTTGCATCGGTGCCTTATGTGCCTATCCCTCCGGGTCATTATTCAAACCCTGTGGATAATATTGCTGCTGCGGCCGCACGGTTGGCCGCTTTACCCGCAGAAGGAACATCTCCGGTGGCGATAGAAGCGCGCAGGGTCCAGAAGCTGCTTAATACGGCATTAATACAACATCAAGCATATTCTCATAGCAGGGAGAGGTTGCATTCAACACCACGTCCCAATCAAAGTTACACCAGACATTGGGAAGAGCCTGAAGTTTCTAGCAGTGAACGGAGGAGGCATCAGCGTATGCAGAATAATCCGGCGGGGGCAGAGATACCGGCCCCGGATCAAAACCGGCCTAGATCGGAGGCCCGAGAGGAGATCCGCCAGTCGACGCCGGTTTACGCCGGCGCTACAGGAGCAGGAGCCACAGCGAGCAGCTTTGGGATACAATGTCTTGTCCCTGCCCTGCGGAGCGTCAAGCTGCCCAAGGATTTTAAAGGACCTCGCAAGGTGCCTAATTACACCGCCGATTTACCACCCGAGGCTTGGGTGGAGAGTTACGAGATGGCTATGGAGATGCTGGATGTGGATGAGTCGGCGTGTGCTAAATATTTCACTATGATGCTGGAAGGCACGGCCCGGACTTGGTTAAAGGCATTACCACCGAATTCCATTGGATCATGGGCAGAGCTGCGCAGCCAGTTCATCAAAAATTTCAAAGATACGTGCAAGCAACCTATGTCGATAATAGATTTAGCAGCATGTGTGCAAGGAGAACGGGAGTCTACAGCAGCGTGGGTACGCAGAGTGGCCGAGATCTTGCACTCCTCAAACGGTATTAACCCGAGCACAGCGATTGTAACTTTGGAGAACAATTGCCGGTTTGAATCCTTGAAATTAAAACTCGGACGGCTCAAACGGGAGTGCAATGATATGGGGACTTTAATGAGCGCCCTTGTGAAATACGGGGACTCAGATAATACTAAGTACCCGGAGCCAGAAGGAGATAAAATAGAGAAGGCCAGTAAGCCTGGTAAACCGGCGCCGGTTAATCCGGTTACTTCAAGCTTCTTGGGCAAGCGAAAGGCAGAGAATAGCTCCGATTTTGTGGCTAATACGCAGGTTCAAGGTGGTTTCCGGGTCAACCAGCAAGGTCCCACTCGCCAAGCTGGGGGAGGAAACCCGGGTTGGGAGCAGGATCCGGATCAACCCTGTCTAAGGCATAGCGGAGCAAGGGGGCCTGCAAAGCACACTGCAAGAGAGTGCATGGGCCCAGGGTATAGCCGTTTTAATACCTTTAACCGGCCCCCAAGTGGCGGTTCGGGGCCCGGGTTTCATGGTCCGGGTTACCAAGGGAACAGCTCCGGTTCAGGATATAGGGGCAACAGCGGTTATCAAGGGAACGGCGGTGGTTATCAACCCCGGCCGGGTGGCCAGAGTACTCAAGGAAGCTACAATGGTCAAGGGAATCAGTATCAAGGTGGTTATCAGGGTCAGGGGAATCAATCGTATCATCAAGGTAGTTACAACAATCAGAATAATCAGCAGCAGGGCCAGGGGGGTCATAGCAACCAAGGAAATCAGCAGCAACAGCGTCCGCAACAGCAACAGCAATCCGGATACCAGAGTAATCCGAAGGAATTGAGCAGCGGTCAGTATCATGTCTTCACCACGAGTTTATGTAAGAGAGATCAGAAGGTTCTGAAGCGGGCCGTCCATGCGGTAGAACCGGCAACGCCACAGTTTCTACGATGGTCAGAACAGCCCATTGTTTGGAGTAGAGAAGACCACCCGTTACGGGTAGATAACCCGGGACATTTAGCCTTGGTAGTGGCACCTCAGGTGGGAGGATACCGGTTTACTAAAGTACTCATGGATGGAGGCAGCAGTATCAATATACTATATTACGAGACCTTTCGCCGTATGGGTCTGACAGATAAACAACTGAGGACATCAAACACAGTATTTCACGGAGTGGTCCCAGGTAAGTCAGCCTATCCAGTTGGTAAGATTGACTTAGAGGTTACCTTTGGGGATGAGCATGATTCCAGGTCAGAGATGATCACTTTTGAAGTTGTTAAAATCAGAAGCCCGTATCACGCTTTGTTTGGGAGGACGGTTTACGCTAAGTTTATGGCTAGGCCATGTTATGTTTACCTGCAGCTCAAGATGCCGGGTCATAAAGGCACAATTACAGTGCATGGCAGTCGTAAGATAGCAGTGGAGTGTGAAGAGGGTGATGCAGCCTATGCAGAAGCGGTATGTGCCACGGAAGAGTTAAAGTTCTATAAGGATAATGTTGATCCGGCGGACATGACCCCGCTGAAGAAACCAACGACCGAGCATGATCCGGCATTGAAGTTTAAATCGGCAGAGGAGACCAAGCAGGTGGACTTTGTGCCAGGAGACTCGTCTAAACAATTCACTATCAGCGCTAACCTTGACCCCAAATAGGAAGGCGCGCTCATCGAGTTCATCCGTGAGAACCGGGATATCTTTGCATGGAAACCTTCTGACATGCCAGGTATACCGAGGGAACTCGCTGAGCACAAGTTGAATATTGATCCGAAGTTTAAACCGGTAAAACAGTATCTGCGCCGGTTTAATGAAGAGAGACGGAAAGCTATAGGAGAAGAAGTGGCCAAGCTTTTGGCAGCAGGGTTTATAGTGGAAGTTTTTCATCCAGAGTGGTTGGCTAATCCGGTGCTGGTTTTAAAGAAGAATGGGAAGTGGAGGATGTGTGTGGATTACACTGACCTCAATAAAGCTTGCCCGACTGATCCTTTTGCTCTACCCCGTATTGATCAGATTATTGATGCTACGGCAGGGTGTGAGCGGCTAAGTTTTTTGGATGCATATTCAGGTTATCACCAGATCAAGATGGCAGTGGAAGATCAAGAGAAGACAGCGTTCATAACTCCTTTTGGGGCTTTTTGCTATGTATCCATGCCTTTCGGGCTTAAGTGTGCGCAGGCAACTTATCAGCGTTGTGTTCAGAATTGTTTGAAAGGGCAGATAGGAAGAAATGTACATGCTTATGTGGACGACATTGTGGTCAAATCAAAAGAGGAAAGAACAATGATAGAAGACCTCAGAGAAACCTTTGATAATCTGCGGGCGTATAAAATGATGCTTAATCCGGAGAAATGTGCCTTTGGGGTCCCAGCTGGTAAACTTTTGGGTTTCCTGGTCTCGAACAGGGGAATTGAGGCCAACCCGGAGAAAATCAAAGCTATCACGTCTCTGACAAAACCGGTTTGCATCAATGATGTTCAGCGTATAGCTGGCCGGATCACAGCATTGAGCCGGTTTATCAGCCGTTTAGGAGAAAGGGCGATTCCGCTTTATCAAATGTTGAAGAAAACGGACCGATTCATTTGGAGTGATGAGGCAAATACAGCGTTTGAGGATCTGAAGCGGCAACTAGTGAAACCGCCGGTTTTAGCTGCTCCTATTGATAAGGAGCCGTTACTGTTGTATGTTGCTGCAAACACACGAGCAGTTAGCGTGGCAATCGTGGTTGAGCGCAAGGAAGCAGGGAAGGAGCATCCGGTTCAACGCCCGGTTTACTATGTGAGTGAAGTACTCATCGAGTCCAAGCAAAGATACCCGCACTGGCAGAAGTTAGTATATGGGGTGTTTATGGCAAACCGGAAACTGAAACATTATTTCCAAGGGCATCCAATAACTGTGGTTAGTTCAGCACCGTTGGGAGACATAATCCAGAATAGAGAAGCTACAGGCAGAATAGCCAAATGGGCCATTGAGCTCAGTCCGCATGAGTTGAAGTATGTGCCACGTACTGCTATAAAATCTCAAGCTTTGGTCGACTTCATCAATGATTGGACAGAATTGCAGACTCCCGAGGAGAAGCCGGATCTTACTTATTGGACGATTCACTTCGACGGTTCAAAGCAGTTGGAAGGCTCGGGGGCTGGAGTTGTTTTAACTTCCCCCAGAGGTGATAAATTTTGCTATGTACTCCGGTTGTTATTTCCTTGTACTAACAATGCAGCAGAATATGAGGCACTGCTTCATGGTTTGAGGTTGGCAAAAGAGATGAATCTGAGCCGGGTTAAGTGCCTGGGGGATTCAGATCTAGTGGCACAGCAAGTTTCGGGCAAGTGGGATTCAAGGGATCCCCTCATGGCAGCTTATCGACGAGAGGTTGAAGCGGTCACGGGTTGTTTCAAAGGATATCAGGTGGAGCATATAGACCGGCGGAAGAACGAAGCAGCTGACGCTTTAAGCCGGCTAGCATCGCAACGTAAACCGGTACCACCGAACACCTTTTTGGATGAGTTGCACAATCCTTCGGTTCAAGTACCTTCAGAGGACGATCTAGCTATCCCAGACCCAGAGGCACAGTTGGTTGCAGCAACCCATGTTATTCCGGATTGGACGCTACCTTATTTGATATACTTAAGCCGGGGAGAATTACCAGAGAACGAAGATGAAGCGCGGCAGATAATCCGGCGTTCCAAGTCTATGGCAATTGCCAACGGGGAGTTACATCATCGTAGTACCTCTGGAGTATTTCAACGGTGTGTTTCAGCTGAGGAAGGTTGTGAGATTCTAAGGGAGATTCATGAAGGAGATTGCGGTCATCATGCCGGTTCAAAATCCTTGGTGGCTAAAGCTTTCCGGCATGGCTTTTATTGGTTAACGGCGCATGCAGATGCGGCAGACTTGGTACGTAAGTGTGATGCTTGTCAGAAGTTCTCAAGACGTGCCCTTGTTCCAGCACAAGAACTCCGGATGATACCAATAACTTGGCCTTTTGCAACTTGGGGGCTTGATATGGTTGGTCCTTTCAAGAGATCTCAAGATCAGAAAACTCATCTACTAGTGGCAGTGGACAAGTTTACAAAGTGGGTTGAAGCGGAGCCTATAAGTAAGTGTGATGCGGCCACAGCGGTTAAGTTCATCAAAAAAGTAATATTCCGGTTTGGTTTTCCACATAGCATTATCACAGATAATGGCACCAATTTATCTCAGGGTGAGATGGAAGAGTTCTGTCGACGAGAGCATATTCGTTTAGACGTATCTTCTGTGGCTCACCCCCAGTCCAACGGACAGGCAGAAAGGGCAAATCAGGAGATTTTGAGAGGAATCAAACCCCGGCTTATGACACCTTTGCAGAGAACCCCAGGATGTTGGGTTGAAGAGTTACCATCTGTCCTTTGGAGTATTAATACTACGCCAAACCGGTCTACAGGTTACACACCTTTCTTCATGGTTTACGGTGCAGAAGCAGTTCTTCCAAGTGACATACGCCATGATTCCCCAAGGGTGACGGCCTATGTGGAAGCTATCAACGAAGAGTCAAGACAAGATAGTTTGGACCGATTGGATGAAGAACGTGACATAGCTGCAGCACGGTCGGCGATTTATCAGCAAGACCTGCGCAGATATCACAGCCGCCGGATCAGAACAAGGACTTTTCAGGAGGGTGACTTGGTGCTCCGGCTTATCCAAGATCAAACGGACATGCACAAACTATCCCCGCCATGGGAAGGGCCCTTTGTCATCAGCAAAAATTTACGCAACGGATCATACTATTTGGTGGACATTCGAGAGCACAAAGATTCACGGACATCAGAAGAGGAGACAAAAAGGCCATGGAACATTGCTCATTTACGGCCATATTACACTTGAGCCATCGGCTCCCATGTATCCTATATATATATATATTATGGAATAATGAATAAACCGGCACCCTCGGTAAACCGGGGGCTCAGCCCTTTTTTCCACATATATCGAATTTGCAGCACATATCTATATCAGATTGTTATCAAAGAATCATATCTCAATGTTGGCTGGTTTTTAGAAATTAACCTTTGCAGGGTGTATGAAGGAGCGGCAGAATTCACCGGAGTATGAGCTCTTATCCGGTTCAAGGAAGGGCAAACTTCACAAAAAAAAAAAAAAAAAAAAAAAAAAAAAAAAAAA
>LR738710.1:264901820-264959732 GCA_902687465.1 Secale cereale | reverse complement strand
TTCATATTATACAATGATTGAAACGGAGATCTATTTGGCAAGGTTAAACCGGTAATTATGAAACAGGGTTTTATCATTTCCGGTTTAAATGGCAGTTGAAGAGGAACAGTTTAAAGGTATTACATCAATTTACATCATTTCCGGTTTATGGCTCGACAATCTAAACCGGAGTATGTCTAATGAGTCTACTACGGAGAAAAACAGGTTTCTAAATATATACTAAGAAGGAAAGATCTGAGTATGCTGAAGAAAGGAAAAAATCTACAGTGGAATAATAAGTGTTAAAGAAGAAAGCTATGCAGATTTCGTATCAAAGGACGGATTTTTTCAGGTTAGATAGATGCGGTACAGGTCCGAAGCATCTACAGCAGAGTAAATATATAAACAGATCAACAAGAAGATTATCATAAATCACAGATTCAGAGAATGAACAGCGTGAAGCTTGCGAGGAGTTCTAATGGTGGCTCGAGTAAAGCTACAGAGCTATTGCAATGAGATCCAATCTGGTGCTAAGTAAGACCTACGGCATAGGATCTAAGAGGTTACGAGGTTCTTATGGTATAAGTAACTATGAAGGAGCGGAACTTTGTCAGGAGCTCTAATGGCGGAGGAAAACGAGCAAGGCAATGGCGAATATAGATCTATGGAGAGGAAGATGAACGTACCAGGGTCGGTGAGAATCGGCTGCGGAGAAAATCTGGTCGAAATTCAGGGTGATGCAGCGGCCAGTTGAAGACGGAAGATTCGGCGGTCGTCGGCGGCGTTCTGGAACTCGAGCAGCAATGGAGTTCTTGCGGGTCAGGAGGCAAGAGGAGGAAGAAGACGCGAGAGAAGATAATGAATGGGGCGGTGCGGTATTTATAGCCAAAGGTCAAATCTGAAACGACATGCGCGGAAACCGAGGAGACAGAAATCGGATAGAGATCTCGTGACGCCTCGATCTTCGGGATAACCCTTAAAATGCGCTACAGTACAGCTCGCAGCGTTAAATGCGGAGATGATGTCATTGTCAGAATTTAATGGTTTCAGAGGATGACGTCAGAGCCGGTTTACAATGAGATGAAGACAGAAGAAAATTGCGGAAGACGATGAAGATTGATATGAACAAGTTCAAATCATTCTGGGGCCTAATGTCAGGGATATGATTATTAGGTATAAACCGGACATTGTAAACCGGAGTAGTAGTATCGTATTTAGTTTTACTATTTTAGTAGATATTATGGCCCAGGAGATTTTAAGGCCCATGTATAGAAATATGGTTTGTAATCCGCCAAGAGATGTACTTGAGAGATAAGAAAGGAGAGCAGAGACCGAGGCGGACACAATTATGAGCCGGCCTCGGGACTCTGTAAACCGACCTAGGCGTCACCTCTATATAAAGGGACGACCCGGCACCGGTTCAAGAAGGAGCAACAATCGATACGTCGAGACGCAGGCAAGCGATTCCGCTCCCTGTAAACCGACGCCCAAGCAATACCAAACCAACTAGACGTAGGCTTTTACCTTCTCAAAGGGGCCGAACTAGTATAAAATCTTCTGTGTCCTTTGTGCGCCATGAACCCTTTCAAGCTAACCCGTGCGATGGTTCCATCATCAAGTCCGTCAAACCGGACATCTGCCGTGTTAATTCCACGACACGTAGGGTCCGCACGCTTAACATTCGATGACGATCGGTATTATAAGTTTATGAGTTTTGATGTACCGAAGGTAGTTCGGAGTCCGGGATGAGATCACGGACATGACGAGAAGGCTCGGAATGTCCGAGACATAAATATTAATATGTTGCATCACTATATTTAGACACCAGAAGTGTTCCGGGTGTTATCAGATAAAACCGGAGTGCCGGAGGGGGTTACCGGACCCCCCCGAGGGAGTATGGGCCATAGTGGGCCTATGAGGGAAAGAGAGAGGCAGCCCTTAGGGCTGGCCGCGTCCCCTGGGGTTCCTAGTTGGACTAGGAGAGGGGGGAGGCGCCCCTCTCCTTCCTTCTCCTCTTCCCCTTCCTTTCCTACTCCTAGTAGAAATAGGAAAGGGGATTCCTATTCTTACTAGGAGTAGGAATCCTACTCCTATGGCGCGCCCCTTGGGCTGGCCGCACCTCCCCCTTGATCCTTTATATACGGGGGCAGGGGGCACCCAAAGACACACAAGTAACATCGTTTTAGTCGTGTGCGGTGCCCCCATCCATAGAAACACACCTCGGTCATACCGTTGCACTGCTTAGGCGAAGTCCTGCGCCGGTAGCTTCATCATCTCCGTCACCACACCGTCGTGCTGAGGAAACTCTCCCGTGAAGCTCAATTGGATCAAAAGCCTGTGGGACGTCATCGAGCTGAACGTGTGCTGAACGCGGAGGTGTCGTACGTTCGGTGCTTGGATCGGTTTGATCGCCAAGACGTTCGACTACATCAACCGCGTCACTAGAAGCTTTCGCTTTCGGTCTACGAGGGTACGTAGACACTCTCCCCTCTCGTTGATATGCATCTGGTAGATGGATCTTGCGTGATCGTAGGAACTTTTTTGAAATACTACGTTCCTCAACAGTGGTATCATGAGCCAGGTCTATGCGTAGATGATATGCACAAGTAGAACACAATGAGTTGTGGGCGATAATAGTCATACTGCTTACCAGAATGTCATACTTTGATTCGGCAGTATTGTGAGATGAAGCGGCCCGGACCAACATTACGCGTATGCTTATGCGAGACTGGTTTCACCCTTTCGAGCACTCGTTACTTAAAGGTGACTGGCGGGTATCTGTCTCTCTTACTTTAGTAGAATCGAGTGTGGCTACGCTCGGTCCTTGTGAAGGTTAAAACAACACATACTTGGCGAAAAATCGTTGTGTTTTTTTGTATGCGTAGGTAAGAACGGTTCTTCCTAAGCCCATAGCAGCCACGTAAAACTTGCAACAACAAAATAGAGGACGTCTAACTTGTTTTTGCAGGGCATGTTGTGATGTGATATGGTCAACACGTGATGAGTTATACGTTATTGTATGAGATGATCATGTTTTGCAAAGTTATCGGCAATCGGCAGTAGCCGTATGGTTGTCTCTTTATTGTATGAATTGTGAAGGCCATGTAATTGCTTTAGTTTATCACTATGAGTTAGCGATAATAGTAGAAGCAATAGTTGGCGATAGACCACGACGCTACGATGAAGATCATGGTGTCAAGCCGGTGACGATGGAGATCATGACGATGGTTTGGAGATGGAGATCAAAAGCACAAGATGACGATGGCCATATCATGTCATATATTTTGATTGCATGTGATGTTTATCTTATTATGCTTATAATTTTGCTTAGAATGTTATAAGATGATACCTTACAAAATTTCAAGGTACAAGTGTTCTCCTTGAGTATGCACCGTTGCGAAAATTCGTCGTGCCGAGACACCTCGTGATGATCAGGTGTGATAAGCTCTACGTTCACATACAACGGGTGCAAGCCAGTTTTGCACACGCAGAATACTCGGGTTAACCTTGACGAGCCTAGCATGTACAGACATGGCCTCGGAACACTAGAGACCGAAAGGTCGAGCGTGAATCATATAGTAGATATGATCAACATAAGATGTTCACCATTGAAAACTACTCCATCTCACGTGATGATTGGACATGGTTTATTTGATTTGGATCACGTGATCATTTAGATGACTAGAGGGATGTCTATCTAAGTGGGAGTTCTTTAGTAATATGATTAATTGAACTTTAATTTATCATGAACTTGGTCCTGATAGTTTTTTCATATCTATGTTGTTGTAGATCAATGGCCAGTGCTACCGTTCCCTTGAATTTTAATGCGTTCCTAGAGAAAGCTAAGTTGAAAGATGATGGTAGCAATTACACGGACTGGGTCTGTAACTTGAGGATTATCCTCATTGCTGCACAGAAGAATTATGTCCTTGAAGCACCGCTAGGTGACAAGCCCCCTCCCGCTAATGTAGACGCTTTGAACGTCTGGCAGACGCGGTCTGATGACTACACGATAGTTCAGTGTGCCATGCTTTACGGCTTAGAACCGGGACTTCAACGATGTTTTGAATGTCATGGAGCATATGAGATGTTCCAGGAGTTGAAGTTAATATTTCAAGCAAATGCCCGGATTGAGAAATATGAGATTTCCAATAAGTTCTACAACTGCAAGATAGAGGAGAATAGTTCTATCAGTGAACACTTGCTCAGAATGTCTGGGTACTACAATCATATGAATCAACTTGGTTGCAAAGTTGATGAAGATAGTGTTATTGATAGAGTTATTCAATCACTGCCACCAAGCTATAAAGGCTTCATGGTGAACTATAACATGCAAGGGATGCAGAAGACAATTCCTGAGCTCTTCGCTATGCTCAAAGCTACGGAGGTAGAAATCAAAAAGGAGCATCAAGTGTTGATGGTTAACAAGACCACTAGTTTCAAGAAAAATGGCAAGGGAAAGAAGGGGAACTTCAAGAAGAATAGCAAGTCAGTTGCTACTCCCACGAAGAAACCCAAGTCTGGAGCCAAGCCTGAAACTGAGTGCTTCTACTGCAAAGGGAATGGACACTGGAAGCGGAACTGCCCCAAGTATTTGGCGGATAAGAAGTATGGCAAAGTGAACAAAGGTATATGTGATATACATGTTATTGATGTGTACCTTCCTAATGCTCGTAGTAGCACCTGGGTATTTAATACTGGTTCGGTTGCTAATATTTGTAACTCGAAACAGGGGCTACGGATTAAACGAAGATTAGCTAAGGACGAGGTGACGATGCGCGTGGGAAATGGTTCCAAAGTCGATGTGATCGCCGTCGGCACGCTACCTCTACATCTACCTTCGGGATTAGTTTTAGACCTGAATAATTGTTATTTGGTGTCGCGTTAAGCATGAACATTATATCCGGATCTTGTTTATTGCGGGACGGTTATTCATTTAAATCTGAGAATAATGGTTGTTCCATTTATATGAGTAATATCTTTTATGGTCATGCACCCATGAAGAGTGGTCTATTCTTGTTAGATCTCGATCATAGTGATACACATATTCATAATATTGAAGCCAAAAGATGCAAGGTTAATAATGATAGTGCAACTTATTTGTGGCACTGCCATTTAGGTCATATTGGTGTAAAGCGCGTGAAGAAACTCCATAGTGATGGACTTTTGGAATCACTTGATTATGATTCACTTGGTGCTTGCGAACCATGCCTCATGGGCAAGATGACTAAAACTCCGTTCTCCGGAACAATGGAGCGAGCAACAGATTTGTTGGAAATCATACATACTGATGTATGTGGACCGATGAGTGTTGAGGCTCGCGGCGGGTATCATTATTTTCTGACCTTCACTCATGATTTGAGCAGATATGGGTATATCTACTTGATGAAGCACAAGTCTAAAACATTTGAAAAGTTCAAAGAATTTTAGAGTGAGGTAGAGAATCATCGTAACAAGAAAATAAAGTTTCTACGATCTGATCGTGGAGGTGAATATTTGAGTTACGAGTTTGGTCTTCATTTGAAACAATGTGGAATAGTTTCACAACTCACGCCACCCGGAACACCATAGCGTAATGGTGTGTCCGAACATCGTAATCGTACTTTATTAGATATGGTGCGATCTATGATGTCTCTTACCAATTTACCACTATCGTTTTGGGGTTATGCTTTAGAGTTAGCTGCATTCATGTTAAATAGGGCACCATCTAAATTCGTTGAGGCGACACCTTATGAACTATAGTTTGGCAAGAAACCAAAGTTGTCATTTCTTAAAGTTTGGGGCTGCGATGCTTATGTGAAAAAGCTTCAACCTGAGAAGCTCAAACCCAAGTCGAAGAGATGTGTCTTCATAGGATACCCAAAGGAGACTGTTGGGTACACCTTCTATCACAAATCCGATGGCAAGATATTCGTTGCTAAGAATGGATCCTTTCTAGAGAAGGAGTTTCTCTTGAAAGAAGTGAGTGGGAGGAAAGTAGAACTTGATGAGGTAATAGTACTTACTCCCGAATTGGAAAGTAGTACATCACAGAAACTAGTTCCAGTGATTCCTACACCAATTAGTGAGGAAGCTAATGATGATGATCATGAAACTTTGGATCAAATTACTGCTGAACTTCGTAGATCAACCAAAGTATGTTCCGCACCAGAGTGGTATGGCAACCCGGTTCTGGAAGTCATGTTACTAGACCACGATGAACCTACGAACTATGAGGAAGTGATGATGAGCCCAGATTCCGCAAAATGGCTTGAGGCCATGAAATCTAAGATGGGATCCATGTATGAGAACAAAGTATGGACTTTGGTTGACTTGCCCAATGATCGGCAAGCCATTGAAAATAAATGGATCTTCAGGAGGAAGACTGACGCCGACGGTAATGTTACTGTCCACAAAGCTCGACTTGTGGCGAAAGGTTTTCGACAAGTTCAAGGAGTTGACTATGATGAGACTTTCTCACCCGTAGCGATGCTTAAGTCTGTCTGAATCATGTTAGCAATTGCCGCATTTTATGATTATGGAATCTGGCAAATGGAGGTCAAAACTGCATTCCTGAATGGATACCTCAAAGAGGAGTTGTATGTGACGCAACCAGTAGGTTTTCTCGATCCTAAAGGTGCTAACAAAGTATGCAAGCTCCAGCGATCCATCTATGGACTGGTGCAAGCATCTCGGAGTTGGAATATACGCTTTGATGAGGTGATCAAAGCATATGGTTTTATATAGACTTTTGGAGAAGCCTGTATTTACAAGAAAGTGAGTGGGAGCTCTGTAGCATTTCAGATATTATATGTGGATGACATATTTCTGATTGGAAATGATATAGAATTTCTGGATGGCATAAAATGATACTTGAATAAGAATTTTTCAATGAAAGACCTCGATGAAGCTGCTTATATATTAGGCATCAAGATCTATAGAGAGAGATCAAGACGCTTAATTGGACTTTCACAAAGCACATACCTTGATAAAGTTTTGAAGAAGTTCAAAATGGGTCAGTCAAAGAAAGGGTTCTTGCCTATGTTACAAGCTGTGAAGTTGAGTAAGACTCAATACCCGACCACTACAGAAGATAGAGAGAAAATGAAAGTCATTCCCTACGCCTCAGCCATAGGATCTGTCATGTATGCAATGTTGTGTACCAGACCGGATGTGTGCCTTGCTATAAGTTTAGCAGGGAGGTACCAAAGTAATCCAGGAGTGGATCCCTGGACATCGGTCAAGAACATTCTAAAGTACCGGAAAAGGACAAAGGATATGTTTCTCATTTATGGAGGTGACAAAGAGCTCGTCGTAAATGGTTGCGTCCATTCAAGCTTTGACACTGATCCGGATGACTCTAAGTCACAAACCGGATATGTATTTTTATTGAACGGTGGAGCTGTCAGTTGGTGTAGTTCCCAGCAGAGCGTCGTGGCGGGATCTACGTGTGAAGAGGAGTACATAGCTGCTTCAGAAGCAACAAATGAAGGAGTCTGGGTGAAGGAGTTCATATCCAATCTAGGTGTAATACCTAGTGCATCGGGACCAATGAAAATCTTTTGTGACAATACTGGAGCAATAGCGTGGGCGAAGGAATCCAGGTTTCACAAGAGAACAAAGCACATCAAGAGACGCTTCAATTATATCCACAATCAAGTCAAGGAGGGAGACATAGAAATTTGCAAGATACATATGGATCTGAATGTCGTAGATCCGTTGACTAAACCTCTTCCACGGGAAAAACATGATCAGCTCCAAGACTCCATGGGTGTTAGAATCATTACTATGTAATCTAGATTATTGACTCTAGTTCAAGTGGGAGACTGATGGAAATATGCCCTAGAGGCAATAATAAAGTTGTTATTTGTATTTCCTTATATCATGATAAATGTCTTTTATTCATGCTAGAATTGTATTAACCGGAAACTTAGTACATGTGTGAATACATAGACAAAACAGAGTGTCCCTTGTATGCCTCTACTAGACTAGCTCATTGATCAAAGATGGTTATGTTTCCTAGCCATAGACATGAGTTGTCATTTGATCAATGAGATCACATCATTAGGAGAATGATGTGATGGACAAGACCCATCCGTTAGCTTAGCAACTTGATCGTTTAGTTTTACTGCTATTGCTTTCTTCATGACTTATACATGTTCCTATGACTATGAGATTATGCAACTCCCGAATACCAGAGGAACACCTTGTGTGTTATCAAACGTCACAACATAACTGGGTGATTATAAAGATTCTCTATAGGTGTCTCCGAAAGTGTTCGTGGTGTTGGCATAGATCAAGAATAGGATTTGTCACTCTGAGTGTCGGAGAGGTATCTCTGGGCCCTCTCGGTAATACACTTCATAATAAGCCTTGCAATCAAATGACTAATGAGTTAGTCACGAGATGATGAATTACGGAACGAGTAAAGAGACTTGCCGGTAACGAGATTAACTAGGTATAGTGATACCGAAGATCGAATCTCGGGCAAGTAACATACTGATAACAAAGGGAACAACGTATGTTGTTATGAGGTTTGATCGATAAAGATCTTCGTAGAATATGTAGGAGCCAATATGAGCATCCAGGTTCTGCTATTGGTTATTGACCGGAGATGAGTCTCGGTCATGTCTACATAGTTCTCGAACCCGTAGGGTCCGCACGCTTAACATTCGATGACGATCGGTATTATGAGTTCTTGAGTTTTGACGTACCGAAGGTAGTTCGGAGTCCCAGATGAGATAACGGACATGACGAGGAGTCTCGGAATGTCCGAGACATAAAGATTAATATATTGGATGACTATATTCAGACACCGGAAGTGTTCGGGTGTTAGCAGATAAAACCGAGTGCAAGAGGGGGTTACCGGAACACCCCCGAGGGAGTATGGGCCATAGTGTGCCAATGAGGGAAAGAAAGAGGCAGCCCTTAGGGCTGGCCGCGCCCCCTAGGGTTCCTAGTTGGACTAGGAGGGGGGGGAGGCACCCCTCTCCTTCCTTCTCCTCTTCCCCTTCCTTTCCTACTCCTAGTAGGAATAGGAAAGGGGATTCCTATTCCTACTAGGAGTAGGAATCCTACTCCTATGGCGCGCCCCTTGGGCTGACCGCACCTCCCCCTTGCTCCTTTATATACGGGGACAGGGGCACCCAAAGACACACAAGCAACATCCTTTTAGCCGTGTGCGGTGCCCCCCTCCACAGAAACACACCCCGGTCATACCGTTGCAGTGCTTAGGCAAAGCCCTGCGCCTGTAGCTTCATCATCTCCGTCACCACACCATCGTGCTGATGTAACTCTCCCGTGAAGCTCAATTGGATCAAGAGCTCGTGGGACGTCATCGAGCTGAATGTGTGCTGAACGCGGAGGTGCCGTACGTTCGGTGCTTGGATCGGTTGGATCGCGAAGACGTTCGACTACATCAACCGCGTCACTAGACGCTTCCGCTTTCGGTCTACGAGGGTACGTAGACACACCCTCCCCTCTTGTTGCTATGCATCTGGTAGATGGATCTAGCGTGATCGTAGGATTTTTTTAAATACTATGTTCCTCAACAAGATGTTGTTTTTGCCATCCCTTCATGTGGCTGCAAGTATTTGTTGTCCAGTGGTTAAATTTACGAAGCATCCATCAAAACCTGGATTAAGTGACAAATTAGCTACAACATAGAACTTCCTGTAAACCACTAATTAAGAAAAGTTAAATCTTCAAAAAATACCTATAAATGGTCTGTAACCATTAAGGAAACCTTCCTTTGAAGCTACTAAACAGTAGAAAAGATATTTAAATCTAGGAGTAGGTGCTGGGTTTTCTGGATCTTTAAATGTTGTTACTATACACCTGCTCCTAGGGTTTGTATCAAGAACGAATTGAAGATAATTTCTTAACCTCAAGTACTGGTGCTTGTGGTCACCTTGCACCACATCAACAGTCATCCTCCATGCCCTATATGCCACACTCCTTGACACATCCACTAAAAACTTGGTCTTTGTCTTTTTAATTAATGCATCCATGAGAGATCTAATGTCTTATCTCAATGCTTCCTGTACTGATATGGCTAACCACTTTTTAGTAATCTTTGTGGACTCTGCACATGCTCCACAAGTGTGCACAATATCACACTTATTGATGCAGAAAGTTTTCTCATGAGCTATCTTAGAGGCAGTGATATAAAAGTTACATCCCTGGGCTCTCTCTGAGCACCAAACAATAATCTTATCTGGGGCATTTCTATGATATTGAAAGTTCCTCAAAGTCCTAATGTGAAAATCACTAAGTGCATCTTTGTACTCATAAACACTAGTAAAGCACAATCCCTTACAAAATTGTTCTTCTGGGTCTAGTAGTTTGGCATCGAACCATACCCTTTCCTTCAACTTCATATTCCTTCTATTCCTACGACTTGGTGGTTTATAGGATCCTTCAGGCTCATCTTCTTCATCACTAATGCCATGACCACCAGGAAAATATTTTTCATCGGCTTCAAGCAACCAATCTGGTTTTTTCCTTTTTCTCAACCTCATTGTGTGATCTAATTGTTGGACCAGGATTTCTCACTAGCTTCAGTTTATGTGCCATTGGTCTATCTTCATCATTAGAGGAAGAAACTGCTTGTAGTTCCACATTGTTGCCATCTGGATCCGACAGAAATTCCGACACATCAGTGTCACCTTCAAAATGATTGAGGCCAGCTTCTCACTCAAGAATACTTTTCTTAAGCTATTCCTTTCTATCCATGCTTGTATCCACCAACTTAGTGCAACTTTGTTGTGTGTTAATGCAATGATCAACAAAATAATTATCTCTGGTTTCATCTGCATTACATGGTGTCGTGGTTCTAAGTCTGACGGTATGAGTAGGGGGTACGTAGGAGGAGTCAAGGTCCTAGCTACGGTGAGATTGTACATGAGATGTTTACGAGTTCAGGCCCTTCTCAGAGGAAGTAAAAGCCCTACGTCTCGGTGCCCGGAGGCGGTCGACTGGAATGTATATGTGTGCTTGAGTTACAGGGGTGCGAACCCTTGTACTGGAGGAGGGTGTGGCTTATATAGAGTGCGCCAGGACCCCAGCCATCTCCATGTTACAAAGGGTTCAATGTACATAAAGGCAGGACGTTATTGATAATGCCTGCAATAAAGGGTGATAAAGGCATTCAGTACTTCAGAATGAATGCATGACCGTTGCTGGCCTAATGGGAACTTTGACCTTCGGGGGTCGAGTTTCTTCATCCTTCCGAGTGGAGTTGAGTCGTCTGAGTGGAGGTATGCAGTCAAGTGAAATGTCCTCTTGGGTCATATCAGTCGATTGTTTCTGCTGTCTTCGAGTTGTCTCTTGAGCTTCTGGGGTAGTGTCCTTGGGTGGGGTATCTAGGTCAGGCCCGTGACCCTACCCTAGGTCTGTAACATCATGAGTAGCCCCTGAATGGATTGAGGTCTGAGTGGAGGAGAGTGTTGAAGTTGGTTTTGGTCCAAGTTTGATGTCCTTGGGGAGTCTCCCTTGAATCTGTGGGCCAAGCTGACCCTTCAACCTTAACTTATTCGCCTTAATCGATTCAAGAACTACCGAGTGTACTTGCTTGCGTAGACCGTCGAGTGAACTTTTGCGCATGGCTCCGAGCGTCAGTGGGGCGCGTAACTTTCGGTGCGATTGGTTGTTCTCTGGTCTCCGGATTTCGTGGGATTTGAATTTCGGGGAAGCGCGCGGGATGGGGCGTGACGCAGTAATCGGATCGGATACGCTCGGGGCGGCTCGATTCCTGCGTTGCCTTTTTCGCCATGTATTGGGTGTGCGCCTGTTGCGGGATTTGACAAGATAGCTTGGGGCCACCAGTCAATCACTCGACCACCGTGCTATAAATAAGCACCGCAGCAGAGGCGAAAGCACTATGCGCCCAATCTCTGCCTCTTCTTCCTCCGCTCCTCCGCCGCGCCTTTGCTCTCCGCTCTCCACCGCTCATCTCACGCCGGCTCGCCCTCGATGTGCAAGGACAAGATGGCGGCTCTAGAGCGCTCGAAGAAAGCGGCAGCGACGGGGAAGGGGAAGAGATCCAATCGGGGGTCGTCGTCGAGGTCTGGGCTCCCACCTGGCTGGATCCAAGGGGACTGGATCAGGTCCACAATGCAGCCGGAGGACATGGAGGAGCTGGTGGAGGAGGGCCTGATTGTCCGTGACTCCTGGCGGCTGTCGGAGGACGAGCTCGAGCCCCAGCCGCAGGAGGGCGAGTGCTTTCTCCTCGCGACCCACATCGACTCAGATTTTTCCTTGCCCCCACACCCTTTCTTCCGCAGTTTCCTGGCTTTCTACGGCGCCCAACTGCACCACTTCATTCCCAACACCATCATGTACTTGTCCGCCTTTGTTTCGGTGTGTGAGACCTTCCTCGGGTGCCGACCGCATTGGGGCTTGTTTAAGCATATTTTCACATGTCGCTCCCAAACTGTCAAGAAAGCAAACCCGAGTGATGAGAAGACACATGTCATCCAGATGTGCGGTGGTTTGGGTATCCAGACTAGGGGTAGGAGCACTTTCCCTGCCATGGTCCTTCCTGAGTCGATCCGGGGATGGCAGTCGACTTGGTTTTATTGCAAGGACGTCCCGACTCCCGGTCAGTCGACCGGACTCCCTCCATTTTCTTTAGATCGAGTCGGCCAGCCATCGACGCTGCTTGTGAGTCGGGCTGAGAAGGTAGAGGTAGACATGTTGGTGGAGCGGGTGGTTCAGCTGGTCCGCGACGGGGTCACTGGGATGGATCTGCTCGAGGTGTTCCTCAAGAGGAGGATGCATCCTCTCCAAGCTCGGCACCATCCGATGTGGATGTACTCGGGCGTCGATGACACGTCTCGGGTCAACCCAGAGGAGGCCGCCGCGAAGATGGTGGAACAGTGCCTGAAGTGTATGACGGGGAACAAGGACAATCCTCGGGGGACCGGAAGGGTTCGCCCGTTCGATGCAGACCACCAACCAGAGAAGGTTCGACCTTAGTTTCCTAGTGGATTTTCTATTTCTTGCTTGCATATGTTTGATGCATCTGATTGGCGTACGATTGTTTCTTCTTCTTGTAGATCTTTACCGAAATGTACTCAGTGCCCAATGGTGAATATATCCAAGAGGGGGAGGAGGGCGTAGGCGAAGCTTCTGGCTGGAAGTCAGGCGAGGAGACGGCGGACGAGAGTGAGGATTCCAGCAGCGGCGAGGAAGTCGAGTCACCGCCCCGCATCGAGAAGCATTCCAAGGAGAAGCACGACCCAGAGATCGCGCGTGCCAGGACGGGTCCTTCCAGCTCCCAGGTGCAGAAGCGCACTCGGACGTCTACCCCGGATCCGAGTAAGAAAGCGCCAAAACAGCCCAAGGTCGCCACCTCCAAGCCTTGGAAGGCCTTGCCAAGGATCAAAGTGGACGTCCTGATTGCCTCCATGTAAGTGTCATTCTGCTTTGTTCTTCTTTCATCTCAGAAACCAGATTCGTGTTTTTCAACTCACTAGTTCGTTTTATCGATTGTTCCATGAAACCTTCAGCGCTGCTGCTTCTGTGACCTTAATAGATGTTGATAAGGGTCGTGACGACGAGGAGACAGCGGATGCGGCCACGTCCCACGCGGGTACGACTTTTTGGCCATGCTTTGGCTTTTGTTATTCGGATTGTCAGTCGACTAAATTTCTTCTTGATTGTTCTCTGAAGGGCCGCACAATGTCATCGAACTTCCTGATGATGATGATGATGATGATAAGGAGGACCGCGCGGAGGTGTCTCGAAGAGGCACGGGAAGGAGGGGTCGGAAGACACCCTCCGGCTCTGAGGCCCAACAACAAGGGGACGTGGCTCGGACCACGGTCTCTTTTGTTGTTCCCGTGTCGACTGACCGTCCCTCCGCGTTGACTGTTCCAATTGCTGACGCTGTGACTGCTACACCTGCTCCACCGTCTGTGCTTTTCGCTACCCATCACGTCCCGGAGGACCCCGTGAGTGCGGCCAAGGAGGCCGTTCGACAGGCGGGGTTGATGATGGAGTCGACGAAGGAGGCGTATGAGGCTAGCATGGCTGCCTATAATGCTAGTTCGGCTCTTCGAACCAATGTCCAGGTTTGTCTTTTCCGGCTGACTTGTTGTGCTGTTGAGGTCTTCATTCTGGAAACTGCCGCTTTGTTCGTAAGATGATCTTACTACTTTGCTCGTAAGATGATGTTACACCCACTGGGTGTTTCTGATCTCCTTGTACCTTAGCTCTTGCAATCCAATCAGCCTTTTGAGTCGATCGGACCGGTGGGGGCACGCTGAGTGCACCCACTGGGTGTAGTCCCCGAGGCCATGGTCGACTGAAGTCAGTCGGCCGTGGTCTTAGAATTTGTCTTGTTTACTTTTTTCGAACTCTTCTCACTCGCGCAGGACAGATCCGGTCGAGTGAGAACCGGTGGGGGCACGCTTAGTGCACCCACTGGGTGTAGTCCCCAAGGCCGTGGTCGACTGCTGGTAGTCGGCCATGGTCTAAGAATGAAATGCACCTCTTTTTTTAGCTCGGGCAGGACTGATCCGGCCGAGTGAGAACCAGTGGGGGCACGCTTAGTGCACCCACTGGGTGTAGTCCCCGAGACTACTGTTGAGTATTTGGCTCGGCTGTAGTCTTGGAATTCTTTCTTCTTTTGTTGGCTGCAGAAATCTTGCGAGTTTGGAGCCAAATTCGTGGATCCCGAGAAGAAGCAGGTCCAACTCAATCTTGACCTGGAGCTGGCCAGGGAGCATTTGAAGAAAACCCAGGACGAAGCATCTGGTTATAAAAGTGTATAACTTGTCGGCTGAATTCCAGTGAGTGTGTCATGTGCATCCTTATGTTCATCTCTCTAGTAATGTCCCTTGTAGATCCAATGAAGGCAGCTCTGGAGCAGAAGGACCTTGACCTGGCAGCAGCTCAGCAGAGGGCGCAGGAGAAAACTGAACTTGCAGAACGAAGCTGGCTTCGGTCGGCAAGCTTGAAGTAGAGATCGTCAGACTGAAGGACTCTCTTGGTGCGGCCAACAAGGAAGTGACTCGACTGAAGAGGGCCAATATCACTCTGGACGAGAAGGTAGGGGGCCTTTTCCAGAAGAAGAACGGGTTGGAAGATTATCTGGGTGACCTCACGAAGAAGTGGTACCTCATGCTTGAAGGTATGTTCCTTTTGTCCGACTGAATCAAAGCGATCGACACATATCCTGCCCACTAACTCATCGTGTTTTCGCCTATGTAGAATTCTTTCACAGCCCTATAGCCTAGCCCTTGCTTGACCCTGCATGATCATGTGCATCAGGTTTAATCTTGAAAGAAACTTGAAATGGGGATTGCCTAAACCCCTAGCATCAAAGGAATTCACTAGGTTCAACTAAAATATTTTCAGTAAATCCAAATGGCTTTCAAAAATGTTCATCATTTATGGAAAATGCTGTAATCAATAACCAGAGGTGATGCACATTTTTCCATGACATATTTGGGATCTGAATTAAATCATAAAGTATTTGCATTTGGGCATTTAAATGCTACTAATTATTTTAAATGTCCAAATAATCCTAAACTAAAATGTTCCATGTTGTTTATATCCTAAACAGTGGGCATGAGCAGTTTGGTGATTTTTGAAAGTGCCTAGCTATTTTAATTAAAGCAAAACAAAAACAGAAAATAGAAAACAGAAATAAAAGGAGAGAGAGAGCACCTACCTGGGCCACTTACCTGGCCTGGCCCAGCCCACTGGCGCCTACCAGTCGTCCTCCTCCTCTCGCCAGGAGGATGAGCGCGTGTGCTCGCCGCACGCCGGCACACGCGAGCCACCTCCTGCCTGCCTGCTGCCTCCTCGACGCCCTGGACAGTGCCACGCGACGCCCTCTACCCCATGCACCTCACCTCTCTCTCCCTGGACCCCATCCCCCTCCTCTGCTCTCTCTTCCTCATGTCGCCGAGAACACCCGAGACCGCCGATCGCCGTACCCGTGGCCATCAGCCACCCCTCGCCATGCCGTTGAGCTCAGAAGCACCATCGCGTCCTCATCGTCCTCTCCACCGAGCTACGAGACGCCGGGAGGCTCTGCTTCATCGTCACCGCACTCGTCTTCAACCACCGGCTGTCGGCGACCTCGTCGTCGATTTGGCACCGCCAGGACCTCCCCGGGCTCGATGACCTCCTCTTCGGCATCGCTGTGAGCTCCTGCTCCGAACTCCTCTCTTCCCCGCCTCTTTTGCACCGCGTAGCCCTAGTTTCACCGGAGCCGATAGCTCCTCGCCGCCGGCCATGCCGCCACCGCGGCTACGGCCGCGCAAGCTCGCCTCCGAGCACGTCAACGCACTCAGGGAGTCTTCAGGAGCTCGAATCACTCGCCCGTTAGGCCTGCCCCGCACCGTAGCTGCAACCCCGTGCACACCCGCACGTTGACCGCCACCGCGAGCTTGATTCCGGCGAGCTCCGGCCACCCTAGCTCCAGCCGACGCCACCACTAGATGCGGGCGAGTCCCAGCTCCATGTAGAGCCCCTCCGCCGCTCTTTTGGTCGCCGGAGGAGGAAACCCGAGCACCGCCGCCGCGTTTGGCCTCGCCGGCGTCGAACTGTTAGCGGGATTAGCCTGTTTGACCTGGGGTTTGACTCCCCTGGGTCAATGACATGTGGGGCCAGCTTCTAATTAATTTTGGTTTAGGGCCAAAATTAATACTAACTTTTCTGTTAAGTAAATGAGTCACTCACACGTGGGGCCCAGACCCTGTTGACTTTTAGTTTAGTGTTAAATTAATTAGTTAGTACTGAGTCACTGGCCAGTGGGGCCCACTGGTCAGGTTTGACCTGGACCAGCCCCTGTTGACTGTTGACATCACAGTGACGTCATGCTGACGCAGTAAAGCCTTTTCTGGAATTTATATAAATCTAAATGATTTATTTATTTTCAGTAAATGCTTTAAACTTCTAAAAATCATATAAAATCAACCGTAGCTCAGATGAAAATATTTAATATATGAAAAATGATCAGAAAAATTCAAGGAATCTGTTTATGGCATTATCATGCATGTTTGAGCAACTTAAACCTTCTGATCAGGTCAAATAAATTAAATGCCATTTAAATAACCACATGTGGGGTTTGAATTTGAACCTTTGGTTCAAACCAACTTCATTTAATATGGTTGCTAGTTGCATTAGCCCAATCAACAACATATTGCCATGTCATGATCATGCATCATATTGTCGCATTGCATTGATCGTGTTCTTTCTCTGTTTGCCGATTTTGTTCCCTCTCAGTGGACGTAGCTTTGACAATGAGTTCGATGATACCGATGAAGAGCATTACTATCTTCAGAAGTGCCAGGCAAGCAAAACCCCTTTGAGCATTCCGATACAATCCCACTCTCTCGCTCTTGCTCTCTTTTACTGCATTATGACAACAACGTTGCAACTGCTTTTGCTGCGGTAACTGAACCCCCTTTCCCCCTGCATGACCTGTCATTGCCACAGTAAATAGTTGAAACCCACTAGCATGAGTAGGAGTTGTTTGAGCCATGTTGTGCCTACTCATTCATGCTTTATGGTTATGCCTGCTATTTCTTAGAGTTGTGTCAGGTCTGATTCATTGGGGATGAATTGGAATGGTGATGAACATGTCCTACTGTGTGTGAGCTAAGTGTGTGAACACGATTTGGTAAAGGTAGCGATGAGAGGCCATGTAGGAGTACATGGTGGGTTGTCTCATTGCAGCTGTAATGCCCCGGATGTAATACTTTCCCTTTTGGGCAATAATATATCTTCGGCTCCATCAATTCCATTCCGGGTTCTTCGTCTTTTCGGGTTTTCGTCTTTTTGTCATGTGCGTGTGTTCATTCATCCATATCATGTTGTCATGTGCATCACATTGCATTTGTGTTGTCATTTGCATCCGGTCCCAACTCGTTCCTTTCCGTTGTCCGTTTCGAGTTCCGGAGCTCCCTCACGTGTCCGTGGCGTCCCCGAGGCCTACTTTGGTGTTTGGCCGTGTAACGTTTCCGTTTTGGTGTGAGACTTGTCGTGTGTTGTTTTTTTGGTGTGTGTAACCCGCCTGTCAAATCTCGTCGCGTTTGGAGTTCGTTTGCTACTCCAACAGTTATTCTCAAAGTACCCCCTCTTTGAGGCCCAAGACACCCCTCCAACAACCCACCAAACCAACCCAAACCCCTCCCTTCATCTAGGCCATCTAATCCTGATCGTGTGGCCGAAAACCTCACCTCATTTGGACAACCCTAGCTCCTTGTGCCTATATAAACGTCCATCTCCCCCAAATTTTGCGTCCAGAAAACCCTATGCTTCCACAGTGCGCCGCCGGTGCTTCCACCGTTGAATCCCGGTGCTTCCACCGTTGAAAATTCGTGCTTCCGACGTCCAGAAAACCATGCTTCTGAGAGTCTCCACCGTGCTTCCGTAGTTCTGCGGCCGTGTTTCCGTTCCGACGCGTGGGCCCCGCACTTCTTCTTCAACCTCCTCACCGCGCGTCATCTCCTCCACCTCCGACGGAGCTCCTCGCCGCCCCCACCACGGAACTCGCCGCCGCGCCCCGCCACCTCGCCGGTCCTTCTCCTCACCGCCGCCGCCTCCCTCGGTCGCCGCGCCGCCGAGCCCGGAGCTCGCGCCGCCGCCGGCCGGGCCTCCTCCGCCGGGCGCCGCCCCAGCCGCCGGCCGGCCACCTGGCCGCCGCGGGGCTCCCTTCCTCCCGCCGGCGCTCGAGGCCACCGCGCCATCGCCAGAGGCCGCCGCACCCGCTAGATCGGGAGGTCCCGATCCGATCTGGATCGGCCTCGCCAGATCCACTAACGGGCCGGCCCGCCCGAGGCCCGTGGACCCGGTAGCCCGCCGGATCCCGCAGCCCGATCCGCAACGGGCCGAAGCCCGTTTGACCGCCGCCGCCGCCCGTTGACCCGTTGACCAGTCCGTTGACCCGAGGTAGTTTTTTCCCTAAGTCCCTGTAATTTTCAGTGTCTGATGCTGTTTTAGATTATGGATAACTTTTTGTGTGATGGTCAGATTTGAGCAAATGATATGTAAAAATGATCGTGGAGACTTGTACTACGTTTTGTTCCATTGTGCCATGCATGTTCGAGGTCATCTAGATGTTTCAATATCCGTGGGAAGAGTGCTACTTGTTATAAACCGCTGTTAGTAGTTGTTTTCATGCCATATTTGCAATGTGATAACTTGGTGCATGTTTATCCAAATGATGCAAATGATATGTCCACGTGTTCGTCTTGAAATGCTCTACATGTTGGGTGCTTTAGCTTGCATGATAGATTTCATTTTGGCATGTTTATCTCCTTTGCAAAGTGCTATGCGGCTGTTATGTCGTTTAACTTGTTACGAGATGCCTCGTAGAGGAGCTCATTGCTATCGTCGTGTTTGTCCCCTTGATGCATGCTTAGATGTTTTGGATTCACCATCATGTGTACTTTGCTGTGGTGCTTACCACTTGCCATGTTTAGCTTTGAGGTGACTTAAACTTGCTCTCAAAGATGCCATGATGTTACTACTGTTTTAACACTTAGTGAAATTTCACTAAGTCTGGAATCTGTAATTTCCAGATGCCATGTTTGCTTGTTGTTCTAGGCCAATCCATGATAGTTTTGGGGTGACTCTTGATGATTCCTTGTTGTATATATTGTTGGCTATCCATTCATGCTCTCACATGCTTATTTGAGTGGCTGTAGCATATTTAACTTTTGCTCCCAAGTTGCAACAAATTACTGCTGTCAGGATTTTGTTGTCAAGTTCAATATGTCATAGCTTGTTGGTATTGATCCATGGCTCCTTTGGGGATGCTCCAATGGAATTGTTTGCTTTAGAGTATGTCTAGTTTATGTCCATGCTCATTGCCATGATGTTTGAGTGTTGTAGGCCATTTATCTCTTGCCCCGAAGTTGCTATGTGGCTGTTATTTTCAGCTTGTGCTCGTTTATTGTTTCGGGTGTAACTTTTAGCCCGTTGCTCCGTTTTGAGCAAGTCCTATATGTAACTTGTGTGTTTTTGCATGTAGTTTCATATTATCCTATTGTTGTCATGTTTTGAAGCATTTTGCTTGATGCATATTGTTGTGCTGTAACACTGTGCTTCCTAAGTAGACTTTCTGTGCTTCCATAGTGCATCTGTTTTGCTTCCATAGTGCATCAGCCATGCATCCAGTAACTTTTCTGCGCATTGCATCTTGTTTGATTCGTTGCCTTGTGTTCTTGTGTTTGAGTAGAGCCGGAAGCTAAGACCGAGTACGAGTACGAGCACGAGGTTACTACCGAGGTTGAGAACGAGGACCCCTCTTACGATCCCATCGACAACTCTTCAGGCAAGATGACCGAACCCGGATACCATTACTATCTTTGCCTATTGCTAGAAGTCTCGATCTATAGTTTTGCCTCGATGCCCATGTTTTTCCTGTCAGCCTCCTATTGTAACCATGAACCTGTTTAACCACCCTACCTATGCAAACCATTGATTGGCTATACGTAGGCTTCGCTCAGCCCCTCTTATAGCATTGTTAGTTGCAGGTGAAGATTGAAGATTCTTGCTTCTTGTTGAAGCTTGTTGGGATATCACACTATATTAATTATTGAATGAAATCATATATATATTGGTAATGGGTGGAAGGCTAAGCCTTTTGCTTGGTGTTTTGTTCCACTCATGCCGCTAGGAACCGTATAAACCGGTGTTATGTTCCTTGATTATGCGTTCCTCACACGGTTGGGGTTATGGGACCCCCTCGATAAACCGCTAAGTGCTAAGTCTTTTCCAGCAAGTCCCAACATTGGTACTATTCGCCTAATAACTAAAAACTTGCATAGGGTCTTGCAAACCCGAGTTCTTAATCAACAACCCCGGGCCAGTGCTCCACATGAGTGTTGGTCCGAAACGGGGAGCCTGCGGGGTCACCACGAGGAAACTCGAGGATTGATATAAACACGTAGCTTCGCCCATCCGGTCGTGGCCTGAGACTAGATACGCGCGGCTATTGTCAGGGTGTCGGCACGCCGGGAGGATTTGCTGGATTAGCCTTACCTTAGTCGGAGTATCTTGAGCACGGGATTCCGAGGATACTCGGGCCTTCCCACCTTGGAGTTGCGACTCCGCGTATCGTGGGCTTGTCATGGGCCAAGTTGGAACACCCCTGCAGGGTTTTGAACTTTCGAAAGGCGTGCCCGCGGTTATGTGGCAGATGGGAGCTTGTTAATATCTGGTTGTAGAAAACTTGACACCATGTTCCAATACACTACCAGCGTGAGTACCGTGACGGTCATTTTCCGAAAGGGATTCGGGAAGTGAACACGGTGGGGTTATGTTTGACTTGCTTTAGCTAGGATCACTTCGTGATCATCTCTCGACCGAGGCACCTTCTCTTCTCGCTCTCTTTTACATAAGCTAGGCTAGTGCTGCTGCAACCTCTTGTTCTTTCTTCAGCCTTGTTCCTCACCGAAGGCTTGAATAGTCGTGTTACCCGGGAACGGGATTGCTGAGTCCTTTGTGGCTCACAGTTACTTCAACACACCAGATGCAGGTACGATGGTGAGCTACAAGGCGATGGCACTGAGCTAGACTGGGAGTTCAACGAGGAGCGTAGCCGTTACTATGTGAACTATCCGGTTGATCAGTAGAGCTTCTACTAGGATTCGATCTAGACCTGTGGTTTAATGTTATGTTTCGTATCTTGACATTTGGATCTTACCCTTAGATGGGCTGTGATGTTTATCTGAATGATGTTTGAACATGTAATGTATTTGTGTGACATGGCGAGTGTAAGCCAACTATTTTTCAGTTTTCCATCCCTATTTTTACATGAGATGTGAAAAGGTACCAAACTTGCGATCATTCCAGAATGGGCTTATATCTTTAAGTCGTGCCTCGACACGTAGGAGATATAGTCCCATCCTGGGCATTACAAGTTGGTATTCAGAGCCTTCTCCGACCTAGAAGCCCCCACTGATTGATCGAATCGTTGACGGTCGAGTCTAGGCACACACTAAAAATGTTTTGAGTCCTATATTTATATTGGAGAGTAGGATTTCTTTGCTCCTCATCTCTTTCATTCTGGTGGGGACTCCTGACGACTAATATTGCCTCTTCTACTTTCAAAAATTGCACAATTTTTTTAGGAATCTCGCGAGTATTGTTGGATTGTTTCGATGTCCTTGTGACGAGAATATTGTTCTCGATGCCTCCTGACATTAGGGGTTGTGGCAGTGTCCCGGGGAGTTGAGCTTCGGGGTATTGTCGTCACAAGCATATCGCGACAGTACTAGAATACTTAAGACGTCCGACATCGAAAACTCTCCTATACGGTTAGTGGCAAGATAACCCCGACATCACCCAGTACTGGGGAGGTAGTTCGCGAGTATTGCCATAGCTTTGTATAGTGGATGCTTTTCGAAGGTCCGAGGTAGACGGTTTCCGAGAACAACTGGTTATGTGTTGAAGGATGGATACAGCTGGATGTAGGATTAGAGTTGAGTGCGCGGTGCTTCCCCTGTATCCCCAACACCTGATTGCATAACTGGAAACTTTCGGAAATTAATAGGTGGGTTTATCCAGTAGATCGTAGGCATTCTTCTAACGAATGCAGGTTAGCAAGTTCGGGGTTCTACATTGAGTGAAGTGGTTTTATGGCCGATGTTCCGATCGGGAGTTGCATCTTAAAGGGTCCTTGGCTATGCTGATCCGGGGATTGCAAAACCCTTTCGTAACGCGTTCCATAATCTTATAGCACAAAGATGTCGAACAAAGCTCCTATCTTGTGTTTGTTCCATCTGTACCATGTGTTTTTCTTATTTACCCTTTGTCTCCCAGTGGCTTCTCGTGAAGATTGTTGTTATCATTAAACTAAGATTTTCATTCGTTCCTCTTGTTCGAATGATTCTTGTGAAGACTATGTTGCAATTCTATCCGTTGTTTCAGCTTATACCTTCTTTCAATCAAATTGCTGATTGGTGGTCATCTCTTTCAGGATGGCTCCGAAACGGGTTCCCAACGCTAACCCAGAGGGTGAAGAGGTTCCAGATCGTCCTCCTTCCCCTCCTCCTCCGTCTGAGGCCTGGAGAGCGATTATGCAAACTACAAATCAGAACACCCAGATGTTGATGCAGATGATGCACCAAATGCAAGCAAATCAAGCAAATCAGGGTGCTCCAGGGAACCAAGGCAATTTCTTCAACCAACAGCACCATGCTACGCTCAACCAGTTCTTGGCCAATCAACCAAAAGCTTTCAGTTACTGTGTCGACCCTCTCGATGCTGAAGATTGGATAACCGATATCAAGAAGAATTTTGAGTGCAGCAACGTAAGGCCCGAGGACTATGTGAAATTTGCAGCCTTCCAACTCAAGGACCAAGCAGCTGACTGGTGGCAGCAGTACAAAGACTACAGAGAAGGGCGTGTGATCTCTTGGGATGATTTCTGTAAGGACTTTCGCTCTCACCACATTCTAACAAGTGTCATCGAGGGTATGCGTGAGCAATTCCGCAACCTGAAGCAGGGCTCTATGACTGTCTACCAGTATAATGTCAAGTTCCAAAACCTCGCCCGCTATGCCAAGCAAGACATACCAGATTCCAAGAGAAAGATCTATCAGTTCTGTGGAGGTCTCAAGGATGAACTTCAACTTGCTCTCACCTTGTTCGAGCCCGAGGAGTTTGACAAATTCTATAACATGGCGCTCAAGCAAGAGGCAGCCCAACTCAAGATGGAGGCTTCCAAAAAGAGGATTCGAGAGGTCGTTCACTCCTCCTCATCTTCTCAAGTCGTCGCGAAGCAACATAAATTTTGGCTTCCTCCTCCTCCAGTGATCCGAGCTCCCTACAACAGCAACAAGAATGCTGGTGGTCGTGGTTTCTCTGTCACATCCCTAGCTTCTGTTACTGGCCAGTGCTAGCATCTGGTGTTGCATCATGTTTACTTTTCATAGAAACCTGAAATGGGGATGACTAAACCCTAGCACCAGATGAAACCAACTAGGTTCAAATTAAAATATTTTTCAATGAACCCAAAATGCCTTTGAAAATGTTCATGATTTTTGATAAAGGTGGGAACCTCTGCCAAAAATGGTGCAACTATTTCTAGGCCATTCTGGATTTTTGAATTAAGGTATATTGTATTTGAATTGGAGCAAATAAAATCTATAAATAATTTTATAGCTCCAAATGTTTTGAAAATTGTTGTGGGTCTCTGGAATAACTCAGTTAACATCCACAATAATTTTCACCATCTATAAAAAATGGTTTAGTGCCTAAACTAAATCAAAACACAGAAAGAAAATAGAAAACAGAAAGAAAAGAGAGGGAGAGGTAGAATTTACCTGGCGCTCACCTGGCAGCCCATCTGGCCGGCCCAGCCCATGAGGGGTAGGGAGGTCTTCTTCCTCCCGCCAGTCGGACGCACGGCGCGTGCCCGACGCGCGCCAGCCACCTCCACCTTGCGTGCCTGTCTCCTCGCCGCCCGAAGCGCCTAGAGGACGCCACGCCCTCCCCTCGACCCCTGCATCTCTCCCCTCTCTCGCTGGACCTTCTCCCTCTCCTCTGGTCCTCTCTCCCGCACCACCGAACACGCCCGTCGCCGCCGTTCGCCGTTGTCGCGGCCACAGCCTCCCCCTCGCCTCTCCGACACGCCCCCGGGCTCCGCAGTGTCTCCCTCATCCTCTCCGTCGGCCCACGCGACCGCGGGAGCCCTACAGCGTCGACCCCGCCCCTTCTTTAACCTCCAGCCGCCGGCGACCTCGCCGTCGAATTCGCGACGTTCGCTACCTCCCCGAGCCTTCTGCGACCTCCTTCGACCCCGCCGTGAGCTACTCACCCTAACCCCCCTCTCCCCAGTCTCGTTTGCGAGCTGTAGCCGCCGCCCCGCGAGCACTCGACGCCGTCGTCCGCCATGGCCGGCGAGCCCCGTGCTCTCGAGCCCCTCCGCTCGAACCCGTGGCACCAGCATGCTTCTGGTGACCCGTAGACACGACCTAGCCCATCAGCCCCTCCCCTAGCGCACCGCAGCCCCGAAACCACTGAGGCCCGATTCCGGCCGCTGCCGCGAGCTCGATTCCGACGAACTCCGGCCGCCCCAGCTCCTTCCACTTGCCCTGCCAGATGCGCGCGAGCCCCAGCTTCGCGCAGGACCAAACGGTGGTCGATTTGGTCGACCGTAGCCAAATCCCGAGCCCTCCTCCGTGCTCGCTGTCGCCGGCGATGAGCCGCCGGTGCATTTGACTGGTTTGACCGGTGGGTTGACCCCCCAAGTCACTGACGTATGGGCCCCACGCCCTTAGTCAACCACTAACTCGCTGACAAGTGGGGCCCACCCTGCTAATTAACCTAGTTTAGTCTTAATTAATCGGTTAGTTAGTTAGTCACTGACGTGTGGGCCCTGTCCTGTCTAAGATTAGTTTAGAATTTAGTTAGTGCTAATTAACCCTGTTAATTAGCAGAGCCACTGACGTGTGGACCCCACACGTCAGGTTTGACCTGGACCAACCACTGTTGACTGCTGACATCACAGTGACGTCATGCTGACGCAATAAGTGTTTTCTGGAATTTTAAATAAATCAGAAATGATTTATTTATTTCAGAAAATATCCAAAACTTCTAAAAATCATATAAAATCAACCGTAGCTCAGATGAAAATAATTTATATATGAAAAATGATCAGAAAAATATGAGGAATCTGTTTACGGCATTTTCATGCATGTTTGAACAAGTTAAACCTGCTGATCAGGTCAAATAAATTAAATGACATTTAAATAATCACATATGGAGTTTGAATTTGAATCTTTGGTTCAAACCAACTCCATTTAATATGGTTGCTAGTTGCATTAGCTCAATTACCAGAATATTGCCATGTCATGATCATGCATCATATTGTCGCATTGCATTGATTGTGTTCTTTCTCTGTTGCCGGTGTTTGTCCCCTTTCAGTAGACGTGTTCCGACGATGTGATTGATGACACCGATGAAGACCCAATGTTATCTTCAGAAGTGCCAGGCAAGCAAACCCCATTGAACATTCCGATACTATCCCACTCTCTCGCTCTTGCTCTCTTTTACTGCATTAGGACAACAACGCTTCAACTGTTACCTGCTGCGGTAGTTGAACCCCTTTCCACTGCATGACCTGTCATTACCACAGTAAATAGTTGAAACCCACTAGTATGAGTAGGAGTTGTTTGAGCCATGTTGTGCCTACTCATTCATGCTTTCTGGTTATGCCTACTATTGCTTAGAGTTATGTCAGGTCTGATTCATCGGGGATGAATTGGAAGGGTGATGAACATGTCCTGCTGTGTGAGCTAAGTGTGTGAACACGATTTGGTAAAGGTAGCGATGAGAGGCCATGTAGGAGTACATGGTGGGTTGTCTCATTGCAGCCGTCCTCAGGAACTGAGTTCTCTGTTGGTGATCCACGACCAGTTACTACCATGCATTGGGCCCGAAACCAATGGACCCTCTCGACTTATTAACTGCCCTTGTCCTCTGTCCAGGAGTTGCAACTAGTTTCTGGTGTTTGTAGTTTACTGGAGGTCGTGCGCAACGCTGACCCTCGGGGTGGGCTGTGACGCGGCAGGTACGTGGCACGGTGTACCGATCGCCCGTTTGGTGATGCGGGAATCCTGTACACATCGTTTGGGGCCGTGAGCGACACCCCGGCCGGATCTCCCCACGGATGGAACCCAAATAGGCGATAAACCTGGACTAGGGACTTGTGTGGTTAGTCAGGTCATGGCCGACGCCCTCGCTGGGCCTCCGCTTGAAGGTTGCCGAGTACATGTCGTGTAAACGGCGGTAAGTGGTGAGAGCGTGTGTGAAGAAGTACACCCCTGCAGGGTTATATATGATCTATTCGAATAGCCGTGTCCGCGGAAATGGACTTTTGGGTTGCCTATAACAGTTCATAGACAAGTGAAAGTGGATACTCTAAAACACGCAAGATAAGCGTGAGTGCTATGGATGGCCTTCTCGTAGGGAGACGGGAGCGGATCCATAGTGGTGTATTGATTGGTGGATATGTGGACTCGTGTGCGCCACCTCCAAAGTATTACTTGCAGTTGTAGTTTAGGATAGCCACCGGGTCAAAGCTGGCTTGCTATAGTCAAACTCCACCACCCCTTGTTGATACTAATGCATATCTAGCTAGTTCTGATGTAAGTCTTGCTGAGGACCTTTGTACTCACGTTTGCTTAATTTATGTTTTTGCAGAGAGACTCCAGTCTCACTAGTGGTTCCACGTGGACTTTGACGTTTAGCTTGTTACCTCAGCTACGATCTTGTACCCTTGGGAGGGTCTTGTAGATAGTCAGGCTCCTCAGCCTTTTTCATTTGTAGTCGTCTGTACTCAGACATGTTATGCTTCCGTTGCCTGTATGCTCTGTATGTTGGGTCATGTGACCTCTGTTTGTAATAAATGATATGATGGCTCTTCTGGGCCTTTATCTATATGAGTTGTTGAGTTATGTTGTGATGCCATGTTGTACATCACATACTTGCATGTTATGCGTACGTGTAATGTGTATTGTTATGTGTGGGATCCGACACCTAGTTGTTTACCCTTAGTAGCCTATCTTACAGGGAAATGTCTCCTAGTGCTTCCACCGAGCCTTGGTAGCTTGCTACTGCTCCAGAACACTTAGGCTGGCCGGCATGTGTCCTTCCTCGTTCCTGTGTCTGTCCCTTAGGGGAAATGTCACGCGTTGTTCCTTTAAGTCCTTGTAGCTTGCTACGACTTGGGTTCATACGTTGATGACCGACACGTTCGTTGCTGGGTCATGTATGCCTGTCTCTGTAATTTAGTGCCACTTTTGGTTTATAACTAGTCATGTCGGCCCGGGTTCTCTGTCATATGGATGCTAGCGACACTATCATATACGTGTGCCGAAATGCGCAAACGGTCCCGGGCCAGGTAAGGTGGCACTCGTGGGGATACCGTGCGTGAGGCCGCAAAGTGATATGATATGTTACAGGCTAGACCTGTGTGACTTAGGATCGGGGTCCTGACAGCTTTGGTATCAGAGCCTGACTGCATGTAGGATTAGTAAGCCAAATTGGTCGAAGACGTGTCTAGAAATTCTTTAGTTATGTAAGGGAATTGTTTGTGGAAGGGAATGTAAGGCTCTTTTTACTCCTTTACCCCATGACTTTCTGATCTGAGTCATCTTCTCCTTTTCTACGGGGACTAAGAAACTAGGATACTCATTCCGTTTATCAGGATCGCGCTAATGTGGATTCGACCCTTAGTTCAGTCTCTACTACTTCCGTTTGTTCAACTGTTGGTCTCAGCACCTTGACATTATGATGTTAAGTGGATATGCTACCCTTTTGTTTGTATCTCAAAAGTATTTTCGAGCATTTGCAGCCGTTATGCTGTCCGAGTCATCCCAGGTCTCTAAACAATCTGATGCATTTGCAAATCATTCCTACCTGTTCTTAATGTCCTTTTAGGCCAGATTAACCACACTAGTCGGTGTGTTCAGGCACTCTGTTACCTCGACATATATGTTGGACTTATTATTATGACCCTAGGTGTCTTAGAAGATCACCAGTAATCCAGCAATGCTTTATATTCTCAGCGTGATGATTCTGGCCATTATTCTCGAAAGCATTCCGTGATGCCATTTAGTTAGTAGGCATTCTACTCCTGGGTTCTTAAACCCGAGATTCAACCTACTTACTTCATGTTGATAGTATTTGCTCGTCCCTTTAGGATATTAGTAACCTTGTGATAGTCCTCGAGGTCCGTGGTATATCCTTCTTCCAATACCATGAGCCACCCTTGGCAGGAGTTCTTCTGAACCAAAAGATCACAACCATAGTGCTCTTGAGTAGTACTCCATTCATATTATGACTCTGCCAGTCCTACCTCTCTGCACGGATTATCCGGAAGAAATATGTTGAACTAGTTCGACATGCTAATCTATGCATCCACAACTCAGAAAGCTATATGTTTCTTTGATTTGTCCCTTTAGTTGTATTATGACCCTCATCTATCAGTTGATAGTCAGGAGTAGTTGTGCACTCGTGTTCATCGATGCCTTTTACTCTTGTGGTTCGTCAAGCCATTCTATTCTGGAATGACTAGGAGAAACAAACTCCAGTATCTTATCCATATCCAGGATTGGGTCGAAGAAGTTGTACTTCGCAGGTGAAGAATGCTAATCCAGCTTCTAATCCGTTCTATCATGGAGTATTACCGTCCTTATGTCAAGAATGTCATGGGAATTGCACCACCTCCTATAAGCTTATGATAAGGTGATACTTCTCGCCATCATCGTTTATTCCTCGGCCTCCGTGTTATTATAACCGGAATGCTGACAAGTGGATTGTGATGTGTGAAATCAATACTCCTAGCAACTCCGTTGCTTGGTAGTTAAATGGACAATAACTTCATCCTTAGTGAGTCGATTATTGAATCACCACCCTAAGGCTGATCGTGCTACCTAGTCCACTTTCCTGGTGCACTCCTCGATTGATGAGTTAGGATTTTGTTAAGTCCTCTCTCATTTGATCATATCGTCTTGCCCTGAAAAGCAAGATTGTTCTCGAGCTTAGTAACATATCGGCGGATCGTGATTTTCTGGTTATCTTCCCAGAAGTATTACCAGGTTGTCCCCTGACCGTTATGTTGAGCTCGTGATCAAGCTGGTTTCTCTCTAAACCACCCTTTCTCCAAGAATCTGTGTTGGATACCCTGAGCTAGTTGGTTAAGCTAAACGACATCTTGGAGAGTTGGAAGATAAAAGCTTGCCTGACTTAGTTCCTTCCAAGGGATATCTTTTGTGTGTGTGTTGAAGAAAGATGATATCTTGATCGGTTGATCCTTGTGAACAATTGTTGGATCTATTGTCTTGTCCAAAATTTGATTTGAGTGTGGGCTATCGTCAAGTCAAATCAGAACCAATGGTATTCGTAATATTGTCTTACTCGTGGGTGTTCCTCGAGCATACCTCATTACATCTATTAGTCTGACCAATGCTATCACTTTGTTCACATAGTTATGGAATTCCATTTTATGGAAGCCTTGATGAATTGTTGTTGAGCCCATCGACGACATGTTTATCCTGTCCATGATTCATGTTGAACATTAACGTTAACATTGGGAACTTTTGTAAGCATCATCTTTGTGTTAGCTCATGAAGTAGATGTCTTGATGTAAGAAGTGGCTTCCCCTAATTCACGAGTACTTGATGTAAGTTGCCGCCCTGAAATTGAGAAAGCTCGTTTTATTTCCTCTGGAGTCATCCCAAGTTAGTCATACATACGTGCGAAGTATTCTATGGTCTGATAGACTGATCATCTTCATTCTGTATGTATCCCTAGCACACCAAGCCACTGATAAATTTGTTCAAGGAGAAGAAGTTCCTTCTTAAGAATCATGACTTATGTTAGGACTTCGCTATCCTTATTGATGGTTCCCCACCTGAACTCGATAGTGTTTTATTGTAAGACTACTACGTGGCCATGCTTGTCCTGGACAACGTGTTCACATGTATGTAGCAGAACCAGCTCATGTTTTGGAGCTTGCCATCGTAGTTCACTCCCCGAGAATCTCGCAACGCCGTCTCGTCGATTTGTGTTGCAAACATTCATTCTTTCTAGACTCGATGAGTCTGGAATATCCTGACACCAATCAAAACTGAATCTCAGGCAGATATGATGGTTGGTGCATTTCCCAAGAACTATAATATTGGTCTCTCGATAACCGGTAAAGTGGATGTCGTGGCCAACACACCCAGCCGGAAGACCTATTGTTGTAGAATCTTGATTGAAGAAGTTGGCCACCTCCCCATAAGGATTTCGTAGGATTTACTCCCTAATTGTTCCTTACGGATTTTCGTGCTCCTGAAGTCCGACCTTTTTACTTGACGTTCTAGGTACCAAACCGTTTTAATAAATGGGTTGCGCTAGCACATCAAGGAGAACATTAGAAGCGGAGTGCTAAATGTCTCCCGGTCGATCATCCAGATCTTGCCCCTCGGCCTCGCCAAGGTGAATTCCGAGAAAGTGTTATCTTCCTTTGCATCTGCATCATCCATCATTATTCATCATGGTAGTATGTGATGTTGCCAGGATCCTTGACACGGATATTGGTAAAACCTTGATGAATATGGGAATGCTCAAGTTCTTGAGAGCACGCACAAGCACTAGGTGTTATCCTCGACACTAACCGGGATTGATCCCAGTGTTCTTGGTTATGCTACAACCTCTCCAAGAGTAGATTCACTCTCTACTGTTGGGATTCACCCCAGTTACCAGAATCATTCCCAACATTTGCATTTTGTTCCCAGCTTGCACCGCCAATGTGCCAATTTTCCATGGGTTGCCTCTCTCAGCCATTGCTGTTCAGGATTATTTTCAGAAGTGGACTTGCCATGGGTCCCATCCATTTCCGGTGAAAAGCAAAATCAACCTTGGCATTGTCTTTTACAAGGCAGTCCACATCATCCATTCTAGATGGAGAATGTCATTCTTTCGGACTCCGTCAAACGATCGTTTGTGAATACCTCAAGCTGGTATAGGGAATTTCAATGATCCCCATATCAAAAGTAATTCTTTTTGCCACTTAAGGGGATAATTCTACGAGTCATCTTCTCTAAGGTGCCTCGTCTGGTGACATCGATCACCATCTCCTTAGGTGTGGAATTATTGCCACTAAGTGAACCTTCATCATTTGCTTCACTCCATTCGCCTAGAGGTGTACTTCGTGTCTCAGCTCAAGAGATGTTTCAACGTCTCACTCCATGAGATGATCTTGAGTCGCTCGATCCTTCAGAAGCTCAATTTTGTAGAGTTTCTTTCATCGTCATTGTCTTGGACAAAGATCTTGAAGGCAAGGATGCCAGGATAAACATGATGCTAGCAATCAACATTCATATGAAGGGCACTTGGATCATGAAGATTGTGTTAGTTAGTGTCCCCTCTGATTTCTTACCCTACGCTTGAATCTCGGGACGAGATTCTTGTTTAGTGGGGGTGAGTTGTCACATCCCTAGCTTCTGTTATTGGCCAGTGCTAGCATCTGGTGTTGCATCATGTTTACTTTTCATAGAAACCTGAAATGGAGATGACTAAACCCTAGCACCAGATGAAACCAACTAGGTTCAAATTAAAATATTTTTCAATGAACCCAAAATGCCTTTGAAAATGTTCATGATTTTTGATAAAGGTGAGAACCTCTGCCAAAAATAGTGCAACTATTTCTAGGCCATTCTGGATTTTTGAATTAAGGTATATTGTATTTGAATTGGAGCAAATAAAATCTATAAATAATTTTATAGCTCCAAATGTTTTGAAAATTGTTGTGGGTCTCTGGAATAACTCAGTTAACATCCACAATAAATTTCAGCATCTATAAAAAATGGTTTAGTGCCTAAACTAAATCAAAACACAGAAAGAAAATAGAAAACAGAAAGAAAAGAGAGGGAGAGGTAGAATTTACCTGGCGCTCACCTGGCAGCCCATCTGGCCGGCCTAGCCCATGAGGGGCAGGGAGGTCTTCTTCCTCCCGCCAGTCGGACGCACGGCGCGTGCCCGACGCGCGCCGGCCACCTCCACCTTGCCTGCCTGTCTCCTCGCCGCCCCGAAGCGCCTAGAGGATGCCACGCCCTCCCCTCGACCCCTGCATCTCTCCCCTCTCTCGCTGGACCTTCTCCCTCTCCTCTGGTCCTCTCTCCCGCACCACCGAACACGCCCGTCGCCGCCGTTCGCCGTTGTCGCGGCCACAGCCTCCCCCTCGCCTCTCCGACACGCCCCCGGGCTCCGCAGTGTCTCCCTCATCCTCTCCGTCGGCCCACGCGACCGCGGGAGCCCTACATCGTTGACCCCGCCCCTTCTTCAACCTCCAGCCGCCGGCGACCTCGCCGTCGAATTCGGGACGTCCGCTGCCTCCCCGAGTCTTCTGCGACCTCCTTCGACCCCGCCGTGAGCTACTCACCCTAACCCCCCTCTCCTTCGTCTCGTTTGCGAGCAATAGCCACCGCCCCGCGAGCACCCGATGTCGTCGTCCGCCATGGCCGGCGAGCCCCGTGCTCTCGAGCCCCTCCGCTCGAACCCGTGGCACCAGCGTGCTTCTGGTGACCCGTAGACGCGAACTAGCCCATCAGCCCCTCCCCTAGCGCACCGCAGCCCCGAAACCACTGAGGCCCGATTCCGGCCGCCGCCGCGAGCTCGATTCCGATGAACTCCGGCCGCCCCAGCTCCGTCCACTTGCCCTACCAGATGCGCGCGAGCCCCAGCTACGCGCAGGACCAAACGGTGGTCGATTTGGTCGACCGTAGCCAAATCCCAAGCCCTCCGCCGTGCTCGTTGTCGCCGGCGGTGAGCCGCCGGTGCATTTGACTAGTTTGACCGGTGGGTTGACCCCCCAAGTTACTGACGTATGGGCCCCACGCCCTTAGTCAACCACTAACTCGCTGAAAAGTGGGGCCCGCCCTGCTAATTAACCTAGTTTAGTCTTAATTAATCGGTTAGTTAGTTAGTCACTGACGTGTGGGCCCTGTCCTGTCTAAGATTAGTTTAGAATTTAGTTAGTGCTAATTAACCCTGTTAATTAGCAGAGCCACTGACGTGTGGACCCCACCCATCAGGTTTGACCTGGACCAGCCTCTGTTGACTGCTGACATCACAGTGATGTCATGTTTACGCAATAAGTGTTTTCTGGAATTTTAAATAAATCAGAAATGATTAATTTATTTCAGAAAATATCCAAAACTTCTAAAAATCATATAAAATCAACCGTAGCTCAGATGAAAATAATTTATATATGAAAAATGATCAGAAAAATATGAGGAATCTGTTTATGGCATTTTCATGCATGTTTGAACAAGTTAAACCTGCTGATCAGGTCAAATCAATTAAATGACATTTAAATAATCACATATGGAGTTTGAATTTGAATCTTTGGTTCAAACCAACTAAATTTAATATGGTTGCTAGTTGCATTAGCTCAATTAACAACATATTGCCATGTCATGATCATGCATCATATTGTCGCATTGCATTGATTGTGTTCTTTCTCTGTTGCCGGTGTTTGTCCCCTTTCAGTAGACGTGTTCCGACGATGTGATTGATGACACCGATGAAGACCCACTGTTATGTTCAGAAGTGCCAGGCAAGCAAACCCCATTGAACATTCCGATACAATCCCACTCTCTCGCTCTTGCTCTCTTTTACTGCATTAGGACAACAACGCTTCAACGGTTACCTGCTGCGGTAGTTGAACCCCTTTCCACTGCATGACCTGTCATTGCCACAGTAAATAGTTGAAACCCACTAGTATGAGTAGGAGTTGTTTGAGCCATGTTGTGCCTACTCATTCATGCTTTCTGGTTATGCCTGCTATTGCTTAGAGTTATGTCAGGTCTGATTCATCGGGGATGAATTGGAAGGGTGATGAACATGTCATGCTGTGTTAGCTAAGTGTGTGAACACGATTTGGTAAAGGTAGCGATGAGAGGCCATGTAGGAGTACATGGTGGGTTGTCTCATTGCAGCCGTCCACAGGAACTGAGTTCTGTGTTGGTGATCCATGACCAGTTACTACCATGCATTGGGCCTGAAACCAATGGACCCTCTGGACTTATTAACTGCCCTTGTCCTCTGTCCAGGAGTTGCAACTAGTTTCTGGTGTTTGTAGTTTACTGGAGGTCGTGCGCAGCGCTGACCCTCGGGGTGGGCTGTGACGCGGCAGGTACGTGGCACGGTGTACCGATCGCCCGTTTGGTGATGCGGGAACCCTGTACACATCGTTTGGGGCCGTGAGCGACACCCCGGCTGGATCTCCCCACGGATGGAACCCAAATAGGCGATAAACCTGGACTAGGGACTTGTGTGGTTAGTCAGGTCGTGGCCGACACCCTCTCTGGGCCTCCGCTTGAAGGTTGCCGAGTACATGTCGTGTAAACGACGGTAAGTGGTGAGAGCGTGTGTGAAGAAGTACACCCCGGCAGGGTTATATATGATCTATTCGAATAGCCGTGTCCGCGGAAATGGACTTCTGGGTTGCCTATAACAGTTCATAGACAAGTGAAAGTGGATACTCTAAAACACGCAAGATAAGCGTGAGTGCTATGGATGGCCTTCTCGTAGGGAGACGGGAGCAGATCCATAGTGGTGTATTGATTGGTGGATATGTGGACTCGTGTGCGCCACCTCCAAAGTATTACTTGCAGTTGTAGTTTAGGATAGCCACCTGGTCAAAGCTGGCTTGCTGCAGTCAAACTCCACCACCCCCTGTTGATACTAATGCATATGTAGCTAGTTCTGATGTAAGTCTTGCTGAGTACCTTTGTACTCACGTTTGCTTAATTTATGTTTTTGCAGAGAGACTCCAGTCTCACTAGTGGTTCCGCGTGGACTTCGACGTTTAGCTTGTTACCTCATCTACGATCTTGTACCCTTGGGAGGGTCTTGTAGATAGTCAGGCTCCTCAGCCTTTTTCATTTGTAGTCGTCTGTACTCATACATGTTATGCTTCCGTTGCCTGTATGCTCTGTATGTTGGGTCATGTGACCTCTGTTTGTAATAAATGCTATGATGGCTCTTCTGGGCCTTTATCTATATGAGTTGTTGAGTTATGTTGTGATGCCATGTTGTACATCACATACTTGCATGTTATGCGTACGAGTAATGTGTATTGTTATGTGTGGGATCCGACACCTAGTTGTTTACTCTTGGTAGCCTATCTTACAGGGAAATGTCTCCTAGTGCTTCCACTGAGCCTTGGTAGCTTGCTACTGCTCCGGAACACTTAGGCTGGCCGGCATGTGTCCTTCCTCATTCCTGTGTCTGTCCCTTAGGGGAAATGTCACGCGTTGTTCCTTTAAGTCCTTGTAGCTTGCTACGACTTGGGTTCATACGTTGATGACCGACACATTCGTTGCTGGGTCATGTATGCATGTCTCTGTAATTTAGTGCCACTTTTGGTTTATAACTAGTCATGTCGGCCCGGGTTCTCTGTCATATGGATGCTAGCGACACTATCATATATGTGTGCCGAAATGCGCAAACGGTCCCGGGCCAGGTAAGGTGGCACCCGTGGGGATACCGTGCGTGAGGCCGCAAAGTGATATGATATGTTACAGGCTAGACCTGTGTGACTTAGGATCGGGGTCCTGACATTCTCCCACCCACCCAACCCAAGCAAGCAGTCCAAGTCGCAGTTCCAAGCTCCAAGACCAAGTGTTCCTCCTGCTCGTCCACTTTCTGAGGTGACTTGCTACAAGTGTGGTCAGAAGGGTCATTATTCCAACAAGTGCAACAACCCAAGGCGCCTTCCGCCTCCTCCACCTGTCAGTTCGGCTATTGTCAAGCATGATCCAAAGGCAGCAAGGGTGAATCTGATGAATGCGGCGCAAGCGGAGAATTCTTCTGATGTGATTTTGGGTAACCTCTCAGTTAACTCTTTTCCTGCTTAAGTTTGGTTTGATTCGGGTGCTTCTTGTTCCTTCATGTCTTATCCATTTGCATCCAAGCACGATGTTGTCACTTAAAATCTGCCAAGGGAGTTATCAGTTATTTCTCCGGGGAGACGAATGCATTCCAGTGTATATGCTCTGGAGGTATCTATTCGCATGGGTGATTATCGCTTTCTGGCTAATCCGGTAATTCTCGGCAATTCCGACATCGACCTCATCCTCGAGATGGATTGGCTTTCTCAGCATGATGCTCACATTGATTGTGCAAATAAGGAAGTCAAGATGACTCATCCTGATGAAGATGTGATTATCTTCGCCTCCAGGGATAACACAATCATGCTTTTCTCTCTCAATGACAAGGGCGAGATTAATGCCATATCTCAAATTCCGGTGGTTAACGAATACGAAGACGTCTTTACTGAAGAACTTCCAGACATGCCTCCACACCGTCAAGTGGAATTCGTCATTGAACTCGAGCCGGGTACTGAGCCAGCATGCCGGCGTCCGTACAAGCTCTCTCCTAAAGAGTTGAAGGAGTTGAAGAAACAACTTGATGAACAGGAGCGTATGGGTCTGATTAGGCCTAGTACGTCTCCATGGGGCTGTGGTGTCTTATTTGTCAAGAAGAAGGATGGCACGGAGCGCCTCTGCGTCGATTACCGGCCATTGAACAAGAAGACAATAAAGAACAAGTATCCGCTCCCCAACATCAACGAACTGTTCGAGCAGCTCAAAGGAGCTAAAGTGTTCTCTAAGCTCGATCTCCGAATGGGCTATCACCAGATTCACATTCGAGAAGAAGATATCCCCAAGACTGCTTTCAGAACGAGCTACGGCTCATATGAGTATACAATCATGTCCTTTGGTCTCGCCAATGCTCCACCTACCTTCTCGAGAATGATGCACTACATTTTCAACCCCTACACCAGCGAGTTTGTGCTTGTGTATCTGGATGATATTTTGGTATTTTCCAAGAATGAAGAAGATCACGAAAAGCACCTCCGTCTGGTTCTCGACAGACTCCATGAACATAAGTTCTATGCCAAGTTTTCCAAGTGCGAATTTTGGCTCGATAAGGTCTTGTATCTGGGCCATATCATCTCTGCTGACGGTATTGTGGTAAACCCCGAGAAAGTTGAAGCAATTGTCAACTGGGAAGCTCCTCAGAACGTCAAGCAACTCCGAAGCTTTCTTGGTCTTGCCAGCTATTGCAGAAGGTTCGTTGAGAACTTCTCCAAGATTGCCAAACCTCTTTCCAACTTGCTGCAGAAGAATGTCAAGTACTACTGGTCTCCAGATTGTGAAGTGGCATTCAAAACTCTCAAAGAAAAGCTCGTCTCTGCTCCAGTTCTTACTCCTCCAGATGAGTCCAAGCCCTACGAAGTATTCTGTGATGCTTCTCTTCAAGGACTTGGTGGTGTGCTTATGAAGGACAAGAGAATTGTGGCATACACGTCTCGTCAGCTGAAGCCAAGTGAGAAGAACTACCCCACACATGATCTTGAACTAGCAGCTGTGGTACATGCTTTGATTACGTGGAGACATCTTCTGTTGGGCAGAAAAGTCGACATCTTCACCGATCACAAGAGCTTGAAGTACATCTTCACACAGCCGAATCTGAACCTCCGCCAGACTCGTTGGGTCGAAATGATCCAAGAGTATGATCCCAGCATCGAATACACACCTGGCAAGGCGAATGTGATTGCAGATGCTTTGAGCAGAAAGGCATATTGCAACAGCCTTCTTATCAAGCCGTTCCAGCCCGAGCTTTGTGAAGCATTCAGGAAGCACAACCTCCAAGTTGTTCCGCATGGTTTTCTTGCAAATCTTCAAGTTGCTCCTACCTTGGAAGATCAGATCCGTGAGGCCCAACTCAGTGATGCTATGGTGCATAATGTGAAACATGGTATTGCAAAGGGTACTCCTAAATACAAGTGCTATCGCGTTGATGAGAGAGATACCTTGTTCTTCGAGGACAAACTTGTGGTTCCCAAAGGTGATCTCAGGAAGCTCATAATGGAAGAAGCACATGATTCCCTCCTTTCCATTCATCCTGGCAGTTCCAAGATGTACCAAGACCTCAAGCAATCTTACTGGTGGACACGCATGAAAAGGGAGATTGCCCAATTCATGAATGAATGTGATGTCTGCAGAAGAGTGAAGGCAGAGTATCAACGTCCAGCCGGTCTTCTCCAACCTCTTCCTATTCCCGAGTGGAAATTCGACCACATTGAAATGGATTTCGTCACTGGTTTTCCTAAGTCCAAGAGAGGGAATGATTCTATCTTCGTGGTGATTGACAAGCTTACCAAAGTCGCTCACTTCCTTCCAGTCAAAGAGTCCATCAATGCAGCTCAATTGGCAGAGTTGTACACTTCCAGAATTGTGTCCTTACATGGCATTCCTCAAGTTATCTCCTCAGATCGTGGAAGTTTGTTCACTTCTAAGTTCTGGGACTCCTTTCAGTCTGCCATGGGCACTAAGATCAGGTTCAACACTGCATTTCACCCTCAGACTAGTGGTCAAGTCGAGCGAGTGAATCAGATTCTAGAAGACATGCTCAGAGCCTGTGTCATATCTTTTGGCATGAAATGGGAAAATTGCCTTCCATTTGCCGAGTTCTGTTACAACAACAGCTTCCAAGCAAGTGCCGACAAAGCTCCGTTTGAAATCCTCAATGGCAGAAAGTGCCGTACCCCTCTCAACTGGTCCGAGACTGGTGAACGTCAACTTCTTGGCAATGACTTGATATCAGAAGCCGAAGGAATGTGCAAAGTCATACGTGAGAATCTCAAGGCCGCTCAGTCACGTCAGAAGAGCTACTATGACGGCAAGCATCGTGATTTGGCCTTCAACATTGGGGATCATGTCTATCTCTGTGTTTCTCCGATGAAAGGCACCCAAAGATTCGGTATCAAAGGAAAGCTTGCTCCTAGATACGTCGGGCCTTTCAAGATCCTTGGCAAAAGAGGCGATCTAGCCTATCAACTTGAGCTCCCTTCCAACTTCGCCAATGTTCATGATGTGTTTCATGTGTCTCAACTCCGCAAGTGCTTCAAGACTCCTGAACGCATGTTTCCGTTTGAGGAGATTGATCTTCAACAAGATTTGTCTTACCGAGAGCACCCAGTTGCTATTCTCGAAGAAACCGAGCGCAAGACTCACAACAAGTCCATCAAATTCTTGAAAGTCAAGTGGTCACACCATACCAACCGAGAAGCTACGTGGGAACGAGAAGATCATCTTCGTTCCGAGTACCCTTCCTTTTTCCAGTCCTAGATCTTGGGACGAGATCTTTATGTAGTAGAGGAGAGTTGTAATGCCCCGGATGTAATACTTTCCCTTTTGGGCAATAATATATGTTCGGCTCCATAAATTCCATTCCGGGTTCTTCGTCTTTTCGGGTTTTCGTCTTTTTGTCATGTGTGTGTGTTCATTCATCCATATCATGTTGTCATGTGCATCGCATTGCATTTGTGTTGTCGTTTGCATCCGGTCCCAACTCGTTCCTTTCCGTTGTCCGTTTCGAGTTCCGGAGCTCCCTCATGTGTCCGTGGCGTCCCCGAGGCCTACTTTGGTGTTTGGCCGTGTAACGTTTCCGTTTTGGTGTGAGACTTGTCGTGTGTTGTTGTTTTGGTGTGTGTAACCCGCCTGTCAAATCTCGTCGCGTTTGGAGTTCGTTTGCTACTCCAACAGTTATTCTCGTGGCCTCAAAGTACCCCCTCTTTGAGGCCCAAGACACCCCTCCAACAGCCCACCAAACCAACCCAAACCCCTCCCTTCATCTAGGCCATCTAATCCTGATCGTGTGGCCGAAAACCTCACCTCATTTGGACAACCCTAGCTCATTGTGCCTATATAAACGTCCATCTCCCCCAAATTTTGCGTCCAGAAAACCCTATGCTTCCACAGTGCGCCGCCCGTGCTTCCACCGTTGAATCCCGGTGCTTCCACCGTTGAAAATTCGTGCTTCCGACGTCCAGAAAACCATGCTTCCGAGAGTCTCCACCGTGCTTCCGTAGTTCTGCGGTCGTGTTTCCGTTCCGACGCGCGGGCCCCACGCTTCTTCTTCAACCTCCTCACCGCGCGTCATCTCCTCCACCTCCTGCGGAGCTCCTCGCCGCCGCCACCACGGAGCTCGCCGCCACGCCTCGCCACCTCGCCGGTCCTTCTCCTCACCGCCGCCGCCTCCCTCAGTCGCCGCGCCGCCGGGCCCGGAGCTCGCGCCGCCGCCGGCCGGGCCTCCTCCGCCGGGCGCCGCCCCAGCCGCCGGCCGGCTCCCTTCCTCCCGCCGGCGCTCGAGGCCACCGCGCCATCGCCAGAGGCCGCCGCGCCCGCTAGATCGGGAGGTCCCGATCCGATCTGGATCGGCCTCGCCAGATCCACTAACGGGCCGGCCCGCCCGAGGCCCGTGGACCCGGTAGCCCGCCGGATCCCGCAGCCCGATCCGCAACGGGCCGAAGCCCGTTTGACCGCCGCCGCCGCCTGTTGAGCCGTTGACCAGTCCGTTGACCCGAGGTAGTTTTTTTCCCTAAGCCCCTGTAATTTTCAGTGTCTGATGCTGTTTTAGATTGTGGATAACTTTTTGTGTGATGGTCCGATTTGAGCAAATGATATGTAAAAATGATTGTGGAGACTTGTACTACGTTTTGTTCCATTGTGCCATGCATGTTTGAGGTCATCTAGATGTTTAAATATCTGTGGGAAGAGTGCTACTTGTTATAAACTACTGTTAGTAGTTGTTTTCATGCCATCTTTGCAATGTGATAACTTGGTGCATGTTTATCCAAATGATGCAAATGATATGTCCACGTGTTTGTCTTGAAATGCTCTACATGTTGGGTGCTTTAGCTTGCATGATAGATTTCATCTTGCCATGTTTATCTCCTTTGCAAAGTGCTATGCGGCTGTTATGTCGTTTAACTTGTTACGAGATGCCTCGTAGAGGAGCTCATTGCTATCGTTGTGTTTGTCCCCTTGATGCATGCTTAGATGTTTTGGATTCACCATCATGTGTACTTTGATGTGGTGCTTACCACTTGCCATGTTTAGCTTTGAGGTGACTTAAACTTGCTCTCAAAGATGCCATGATGTTACTACTGTTTTAACACTTAGTGAAATTTCACTAAGTCTGGAATATGTAATTTCCAGATGCCATGTTTGTTTGTTGTTCTAGGCCAATCCATGATAGTTTTGGCGTGACTCTTGATGATTCCTTGTTGTATATATTGTTGGCTATCCATTCATGCTCTCACATGCTTATTTGAGTGGCTGTAGCATATTTACCTTTTGCTCCCAAGTTGCAACAAATTACTGCTGTCAGGATTTTGTTGTCAAGTTCAATATGTCATAGCTTGTTGGTATTGATCCATGGCTCCTTTGGGGATGCTCCAATGGAATTGTTTGCTGTATAGTATGTCTAGTTTATGTCCATGCTCATTGCCATGATGTTTGAGTGCTGTAGGCCATTCATCTCTTGCCCCGAAGTTGCTATGTGGCTGTTATTTTTAGCTTGTGCTTGTTTATTGTTTCGGGTGTAACTTTTAGCCCGTTGCTCCGTTTTGAGCAAGTCCTATATGTAACTTGTGTGTTTTTGCATGTAGTTTCATATTATCATATTGTTGTCATGTTTTGAAGCATTTTGCTTGATGCATATTGTTGTGCTGTAACACTGTGCTTCCTAAGTAGACTTTCTGTGCTTCCATAATGCATCTGTTTTGCTTCCATAGTGCATCAGCCATGCATCCAGTAATTTTTCTGCGCATTGCATCTTGTTTCGTTGCCTTGTGTTCTTGTGTTTGAGTAGAGCCGGAAGCTGAGACCGAGTACGAGTACGAGCACGAGGTTACTACCGAGGTTGAGAACGAGGACCCCTCTTACGATCCCATCGACAACTCTTCAGGCAAGATGACCGAACCCGGATACCATTACTATCTTTGCCTATTGCTAGAAGTCTCGATCTATAGTTTTGCCTCGATGCCCATGTTTTTCCTGTCAGCCTCCTATTGTAACCATGAACCTGTTTAACCACCCTACCTATGCAAACCATTGATTGGCTATACGTAGGCTTCGCTCAGCCCCTCTTATAGCATTGTTAGTTGCAGGTGAAGATTGAAGATTCTTGCTTCTTGTTGAAGCTTGTTGGGATATCACACTATATTAATTATTAAATGAAATCATATATATATTGGTAATGGGTGGAAGGCTAAGCCTTTTGCTTGGTGTTTTGTTCCACTCATGCCGCTAGGAACCGTATAAACCGGTGTTATGTTCCTTGATTATGCGTTCCTCACACGGTTGGGGTTATGGGACCCCCTCGATAAACCGCTAAGTGCTAAGTCTTTTCCAGCAAGTCCCAACATTGGTACTATTCGCCTAATAACTAAAAACTTGCATAGGGTCTTGCAAACCCGAGTTCTTACTCAACAACCCCGGGCCAGTGCTCCACATGAGTGTTGGTTCGAAACGGGGAGCCTGCGGGGTCACCACGAGGAAACTCGAGGATTAATATAAACCCGTAGCTTTGCCCATCCGGTCGTGGCCTGAGACTAGATACGCGCGGCTATTGTCAGGGTGTCGGCACGCCGGGAGGATTTGCTTGATTAGCCTTACCTTAGTCGGAGTATCTTGAGCACGGGATTCCGAGGATACTCGGGCCTTCCCACCTTGGAGTTGCGACTCCGCGGATCATGGGCTTGTCATGGGCCAAGTTGGAACACCCCTGCAGGGTTTTGAACTTTCGAAAGGCGTGCCCGCGGTTATGTGGCAGATGGGAGCTTGTTAATATCCGGTTGTAGAAAACTTGACACCATGTTCCAATACACTACCAGCGTGAGTACCGTGACGGTCATTTTTCGAAAGGGATTCGGGAAGTGAACACGGTGGGGTTATGTTTGACTTGCTTTAGCTAGGATCACTTCGTGATCATCTCTCGACCGAGGCACCTTCTCTTCTCGCTCTCTTTTACGTAAGCTAGGCTAGTGCTGCTGCAACCTCTTGTTCTTTCTTCAGCCTTGTTCCTCACCCAAGGCTTGAATAGTCGTGTTACCCGGGAACGGGATTGCTGAGTCCTCTGTGTCTCACAGTTACTTCAACACACCAGATGCAGGTACGATGGTGAGCTACACAGGCGATGGCACTGAGCTAGACTGGGAGTTCGACGAGGAGCGTAGCCGTTACTATGTGAACTATCCGGTTGATCAGTAGAGCTTCTACTAGGATTCGATCTAGACCTGTGGTTTAATGTTATGTTTGGTATCTTTACATTTGGATCTTACCCTTAGATGGGCTGTGATGTTTATCTGAATGATGTTTGAACATGTAATGTATTTGTGTGACGTGGCGAGTGTAAGCCAACTATTTTTCAGTTTTCCATCCCTGTTTTTACATGAGATGTGCAAAGGTACCAAACTTGCGATCATTCCAGAATGGGCTTATATCTTTAAGTCGTGCCTCGACACGTAGGAGATATAGTCCCATCCTGGGCATTACAGCAGCCGTCCTCAGGAACTGAGTTCTGTGTTGGTTGATCCATGAACAGCTACTACCACGCATTGGGCTCCGGGCGCTCCAAGCTCTCTCGACTTATTAACTGCCCTTGTCCTCTGTCCAGGAGTTGCAACTAGTTTCTCGTGTTTGTATTTTACTGGAGGTCGTGCACAGCGCTGACCCTCGGGGTGGGCTGTGACGCGGCAGGTACGTGGCACGGTGTACCAGTCGCCCGTTTGGTGGCTCGGGAACCCTGTACACATAGTTTGGGGCCGTGAGCGACACCCCAGCCGGATCTCCCCACGGATGGAACCCAAATAGGCGATAAACCTGGACTAGAAACTTGTGTGGTTAGTCAGGTCGTGGCCGACACCCTCGCTGGGGTTCCGCTCGAAGGTTGCCGAGTACATGTCGTGTAAACGGCGGTAAGTGGTGAGAGCGTGTGTGAAGAAGTACACCCCTGCAGGGTTATAAATGATCTATTCGAATAGCCGTGTCCGCGGTAATGGACTTCTGGGTTACCTGTACAGTTCATAGACAAGTGGAAGTGGATACTCTAAAACACGCAAGATAAGCGTGAGTGCTATGGATGGCTTTCTCGTAGGGAGACAAGAGCGATCCATAGTGGTGTATTGATTGGTGAATATGCGGACTCGTGTGCGCCACCTCAAAAGAGTTACTTGCAGTCGTAGTTCAGGATAGCCACCGAGTCAAAGCTGGCTTGCTACAGTCAAACTCCACTACCCCTTTGTTGATACTGATGCATATGTAGCTAGTTCTGATGTAAGTCTTGTTGAGTACCTTTGTACTCACGTTTGCTTAATTTATGTTTTTGCAGACTGACTTCAGTCTCACTAGTGGTTCCGCGTGGACTTCGACATTTAGCTTGTTACCTCATCTACGATCTGGTACCTTGCGAGGGTCTTGTAGATAGTCAGGCTTCTCAACCTTTTTCATTTGTAGTTGTCTGTACTCAGACATGTTATGCTTCCGTTGCATGTTTGCTCTGTATGTTGGGTCATGTGACCTCTGTTTGTAATAAATGTTATGATGGCTCTTCTGGGCCTTTATCTATATGAGTTGTTGAGTTATGTTGAGATGCCATGTTGTATAACACATACTTGCATGTTATGTGTACCTGTAAAGTGTATTGCTATGCGTGGGATCCGACACCTAGTTGTTTACCCTTGGTAGTTTGTCTTACAGGGAAATGCCTCCTAGTGCTTCCACTGAGCCTTGGTAGCTTGCTACTGCTCCGGAACACTTAGGCTGGCCGGCATGTGTCCTTCTTCGTTCCTGTGTTTGTCCCTTAGGGGAAATGTCACGCGTTGTTCCTTTAAGTCCTTGTAGCTTGCTACGACTTGGGTTCATACGTTGATGACCGACACATTCGTTGCTGGGTCATGTATGCCTGTCTCTGTAATTTAGTGCCACTTTTGGTTTATAACTAGTCATGTCGGCCCGGGTTCTTTGTCATATGGATGCTAGCGACACTATCATATACGTGTGCCAAAATGCGCAAACGGTCCCGGGCCAGGTAAGGTGGCACTCGTGGGGATACCGTGCATGAGGCCACAAAGTGATATGATGTGTTACAGGCTAGACCTGTGTGACTTAGGATCAGGGTCCTGACAGCTTTGGTATCAGAGCCTAACTGCCTGTAGGATTAGTAAGCCAGACTGGTCGAAGTCGTGTCTAGAAACTCTTTAGTTATAATAAGGGAATTGATTATGGAAGGGAACGTCAGGCTCTTTTACTCCTTTACCCTATGACCTTCTGATCTGAGTCACCCACTTCTTTTCTACGGGGTTAAGAAACTAGGATTCTCATTCTATTTATCAGGATCACGTTAATGTGGATTCAACCCTCAGTTCAGTTCCTACTACTTATGTGTGTTCAACTGTTGATCTCAGAACCTTGGCATTATGATGTTAAGTGGTTATGCTCCCTTTTGCTTGGATCTCAAAATCTTTTTGAGCATTTACATCCGTTATGCTGTCCGAGCCATCCCAGGTTTCTAAACAATCTGATGTATTTGCAAATCCCTTCTTCCTGTTCCCGATGCTCCTTGGGCCAGATTAACCACACTAAACAGTGTGTTGAGGTACTCTGTTACCTCGACATATATGATGAATTATTATTATGACCCTAGGTGTCCTAGAGAATCACCCAGTAATCTAGCAATGCTTTATATTCCCAGTGTGATGATTCTGGCCATCATTCTCGAAAGCATCCCGTGATTCCACTTAGTTAGTAGGCATTCTATTCATGTGTTCTTGAACCCAAGATTCACTCCACTTACCTCATGTTGTTAGTGTTTGCTCGTTCGTTTAGGATATTAGTAACCTGGTGATAGTCCTCAAGGTCTGTGGTTATCGTTCTTCCAATACCATGAACCATCGTGGCAGAAGTTCTTCTGAACCAAAAGATCACAACCAGAGTGCTCTTGAGTAGTACTCCATTCATATTTTGACTCTGCCAGTCCTACCTTTCTGCATGGGTTGTCCGGAAGAAATATGTTGGACTAGTTCTACATATTAGTCTATGCATCCACAACTCAGAAAGTTATATGTTCCTTTGAGTTGTCCCTTTTTAGTTGTATTATGACCCCCGTCTATCAGTTGATAGTCAGGAATAGTTGTGCATTCGTGTTCATCGATGCCTTTTACTCCTGTGGTCCGTCAATCCATTCTATTTTAGAATGACTAGGAGAAACAAACTCTCCATTTCCAGGATTGGGACAAAGCAGTTGTACTCCACAGATCAAAATGCAATCAAGCTTTTGATCCGTTCTACTCTGAAGTGTTACCATCTTTACGCCAGGATTGTCATGAGAATTGCACTATATCTTATGAATTCTTGATGCAGCGATACTTCTTGCCATCATTCTTCATTCCTCGGTTTTCCGTGATATTGTAACCGGAATGCCGACAAGTGAATCGTGGTGTGTGAAATCAATACTCCTAGAAACTCCGTTGCCTGGTAGTTAAATGGATAATAACCTCATCCTTAGCGAGTTGATTATTGAATCATCACCATAAGGTTGATCATGCTACCTAGTCCACTTTCCTGGTGCACTCCTCGATTGATGAGTTAGGATTTTGTTAAGTCCTCGCTCATTTGATCATATCGTCTTGCCCTGAAAAGCAAGATTGTTCTCGAGCTTAGTAACATATCGGTGGTTCGTGATTTTCCGGTTATCTTCCCAGAAGTATCACCAGGTTGTCCCCTGACCAATGCGTTGAGCTCGTGATAAAGTTGGTTTCATATAAACCACCCCTTCTCCAAGAAACTATGTTGCATACCCCTGAGCTAGTTGGTAAAGCTAAACGACAACTTGGAGAGTTGGAAGATGAAAGCTTGCCCCACTTAGTTCTTGCCAAACGGTTATCCTTGTGTTGTGTGTTTGTTGAAGAAAGATGATATCTTCCTCGATTGATCCTCGTGATCAGTTGTTGGATCCATTGTCTTATCAAAACTTTGATTTGAGTGTGGGCTATTGTTAAATCAAATCAGAACCAACGATATTCGTAATGTGGTCTTACTCGTGGTTGATCCCTCGAGCATACACCGTTAGATCTATTGGTCTGACCAATGCTATCACCTTGTTCACATAATTATGGAATTCCATTTTTATGGAAACCAGGATGAATTGCAGTTGAGCCCATCGACAACATCCTTATTTTCCCATAATCTTGTTGAACATTAAACTAGTATTGGAAACTTTTGAAAGCATTTCTTCATGCTAGTTAATGAAGCATATGTTCGGATGGAAGAAGTGACTTCCTCTAATTCATGTGCAGTTGATGCAAGTTGCCGCCGTGAATTTGAGAAATTCAATGTTGCTTCCTTTGGAATCATCCCAAGTCGGTCATGCATACGTGCGAAGTATTCTGTGGTTTGGAGACTTACAATCTTCATTCCATATGTATCCCTAGCACATGAAGCCACTGATTGATTTGTTCAAGATAAAGGAGTCTGTTCTAAGGTTAATACTTTAGACTTCCGCGCGGAGGCTTCAATGTCATTAATGATGGTTCCCTAACCTGAACTCGGTAGTGTTTTGTCATAAGACTACTACATGGTCATGTTTGTCTTGGACAACGTGTTCACAGGTTTGTAGCAGAACCAGCTCATGTTTTGGAGCTTGCTATCGTAGTTCATTCCCGAGAATCTCGCAATGTCGTCTCGTCGATTTGGGTTGCAAACTTTTATTTTTCTTTCTAGACTCAATCAGTCTGGAATATCCTGACACCAACCAAAACTGAATCTGATGCAGATATGATGGTTGGAGCATTTTCCAAAAACTATAATATTGGTCTCTCGATAACCGGTAAAGTGGATGTCGTGGCCAACACACCCAGTCGGAAGACCTATTGTTGTAGTATCTTGATTGAAGAAGTCAGCCACCTTCCCATAAGGATTGTAGGTTTTACACCCTAGTTTTCCTTATGGATTTTTGTGCTCCTGAAGTCCGACCTTTTACTTGATGTTCTAGGTACGAGACCATTTTAATAAATGGGTTGCGCTAGCACATCAAGGAGAACATTAGAAGCGGAGTGCTAAATGTCTCTCGGTCGATCATCCAGATTTTGCCCCTTGACTCCACTAAGGTGAAATCTGAGAAAGTGTTATCTTCCTTTGCATCTGCATCGTCCATCGTTATTCATCATGGTCGTATGTTGTGTTGTCGGCACCATTGGCACGGAAAATGGTAAAACCTTGATGATGATGGAAATGCTCAAGTTCTTGAGAGCACGCACAAGCACTAGGTGTTATCACTGGCACCAACCGGGATTGCTCCCATTGTTCTTGGCTATGCTATAATCTCTCAAAGAGTAGATACACTCTCTAATGTTGGGTTTCTTCCCAGTTACCAGAATCATTCACAACATTTGCATTTTGTTCCCAGCTTGCACCGCCAAGGTGCCATTTTACCATGGGTTCCATCCATTTCCGATGTTAAGCAAAATCATCCCTTGTGTTGTCTTCAACAAGGTAGTCAACATCATCCATTCTAGCCCGAGAATGTCACTCTTTTGGACTCCGCCAAACGATCGATTGTGATTTGCCTCAGGCTGGTATATAGGGTTTCAATGATCTCTATATCAAAAGTAATTCTTTTTGCCACTTAAGGGAATAATTCTATGAGTCACCTTCTCTAAGGTGCCCCGTCTGGTGATATCGATCACCATCTTCTTAGGTGTGGAATTATTGCCACTAAGTGAACCTTCATCGTTTGTTTCACTCCATCCCTTTGGATGTGTGTCCCGTGTCTCAGCTCAAGAGATGTTTCAACGTCTCACTGCATGAGTTGATCTTGAGTTGCTCGATCTTTCAGAAGATCAATTTTGTAGAGTTTGTTTCGTCGTCACTGTGTTGGACAAAGACCTCGAAAGCAAGGATGTCAAGATCAACAGGTTGCAAGCAATCAACATTCCTATGAAGGACACTTGGATCATGAAGATTGTGTTAGGTAGTGTCCCCTCTGATTTCTTACCTCACGTCTTGAATCTTGGGACGAGATTCTTGTGTAGTGGAGGTGAGTTGTCACAGCCCTATAGCCTAGCCCTTGCTTGACCCTGCATGATCATGTGCATCATGTTTAATCTTGAAAGAAACTGGAAATGGGGATTGCCTAAACCCCTAGCATCAAAGGAATTCACTAGGTTCAACTAAAATATTTTCAGTAAATCCAAATGGCTTTCAAAAATGTTCATCATTTATGGAAAATGTTGTAATCAGTAACCAGAGGTGATGCGCATTTTTCCATGACATATTTGGGCTCTCAATTAAATCATAAAGTATTTGCATTTGGGCATTTAAATGCTAGTAATTATTTTAAATGTCCAAATAATCCTAAACTGAAATGTTCCATGTTGTTTATATCCTAAACAGTGGGCATGAGCAGTTTGGTGATTTTTGAAAGTGCCTAGCTATTTTAATTAAAGCAAAACAAAAATAGAAAATAGAAAACAAAAATAAAAGGAGAGAGAGCACCTACCTGGGCCACTTACCTGGCCTGGCCCAGCACGGCCCAGCCCACTGGCGCCTGCCAGTCCTCCTCCTCCTCTCGCCAGGAGGATGAGCACGTGTGCTCGCCGCACGCCGGCATGCGTGAGCCACCTCCTGCCTGCCTGCTGCCTCCCCGGCGCACTGGACGAGTGCCACGCGACGCCCTCTACCCCATGCACCTCACCTCTCTCTCCCTGGACCCCATCCCCCTCCTCTGCTCTCTCTTCCTCGCGTCCCCGAGAACACCCGAGACCGCCGATCGCCGTACCCGTGGCCATCGGCCACCCCTCGCCCTGCCGTTGAGCTCAGAAGCACCGCCGCGTCCTCCTCGTCCTCTCCACCGAGCTACGGGACGCTGGGAGGCTCTGCTTTGTCGTCACCGCGCTCGTCTTCAACCTCCGGCCGTCGGTAACCTCGCCGTCGATTCGGCACCGCCAGGACCTTCCCAGGCTCGATGACCTCCTCTTCGGCATCGCTGTGAGCTCCCGCTCCGAACCCCTCTCTTCACCGCCTCTTTTGCACCACGTAGCCCTAGTTTCACTGGAGCCGATAGCTCCTCGCCGCCGACCATGCCGCCACTGCGGCTACGGCCGCGCAAGCTCGCCTCCGAGCACGGCAACGCACTCAGGGAGTCTCCAGGAGCTCGAATCACCCGCCCGTTAGGCCTGCCCCGCACCGTAGCTGCAACCCCGTGCACACCCGCACGTCGACCACCGCTGCGAGCTTGATTCCAGCGAACTCCGGCCACCCTAGCTCCAGTCGACGCCACCACTGCATGCGGGCGAGTCCTAGCTCCACACAGAGCCCCTCCGCCGCTCTTTTGGTCGCCGGAGGAGGAAACCCGAGCACCGCCGCCGCGTTTGGCCTCGCCGGCGTCGAACCGTCGGCAGGATTAGCCCGTTTGACCTGGGGTTTGACTCCCCTAGGTCAATGACATGTGGGGCCAACTTCTAGTTAATTTTGGTTTAGTGCCAAAATTAATACAAACTTGTCTGTTAAGTAAATGAGTCACTGACACGTGGGGCCCAGACCCTGTTGACTTTTAGTTTAGTGTTAAACTTAATTAGTTAGTACTGAGAGACTGACCCGTGGGGCCCACTGGTCAGGTTTGACCTGGACCAGCCCTTGTTGACTGCTGACATCGCAGTGACGTCCCGCTGACACAGTAAAGCCTTTTTTGGAATTTATATAAATCTAAATGATTTATTTATTTTCAGAAAATGCTTTAAACTTCTAAAAATTATATAAAATCAACCGTAGCTGAGATGAAAATATTTTATATATGAAAAATGATCAGAAAAATTCAAGGAATCTGTTTATGGTGATATCATGCATGTTTGAGAAACTTAAACCTGCTGATCAGGTCAAATCAATTAAATGCCATTTAAATAACCACATGTGGGGTTTGAATTTGAACCTTTGGTTCAAACCAACTTCATTTAATATGGTTGCTAGTTGCATTAGCCCAATCAACAACATATTGCCATGTCATGATCATGCATCATATTGTCGCATTGCATTGATCGTGTTCTTTCTCTGTTTGCCGATTTTGTTCCCTCTCAGTGGACGTAGCTTTGACAATGAGTTCGATGACACCGATGAAGAGCATTACTATCTTCAGAAGTGCCAGGCAAGCAAAACCCCTTTGAGCATTCTGATACAATCCCACTCTCTCGCTCTTGCTCTCTTTTACTGCATTAGGACAACAATGTTTCAACTGCTTTTGCTGCGGTAATTGAACCCCCTTTCCCCCTGCATGACCTTTCATTGCCACAATAAATAGTTGAAACCCACTAGCATGAGTAGGAGTTGTTTGAGCCATGTTGTGCCTACTCATTCATGCTTTCTGGTTATGCCTGCTATTGCTTAGAGTTGTGTCAGGTCTGATTCATCGGGGATGAATTGGAATGGTGATGAACATGTCCTACTGTGTGTGAGCTAAGTGTGTGAACACGATTTGGTAAAGGTAGCGATGAGAGGCCATGTAGGGGTACATGGTGGGTTGTCTCATTGCAGCCGTCCTCAGGAACTGAGTTCTGTGTTGGTTGATCCATGAACAGCTACTACCACGCATTGGGCTTCGGGCGCTCCAAGCTCTCTCGACTTATTAACTGCCCTTGTCCTCTGTCCAGGAGTTGCAACTAGTTTCTCGTGTTTGTAGTATACTGGAGGTCGTGCGCAGCGCTGACCCTCGGGGTGGGCTGTGACACGACAGGTATGTGGCACGGTGTACCAGTCGCCCGTTTGGTGGCTCGGGAACCCTGTACACATCGTTTGGGGCCGTGAGCGACACCCCGGCCGGATCTCCCCACGGATGGAACCCAAATAGGCGATAAACCTGGATTAGAGACTTGTGTGGTTAGTCAGGTCGTGGCTGACACCCTCACTGGGCTTCCGCTTGAAGGTTGCCGAGTACATGTCGTGTAAACGGCGGTAAGTGGTGAGAGCGTGTGTGAAGAAGTACACCCCTGCAGGGTTATAAATGATCTATTCGAATAGCCGTGTTCGCGGTAATGGACTTCTGGGTTACCTATACAGTTCATAGACAAGTGGAAGTGGATACTCTAAAACACGCAAGATAAGCATGAGTGCTATGGATGGCCTTCTCGTAGGGAGACGGGAGTGGATCCATAGTGGTGTATTGATTGGTGAATATGTGGACTCGTGTGTGCCACCTCAAAAGAGTTACTTGCAGTCGTAGTTCAGGATAGCCACCGAGTCAAAGCTGGCTTGCTGCAGTCAAACTCCACTACCCCTTTGTTGATATTGATGCATATGTAGCTAGTTCTGATGTAAGTCTTGCTGAGTACCTTTGTACTCATGTTTGCTTAATTTATGTTTTTGCAGAGAGACTTCAGTCTCACTAGTGGTTCCCCGTGGACTTCGACGTTTGGCTTGTTACCTCAGCTACGATCTGGTACCTTGGGAGGGTCTTGTAGATAGTCAGGCTTCTCAACCTTTTTCTTTTGTAGTTGTCTGTACTTAGACATGTTATGCTTCCGTTGCCTGTTTGCTCTGTATGTTGGGTCATGTGACATCTGTTTGTAATAAATGCTATGATGGTTCTTCTGGGCCTTTATCTATATGAGTTGTTGAGTTATGTTGTGATGCCATGTTGTACAACACATACTTGCATGTTATGCGTACGTGTAATGTGTATTGCTATGTGTGGGATCCGACACCAAGTTGTTTACCCTTGGTAGCCTGTCTTACAGGGAAATGCCTCCTAGTGCTTCCACTGAGCCTTGGTAGCTTGCTACTGCTCCGGAACACTTAGGCTGGCCGGCATGTGTCCTTCTTCGTTCATGTGTCTGTCCCTTAGGGAAATGTCACGCGTTGTTCCTTTAAGTCCTTGTAGCTTGCTACAACTTGGGTTCATATGTTGATGACCGACACGTTCGTTGCTGGGTCATGTATGCCAGTCTCTGTAATTTAGTGCCACTTTTGGTTTATAACTAGTCATGTCGGCCCGAGTTGTCTGTCATATGGATGCTAGCTACACTATCATATACGTGTGCCAAAATGCGCAAACGGTCCCGGGCCAGGTAAGGTGGCACCCGTGGGGATACCGTGCGTGAGGCCGCAAAGTGATATGATGTGTTACATGTTAGACCTGTGTGACTTAGGATCGGGGTCCTGACAAATTCTGTCGTAACTTCGAGGAGGAGACTGGGCTGGTCGAGCCGGGTCTGGACCCCGCCAACTCTCTTGTCTAGGATGAAGTGGCTGTGAACGCCTTGAGACTGTAGTCCCGCCTCACTAGCGCCATAGGCTACCTCGCTCGACTGAAGGCAGTGATGTCTCGGATCGATGCTGCACTCTGGAGGGGGGCGGTGCAAGAGAATGACCTCGAGTCTCTGATGGCTTGACTCAATGAGATCCCCAGTCGAGTGCATGAGTGGAAGAAATCATCTGCCCATTGTGGTGCTGACGTTGCACTGTCTCTGGTCCGTGTGCACTGCAAGGAAGTGAAGGAGGAGAGGCTGGCCGCGCTCAAGGTTGCCAACACGAAGAAGCTTCAGTTCCAGTCGTTCATGGAGACTTTCCTGGAAGCTGCTACCCGTATTGCCGACGGGATCGACTTGGACGAGTACGTCGTGCCTGCAAGCCCTCCTCCCCCTGAGGAGTGAACAAACTTTGATACTCTGATTCAATTTGCTTCGGAATGCGAGTGATTTTGTAACCATTTAAACTCTCGCGGGCTTGATGCCCAAGTACTTCTGCCCGAATCTTGCGGGGCTTTATCTGCACTTGATTCCTTTTTAGGACGTGTTTGCTTTGCTTCTCATTCCCTTCGATCTCTTTTGCATTTCGAGTCGGCATCATGTTTGCGGTGCAGCTCGGAAGGTCGAGTCATGTTGTATTTGTGGCGCAGCTTGGAGGACTGATCCACATTATACTTGTGGCGTAGCTCGGAGGGTCGAGCCATGTTGTATTTGTGGCGCAGTTCGGAGGACTGAGCCACATTATACTTGTTGCTTAGCTCGGAGGGTCGAGCCATGTTGTACTTGTCGCGTAGCTCGGAGGACTGAGTCGCATTATACTTGAGGCCTAGCTCAGAGGATCGAGCCACATTGTATTTGTGGCGTAGCTCGGAGGGTTTGAACCACACTATATTTGTGGCGTAGCTCGGATGATCGAACCACGTTGTACTTGTGGCGTAGCTCGGAGGGTCGAGCCACGTTGTACTTATGGCGTAGATCGGAGGACTAAACCACATTATACTTGTGGCGTAGCTCGGAGGATCGAACCATGTTGTATTTATGGCGTAGCTCGGAGGACTGAACCACATTATACTTGGGCGATTACTGGATCGTAGCTAAGCCTACGAGTGAGAGGGTTGCTCTTCACTCAGAGCGGTCTTTGTAACTTAGGCGATTACGGGGTCGCAGCTAATGTAACACCCCAAATTTCCGAGTTGGTTTTTCTTGCAAACTTTTGGCCTTTTGAAAGGGGAATTGTTTGATCCTTTCTTTTGCCCTTCTTAAATCCCTTTTTGCCAAAGTTTGTGCGTCTTCTCAAGCTTGGTTTTTGGCCTTGAAGTTCTCCTCTTGTGTTTGGCTCAAGAACAAGTTGAGATTCAAAAGGAGTTGTTTGAGTTCACCACTCCCTGTTTTAAAAATTCTCAAGTTTAACCTTGACTTACCTCCCCTCCAACTTTCATCTTGCCATGATCCCAACATGAACAATCCTCTCAAAGACTCTCTTCACACCATGGGACAAGCATTTCATCAATTCCAACAAGTTGTGAGCTTATTGGGATTTTTCTCCTATTTATTTCATTCCAAAAACAATTCTATCTTTTATAGTGGACCTTGGTGATTTACAAAGGAACCACAATTTTCATCTACCTATTTGGCTCCAAACCAACTCTCCTAGATAGTCCTTAGTACCCACAACCTAGATCCATCTTGTTTCACTGGTCCATAGTTCAAAATTTTCAAATTTCACCTACTGCAAGTTTGGACCAGATTTGCAAAATTTGGTGAAATTCATATTTATCTTCATCCAAAAATTCTGTGAAAAATCATGCAGCTTCTAGATACATCAAGAGGCCACTCCACCAAAAATCAGCTCCAGAGACATTGCACAAATACCAGAATCAATTCAACAAACACATAGCCTACACTGTTTTGTCAAATTCAGAACTGTTAACTGAAACTGTCGACAGTTCGTCAGTTTCGTCAGTTTCGTCAGTTTCGTCAGATCATTCAGCGCAGCGACAAAACTCGTCTGTGCTTCCTTGGCTCGACGCTGCACTACAGCTTCTCCTTATCCATGCGCCGCACGGTTGCTTGGCCGTTTCTGGGCGTCGGTGGCGCCCTGGCCCGACCGCGCCGGTGGCTGCCACGGCCACAGCGCCGCCCGTGGCGGCTGACAGAAGCAACGCCGCAGCTCCACGCCGTTTCGCGCCGCCCAAACCATCCCAGTGCTCCGCGTATCCCTCCCCACAGCCAACGCACGCCTGGCATACTGTCGCCGTGGCCTGGCACGCACAGAGCGCCGTTTCTGCCGCCGACAAGCCGCACGGCCGTTCCGTCGAAGGCAGGCCGTAACTCCACCTCTACTGCTAAGTTAAGCGTGGGAATGGAGCTCCTACAGATCATAGATGATGCTCAAGCCCCTAGCCCCGCCGTCCGACCACTGCAGCGCCGTAATTGGCTCGCCGGACTTATCCGTTCGCGGCAGCCACCTCGAGCCGCCTATAAAAGGCACCCCCGAGCTCGTGCTCGAGCACACACGCCTCCACTACTTCCCTAGACCGCGCCCAACCTCTGGAAGAGCCCCGAGAGACTTTTCTTCCCCGGCTCCGGCCAGGTACCTCCGCCTCGGGCTCTAGTTCCATTCACTCCGGTGAGGGCTCCTCCGCTGCCGTGAACTTGAACGTAGTACCCTGGCATCCACCTAGTCCTAACCCCTAACCCAATTTCTCTCCAGAAACCTTCTCCGACGAGGTCCACGAACACCCAAGCCGCCGTCCGCCGGAGATAAGCTCGCCGTCGATGTGGGACTCGCCGGCACCCAACTCCACCACCGTTCGACGCGGAAGACCACCGTGAAGCCATAGGTACCACTCCCCTCCCCTATCTCGCCGTGGATCGACGCCGGCGATCACCGCAGCACCGGCGCCGGCGCGGCTCTGTTTCTTTTTTCAAACCTGACAGGTGGGGTCCCTCTGTCAGTCTCTCACATCTCCCCCTCGAACCGTTTTCTGTTGGCGTATTTTAGCAAAGTGCGTTTTCCCTCTACGGGTGACGTACTGCGTACCGGTTCGCTTTGTCCTTTTCTGTTCTAGCCCTGGATCTTTTCTGTTTCATTACAGATGGGTCCCTAGACAGAAACCTTAATATATTTTAAACTAAAAGTGATTTTTAGTTGATTCTTTTTTTGTCCACCTTGGTTTTCTGTCTAGTTTTTTGTCATATTTATGTGGAAATATTTTGAGCAACTTTATTTTGCACGCACGGTATTTATGTTAGTACATATTTTGTTTTAATACATAGATACCAGAGGCCGTGATGGAGACGCGAATCACGCCGAGTTAGGCTCCGACTTTTCAGAACCAGGCAAGCATGTTTGACATCTTGATATGATGAGTGTGTTGCATGTTTGCTCGAGTAGCTCGTTCATAAGCATGATCATATGGGCATATGTGTATGGCATATTTCATGCAAGTAAGCTTCGGGTGAGTCCCGAAGGAGAATGTTGAACCACCTCGATCATATGGAGATACGATGGGGTGGAATGCTGGTATTGTTGGAGCATGCCAGTAGTTGGTCAACTCAGTATCAACGGAGATCATGTCATGATTTTGTTCGTCTCCTTTTCAGTACTATCATAGGCCGTCCGTTGGGATTACGGTCTAGTCGGTTGTAAACCACTTTCCGAGTACACACCAAGTAGAGGGGCCGGGATGAGGGTTCCATGGCCCTGGATTAAAGTCCGTCATCCGGTCAGGGGGCATGGGTGTTTCCGATTGGGACCGAGAGGGGGGCACCCCTTAGAGCGCGCACATATAAATTTGATCCCATGCTATTCGAGGTTGTAGCCTCCCCGTCTTAAAGTTTTCCGTGAATGTCGTCGCGGGTGATTCCGGACGACAGGATGTTAAATGGGTGTGTACTGGTTAGTTGGGTTTCTACTAAAACACCGTAGACGGGGCTAGCCCACGTGGCTAGTAGAACCCGTTGGCTATGAGTTCTTAGTACAAGCTCTGCAGAGTTAAATTCCTTCAGTAGCCATGTTTATGGCCTAGGATCAATATTCATGTCAACCCGGTGACCGTCTCTGGTATATTCTTGTGAGTAACCAAAATAGTGTTGTCATCAAGTTCATTTGGTAAATGAACTCACCACTATCTCTGTATTGATTTAACTTTCCGTAGTATTTCATCATTATATACTGTTATTTATAAGCCCTTTATGTGATGTCGCTTAGACGTCCGACTGTGGCATTCTGTTATTCATTTTTGTTATAAGCCCTTTATGTGATGTCGCTTAGACGTCCGACTGTGGCATTCTGTTATTCATTTTTGTTATAAGCCCTTTATGTGATGTCGCTTAGACGT
>LR738710.1:264814262-264900298 GCA_902687465.1 Secale cereale | reverse complement strand
GGTTGCTCTTCACTCGGAGAGTTTTTGTAACTTAGGCGATTACGGGGTCACAGCTAAGCCCCCGGGTGAGAGGGTTGCTCTTCACTCAGAGTGGTTTTTGTAACTTAGGCGATTACGGGGTCATAGCTAAGCCCCCGAGTGAGAGGGTTGCTCTTCACTCGGAGTAGTTTTTGTAACTTAGGCGATTACGGGGTCGCAGCTAAGCCCCCGAGCGAGAGGGTTGCTCTTCACTCGGAGTGGTTTTTGTAACTTAGGCGATTACAGGGTCGCAACTATGCCCCCGAGTGAGAGGGTTGCTCTTCACTCGCAGTGGTTTTATGTAACTTAGGCGAATCGTATTCGGGGCTAAGCACCCACTAGGGGATTTGAGAACAGGCATCTTTGTAATAAGCAATCATTAAGGAATTGTTGCGAACTTGTCTTTGAAAAAACAAGCTGGAAGGTTCTTATTACAACTCGACTGGTCGAGTGCTTCAAGTGTAGAAGCGGCGGAGCAGATCCGCGTTCCACGAACGAGGCTCATCTTTCTTCTTGGCCACGTTGTAGATGTGGTACGCCCCATTGTGTAGTACCTTGGTGATGATGAAGGGGCCTTCCCAGGATGGGGCAAGCTTATGCGGTCGCTTCTGGCGCACTCGGAGAACCGGGTCTCCTTCCTGGAATACCTGGCTTCGAAAATTGCGGGCATGGAATCATCGCAAGTCCTGTTGGTAAATGGTCGAGCGGATCAAGGCCATCTCGTGTTCTTCCTCCAGGAGGTCGACTGCATCTTGACGGGCTTGCTCTGCTTCTGCCTCGAAGAACAGTTCCACTCGAGGGGCATTGTGCAACAAATCACTCGGCAACACGGCCTCAGCACCATAGACCATGAAGAAGGGGGTACTGTCAGTCAACCGGTTCGGAGTTGTCCTTAGCCCCATAAGACAGATGGTAGTTCAGTCACCCAAGCTCTAGCGGCGTGCTTGAGGTCGCGCATAAGCCACGGTTTTAGGCCTTGGAGGATCAAACCATTTGCTCTTTTAGCTTGTCCATTCGACTACGGATGCGCTACGGACGCGTAGTCGACCCGAGTACCTTGGGAGGAACAGAACACTCTGAATTCATCCGAGTCAAAGTTGGAGCTGTTATCCATGATGATGCTGTGGGGGACTCCGTATCTGAATATCAATTCTCTGATGAAGCTGATGGCGGTGCTCGAGCCGAGGTTCTTGATGGGCTTGGCTTCGATCCATTTGGTAAACTTGTCGACTGCTACGAGCAAGTGAGTGAATCCGCTCCTGTCGGTTTGGAAGGGACCGACCATGTCCAACCCCCAAACGACAAATGGCCAAACCAACGGGATGGTCTTCAAGGCAGACGCAGGTTTGTGAGACATGTTGTAGTTGAACTGGCAGCCTTCGCACTTGTCTACGATATCCTTTGCCATCTCATTTGCTTATGGCCAGTAGAATCCAGCTTAGTATGCCTCGGCCATGATAGTCCGAGAGGAAGCATGGTGGCCACAAGTTCCCGAGTGAATCTCATTCAGAATCATTCGACCTTCTTCAGGGGTGATGCAGCGCTGAGCGAGTCCCGTGACACTCTCCCTGTAGAGTTGACCCTGAATGACAGTAAAGGCTTTGGATCGACGAACAACCTGACACGCCTCCTCTTCATCCTCTGGGAGTTCTTGCCTGAGCAAGTACGCTATGTACGTCACACTCCAGTCGGGCGTGATCACCAGGATCTCCATGATTAAGTCGACCACCGCAGGAACTTCGACTTCAGTCAGATCTCATGCACTTATCGGCTGCATGGGCTCCTCTGTGAAGGGGTCCTCTTTGACAGAGGGGGCGTGCAGATGCTCTAAGAACACATTATTTGGTATAGGTTTCTGAGTGGACCCTATCTTCGCGAGGTCATCAGCAAGCTGGTTCTTGATTATGGGCACGTGGTGGAGCTCTAAACCTTCAAAATTGTTTTCCAGCTTCCGCACCGCACTGCAGTAACTGGTCATTGCTAGGCTTCTGACATCCCACTCCTTCATCACCTGATTGACCACTAAGTCTGAGTCGTCATATACCATGAGGCGACGGACGCCGAGTGAGATGGCCATACACAACACGTACAAAAGCGCCTCGTATTTAGCTTCGCTATTTGAAGAATCGAAGTGGATTTGAAGGACATAACTGAGTTTGTCGTCTCTAGGGGACACCAGAACCACACCTGCATCAGATCCGTTCAACATCTTGGATCCATCGAAGAACATGGTCCAGTGATCCGACTGGATCTGAGTCGGTTGCTCCTGCTCGATCCACTCGGCCACAAAATCTGCTATTGCTTGAGACTTGATAGCTTTCTTCCCTCAAACTTGATATCCATCGGAAGGTGTTCAATCGCCCATTTGGCTACTCGACCGGTTGCATCTCGGTTGTTCAGAATTTCCGATAGTGGGGCGTCGCTGACGACTGAAATCAAATGATCTGAGAAGTAATGAGCAACTTTCTTTGCGGTCAAGTAAATCCCATACACAAGCTTCTGGTAATGCGTGTATCTTTACTTGGAAGGAGTCAATACTTTGGAAATGTAATAGATTGGGCATTGGACTTTGTAGGCTTTGCCTTCTTCTTCTCGCTCGACCGTGAGTACAGTGCTGACAACTTGTCCGGTGGCTGCGATGTACAGTAAAAGAGGCTCCTTGTTGACTCGGGCAGCAAGCACCGACTGGGTGGAAGGCAGGGCTTTGAGCTCCTCAAACGCTGCTTCAGCTTCAGAATTCCACTCGAACTTTTCAGACTTCTTCATCAGTTGGTAGAGAGGCAATGCCTTCTCACCGAGACGAGAAATGAACCGACTCAATGCGGCCAAGCAACCAGTTAGCTTCTGGACATCGTGTACTCGCACGTGGCGCTTTATTCGGAGGATGGCACTAACTTTCTCTGGATTGGTGTTGATTCCTCATTCTGTAACAAGGAAACCGAGCAATTTGCCGCTAGGAACTCCGAATGTACACTTCGACGGGTTAAGCTTGATATCATAGCTTCTTAAGTTTGCGAATGTCTCAGTGAGGTCAGTCAGTAGGTCGGAACCTTTACATGACTTGACCACGATGTCATCCATGTATGCTTCCATGTTCCGACTGATTTGCTTTAGCAGACATTTTTGAAATGCGCATGAAGGTAGCGCCGGCATTCTTGAGACCGAAAGGCATGGTGACATAACAAAAACACCCGAATGGGGTGATGAAGGCTGTCTTGATTTCATTGGGTCCAAACAGTCGGATCTGATGGTACCCGGAATATGTGTCCAGAAAAGACAAACGCTCGCATCCCGCAGTCGAGTCGACTATCTGATCGATGCAGGGGAGAGGAAAATGATCTTTCGGGCAGGCCCGATTAATATGCTTCAAATCGATGCACATGCGGAGGGATTTTTCCTTCTTGGGGACCATGACCACATTGGCGAGCCACTCGGAGTGGTAGATCTCGCGGATGAACTCAGCTGCCAGAAGCCGAGCCACCTCTTCACCAATTGCTTTTCTCTTCTCCGCGGCGGACAGACGGAGATGTTCCTTCACGGGTTTCACTTTTGGATCAACTCGCAAACGGTGCTCAGCCAGTCCCCTGGGAACACCTGGCATGTCAGATGGTTTCCATGCGAAGATGTCCCAGTTCTCACGGAGGAACTGGATGAGCGCTTCTTCCTATTTGTTGTCGAGTGTAGTTGAGATGTGGGTCGGAGCCGCATTGGGGTCGGTGGGGTGAATGTGCACAGGCTTCGTCTCTCCCGCCGACTGGAATGCTGACTCGGAAGCTGGCTTCTTAGCACGCAACAAATCACTCGAATCCACATTCTTTTGGTACTCCTCCATCTCCACTGTTGCCATCTGTTCGTCAGCAATTTTTGAACCTTTCTGGAGAGCACTCTTCTGCCTTCTGCCGGTTCCCTGTGACGGTTATCACACCTTTAGGCCCTGGCATTTCAGTTTGAGGTACACATAACACAGTCGATCCATAAAACGGGCGTAGGCGGGCCTGCCCACTATGGCATGATAGGCGCTGTGGAAGTCAACCACCTCAAACGTCAGCTTCTCTTTGCGGAAATTCTTCGAATCGCCAAAAACCACGTCGAGTGAAATCTGACCATGTGAGTCGGCTTTCTTTCCGAGGATGACCCTGTGAAATCTCATGTTGCTCTTACTCAGCTTGGACATCGGAATGCCCATCCCTCGGAGGGTTTCAGCGTATAGTATATTCAGGCCACTGCCGCCATCCATCAGAACCTTGGTCAAACGAGTACCATCGACAACTGGGTCGACCACCAGCGCTTGCTGCCCAAGGGTTGCGATGTGTGCGGGGTGGTCGGACTGGTCGAATGTAATGGGAGTCTTGGACCATTTTAGGTACGTCGTTGTTGCCGGAGCAACCATGTTGACTTCTCTGTTGATAACTTTCAGTCGAGTTTTGCTTTCAACGTCAGCAAAAATCATCAAGGTGGAGTTGATCTGGGGGTAACCTCCATCCCCTTCTTTGTCCTCGGTCTCCTCTGATTCCTTCTCTTTCTCAGTCGGTTGATCTTTGTGGAAATTCTGGATCAGGAGCCGGCACTATCGAGTGGTATGCTTGGGATAAACCAAGTTTCCCTCTTCATCTTTCTTCGTGTGGATATGACATGGCAGGTCGAGCACGTCGTTCCCTGCTTGATCTTTCACTTTCTTAGGGGTCCAAGGGCCGTTAGGCTTTCCTTTGCCTTTCCCTTGGGTAACGGCCGTAGCTTCACCCTGAACTGCTGGTTCTGCCTTGCGCTTCGGCTTCCGATTGGAATTCTAGTCATCTTGGCCGACTGGTTTCTTGCCGCTACGGAGTCGATCGGCCTCTTCTCCGTTAGCATACTGACTGGCTATTTCCATCATCCGAGTCAGGGACATATCTCCTGTCCGACCGACCTTCAGGTTTAGCTCTCTTTACTGCACACCCTCCTTGAAGGCGCAGACTGCTTGATGCTCGGACACATTTTCCACCATGTGGTGCAAGGTGGTCCACCTTTGAATGTAATCTCTCAGGTTCATTCGGCTTTTGAACGCGATGATGTAACTCCGCTAGCCCTGCAGGTCATTTGCAGGTGCCCTCGAAGGTCTTGACAAACACTCGGGCCAGCTCTTCCCAACTGTAAATGCTCCCAGGGGCCAACTGATTTAGCCACGCCTGGGCCGAGCCACCTAACATCAACGGGAGATGCTTCATAGCCACATCATCATTGCCGCCATCGATCTGCACAACTACACGGTAATCCTCGAGCCAAGTGTCCGGCTTCGACTCGCCGGTGAACTTACTCATTCCCGCCGTCAATCTGAAGTTGGGGGAATCTCAGCAGCCCCGATGGCATTGCTAAAGCACTCGGGCCCAGAGATAGACGCTCGGCTGCCACTCGGGCGATCTCTGCCTAGTTCCTCTCTGTACGCGCAGTTCCTGTCGACCAGGCCTTGCACAAGAATCGATCTTGGGTCAAAACCGGGCCTTCTGGGATCTGAGGGATCCTCCGCTCGTCGTCACGCAGACGCTTGCCGTCGTGTTGCCCGAGCGAGTATGATCCGCTTCTCAGAGGAGGCGTAGGCACTCGGCGGCGATCGTTGTGACCAGGTCGACGGTCGTACTGTTCATCATTCCGACCCAGATGTTGCTCTTGACGGGGTCCATGACCCTCGCGCCTCGGGGGCGACCTTGGGCTGTGAGCTGACCAGACAGTGCCTACCGCCACCGATCTGCTGTGAATTCTGTTACGCAACTGAGAGACGGCCGCGTTTTGCTCTCTTGCTGTCCGGAGCAGCGCCTGGATCTGCTGCAAGCCTCTCCCAGCCTCCAACTGAGACGGCTGGATAGAATCTGCGATGCGGGCTGCAGCTTTGAGGGTCTAGATCAGCATTCAGAATACCTGCGCGCGGGAACGATTGCCGCGGCCGTCGACTGGATTCGGGAATTAGTCGGCGGGCCCAATCATTGAGTGCACGCTGGATATTTTCCAGTCGCGCGCGCTCAGCCACGGTTGCTAGGCGCGTGGCTTCCAGAGCCCGAGCCTTTGGGGAGTCCCCCACGATAGGGGTGTAAAGTGCATCTTCGTTGCGGTGGCAGAGCTCGTCCCTTTGCTCAGCGGTGAGGGGCTGGGGAATGTAACCAATCGTGGTCGTACGACTGACCGTTGTCACTGCCGCCGTTTCCGCCGTGAGGGTACCACGGCGAACTGCGCTGTGAGTCGACCATGAGGACCTCAGCTGGGGGTTGCTGCTCCGCACTCGGAAAGCGGGTCTACGGATTCAGTCGACGGATCGACCGACCCGTAGTGGTATTCGTCGGGCTCGATGGCCGCAACTTGAGGGGTGGCTGTTTGGCGAGCCACCGCGTGCCTCACCCACCACTGGAGCCGCGACCGACCGGATCACTTGCGGCGGCGTCTAGCGGAGATGACAGACGATGAAGGAGCCGGCCGATACTGAGTCGACGGCTGCCGGAGAAGGACGCCGCAGGCGCTGGCACGGAAGTGGGCGGCCCCACGAACGGGTAGCGCCTCGACGTCGAGGGGGGCCTCTTGGAGCCAAGTGGAGTCATCGGCGACGAAGACGAGCGCGCCGAGTCGGATCTCGCGGCCTAGCACCAAACCATCGCCGGAAACCATGATGACGGAGGTTGGAGAAAAAAGCTTGCAACCTCACCGGAAGTCGCTAAGACACCTGCCCCACGGTGGGCGTCAACTGTCGTGGTTCTAAGTCTGACAGTACAAGTAGGGGGTACGTAGGAGGAGGCAAGGTCCTAGCTACGGTGAGATTGTACATGAGATGTTTACTAGTTCAGGCGCTTCTCGGAGGAAGTAAAAGCCCTACGTCTCGGTGCCCGAAGGCGGTCAACTTGAATGTATATGTGTGCTTGAGTTACAAGGGGTGCGAACCCTTGTACTGGAGGAGGGGGTGGCTTATGTATAGTGCACCATATATAGAGTGCGCCAGGACCCCAGCCATCTCCACGTTACAAAGGGTTCAATGTACATAAAGGCATGACATTACTGATAACGCCTGCAATAAAGGGTGATAGAGGCATTCATTACTGCAGAATGAATGCATGACCGTTGCTGGCCTGACGGGACCTTTGACCTTCGGGGGTCGAGTGTCTTCATCCTTCCGAGTGGAGTTGAGTCGTCTGAGTGGAGGTATGCAGTCGAGTGAAATGTCCTCTTGGACCGTATTAGTCGACTGTTTCCGCTGTCTTCGAGTTGTCTCTTGAGCTTCTGGGGTAGTGTCTTTGGGTGGGGTATTTGGGTCAGGCCCGTGACCCTACCCTAGGTCTGTAACATCATCACATGGCACATTTGCTCTCACCACCCTTATGTTCACAATCTTTTCATTTAGAGAGTGGAGCAACATCTGCTGCACATCATCTTCAAAAGATATTTTCTCTAAGCCTTCTATTCCTGTATCATCATCACTAACATAGTACATATAATCATGAGAGCAGCAACCATCATCCGAATAAGAGATAGCAGAGTCACAAATGATATGTCAGACTGGTTCATATTTCTAACCACGGAATCTCTGGCTTGGAAATGGAACCAAATTGCCCATTTTGGGTCATCAATACTGGACAAACATTGAATGAATTATTATAAGTAATGCACAATGTTAAACTTCCTAACAATTTGCAATTACTCTGTTATCATACATTCTGGGAAACTGACCTAAAATACATCAAAATTACCAATGTCAATAAAACTGAAAAGGAAGAGATGTTATACCTGCCTCCTCCCGCACGAGGAAGCTTGCGCCGGCCACGAGGTGCACTTCTTGTCAACGACGGTGGTCGAGCCACCGGCAACTCCTGGGATGGCTCATATTTAGACAGTTGCACCTCAAAGCTAGAGCTGCCTAGCCAGGTATCGACCTACGATAGGTCACCGCGACCACCAACCACGTCAGGAGGTTGGTTGCCAAATGAATCGCCGCCGGAGTTTGGATCCACAGCCGCCATTACCACCGCCGCCTAGGGATAGAGAGGACAGAGCTCGGGGGAGAGTGAGAGAGAGATGGGGTTCGGCCAAGCCGGTCGGCCGTTCTGTTCTGGTCGGGTTGGTTTCGATCGGGCTGTGGCACTAACGGTCACCAGAAGGGCGCCGTTAGCCGTTAGGGCACGCGTCGGCCTGCCATGTGGGCTAGCCATGTGAGCAAAACGGTTAAAGTGGCTAAAACCGTCATCATCACGACTTGGTAGTTTTTTGTCACAAAATTTGAAATTTTTGATAGTTATCAGTCATTTCTCTGAAAATGGTAGTTCCGATTGGACGGCAACCCCTAATGTGGTAGTTTTTTTGGTCAAATACTCATCTAAAGAGCATGTGCACAAATGATGCTACACATGAAGATTGAAGAGTAGTAATAATAATCTTGCAGCAATGTGATAATACGACCATGAGACATTTGCAAAACAAATGCATTCGTTAGATCGGCTAACTCCGAGACTAGCAAGCTAGTTCTTGATGTGCGCTGTAATCGAGTTACTTCCCTGGATCATACTCTCCCTGCTTAGTTCTCTTCATGCACTTCCTCCATCTTGCTCTGTCCCAGCTTCTTCTCTATGAGGAGCTCTGTGAGACCCCGGAGCGCGATGTCAGGCTCATTGGTCCTCAGCAGCATCTCGGACACCTCGGCCGGCGTCACCTGCACCGCCATAAGCAATTCCTGTATCTCCGGGAAGAGGGGGTGGTCGTCGACGAGGAAGTAGTTCCTGTTGAGTAACGTGATTGTATTAGGAAACACAGGTTAGACTAGGAAATATTCCGGCTTGCCTTGTACTCCAAGTAGATCATGTACTCCTATATATATGCCCACGAGGCTCAAGTAATACAACAACTATTCCACCAAACCTCTCTCTCCCTTCTAACATGGTATCAGTTTCCGGGTTCTAAACCATAGCCGTCGCCGCTTCCGCACCCGCGCGCCACCCCTGGGCGGTCGGCCTCAATGACCGCTGCCGGGGGCCGCGCCGCCTGTACGTAGGGTTCTTTCGCCGGCCGTGTTGGCCGGCTGCCCTAGAGAGTCTTTTTCCCGAGCCCTTGCTCCGGGTTTTTCGCTCTCTCGCTGGTCGTTTTGATCGGCGTTTTACTTTTTGGTTTTTCGATCTAATCTAGCTCGGTTTGCGTCGCCCATCGCCGCCATCGACCCCTGTGCGCCTCTACTCCAACTCCGGGGCGACCAGCCGGCCTCTCCTTCGACCCGGCGGACACACGCACCGAGGCGGTCTGTCAGGGCCCGTTGCTGTCCGCGCGTCGATCCGCCCGTCGCCCTGCGCCGGCCGTCACCGCCCTGCTCCGACCGGAAAACCTGCATCGCCCCGACCCGGCGGCCTCACGCCATGCGACGGCCAATCATAGTCGTCACTCACGCGCCGGCCCGCCCATCGATCCTCGTCATCCGCCTCTGCCACGTCTACATGACGGCCCGGCGGTCTACCTCGCCGGCCTCGTCCTTGGCTGCGTCGGGACGGCTGCATCAGGCTCGTCGGCTACATCAACTCGGGCGCCGTTGCTCCGTTGGTCGCTCGGGCCTCGTTGTCCAGGCGTTGGTGCTGCTTTGGCAGCCCGGGTGCCGGTGCTGACAAGCTTGTCGTCCGCACAACATCCCACGCCGTCCGTCATCGCCGGCCTCATATCGGACTCCGCCGCCACCCAGCCTCCACCGAGCGGCATCCCCGACCTCGCGTGCTATCGGCTTGATCACCTGCTCGCCGTCGCGATCCGCCTCATCTACGTCGCGCAATCGACCTAGCCCGTCGGTTATGCGCGCCCCCGCAGGTCCGTGAAGATCGCCCCGAGTACTGCGCGCCTCTCCGCCGATCGAGCATCGGGCTGCCGCAGCGTCGCCCCGTCGGGCCGCAGCGTCGCCGCCCCATGGTTCTCCTCGCGGCTGCATCGACTCGTGCTTCGTCGTTGCGTCGCCCCTTCGGGCCGTAGTGCCGCGATACACAGTCCCCGCCGCCGCCCCGAGGCTGTCCCCGCGGTTGCACCAACTCGCGAACCGCTGTTGCGTCGCCCCTTCGGGCCGCAGCGTCGCGGCCCGCGGTCCCCGGCGCTGCCCCGAGGTCTTCCTGTCGTCGCCCCGACCCGCCTGCCGCCACTGCGTCGCCCCTTTGGGCCGTAGCACCACGGCCCACAGTCCACTTCGCCGTCACCGCGCATCGACTTCCCGTGGTATGTGCCGCGCCATCTCCCTTGGCGTGGGAACATCACCGTCTGCGCCGGTCTTCGTCACGTTGTCAGGGTTCTTCACCTACTTTGAGCACCGCCGCCGCACTCCTAACCTACCGTCGCCACCGCCGTCAGGCCACCGCCGCCGCTCTTCTTTGGCCGCCGCCGCTGCTACCTTCGTAGTCGACGCCGTCGCCCGTCCACCCCCTTCTTCTTCGTCCAAGCACCAGCCCAACGCCAGCGTCGCCGTCATCTACCCCGACCCCTTCGTCTACTCTGACCACCATTAGTGACATCGGCTCCGCGCCGATGGACGCCGCTAAAAGGATCGATATGGTTGACTAGAGGGGGGGGGTGAATAGGCAACTAACAATTTTTAGCTTTTCTTTAGCAATTTAAACTTGGCAACAAAGTAAGTTGTCTAGATATGCAACTAGGCGGACAACTTATAGGAAGCAACAAAAGCAACCACACAAGCAAGCAAGCTAAGGTATACAAAGAAAGCTTGCACAAGTAAAGGAAAGAAATAACCACAAGTGGAGCCGGTGAAGACGAGGATGTGTTACCGAAGTTCCTTCCCTTTGAGATGAAGTACGTCTCCGTTGGAGCGGTGTGGAGGAACAATGCTCCCCAAGAAGCCACTTGGGCCACCGTATTCTCCTCATGCCCTCACACAATGCGAGGTGCCGTGATTCCACTAGTGGTGCCCTTGAAGGCGGCGACCGAACCTTTACAAACAAGGTTGGGGCAATCTCCACAACCGAATTGGAGGCTCCCAATGACAACACGAAGCTTCACCACAATGGAATATGGCTTCGAGGTGACCTCAACCGTCTAGGGTGCTCAAACACCCAAGAGTAACAAGATCCACAAGGGATTAGTGGGGGGAATCAAATATCTCTTGGTGGAAGTGTAGATCGATGCCTTCTCAACCAATCCCGAGGAAATCAACAAGTTTGATTGGCTAGGGAGAGAGATCGGGCGGAAATGGAGCTTTGAGCAACAATGGAGCTTGGGGAGGAAGAGGTGAGTCTTTTTGGGGAAGAAGACTCCCTATATATAGTGGGAGGGCAAATCCAACCGTTATCCCACAAATCTGCCCGCAGAGTGCGGTACTACCACACATAAGTTGCGGTACTACCGCACAGCCCAGCGGTACTACCACTCAGGGCGCGGTACTACCGCTGGCGCGGTACGAGCCAGAACTAGCCCCTGTTGCGTTAAAACACCGGGCGGTAGTACTGCCGGAGCGGTACTACTGCACGTCCTTGCGGTACTACCGCAAGGCAGGGTCAGACTGGCCGAGGAGGAGTTCGGACTAAATAAAATACGTCCATAGCTACTTCCACAGATTTACGGTCATTGCGAAAACCCGACCCGGTACTACCGCTTGCACAAAGCGGTACTACCGCGTAGGACGCGAAAGTAAAAAATTACTTCCGCGTCTACTACCGTACTAGTTACGACGCTGGGCCGGTCACACGGTACTACCGTGTCCATGGTACGGTACTACCGCATGGTGCGGTACTACCGTAACCCTGGAGCGGTACTACCGTGGGGCCATGCGGTACTACCACGTTCTGTGAGAGGTACTACCGCATGCCCAGTAGTGGTTATAGTAGGACGTCACTGTTTTTGTACCAACAAGGAAAACAGCCGGAGCTCCATAGAAGCGAAGGAAAGGTGGTGTGAATGAATAGATGTGTACGTGTTGATTCCACCCAAACCTTTCCGAAGCGGACCCCGTCTTAATAGTACGGCTTTCCTATGACTCAATTCCACCGAAAAGAAACAAAAGGAAACGCCGTCTTCCATAGGTTCCGAGGGGCACTTAATCGTCTTGTGCCTAGGTGAGATATATCTGAAAAGCTCAGTGCACACGATTAGTCCGTAAAAGTATTGTCATCAATCACCAAAACTACTTAGGGAGAAATATGCCCTTACAATCCCCCCCCTTTTTGGTGGATTGATGACAATACGGGATTTGCACAAAGATATAAAGAATAGTAAGCAAACCCAGCAATGTTATAGAATATATGTAAGCTCCCCCTAGATGTGTGCATACATACGAAGGTGCTTTGGACTGCACAACACACATACTAGGATCAATGCTCCCCCTATATTCTACAAACAACATACTCCTTGCAACAAAGAATAAGATTCTACGCATGGATGTAAGGAGGATAACGTGAGCACATATTAAGGGCAAGTGAAGCAACCGCTCACAACCTAGCAGATAGCATAGACATAACAACGAGATAAAGAGAAGAGTGCATATGTCTCACACCATATGTAAGGTCTCACACACATGACACAAACCAACGAAAGCAGATAAGGTTCGACCAACGAAAAGCAAATAAACATGACACAAGACACAAATCCTACACTCTCTCCCCCTTTGGCATCGAGACACCACAAAGGGGAAGAGGACACCTACAACATAGGTGGTAGCTTAGGCTGAGGAAATCAGTCGTCACATTCTCCGTCAGACTCCTGCTGCTCCTCCTCGGAATCAGACCATTGGATGCCATGTTTGGCAATCCACTCAGCCTCTGGAGTGATGATCTCCTCTGACCCATTAGACGCATCCTCACCAAAGATCCTCATTATCTTCTTGTCCCGCTGGCGAGATTGCTTGTGAGTCACATCAGCCTTGTACTGCCCCTTTGCCTGCATACAAAACAGAGCCTTCATCTTCCTCTTCAGCTTCTTAGCCCACGAGGGCTCAGACGAGGGGGGAGCATACCCTCCAGAATTATCCTCAGCAGCTGCCTCCTCCTCCACTGGCTCCTCATCTTCATCCATCTGAGCTGCAGCAGCCTCTGCACGGGTAGTGGTGTCAGCCCACCGACTCTTGATGCGAAGTCTGATAGGCTCATGACGAATCCAGTGAGGGGCCTCAAACTCTTCATCAGGATAAAGCTTCTCCCAAGTCTTGGAGATAAGCAAAAACAGAAATGGACCGTAGATAGGCACTTTGTGAGTGAAAATCGCAAAGCGGAGCTCACACCACATGATATGTGAGATATCAAGTGGTTGAGTCTGAGCACTGCGGGCCTCCTCACACATAAGCAACATGTCCACGAGGTATGCATGTACCTTGTCCTTGTTCCCAGCGCGAGGAAACAATAAGTTGCGGAAGATCCTATGCATGGTATCCAGAAAGGGGTTCATCACCCAAGTCTTCTTGCCACTAGCGAGCGTCTTCTCCACATAGAAAGGCATCAGCCGGTCCTTGTTGGCAGATTCTTCGTTGGCATGAGGGCGAGCTCCAATAGGAGTGTGGAGCCCCTCATCAGCAACCTGAAGCAGATCCATAAAGTCCTTCCATGTAGCAGCCATCTTATGTCAATTTGTCATCCAAGTCATGTTGTGTTCCTCCTTAGGATGGAAGTGAACCGAAGCATAGAACTGTGCCACAATCTCTGGGTCAAAGTCCATCTGAAAAGACATGATGTGTTCAGTGCCAAACTGCTCCACAAGATCTAGAGCCTCGGCAAAATAGGCCCGGTGCTCCTCCATCCTCATGTGGGTCATGTCAATCCAATGTGCATCCACATATAGGTTGTGTTTGCTCTTGAGTACCTCTGTGTAGATATGATACTGCTGCTTGGTCCAGAACAATTCATCTCCATGGAACTAAGCCCGGGGATCTACATAGGGGTTAATCTTCCTCCTAGTGATGAACTCATGTGATGGTATCTCCTCCATGGTCATAGTTGGTTCCTTGTTCTTGGTGGCAGTGGTATTGGTTCTGCGTTGGGGGGCATTGGAGCCCTCAGGAACATCACTTTGGGTGTGCAGACGCTTTGACCCTATGTCACAGCTAGGATTCGAGCGACGGACATTGGAACCGGAGCCACCACCTATGACATAAACACAAGAACACGAAGGAAAGACAAAGAGAATCAATGCAAAAGCCACAATAGATCACAAGAAACATGTAGAAAAGATAATATGTATGTGCTACGAAGTAGGTGTGGACCGAACGGTAGTACTGGTCGAAGCTTGCGGAAGTAAATTTTTAGTGCCGCCTAGGGGGCAGTAGTACCGCACCGAAGTGTTGCGGTTGTACCGCACCAGACGCGGTACTAAAAAATTACTTCCGCGTCCATCACGGTAGTACCGCTCCGTAGGAGCGGTAGTACCGTTACGCGTCAAAGCGGTAGTACCGCTGTCAGCCAGCAGTAGTACCTCTCGGGGTCAAATCCGAAAGCAGATCTGGACAAAGAACGCGTGGGACGGGCGAACGGTACTACGGCTGATCACAACAATTTGGTAGCAACATACTTACTAGCATTTCTACTGCACTACAACTCTCCTACACCCTAATCTTCCATGGATAAGGTCAAAAAGAACACAAGAACAACATGCATCTCCCCAAAACCTAGAAACAACAAACAGGCAAAAAGAAGAGGGGATTTTGGGGAGAAACCTTCATCCATGGCAAGAGGTCGAGGTGGGGAACGATCCCACCGGTCGGAATGTGAGGAGAGTGGCCGGGGACGGAGATCCGACGAGGTCCTCCGGGGCCGTTCTTGAGAGAGAGAGAGGCGACGTGGGGGAGACGAGATGAAAGGGTATGGGGGAGTTAGAACTCCCCCTGCCCACTTATAACCCCCAGTCGTTCGACCAAATGTGGTAGTACCGCGGTCATTGCGGTAGTACCGCCCGGGCGGAAGTACCGCATGTAGGGTGGTAGTACCGCTCTCCAGCGGCAGTAAAAAATTACCGCTGTGCTGGTTGCGGTAGTACCGGAGTCTCTCTTGCCGTAGTACCGTGACAGTTCACGGTAGTACCGCTCCTCTAAGAAAGTGCAAGTTTCGACAAGAAGGCTTAAGCAACACAACTGCGGTCAAGAGCGCACACACATGGCAAACGGAAAGAAAGACAACAGACAACTGAAACAACACACGAGACACTCCTCCTTGAAGGAGGTCGGTGGCCGAAGCCACCTATGTTTGAGTTATTTGGTATGGCACCGCGAATAATTATCCTTGGGCCCATGACCAAAACTCATCTTGAAGCACTCATACCATCTGACATGGCAAAATAAAGACTTGATCGATTTATGCATAACGGGGGGAGGAAGAGTTCATTGAGAGAACAATACTCCCCCTATGTCCATGACTACATCTAGGCAAGATAATCATGTTGAGTGGGAGGAGGATGTGCAAAGTTTCAAGCCACATTGCTCAAATCTATGATATTTAGCTCATGCCTTAACTCGCGAAATCTTGCTTCATCCAATGGGTTCGTGAAGATATCTGCAAGGTTATCATGAGTGTTGACATAGTGAAGCTCTATTTCTCCTCGCCGAATATGATCCCGGATGAAGTGATACCGAATCTCAATATGCTTCGTCTTGAAGTGTTGCACCGGGTTGAGAGAAATCTTGATGGCACTTTCATTGTCACACCAAAGGGGCACTTTGTCACAAGTGACACCGTAATCCTTTAAAGTTTGCCTCATCCATAGAAGTTGAGCACAACAACTGCCAACTTCCACATACTCTGCTTCGGTGGACGAGAGAGACATACAACTTTGCTTCTTGGAAAACCAACTTACCAGAGAGCAACCAAGGAATTGGCACCCTCCGGAAGTGGACTTCCTATCCACTTTGTCTCCCGCCCAATCCGAATCAGAGAAACCTACAAGGTTGAAGTTTGCTCCTCTTGGGTACCATAAACCAAAGTTTGGGGAGTGAGCCAAATATCGAAAGATTCGCTTGACTGCCACAAAGTGACTTTCCTTAGGTGAGGCTTGATACCGTGCACAGATTCCCACACTCAACATAATATCCGGTCTAGATGCACAAAGGTAAAGCAAGGAACCAATCATAGAACGATATACCTTTTGATCCACCGCTTTACCATTGGGATCAATGTTAAGTTGGCACTTGGTTGGCATTAGGGTAGTAGCCGGCTTGACATCACTAAGATTAAACCTCTTGAGCATGTCTTGAGTGGACTTGGCTTGTTTGATGAAGATTCCTTCTCTTCTTTTCTTAATATCAAACCCAAGGAAGTACTTCAACTCTCCCATCATGGACATCTCAAAATGTGTGGTCATGAGTGCGGCAAACTCATCATTGAAAGCTTTGTTAGGCGAACCAAAGATAATATCATCAACATATAGTTGGCAGACAAACAAATCCCCTTTGACCTTCTTAGTAAAAAGAGTGGGGTCGATTTTCCCAATTTCAAACCCAGGATCTTGCAACAACTCGGTGGTACACGCACGTGGGGCTTGTTTAAGGCCATAGAGTGACTTATCGAGTTGATACACGTGATTGGGGAACTTAGGATCCTCAAACCCCGGGGGTTGTTTAACATATACCAACTCATTAATAGGACCATTAAGAAATGAACTTTTCACATCCATTTGTTGCAACTTAAAGTTATGATGAGAAGCATAAGCAAGCAACAAACGGATAGATTCAAGGCGAGCAACGGGGGCAAAGGTTTCACCGTAGTCGATACCCTCGACTTGGGAGTAGCCTTGAGCCACCAAACACGCCTTGTTGCGAATGACAATGCCATGAGCATCCTGCTTGTTCTTAAAGATCCACTTGGTTCCAATCACATTATGGTTCTCCTTTGACCTCGGCACCAGACGCCACACTTTGTTGCGCTCGAAGTTGTGGAGTTCTTCATGCATAGCATTAAGCCAATCTGGGTCTTCGAGCGCCTCATAGACCTTTTGAGGTTCAACACAAGAGACAAAAGCTTGATGAGCACAATAGTTTGCTAATTGTCTACGAGTGCTTACCCCCTTTGTGATGCTTCCAAGAATATTCTCCATGTGATGTTCTCTAGAAGCAAGCCTGGAGGCAATTTTTGCAGCACGACGCTCCAATTGCTCTTCAAGTGATAATTGAGGAGCACTGAGTTGATCATCTTGAGCGACGTCAAGAGCTTGATCTTGATCTTGAGCTTCCTCTTGATCTTGATCTTGATCTTGCTCAGAGGAGAGAACTTGGCCTTGTGCATCATTTGGTGGCTCACCACCATCTTGTGATTGATCTTGCACTTGGCCTTGTTCGTCCGGTTGAGGGCCTTCACGTTGTTCTTCGGAAGCGTGTGGGTCTTGGGTTGATGATGGTTCCACTTGTGTGGAACATTGTCCTTCTCCTTCGGCCACAAGGGGTTCCTCAATGGGTAGGATATAGCCAACACCCATTCTTCTTATGGCTTGAGGAGGAATTTCATCACCTACATCACAAGTACCACTTTGCTCCACTTGGAAGCCGTTATTCTCATCAAACTCCACGTTACACGTCTCCTCAATGAGTCCATTGGACTTGTTGAGGACACGGTAAGCATGAGAGTTTGTAGCATAACCAACAAATATGCCCTCATGAGCTCTAGACTCAAATTTAGAAAAACGAGCACCTTTCTTGAGGATGAAACACTTACACCCGAACACCCGGAAGTACTTGAGATTGGGCTTGTTACCGGTAAGAATCTCATACGAAGTCTTGTTCAAGCCTTTGCAGAGATAGAGCCGATTGGATGCATGACACGCGGTGTTGATGGCTTTGGTCCAAAAGTTGTAAGGGGACTTGAATTCAGCCATCATGGTCCTTGCCGCGTCCATCAATGTCCGGTTCTTTCTCTCCGCTACACCATTTTGTTGAGGGGTATAAGGTGCGGCATATTGATGTTTGATCCCCTCATCACTAAGAAACTCATCCAAGGTCTAGTTCTTGAACTCGGTGCCGTTGTCACTTCGGATCATCAATATCTTTGCCTCATGTTGACGTTGAGCTTCATTTGCAAAGTTGATGACGGTTTGTTGGGTCTCACTCTTCTTCTTGAATAAATATACCCATGTGTATCTTGAATAATCATCTACAATTACCAAGCAATACTTTCTGCCCCCAAGACTATCAAAGTATGAAGGACGAAAGAGATCCATGTGAAGGAGCTCTAATGGTCTTTTTGAGTAGATGATAGTCGTGGGAGGGTGAGCCGTCTCATGTAACTTTCCTTCAATACAAGCACTGCAGACACGATCTTTTGCAAAGCTAACATTTGTTAGTCCACGGACATGGTCCCCCTTGAGAAGACTTTGCAAAGATCTCATATTGACATGGGCTAATCGGTGATGCCAAAGCCATCCCACATCAACTTTAGCCATTAGGCATGTCGCGGTCATAGTGGGTTGTTCCGAGAAGTTAACCACATAGAGACCGTTCTCGACCTGTCCAACATAGGCTACTTTAAGAGTCTTGCTCCACAAGAGGGCCATGGTATCAATATCAAAGAATGTGGCAAAGACCATGAGTGCAAGTTGACGAATAGAAAGTAAGTTGTGTGCAAGGGACTCAACAAGCATGACTTTCTCGATCGTGAGATCATGAGAAACAACAACCTTGCAAAGCTCCAATACCTTAGAAGATGAAGCATCACCCAAGGTTGTCAGAATCTTGATTTTGAATCGGATCGGAGCTATGATGGTAGGATCGCAAATCATAGAATTTTCACTATCAGGATCGTTGAAACGTAGATTCTATGAACTAAAATCGTAGAATCAGAGGACTTAGTTTGTATCGTAAAGTCGTAGAATCGTATAATAGAATCGCGATTCTGACAACCTTGGCATCACCCCATTCGACGTTGGTGGCCATGATTGAACCTTGTTGCACGTCCACCACCAAGTCTTTGCTTCCGGTCATATGATTTGTGGCTCCACTATCGAGAAACCATGATCCCCCACCGGAAGCAAACTCCTACATGAGATCAATGCTTGGATTTAGGTACCCATTTGGTAATGGGTCCTTTGAGGTTAGTAACAAGGGTCTTAGGAACCCAAATAGACCATTCAATGTACTCATAAGAAGAACCAACAAATTTAGCAAAAACATGACCATCACTAGCACGACATAAAACATATGAAGGATTAAAGTCGCCGGCTATGTTTGATGGCATGGCGGGTTTTTTTCTTGACTCCACCACTTTTCACATTGTTCTTCTTCTTAGAAGTACCCTCTCCCTCTCTCACAAAGGTTTGTTTGAGAGGAGGAGGTTGCTTGGTCTTGTCGTTCTTCTTCTTCTTGGGCTTCAGAGCAAACCCAATTCCTTCCTTTGCCACAACTTCCTTTTGATTGCTCAAAAGATCGTTGAGGTTCTTCTCACCTTGTATACATGTCACAAGGCCTTTCTCAAGCTGCTTCTTCAACTTGGTATTCTATTCAACAAGATGCACATGCTCGCAACATGGGTTAGTAGCATTTGCATTATCAATCAACACCATGCGAGGAAAGATATCTTTCTCCTTGGTTAATGAAACTTGAAGTTGATCATGAGACTCTTTGAGAGAAGCATGTACACCTTTCAAGGCCTTGTGAGCCTTGTCAAGCGTAAAAAAACTCCTCCTTGAGTCTAGCATGGTCAACCACAAGCTTTGCCTTCTCGGAATTAATCACACGAGAGACAACTAAAGCATGATCAAGATCTTTCCTTAATTTAGCATGATCATCGTTGTGTGACTCCTCAAGAGCCAAACGAAGACCACGCTCTTCCTCTAGAGAAATAGAGAGATCCGATATCTCATCAGCATAGTCTCGACTATGTCCTTCCATTTTAGAAATGGTCTCCTCGTGAGCCTCGATCATGTCATTGGCCTCACCGAGTTATTCCAAGAGAGCAACGAAGTGCTTCTTGGGTTTGCCCTTGAGTTTACTCATAAACAGCTCAAATTCATTTTCTTCCTCTTCTGCCCCCTCACTCTCATCAATACAATCCGTCAATGAAGGATTATAGGTGATGGTAGTGTTGATGTTGGGAGTTACCTTGTTGGTGGCCTTAGCCATGAGGCACTTGGCGGTGATGTTCTCATTTGGTGAGTCAAAGAGAGATGAGCGTGGAGTAGTTGCAATAGCAATGGTGGACATAGTGACCATCTCATCATATTCATCATCATCATAATCCTCAACATATTCTTCTTGGGCCACCAACCCTTTGGGAGGGGTCTTCTTGTTGAGGTTGTTCTTGTTGGGATAAGACTTGGCCTTGTCCTTTCGGATAAGCTTGCCTCCATTGTCTTCTCTTTACTCATACGGGCAATCCACAACAAAGTGGCTCACATTCCCATAGTTGTAGCACGTCCTCACTCATTGCTTGCCCTTGTTGCCACTTGAGTTGTTCTTGTTGAAGTTGGGCCTTGAGTTCTTCTTGTTGCCCCAAAATTGCCGTGATGCAAGAGCCATGTGCTCATGATAGGCATATTTGGTGTCCTCGGGGCAACTCTCATCGTCATCCTCTTCCTCCTCTTCTTCCACACAAGCCTTGGCCTTCAAGTCAAGATTAGGCTTCTTTGATCGTTGAGCTCTTAAAACCACATTGTTGGCGGTCTTGTCCAAGATCCTCATGGCAACGAACTCATCCTACACTTCACTTGATGACAAAGTGTGGAAGTCCGATCTTTGGCGAATGACGGAGGACATGGCCTTGTGGTAAGGCATCATGGCCTTGAGAAACTTGCGTTTGATCCAATTGTCATCCGTGTCCTTGCTCCCATGATCTCGAGGTGAAACCGCAAGAGTGGTTAATCTCCGATAAAGTTCACGGGGATCTTCATCTTCGATCGTAGCAAACTCATCGGCTTCATCTTGCACAACTTCATAGTTTGAGCGTTGAATGCTTGCGCTTCCCTTGTACATGGAGCCAACATGCTCCCATACTTCTTTGGCCACGATGAAGGGTCGAAGATGTGCAATATCTTCGGGAGGGATAGCATCTTGAAGTATGCAAAGAACAGACTCGTTGAATTGATGATCCACACCTTCTCTTGGAGTTAAGTTGTCGGGATCATGTGGGTAAACACCTTGCTCAATGATTCTCTAGAGATTAGTAGAACAATGATTTAAATGACGTCTAAAGCGAAACATCCAAGTAGCAAAATAATAATTTTTCACAAACTAAGGAGGAGGACCAACGGAATTTAAATGCGGAGTAGGAACGGGTCCTCCATAGTGGGTAGGAGGAGTGGAGTGGGCAAAAATCCCACTCCCAATCTTAGTAACCAGGACTTGCTCACTACTAGCTTCTCCCTTGTCGGGAATAGCCTCCGACACATTGGTAGCGGGGCGAACCACTTCCAACGGTGTGGTGGATAATTTGAGTCCCTCAAGTAATTCCTTAAACATGCATTTGACCTCGGTCGCTAGTGATTCTTTCAATGTGTCCATTGCCACATTGAACTCCTCACGAGAGACCGCGGTTCCCCTATCAGACGTAGGCAAGGACGGAGTTCCACCGGAGTGTCCCTCCGCCTCGACTACGTTGTCACCCATACTCTTTGGACGGTAAAGTCATTATAAAGAGACGAGGCTCTGATACCAATTGAAAGGATCGATATGGTTGACTAGAGGGGGGTGAATAGGCAACTAACAATTTTTAGCTTTTCTTTAGCAATTTAAACTTGGCAACAAAGTAAGTTGTCTAGATATGCAACTAGGGGGACAACTTATAGGAAGCAACAAAAGCAACCACACAAGCAAGCAAGCTAAGGTATACAAAGAGATCTTGCACAAGTAAAGGAAAGAAATAAGCACAAGTGGAGCCGGTGAAGACGAGGATGTGTTACCGAAGTTCCTTCCCTTTGAGAGGAAGTACGTCTCCGTTGGAGCGGTGTGGAGGCACAATGCTCTCCAAGAAGCCACTAGGGCAACCGTATTCTCCTCACGCCCTCACACAATGCGAGGTGCCATGATTCCACTAGTGGTGCCCTTGAAGGCGGCGACCGAACCTTTACAAACAAGGTTGGGGCAATCTCCACAACCGAATTGGAGGCTCCCAACGACACCACGAAGCTTCACCACAATGGAATATGGCTCCGAGGTGACCTCAACCGTCTAAAGTGCTCAAACACCCAAGAGTAACAAGATCCGCAAGGAATTAGTGGGGGAATCGAATATCTCTTGGTGGAAGTGTAGATCGATGCCTTCTCAAGCAATCCCGAGGAAATCAACAAGTTTGATTGGCTAGGGAGAGAGATCGGGCAGAAATGGAGCTTTGAGCAACAATGGAGCTTGGGGAGGAAGAGGTGAGTCTTAGTGGGAGGGCAAATCCAACCGTTATCCCACAAATCTGCCCGCAGAGTGCGGTACTACCACACATAAGTTGCGGTACTACCGCACGGCCCAGCGGTACTACCGCACGGCCCAGCGGTACTACCACTCAGGGCGCGGTACGAGCCAGAACTAGCCCCTGTTGCGTTAAAACATCGGGCGGTAGTACTTCCGGAGTGGTACTACTGCACGTCCTTGCGGTACTACCGCAAGGCAGGGTCAGACTGGCCGAGGAGGAGTGCAGACTAAATAAAATACGTCCGCAGCTACTTCCGCAGATTTACGGTCGTTGCAAAAACCCGACACGATACTACCGCTTGCACGCAGCGGTACTACCGCGTAGAATGCGGAAGTAAAAAAATACTTCTGCGCCTACTACCGTACTAGTTACGATGCTGGGCCGGTCACACAGTACTACCGTGTCCATGGTACGGTACTACCGCATGGTGCGGTACTACCATAACCCTGGAGCGGTACTACCGTGGGGCCATGCGGTACTACCACGTTCTGTGAGAGGTACTACCGCATGCCCAGTAGTGGTTATAGTAGGACGTCACTGTTTTTGTACCAACAAGGAAAACAGCCGGAGCTCCATAGAAGCGAAGGAAAGGTGGTGTGAATGAATAGATGTGTACGTGTTGATTCCACCCAAACCTTTCCGAAGCGGACCCCGTCTTAATAGTACGGCTTTCCTATGACTCAATTCCACCGAAAAGAAACAAAAGGAAACACCGTCTTCCATAGGTTCCAAGGGGCACTTAATTGTCTTGTGCCTAGGTGAGATATATCTGAAAAGCTCAGTGCACACGATTAGTATGTAAAAGTATTGTCATCAATCACCAAAACTACTTAGGGAGAAATATGCCTTTACAAATCGTCGTCGAGTTCTTCTTTGCTGGCCCCTCCGACTTCTCCGACATGGCGTACAGCTCGTCCAGGTCCCTCGTCTATGCATGCCCGGTGCTGGCAACACCGATGCGTGCCTTCATCCATGACGTGTCCCCGGCCCTGGCAAGCCTAGTCGGCGCATCGTCAACTTCGTCTTCATCCGTCTACGCATGCCCGGTGCTGGCAACACCGGTGTGTGCCTTCGTCTACGATGTGTCCCCGGGCTTGGCAAACCCGCCGCGATGCATCGTCAACAACATCTTCTTCCTGGCGCACCACTACTCGACACCACAGTGCCCATGCTAACTCGGCGCCCCCTTGTGCCCACGGCTCAACGGTGACTTCCTCAAAATCGGCTACCCCGACTCCACATTGACCATGGCATTCTTCGCACGACTACCTCGATCACGGCTCCACCACATACGTTCTCGGCTACATTGACAAACGGCACAAAGAGCTACCGCCTGCTTGAGCAACCTCGTCGGTTTCCACTCCGGACACGACTCCGCGATGCGTCGACCGTTCCGAGTGTGTGGGGGGGTGTCCGCCGGCTTGCCTTCGGATTCTTCTCCAATCTCACCGTCTGCGTCCCTATCGTTGTGACTGTGGGGGGATGTTGAGTAACGTGATTGTATTAGGAAACAGTGGCTGCTCGTCACCATGTCCGACAAGTCCATCCTTGTCATCAAGGACATCGACTGCTGCTGCGAGGGATGTTAAGGGAGGTGGACAGCAAGGAGAGGAACACGCCGACGCGGACTTGCAAAGAAGACGGCGGCCACTCATCAGAAACTTCGGACGGTACGCTGTCGCCCAAGCGCAAATCGAAGGTAATTACAGACGTTTCCACCGCATTGTATAATATCAGTGTCCATATGTTCACTGTGCGTACGGCGAACTCAGATCACGCTTTCAGGGCTGCTCAACTTCATCGACGGGCTGTGGTCGACCAGTCGCAAGGAGCGCCTCATCGTCTTCACCACCAATTACAAGGACCGGCTCGACCCGGCGCTGCTGCGGTCGGGGCGCATGGACATGCACATCTACATGGGCTACTGCTGCTGGGAGGCATTCAAGACTCTGGCCCGGAACTGTTAGAAGGGAGAGATAGGTTTGGTGGAATAGTTGTTGTATTACTTGAGCCTCGTGGTCATATATATATAGGAGTACATGATCTACTTGGAGTACAAGGCAATTCAGAATATTTCCTACTCTAACCTATACAGCGTTGTGTTTTGCACGTGGCTGAGGTCGAGGTCGTAGATGTTGTAGCGGAGGTGGTCGCCATGGCGGCCACCAGGCTGGACTTGTCGGTGCCGGGCGGGCCGTAGAGAAGGTACCCGCGCTTCCACGCCTTGCCAATCCGCCGGTAGTGGTCCCTCCTGTTGGCGAAGAGGTCGAGGTCGGCCATGATGGACTGCTTCAACACCGGGTCCATGGCGAGCGTGTCGAACATGGCGGGGTGATGGTGGTGCAGCGTGAACAATGTTCGTCCCTCGTTCATGCAGATCATGAGCAAACGCTCCCGCAGCCTCGTCTCCTCGGCCACCCCCATGACGAAGGGCACGTACCTCTCCATGGCCATGTTCATATGCTTGGTGTGGGGACCCCGACTTAGAAGTCGAGATCACCGAATGCACGTGTACAGTGATCCCAGAGATCAATGCTCACTGAACACACAGAAGCTGAAATAACAAGAGTCTTACATCCATACAAATAGTCTTACACGAATTTAAGGCCATTATGGCCAAGTCTTACATAGATAGAGCCTCACGGGCTGAATAGCAAATACTCAAATAGCGGAAGTCTTCGATAAAACGGGTAGAACCCATGCCATCTGCCTTAACCCTACAGGCATTCTGACTGGGATAGCGTCCTAGTTCGCATGGTCGTCTCCAAAGAACTCTTCCTCATAATCCTGCTCTTCCATGCCTGGCCAATTAAATAACCAGTGGCAAGCCAATGAGTACTTTGAATGTACTCGCAAGCAACCCATGATGTGGTTCAAGTAGCAATGCAATTGAATAATAATGAACAAACTAGCAGGAGGCTAGAACAATATGCTATCATCAAGTTATGCATCCATAACCTCGTGTAACCTCGAGAACAGGTTACCGACATCAACATGAATATAATTCATCTCACTGAGTCAAGTCACCATCTTGACTCATCACACACAATGTATCACCAAAGAAGTAAAATTCTGGACATAGTTTAAGTAGCACCACCCAACTGTCCATGACCGTGGACACGGCTATTCGAATAGTTTTACACTCTGCAGAGGTTGCGCACTTTACCCACAAGATCCGGGGAACTTCCGTGTCATCCACGACCCGCGGTACCTCAAGTACCCGGGGTAAGCACCCGGTCATTACCTTTCCTTAGACGACACTAACATAGAGTCCACTCGTTGGCACACGACCCTCGGGTACAAACAATAGATCACGGGACATGCCCTAATTCAATGTTTACGCGTACCCGAAGGGACCAACGGTGTGTCCGGTGCCCTGTAAAAACAGTCATGGCCGTCTATCCAAGCACGACCCCGTCCCGGGAAAGACCTCAAGTCTTCCCGTCACTAGTAATGCGGGCACCATGCTAGTATCGATCTAAGTAATCAATAAAGCCCCGTCCCATAAGGGGTAGTGTGGTTGCACATGTTTGGTTGGGACGGTCGTCATACATAAATCTAATCCATCATTCCACCATGCACATGATATTACCGGCACATCACTTCTTTCTCAAGTGATGACCTAACACTTCATCACCCTCGGGCATTAGGGGCACCCGATGGGTTCATGCAAAGTTTCCACTACGGGGGTTCATATCACACATGCATCATATGAGCATCAAGACCAACTATTGCATGTCATCTAGCATGTAGCAAGATCAACAATAAAGCATGCATCATGTGGTGGTTCATCTAGGTTACCATCGTAACCCTAATCATCATGTATCGGAAACCAACGGGTTCCGAGGAACAAGTGTATCATGGTCAAAGGGCTGCTTGCCTGGATTGGCTTGGTCTTCCAAGTCTTCAAGTCCTTCTCCTTCTTCTTCCACAGCAACCTCGTCAATTACGGGATCTATACATCGCATAATAATAACGGAAAAATAAGAATACAAATAGAACAGAAAAACCAAAGTGCTTAGAAAAATGTCAACTCATTTTTGTAAAATACTAGAGGGTTTTCTAAGATGGGGAAAAATCTTAGTTGGAGTTTTGGAGTTGCAGAATAGGATATATTGATTTTCGAACAGGAGTTATACTGCTCAAATTTGAATTTAAATTTGAACAGTACAGAAAAGTTTCATGGATTTGAATGAAAGTAGTACCATTAAATAGGTTGGAATATTACAAGATTTTAGGAGTTGGAAATAATTAATTTGGATCAATATTCTTTTCTGCATAAATGTTAGAAACATTAACAGAAAAGAAAAAGAGAAAAAGGTCCTGTGCACTGGGCCAGAAGTGGCCACAGTGCACGGCCCAAACGACTCGGCCTGGCCGCACGGAGCCAGCGCGCGCGCACGTCAGGTTTCAAACCTGACGGGCGGGCCCCGTGGGTCAGCGGCTCAGAGGAGGGGGAGAGAGGTGGGAGGATGACAGGCGGGGCCCGCCTGTCATCTCTAACCCCGTGGTCACGGCGGCGGCGAGCTCACCGGCGTCGACTCCGGCCACGGCGATGGCAACAGAGGCCAGGGACGGGTCCAGCGTCGTGTTGCGGTTGCATCGGTGGTGGTGCGGCACGGCGGGGAGCCCTGGTTCGCCGGCGACGAGGTGCGATGGCGGAGGCTCGTCGGTGGTCAGCTGCAGCGGCCGTTTCCGACTGCGGACAGAGGGGAAAAGAGAGGAGAAAGAGTCAGTGGCGTGCTGCGGTTCCAAAACAGGCGGAGGGAGGAGCAGGGGAGGCCTGTACCTCGAGATCGCCGGCGGCCCGACGCGGCGGAGCTCCGGTCGATCCCGAGCACTGGGGCGCTCCGGGGCTGATCTGAGGGTGCAGGAGGGACTAGAGGAGAGCTGTGAGGCTGGTGGTGGTGTTGGAAGGGCTCGGGGAGGCCTATTTATAGGGCCCCGACGAGGACCCGTGGTCCAGTGCGCCGGCGAGCTCCGGCTCGTCGCTACAGCGCACGGGAGGCTGCGGGAGTGAGTCAGGGGTGTTGCTGGACGAGTCCCACGCCCAGCTGAGGCAAGAGGAGGAGCGGGGGAACAACAGGGATGCGCGCGCGTGTGGAGCAGCAGAGTGGCCGAAGCGGGCGGCCGGTGCGCGTGCGGCGACGGCCACTGGAGGGCGCAGGAGGAGGGGGACAGCACCGGTAGGGGCTGCGGACGTCGAGGCACGTTGGGAGGCGCGAGGGGGAGGCTCGAGGTTGTCGGGGATCGATGATTGGGCCGAGCCAGCGTGTGAGCCGCACTGTTCACGCGCTCTGGAGCGCGCGTATGGCTGGCATCAGCACGCTCTCGCCGGCTTGGTCCATTCCAGCGTGCCCAACAGTGTCTGGGGTGTTGAGGGAGTAGTAAAGAATTGCCCTAAGGCATTGGATGCTCTGTGGTGTAGAGAGAGAGGGAGGGTGCTGGTAAAAATGGTGAAAGATGGGTGCACAGCAGGGTAAAGCTGGGGTTTCACCCCCCCAATCATGGAGATGAGGTGCTGGGGGAGTTACTGGGGTTTGCTAGTAACCCTATGAGTCTGTGGTAAAGAGCTGAGGCAATGGAGAAAAGTGAAAGTGGTCAAAGTAGAGGTTTTAAGATTTCTGCAGAAGGTGTTTGATCATGGTTTGATCAAGTAAATGAGATCCAATTGACATGGCACTTTACAGGGTTGAAAGACATGAGAAAATAGGGTGCTTCACCAAATTTGGCCTCATTTGGAGAAACTAGCCAATGTAACTTTGGTGAACCCTAGAAATCAACAGAAACAGTTTCAGCTTGATTGAGTCAAGCTAATCATCTCCCCTTGATGCACCACTTGGTGTAGCATCATTATTTGGGGTATTGATCATGCTCACAAAGTTTGAGGCTCCAGATAAAAAGTTGGTAATGTAAAGTTGTTCAAATTTGCATTTGAACAGAAGGGGTTTTAAGGTGATCTGGTCAAGTTGCTCTATTCCAAATCTTGTGCCATTTGGTCTAGGTGCCTTATTAGGCCATTCTAGCATGTGCACCAAGTTTGAGAGCATTTGGACAAGTTTGGCAATGTAGAGTTGCTCAAACTTCAAATATGGACAGAATGGTTATGAAGGGATTTGAGGGGGTTTCCTTGATCTCAATGCATGAGGCTTTGCAAGATCATCAAATATGTCATATGTGACATGATAGAATTTCCCTGGAATTTTTGGAGAAAATTTCCTTTGTAAATATTTCAAAAGCTTGAAATATCCAGAAAGGGTTTTAGAAGGTTTAGCCCAATATTTTGAACATGACCAAGTGTTGAAACTCTTATATATGGACAATATATGTCCTCTGAGTCTCTCTGAATTTTGGCAAATATTTTTGAAACAGTTAAATAATTTTCCCCTATTAAAGACCATTTCTGGCCTTAAGAAAAAGCTTTTAAATAAAATAGGAAAATAACTTCTAAAATTATACCTTTGTGGTTTCTGGGAGTCCTATGACTACTAGGTCTCAAATAAACCTTTTGAAAAAGTTTTCACACCCTTAATCAAGTACTTGCAGTGCAAATCTCAATTCAGGGGTTTTTGGACAACTAAATTTAAAAAAATACTTTTTGGCCAAATTAATTTTGTAAGAAAATACTATACTGCTATATAACACTTGGCATGATCATTGGGCAGAAGTTTTGGATAAGGAGATGAAATCTACAAGAGGTCATAGTTGACTTTAATGAGCACATGAAAAAGCAATTGAAGAAAACTCAATTCCAAATAAAAGCCAAATGATGCTAAAAAATTTTGCTGGTCCAAATTTTCATGCTTCAAAGTTACAAATAACATGTTACAAAATGCAGGGTGTGACTGACCTACCCCCCTTACAAGAATCTCGTCCCCGAGATTCCTAAACTAGGGCTTAAAAGAGGTCGGGAAACTCGGATCTAAGATAGTCTTCTCGTTCCCAGGTTGCTTCTGCTTCGGTGTGGTTGCTCCACTGGACCTTGAAGTACTTGATGGTACGGCTTCGCGTACGTCGTTCTGCTTCGTCCAGGATACGGATAGGCTTCTCGCGGTAGGTCAAGTCAGGCTGCAGATCAATGGCTTGGTGATCCACATCCTTGTAGAGACTGGGCTTGTCTGGAACCTGGAGACATTTCCGGAGTTGTGACACATGGAACACATTGTGCACATCGGATAGCTCAGGTGGTAGTTCCAACTGATAAGCCACTTCTCCTCGTCGTGCAGTGATCTCAAAGGGTCCAATGAACCTTGGTGCGAGCTTCCCCTTGACATGGAAACGCTTGGTTCCCTTCAGAGGAGTCACCCGCAGGTACACATGGTCCCCAACATGGAAACTCATGTCTCGGCGTCGAGTGTCAGCATAACTCTTTTGCCTTGACTTGGCTGCCTTTAATCGCTCTCTGACTAGTTGGACTTGCTCTTCTGCTGCGCGGAGAACATCTGGTCCAAAGACTAGTCCTTCTCCAGTCTCTGACCAGTTGAGGGGTGTGCGACATCTGCGTCCGTACAATGCCTCAAATGGTGCCATCTGAAGGCTTGACTGGTAACTGTTGTTATAGGAGAACTCGGCAAAAGGGAGACAGTCTTCCCACTTGGCTCCATATGCCAGGACACAGGCTCGGAGCATGTCCTCGAGAATCTGATTGACTCGCTCAGTTTGACCTCCGGTCTGTGGGTGGAAAGCTGTGCTGAAAGACAACTTGGTTCCCAAGGCTTCTTGGAACTTCTTCCAGAACCTTGAGGTGAACTGGGTTCCTCGATCTGACACAATCTCCTTGGGAACACCGTGAAGACTTACGATTCGGTCGATGTAGAGAGCTGCCAGCCGGTTGCCATCATAAGTGGTCTTGACAGGAATGAAATGAGCTACCTTGGTCAAATGATCGACTATGACCCAGATAGAGTCATGTCCTCTACTCGACCTTGGTAATCCAGTGATGAAGTCCATTCCGACTTTATCCCACTTCCACTCAGGAACCTTGAGTGGTTGAAGCAATCCAGCGGGTCGCTGATATTCAGCCTTGACCTTTTGGCACACATCACACTTCGCAACGTAGGTTGCAATTTCTCTCTTCATACCGTGCCACCAGAATCGTGCCTTCAAGTCTTGGTACATCTTGGTTCCTCCGGGGTGGATGGAATACGGGGTGTCGTGGGCTTCTTGCAGAATCAGCGTCTTCAACACGGGGTTGTTTGGTACGCAGAGACGACCTTTGTACCAAACAATCCCATGCTCGTCTTCGGAGAATCCTGGGGCCTTGCCCATCTTCATCTTCCTCTTGATACCTTCAATGCTTGCGTGTCCATCTTGAGCCTTCTTGACATCGTCCATCAGGGTTGGTCTGACTTCCAAATGATCCAGAAATCCAGGGGTGACCAACTCCAAACTGAATTGTTCGATCTCCTTAAACAAGGCTGGCTGTCTTTCTCGAATAATGACATTCAAAGTGCAAGCCTTCCTGCTTAAGGCATCGGCCACCACGTTGGCCTTCCCAGGGTGATACTGAACACTGAGGTCATAATCCTTGATGAGTTCCAACCATCTCTGCTGCCTCATGTTCAACTCTTTTTGGGTGAAAATATACTTCAGCCTTTTGTGGTCTGTGTAAATCTCACACCGTTTCCCTAGGAGGTAATGCCGCCATGTCTTCAAGGCATGAACTACTGCCGCTAGCTCAAGATCGTGAGTAGCGTAGTTCTCCTCATGAGGTCGTAGCTGCCTGGAGAGGTATGCTATGACGCGGCCTTCTTGCATCAGAACGCTTCCCAATCCGGTTCGCGAGGCATCACAATATATCACGAACTCCTTGTGAATATCAGGTGTTGCCAGAACTGGGGCGGTGGTCAATCTCTTCTTGAGCTCTTGGAAGCTCTCTTCGCATTTTGGCGTCCACTCGAACTTCTTGTCCTTCTTGAGGAGCTGAGTCATTGGTCGTGCAATGCTAGAGAATCCTTCCACGAACTTGCGGTAATAGCCCGCCAATCCGAGGAAGCTTCTGACTTCCTTGACGGTCGTTGGAGATTGCCATTGGGTCACAGCTTCAATTTTTGCAGGATCAGCTGATAATCCTTCTTCGGTCAAGACATGACCTAAGAATCCAACTTTGTGCAGCCAAAACTCACACTTGCTGAACTTGGCATACAGTTGGTGCTCACGAAGCTTGTCTAGGACCATCCTCAGATGTTGCTCATGTTCTTCCTCCGACTTCGAGAACACAAGGATGTCATCAATGAAGACAACAACGAACTTGTCCAAATATTCCATGAAGACTTTATTCATGAGGTACATGAAATAAGCTGGGGCATTGGTTAACCCAAAAGACATGACCGTGCACTCGTACAGGCCATATCTGGTTACGAATGCCGTCTTCGGAATATCTTGGGGTCTGATCTTCAGCTGGTAATACCCCGATCTGAGGTCGATCTTGGAGAATACCTTGGCTCCGCTGAGTTGATCAAACAGATCTTCGATCTTGGGAAGAGGGTACTTGTTCTTGATTGTAACTTCATTGAGGGAACGATAGTCAATGCATAAGCGGATGGTACCGTCCCTCTTTGCCACAAACAGAACAGGAGATCCCCAAGGGGAGGCACTCGGGCGGATAAATCCTTTCCTTAGCTGCTCTTCTAACTGCTTCTTCAACTCGGCTAATTCTTCCGTCCCCATTCTATAAGGCTTCTTATAGATGGGTCCTGCTCCGGGATGAGCTCGATGATGAACTCAATGTCACGGTCAGGGGGCATTCCCGGTAGTTCATCCGGAAAGACATCAGGATACTCACATACCACCGGTACTTGGTCTAGCCCAACTTCAGACAGACAGTTGACTTTAGCGGCTTGATCGGAAGAGGAGTTGGGGGCAAACTTGACTTCTACACCTTGGTCATTGGTCACAATGACTGTCCGATTGGCACAGTCTAACAAGCCTTGGTGCTTGCTGAGCCAATCCATCCCTAAGATCACATCCAAGCCTTGCGATCTCAGGATGATAAGGTCTGCTAGGAAGTCTACACCGTTAATGGTAATACCGACTCCTTTACAGCCTATCTTGGCTCTCATCTCGGCTCCGGGGGTTTGTACCACCATAGGGTTATTCAGGGGTGTAGGGGTCATGCCACTTTTTAATGCAAATCTTTGAGTGACAAATGAATGCGTTGCTCCAGAATCAAACAAGACAGTTGCAGGTGCTGAGTTGACAAGGAACATACCCAGCACGACGTCCGGGTCTTCCTGGGCTTCTTCAGCAGTGACGTGATTCACACGCCCCTTCCCATAGTTCGGTGGATTGCGAGGAGCTGGGTTCCTTGGTGGCATTCCACGGCCTTGTCCCTGGTTCTGCGCATTGGGGCGCGGGGCATCAGGCTTCTTGTTGGGGCACACCCTGGAGATGTGTCCGGGCTGACCACACCCAAAACAAGTGACTTGATTTGGAGTGTTGATCTTGTTGCCACCATTGGTATTGGGGTTGAATGCTGGCCTGGGGTTGGCATACTGCTGAGGCTGAGGATTGTCACGAGGTGCAGGAGCTCTTGGCTGCTGATAGGTAGGCTTGGCCGGGGCTGACTGCCACGGACGAGGCTTCTGGTTGCTGGAACTTCCCTTACTGATCAACTTGCGCTTGCGAGTGTCTTCCAAAGCACGCCGCTTGTCTTCAAGCATGAGTGCCTTGTTCACCAGGTCAGGGAAAGACGGGCAGTCGCACACGACAAGCGAATATTGCAGAGTCTGATTAAGGCCTTCCATGAAGCGCTCCCTTTTGGCAGCATCAGTGCTGACATCCTCAGGGGCATACCTTGACAGAATACTGAACTTCTGCATGTACTCCTTGACAGTGCCACTTCCTTGCTTCAGGGCTCGGAACTCGCGCTTTTTGATAGCCATGACTCCAGAAGGAATGTGGGCCTTGCGGAATTCTGCCTTGAAGTTAACCCAAGTGATGTCTTGTTCAGCATGCATGACCTTGAATCTATCCCACCAAGCTCTTGCGGTTCCCCCGAGGCAGTGGGCTGCATAAGCCACCTTCTCGCGATCTTCGGTGCATCCGACTAGTTCCAGAATCTCCTCAATGGAACGGACCCAGTCATCAGCATCCAGGGGTTCAGCAGTCTCGATGAAGGTTGGTGGTGCATGCTTCTTGAACTCTGCCAACGTGGAACGTCCATTGCCATTCCCCGCCGGTTGGCGGTTGTTGGCAACAGCTTGAGCAATCAGCTGAAGAGCTGCAGTGTTGGCTTGGCGTTCCTCTCGGAAAGCTTGGAGAAGCTGAGCCATGTCCATGCTTGGAGGAGGTGGTGGTGGAGCTTGGTCGTTGGTTTGGTCGTGGTCTGCCTCTGGCTGGGAGGATGCTCCGGCTTCGGGCTGCTGGGTAGAGGTACCAGTACGAGTTACAACAGGCATCCTGTTGGAGCGGTAAAAGGTCTCATGACTCGGAAGAGGAAAAGCAAGATAGATAGGTGCCTAGTAAGGGGGTGGGTGTGACACTAAATCAAATCATGCAAGGGCCGAGAGGCCAAAACACATTCATTAAAATCCAAATGGGTGATGTAGTCGTTTACACATTCCCGAGGGAAGATTACGACATACATCCAGACACAACAAAAGCAATGCTAGGTGGTTTCATATGAACCATACAAGGACTCGACTGCGCATAAGGGTTACACGACCTATCCTACCGTAGGGTTTACAACGGGCATATCCGAGTAGCGAATAATGCCTAAGCGGCGGAATGCTCGGTCACATATTCCGGCTCTTCTGGGTCTTCCTCCTTGTCTTCATCTGTCTGGGCTCCTTTGTCACTTGAGGGAGCGGGGGACTGGAGGAGTTGGATACGACGGTGCTTCGACGGTGGTGCAGGGAAAAGCTTGCGGTATTCCCTTACTGTCATCCGGCGTCGCCGAGGTGGTTCTTCCCCCTTGGAAGACACATCCTCGGAGGGCCTTCCGCCTCGATATGCGATAGCGGATTGTCCAGAAGGTGCTCCTTCCTTCTTAATCCTGTTTGCCTTCTCTTGAGCTCGACGAAGAAGTGCCTTGGTCTTGTAAAGTTCTTCTCGAAGCTTCATTGATTCCGAGGCCAAGTCTTGTGCCAAGCTGTCGGCACATAGACTGAAGTAGGTCTGGAACCGAAGCGAGAGTCCATCCTTCAGTGGAGGGGCTAGTGCGCTGCTTTCTTCGTCACCTTCCTTCCGGTAAGGTAAGAAGCGAGTTGCCATCTTGGCGGCCATCTCTGGAAGAAGCTCGCGGAGACGGGTTAGCGCCTTGAGTGCAGCAGCCTCGGCAGCAAGTGGTAGTGTTGTCATCTGGGGTCCCTCGAAGAACCAACTTGTGGGAGGATCGTTTGCCTTCACGATCACTTCCACATGGTACTCCACCTCAGTATCGCTCACCCAATGCTCGTGGTAGGTGAGGATGGGTGCTCGGTGGAACTGACACTCCTGGAGGCTATCCTCGAGAAGTGGGGAAACCCAGTGGTCAGGTGCTCTTCGGGAACAGCGGCCATCTACAAAGGTGGAATAGGAGGGGTTATTAAACTGAGGAAATCTCAGGTTTAGAAAAGAAGAGAGGTTCAGAAGGTTTTGAAAAAGGGGTCTCAACTAACTAACGCCCATGCTAACTAAGGCTTCCTACAGTCAGGATGGCTCTGATACCAGCTCTGTGGGGACCCCGACTTAGAAGTCGAGATCACCGAATGCACGTGTACAGTGATCCCAGAGATCAATGCTCACTGAACACACAGAAGCTGAAATAACAAGAGTCTTACATCCATACAAATAGTCTTACACGAATTTAAGGCCATTATGGCCAAGTCTTACATAGATAGAGCCTCACGGGCTGAATAGCAAATACTCAAATAGCGGAAGTCTTCGATAAAACGGGTAGAACCCATGCCATCTGCCTTAACCCTACAGGCATTCTGACTGGGATAGCGTCCTAGTTCGCATGGTCGTCTCCAAAGAACTCTTCCTCATAATCCTGCTCTTCCATGCCTGGCCAATTAAATAACCAGTGGCAAGCCAATGAGTACTTTGAATGTACTCGCAAGCAACCCATGATGTGGTTCAAGTAGCAATGCAATTGAATAATAATGAACAAACTAGCAGGAGGCTAGAACAATATGCTATCATCAAGTTATGCATCCATAACCTCGTGTAACCTCGAGAACAGGTTACCGACATCAACATGAATATAATTCATCTCAATGAGTCAAGTCACCATCTTGACTCATCACACACAATGTATCACCAAAGAAGTAAAATTCTGGACATAGTTTAAGTAGCACCACCCAACTGTCCATGACCGTGGACACGGCTATTCGAATAGTTTTACACTCTGCAGAGGTTGCGCACTTTACCCACAAGATCCGGGGAACTTCCGTGTCATCCACGACCCGCGGTACCTCAAGTACCCGGGGTAAGCACCCGGTCATTACCTTTCCTTAGACGACACTAACATAGAGTCCACTCGTTGGCACACGGCCCTCGGGTACAAACAATAGATCACGGGACATGCCCTAATTCAATGTTTACGCGTACCCGAAGGGACCAACGGTGTGTCCGGTGCCCTGTAAAAACAGTCATGGCCGTCTATCCAAGCACGACCCCGTCCCGGGAAAGACCTCAAGTCTTCCCATCACTAGTAATGCGGGCACCATGCTAGTATCGATCTAAGTAATCAATAAAGCCCCGTCCCATAAGGGGTAGTGTGGTTGCACATGTTTGGCTGGGACGGCCGTCATACATAAATCTAATCCATCATTCCACCATGCACATGATATTACCGGCACATCACTTCTTTCTCAAGTGATGACCTAACACTTCATCACCCTCGGGCATTAGGGGCACCCGATGGGTTCATGCAAAGTTTCCACTACGGGGGTTCATATCACACATGCATCATATGAGCATCAAGACCAACTATTGCATGTCATCTAGCATGTAGCAAGATCAACAATAAAGCATGCATCATGTGGTGGTTCATCTAGTTTACCATCGTAACCCTAATCATCATGTATCGGAAACCAATGGGTTCCGAGGAACAAGTGTATCATGGTCAAAGGGCTGCTTGCCTGGATTGGCTTGGTCTTCAAAGTCTTCAAGTCCTTCTCCTTCTTCTTCCACAGCAACCTCGTCAATTACGGGATCTATACGTCGCATAATAATAACGGAAAAATAAGAATACAAATAGAACAGAAAAACCAAAGTGCTCAGAAAAATGTCAACTCATTTTTGTAAAATACTAGAGGGTTTTCTAAGATGGGGAAAAATCTTAGTTGGAGTTTTGGAGTTGCAGAATAGGATATATTGATTTTTGAACAGGAGTTATACTGCTCAAATTTGAATTTAAATTTGAACAGTACATAAAAGTTTCATGGATTTGAATGAAAGTAGTACCATTAAATAGGTTGGAATATTACAAGATTTTAGGACTTGGAAATAATTAATTTGGATCAATATTCTTTTCTGCATAAATGTTAGAAACATTAACAGAAAAGAAAAAGAGAAAAAGGTCCTGTGCACTGGGCCAAAAGTGGCCACAGTGCACGGCCCAAACGGCTCGGCCTGGCCGCACGGAGCCAGCGCGCGCGCACGTCAGGTTTCAAACCTGACGGGCGGGGCCCGTGGGTCAGTGGCTCAGAGGAGGGGGAGAGAGGTGGGAGGATGACAGGCGGGGCCCGCCTGTCATCTCTAACCCCGTGGTCATGGCGGTGGCGAGCTCACCGGCGTCGACTCCGGCCACGGCGATGGCAACAGAGGCCAGGGACGGGTCCAGCGTCGTGTTGCGGTTGCAACGGTGGTGGTGCGGCACGGCGGGGAGCCCTGGTTCGCCGGCGACGAGGTGCGACGGCGGAGGCTCGTCGGAGGTCAGCTGCAGCGGCCGTTTCCGACTGCGGACAGAGGGGAAAAGAGAGGAGAAAGAGTCAGTGGCGTGCTGCGGTTCCAAAACAGGCGGAGGGAGGAGCAGGGGAGGCCTGTACCTCGAGATCGCCGGCGGCCCGACGCGGCGGAGCTCCGGTTGATCCCGAGCACTGGGGCGCTCCGGGGCTGATCTGAGGGTGCAGGAGGGACTAGAGGAGAGCTGTGAGGCTGGTGGTGGTGTTGGAAGGGCTCGGGGAGGCCTATTTATAGGGCCCCGACGAGGACCCGTGGTCCAGTGCGCCGGCGAGCTCCGGCTCGTCGCTACAGCGCACGGGAGGCTGCGGGAGTGAGTCAGGGGTGTTGCTGGACGAGTCCCACGCCCAGCTGAGGCAAGAGGAGGAGCGGGGGAACAGCAAGGATGCGCGCGCGTGTGGAGCAGCAGAGTGGCCGAAGCGGGCGGCCGGTGCGCGTGCGGCGACGGCCACTGCAGGGCGCAGGAGGAGGGGGACAGCACCGGTGGGGGCTGCGGACGTCGAGGCACGTTGGGAGGCGCGAGGGGGAGGCTCGAGGTTGTCGGGGATCGATGATTGGGCCGAGCCAGCGTGTGAGCCGCACTGTTCACGCGCTCTGGAGCGCGCGTATGGCTGGCATCAGCACGCTCTCGCCGGCTTGGTCCATTCCAGCGTGCCCAACAGTGTCTGGGGTGTTGAGGGAGTAGTAAAGAATTGCCCTAAGGCATTGGATGCTCTGTGGTGTAGAGAGAGAGGGAGGGTGCTGGTAAAAATGGTGAAAGATGGGTGCACAGCAGGGTAAAGCTGGGGTTTCACCCCCCCAATCATGGAGATGAGGTGTTGGGGGAGTTACTGGGGTTTGCTAGTAACCCTATGAGTCTGTGGTAAAGAGCTGAGGCAATGGAGAAAAGTGAAAGTGGTCAAAGTAGAGGTTTTAAGATTTCTGCAGAAGGTGTTTGATCATGGTTTGATCAAGTAAATGAGATCCAATTGACATGGCACTTTACAGGGTTGAAAGACATGAGAAAATAGGGTGCTTCACCAAATTTGGCCTCATTTGGAGAAACTAGCCAATGTAACTTTGGTGAACCCTAGAAATCAACAGAAACAGTTTCAGCTTGATTGAGTCAAGCTAATCATCTCCCCTTGATGCACCACTTGGTGTAGCATCATTATTTGGGGTATTGATCATGCTCACAAAGTTTGAGGATCCAGATAAAAAGTTGGTAATGTAAAGTTGTTCAAATTTGCATTTGAACAGAAGGGGTTTTAAGGTGATCTGGTCAAGTTGCTCTATTCCAAATCTTGTGCCATTTGGTCTAGGTGCCTTATTAGGCCATTCTAGCATGTGCACCAAGTTTGAGAGCATTTGGACAAGTTTGGCAATGTAGAGTTGCTCAAACTTCAAATATGGACAGAATGGTTATGAAGGGATTTGAGGGGGTTTCCTTGATCTCCAATGCATGAGGCTTTGCAAGATCATCAAATATGTCATATGTGACATGATAGAATTTCCCTGGAATTTTTGGAGAAAATTTCCTTTGTAAATATTTCAAAAGCTTGAAATATCCAGAAAGGGTTTTAGAAGGTTTAGCCCAATATTTTGAACATGACCAAGTGTTGAAACTCTTATATATGGACAATATATGTCCTCTGAGTCTCTCTGAATTTTGGCAAATATTTTTGAAACAGTTAAATAATTTTCCCCTATTAAAGACCATTTCTGGCCTTAAGAAAAAGCTTTTAAATAAAATAGGAAAATAACTTCTAAAATTATACCTTTGTGGTTTCTGGGAGTCCTATGACTACTAGGTCTCAAATAAACCTTTTGAAAAAGTTTTCACACCCTTAATCAAGTACTTGTAGTGCAAATCTCAATTCAGGGGTTTTTGGACAACTAAATTTAAAAAAAATACTTTTTGGCCAAATTAATTTTGTAAGAAAATACTATACTGCAATATAACACTTGGCATGATCATTGGGCAGAAGTTTTGGATAAGGAGATGAAATCTACAAGAGGTCATAGTTGACTTTAATGAGCACATGAAAAAGCAATTGAAGAAAACTCAATTCCAAATAAAAGCCAAATGATGCTAAAAAAATTTGCTGGTCCAAATTTTCATGCTTCAAAGTTACAAATAACATGTTACAAAATGCAGGGTGTGACACTTGGCGTCGAAGCTGAGCTTCAGCAGAAACTCGGCGGCGCCGGAGTCCCCGTTCTTGGACTTCTTGTTTCCTCCGCCGCTGCCGTTTGCCTTCCGGAGGACGACCACATGAACTCGACGCCATCAAAGACATCGACGGTGAGTCCCCGGGCTCAATGAAGAGGCACTTCGTCCAGCTTCTGATGCCGCCATCGTCTCTGGTCGCGCACAGCCTGAGCTCGAGACGGCGCATGGCGCGCGGGTCGAGCCTGGAGGACACGTACGTGCGCGCCGCGTCGAAGAGAAGATTCTCCTCGCAACCACCGCCGCCGGTGTGGCTCAGGATGACGAGTCTTCGCTGCTCCTTGGCGCCCCAGCCGAGGCGCGCGCGGAGCATGGACGCGCCCCAGCGCACCATGGCGCGCAACTCGTCCGGGAGGAGCTCACGCACCATGCTCCACGCCAGTACGGCGTACGCGGCCGCCGAGGCTGCTGAGCTGAGCGCCTTCCGGTACGCGTCCACTGCCTTTCCACCATAGGCACCCGCGGTGGCTGGTGAGAGATCCATCAATGTCGTGGCCACTCAGCCGCTGGTGGGAGTGGTTTCATGGTTTAACCTAGGGGTCGACGAAACGGTCCGGTCCTTCGGTCCGGCTCGCGGCCCGCTCGATGCAGGCTGGCTCGGTCCAGGCCTGCTAAAAAAAGTCATCAGTCCAGTCCCTAAAAACTGGATCAATTTTTTTAGGTCCGGTCCGGTCAAAGCTCGGTCCGCTCGTTCGGACCGCAACATTTAGCCCAGCTCACAGGCCAGAGCCCACAACAACCCATATAGAGTCCAGCACGGACAGAAATAAAGGCAAAGTAGAGAGGCGGACCGAGCGGTCAAGCGCCACCTCCGCCAGCTGCCGTCGTCAACCACCTCCTGGTGCTGCCGTCGTCAACCACCTCGCGTAGACCACGAAGCCGTAGTACTGGAGGGAAGGAGGAGAAGAGGAGGGTGCGCAGCGCGAGCAACTGCCCACCGTCGAGTTGAGGGTCGACCGCCGCCGTCTCCACATGTCCGTCGTCGACCACCTCCTCGTCGTCTTGCTGCTGTCGATCAGAGATGACCACGAAGCTGGAGAAGGGGGAGGATGTGCCTGCACCTGCACGCCATCTCCCCACCTGTTCGATCTCTTCTGTCCTCTCCTCTGTTTTATCCTATCTCTGACCGAGGTATTCAGTGCCAAAATTTTCAACAATTAGTATTGAATTGTTAGCAGTTCGCACTGATCTATTGAGTGTTGAATACACCATTGTTGGCAGTTGGTACTGAATTCCAAAATTTTCTTCTATCATCCTTCCTCCATTCTTTAGCTTGTCATTGTAAACCTATTGCAAAACTTGCTTACTTACTGTGGATTCCATCCTCTTTTGAAACAAAGATTCTAAATGTTCAAAATTTGTCTCATATATGCTGTATTCTTGGTCCATTTGCTTTACAAAATATAAAAGGACGACTAAACAGTGGCTAAACAAAGCCAAAAACCTCCCAGCGCACTCCCAGGATACATATAGAGTCGGTCCTCTTGGTCCTCTCGGTCTTGACCGAGCTTTGCGACAGCCGGTCCGGTCCTGAAAATATGGACCGCCAGCCACTTCAGTCCGGTCCAAAGCATGGCTCAGTCAGGGACGGGACCGGACGGGACCGCGTCCACCCTGAGTTTAACCTCGGGTTTGAAGATTTGAAGTTGAGCAGAGGTTTTAGTTCGGGCGACTATATGGCTTTGACCCCCTTTTTTTCTCCAAAGCCCGTAAAATCGCTTAGCCCTTTTTTTTACGGTGGCCCGCAAAACGATCGCGAGCGGTATATCTACTGGTTTATGCCGATTATACGGGCAGGAACCCTATTCCCCTGCCGTCGCAATTCACCATTCCCCTCTCCAATTTCTTGTCGCCGGTGAGAAATGCGTTGCCGCCGCACACCAATCTGCGAGGATGTGGAGCTTTGGTCGGCGCGGTGGCGGCGAAGACCCGTAGTGCAGCCGTTGCGTCACCTCTGACGCGGCGCATAAGCGCGCGGCCAAGCTCTATACCAAGTAGGGGCTTCCGATGCCAGAGTCCCTCCTCCGTCGCGAGATGGAGGAGTACGATCTTCGCCATACATGGTGCTATTGCGCTGGGAGCTCTTCCGGCACGGGGCTGCTTCTGGTGAAAAGGGAGAGGGAGTTCGGCAAGCTCCACGCCATCAAGATCGAGTCGGGGAAAGAGCACCCGTGCGGCCGCGACGTCATCGGCCCAAAGGACTACATCGTCGAGCCCGACGTGGACGCCTTCGAGGCGGTGCTCGCCGAGCACACTGCGCGCGAGCAGGAGGAGGAGGGCGCGCGTCGTCGGGGGGACGAGGAGCCCAGCAAACTCCTCTTCGAGCCGGCGTTCGCCATCGCGCGCGAGTTCCACGAGAAGCAAGCTGCATGGTGCCGTGAGTAGGAGGAGCAAGACAAGAAGTATGTCGACCTTGTCTCCTCCTCCGACGATGAGCGAGCACCGCCTTCGCAGGGTCGCCGCTGCATCCGAAAAGCTCCAGTCAGCTCCGATTTTGCCTAGATTAGGGTACCGCGGCTTCGCAATTTAATATAATTTTCCAAATGTAGCTATGATCGAACTATGCATGTAGTATGTGTTCTTTAATTTCGTTCAGAAATGCTTTAAAAAATGGTTTGAGATACGGTTTTCGTTCGGCCGCCGAAGAATTTGCCCTCAAACATTTGATTCTCTCGACCCTTATCCATGATATGAGGGTCGCGAGTACACGGGGTCTATTAGAGATGCTCTTGCCGTGACTTTTGATGGTTGTGCGTTAAAAGTGAGAAACTAAGAGCAACTCCAACGCGCCGACCCACTTCATCCGGACATGTCTGTTTGGGTCGTCTTGGAAAGAAAGGCCGGCCCAATGCGCCCACCGCACCCAAGCGGGCGCGCGTCCGATTTTCGTTCGCCTGGCGATCCATTTCTAGCCGAAATCTGGGAATCATTTGCGTCGGTGCGAATACAAAGCGGACGCGCGCCTACTCCTCCCCCTGGCCCGCTAGACTGTGGCACAACATACATCATTTTCCTCCACTTTTTTAAAACACTCCCGCTCGCGCGCGCTCCCTGGCCGCTCGTCGTGGATGACCTGTCGAGCCTCGATGCCGCTGCTGGACTCGCCTCGTCCGGCCTCAGCTCTGTCCCCTCCACCAAAGGAAAAGCTCGCGCGCCCCGCAAGAACATGGCGCCGCCCAAGAAGAAGCAGCTGGCGTCCGAGGAACGGGCCGTGCAGTCGGCCAGTAGTAAGGGATGGAGGCACGCGTAGGACGCAAGGGATGAAGGAGCGGCTGTCGCTACCCTCTCCACCGCCGCACAACAAGACGAACCAATGCCCGAGTCGCCACGGCAACGAGGGAGGCCCTGCTCTGCATAGCGTTAAACCCTGGCCAACACAGGCTCGTCAGCACCGTCGTGGCCGCAGCCAGCGTGGGCTCGTCGGCATTTTCTCGGATGGTGCTGCCAGAGACGCCGCGCGCGTCTGCCATGCAGCTGATTCTCGGCTTCCACATCTACCTGCAAGCCTCCCGCTTGTCTGGAGAATGCTCGTCAGATGTGATCATGGTGGCGATGTCCACACCCACGCTCGTGGACATTGACCTCAACGTCACGCCGGTGGTCGGTGCATCATCATCCGGAGGGGCGAAGAAACGCCCGCGGTAGATATCAACCGACATGCTTCCCGGCGACGCAGCCTGTTCGATAGAATGCCGGCGGTCGGTGATGACGAAACGGCCAGCCATTTCATCATTGAGAACATCATCTTCGACGTCGGTGCAGTGGCTTGGCATCGAGAATATCGTCGAGAACTGTGTGGTGGTTTTTTGTCGGCTGGCATTGTATGCCGGCCGCTGGCATGGCGTCGACATGAACTTTGGCGGATGGCATGGCTGCTCGCATATGATCTATGACCGCGGGCCTTTTAAAATTCATGCGCAGACATTTTTTTTAAATGAGGAAGACCCCCGGCCTCTGCATATAGGCGATGCATGCAGCCACTTTATTAATTATTCACACAAGACCTTACAAAGAAAATACAGCAGTAAGCCTGAATCCACAGTCTATGCAATATTTGTCGCAACTCCTATCCAATTGATGAAGGGATGCTGATAGTCTGGGCCTAATACCACAAACCTCGCAGACAAGCCTAACATCTAAGACATGAGGCTCCACCAAGCCACTTGCCGGGTATGGGGCACACACTGGTCCGGCGCGCTCTCGGAGGCCGCCGCCGCCAACTACCACCACTCCAACTTCAGAGCCGTACTGACGCATCATCCTTGCCCGGTCTAGCTGATGTCCACGCCACCGCAGCGCCTAACGCCACCACCTCCCTGTGCGCGAACTGCTGAGCACATCGCGGTCGCCGCTGGTACACCTCAACACTATGCTGCCAAGTACCACCAGCCGACACAGCTTGAAGTGTGTGGAAGAACTGTCGTGTGTAGCACCTGCCGACGAGGCATGACAAAGCGTAGCACCTATCGGCCAGACATGACTTGACATCTTCATTGAAGCTCTATGCAAGACGAAGCCGCTCCACCTCCTACCTCCGACTTTCAACGCTGCTCCACAAACGATGCTCCCAAGAGAGAAACGACACCATCGTGCATCCATCATCCGATCTGAAAAACCAGATCCTAGGGTTTTCCCCAGAGCAGCACGAGTGGGTCAACAGTAATTACACGACGATGCCTTCATAAAGGTAATGACGCAGAACGCCGCCATCGCCTGCCGTCGACTCGGTTTTCACAGGCAACTCTGTCTCCCAGCTTGCAGTCAGAACTAGATGATGGATCTCGATATCCGACCACCCAGCCTCTGGCAGGCCACCTCCGACGAAGAAGATGGCCACCACCGTCGGCTGCACCGGACAGATTAGATCTGACCGTAGCTGCCGCCAAGCTGTCTACGAGGCCCTCGACACCGCCTTCGATCCAAAGTCGGATGACGCGCCATTGCAATGTAGACCGCCCGCCGCAAGGCGCGGATATGAAATGAATTGTGCGCGTTGGGCGCACTGTCGACCCAAAACAAAAATAAGATGGATGCCGAGCGGGCGGCCAATCTAAATGAACGAAAAACGGATAATGCACGCGTCCATTTGAGTCGGCGTGTTAGGGTTGCTCTAACTATAAATGTAGTATATGGTTGTAGTTGCCATGTGTACGCACTGGTAGGACCAAATAACCACCGTCTGGTCACACTTTGTCCTGGATGAGTCGTGGAAATGAAAGCCCTCGGCTATGCTTAACCGAGGACCAGAGGCTTCGTGATTTGGAGCTCCAACAACGAGCGAGGAGGAGATGGACCGATTTCCTTGTATAGAAACTTCGCAGCTGGCCGTTTCTTGGCGGGGAGGAAAGGGAAAGCAGATTTGATTCCTCCGTCCGGCTCGGCTCCACGAGCATCATCACGGTTGTCGCTGATACGGAGGCCGCTGAGAGCATTGACTGTCGTCCGGTCACAAAGGCAAGACTGTGTCAGCCCGCATGCTAGGCCTATGTCCCAGCTACCGTGGCCTAGGCCTTGACCACCTAGTACAGCTCACGAGGTGGCGTACCGGGTAGCCATTGTGTGAGGTGACACGTTCGCAGTTGCATGTATTACGTATATTATGACCCACCTTCTAGTTGTGTATAGTTGAGGTCAAGGCCTATCTGTACTTATATATACTAGTCGGCAACCCGTGCGTTCGCACGTGCTAGCATATTTTATGGAGATGTATAAGGTTTGTAAATAGATTTACATTTTTTGCAACCAATATTTGTTAGATGTGAAATTTAAAATAAGAATTCTAATACAATTTCAATTTATTGCAAATAATAAAATGCAACAGCGCGTACTGGTTAAGGGGTTGAAAGGAGGAATATTCTTTCCAAAGGATTCTGATCATATAATTTAGAATGTGTATGATATACCTATTACGTTACACTACTTGTTTGTGCTAACTTTAATTGTAAAAATGGATAGCTTCAGATCAAGCCGAACTCATTTATATGGAATATAAATTATTAGAAGAATTATTGGGTTTTACAAAACATAGTACGCTATTTACCTTTAAATAATGCATGACGTACTCGGATTTTCTTCGTTTTCAATTGAAAACTATTTCGTAGTTTTGTACTACAATTTATGGACACATTTGTACTAAGTTGAGAATGTGACAAACAATGCCATGTTTTTTCTTATGATGCGGACAGACATAGTTTCACTCCAATAACATAAGATGTCATGACGAAATAATCCTATATATTTCCTATTCAACTTTTTAGAATGTTATGGCTAAAATAGGCTCTATATTTAGAGTAGAGCTTTTTTAGCATGCTCCCTCTTACCTCCTAAGGATAACCTTCATTGCTCATATAACCCTAATCATGGAATTTTGATGTTTCTTAATACCCGAGAAGATGTGGATGAACATGTAATCATGGAATTTTGATGTTTCTTAATACCCGAGAAGATGTGGATGAACATGGTGATAGGTACAAAGTCTCGAATTAGTAAATATATATGAGGCACAATTTAGACGAAGGAAAAAAATATGGGTTTATTATACTATACGAAAAGACATACCACCGCACAGAAACAGAATAATGAAAGCTGATGCATTACTAAAAAAGCCTATTTGAGGGAAAAGAACAATCATGTGTGACTTCATAGGTAGTGAGTGTGCACATAAAAATGGAAAGGATAATGTAATTCGACATTCAATCATATGGGGAATAAATGAAATAATATTATGTCATCAATGGTTCATTGGTAGTAAACTGAACACTATAAAAGGATGTGTAAGCTGGTGCAAGACACCAAAATGGAGTTATAATAGTCAATAGTCAATAATTGCTCGTCTGGTTTGTTTGTGTGAGCTCCTTAGTACGCACAATTTTAAATTGGAAGACTATATATGTGCAGTAGTACTACTATAACTCATCTCATACGTTCATAATAAAAATTCGAGCGGTGCGCAATAATACTTTAATTAGGGAACTTATAATTTGCATGTAAACTATTGTCTAACACAAACGAATCTTCAGAGCCATGCAATAGCTCAGCCGACTTCAATCTAGTGCCCAACGGTACCATGGAGGAAAACCAAGCTTCCTGAACCACAAAAAAAGAGGATTTTGATCTGAACTGGGTGATGGAATACCTTTTAGTTCCTGCGACCTAACCGGATGCCATAAGGGAGAGCATGCCAAGGTTGAGGTGGCTAGCATGACAATGTTCCACAGAGGGTACCAACGCAGACAGAGATCTGTTATTCTGGCTAGCCTCATATTTGAAGCCAGTATTGTTGAGGATGCAGCTCGAGATCGACAATTCTAGCAATGACAGTACCATGGAGAGAAAACATGATTTCATGTCAAATCGAAATCCTAGAAGGCCCCTAAAAAGGTCTGGATGACCAATACTTGGGCAGTTCAATTCCATCGATCATCACTAAAAGCATTAGCGATTTTAACTTCTTCAGACTGAATCAAGACACGGATGTATCACCTTGCTCACCTGAGAATCGGTGAAACTGTTTCAGAGCAGAGTACATGGTTCCAGCCAACGCTACAGATGATGGTTGCATGAATCATTTTTTTATCTTTTAATTGGAAGATAACATGCAAATTTAGCATGTACTATATATGTGCAGATGTACCAAGTGTCCAACAACAACAAAAAAATCATCCGAATAATAATTGAAACTTATAACTCAGGACATATTCCACTTTTAATCAGTTCATGCCTTTAAAAGCTTTAGTCAAGCAATGAACTACACCGATTATCTTGAAAAGCAATTACTAACAAAGAGAAATATCTAATGGATAGTGCTACTACGTTTAACAAAATAGCAACCAAACACACCATCCGTACAGGTATATAATAGGTGACCTACTTCATTCGTTACCAATTATATAGATAATACAAAATACATCTACCTGTTGTGTGTGTCAACCACATCAATAGACATGAATAATGCCATGGCTTGACAAAGTGATGATGCTGCTGTTGCTATTGTTTCTCCAGATATAGGGCATAAATCCTAGCAGCAGCCCATATGAAACATTGCTTGTCTTCAGCGGCTAGATAGCAGCTGTTATTGCTGTCATCTTGTATGTCCCAATAAATAAGACTTTCCTGCAGGTATCTGTGCACTGCTTGTCAAAAAAAGCTGAGAAGCTCGTCATCATATTGAGACAGTATAGTAAAAAACACACATACACATACCACCCAGACTACCCAAACAGGTTGATAGATTTCCGTCAGCTAGATGGGCTAGTATGTACGTGCATGTAACACATGCATGGAAGCGACATAATTAATGGCAATATAACCGTGCTCGTGCTGGCCCGCAGCGTCGGTTGCCGGCTGGTGAACGGCGACGAAGCAAGCTCGCTTGATTTCTTCCTGGCACGATCGTACCGAAGCTCGCTTGGCGAGATTCCACGTACATACTGGATCGATTGAACATGCACGTACGCAACCTTGATACAACATGCACTGATCAGTCTTTGCAGCTGGAAACCTTGCCCAGATCTCCTTGAAAGGCGCAAGAGAGAAGAGACGATGGAGGGTGCACTGCCCGCGGAGATAGTGTCTCGCTCCTATTGCAATCGATGGCTGCGTGACATGGAGACATGGAGAGGAGAGAGGTCTCGGAGCAGGGAGAGATTAATAATTTAATGTCGTTCTGGAGTACTCCCTCCGTCCGGGTTTATTAGGCCTCTTAGCATCACGAGCATGTCCCTTTTTATACGGCCTCGCTTTGGAAAGGTGCATGGATGCAATCATTTTATTGGTTGCATTAAAAGCCATTATGGTTGGTGCCATGGCTGGGAAATTAATACACTTCATGCATGTTTTTTCATTGGTTGCATGCATGTGAGAGAGTGCATTGGGAGTGGAATGGGAGAATTAATGTGAGCAAATTACTATGTGTCTTGGTCTAAGAGAAGTTGTCTTTAGGCCTAATAAACCCGGACGGAGGGAGTACGACGAAAATCTCGCCTGGGACCAGGCTGCTCACGCCGGCGCCCATGATGACTCAATCAACGCTGGATCAAAATCTCGAAGGGCAACGCTGGATCAAAATCACTTCCACCAGATGAAGGAAAGAGAGGAGGAAGGTGATGGATGGGCGAGGGAGAAGAGTAGCCCGTGAGGAAGAGGAGATGCCCAATGGAGTTGCCATCAGATTGTTGTTTTTTTGGGATACATTGCTTTTTGGGGGCTTGAGATCTGATTGCTAATTAGTTTTTCACAAAATATACGCCTTGTAGTTTGTTTTTCCTAGACTCTACACATGGACGTTAGATCTGGACGGTTATTGTTGGTCTACACATGGACATTAGATGTGGACGGTTATTGTTGGTCCCAAAAATATAGTTTTTTTACTGTGGGTATTTCCAAGGGTTTAATCAGGACCGTAATAATTCGGTCCCACAATAGATTAACGGCTCCTAATTTCTAATTAACGTGGGAATTTTTAGGGAGTCACAAATTAGTATAGGTATAGATGTGCACCAGCACCCAATCAATACAACGAACATTGTATTGCCAAACAATCTTTGTACATGGTATCTATCGCAAGTCGATCCTAACCCTAACCTAGCCGCCGCCGCCGCCATCGCCGCTCCCTCCAACCGCCGCCGCCGCCGCTTTCCGCTGCACTACCCACCGCCGCCGCAGGTCCTCGCCGTCATTGCCGTTGCGTCCTATCCTCTGTGCGCCGCCGCCGCCGCCACAGGTGCTTGCCGCCGCCGTCGCCGCGTCCTATCCTTCGAGTGCCTCCTCGCGCAACCGTCGCCGCTACTTTACCTCCTGCACTGCTTTTGCATCCTTCGCAAGCTAGCTAGCCTGATCGGAAGGTAGCCAGGCTAATTAGAATCCATCAAGCTATGTGTCTGTCTATTTGCTAGCTAGTACGTGCTTGCGTGTTTATTACCTGCGACGGCCTGTTCCCGCCCTAGCCACCGCCGCCGCTGTGATGTCTTCTACCGCGTCTCTCTTCGGCTACAAGTACACGGATGCGCCGGCTCCCTTCGCCACGCCGTAGGTTTTCCTGCGGGCCATCCGGCCTACTTCCCCGTGCCGCCGCAGCCGGCCGATACCGGCTCCGCGGCTCTTCTCGCCATGCCGTCGGCCGGCGGCCATGCTCCGCCCGCCCTAGTTCAGCCCTACGGCGGCTTTGCCTCGCTGCCGGTCTCACCGCCATGGGACCCTACTTCTTTGGCTGCACTGCACCCATCACCGGCGGTGCTTGGTACCGGTGGCGCTTGGTACATGGACTCGGGCGCCACCGCCCGCATGACATCTCATCCCGGCACTCTAACCTCCTTCACTCCGGTTCATACTCCTACTCGCATCACCGTCGGCAACGGTTCCTCTTTACCTATCACACATGTTGGTCGTACTTCGTTTCCTTCCACATCCACGCCTATCGCTATGTCTAATATTCTTGTTTCTCCTGATTTAGTTACGAACCTTGTATCTGTTCGTCGTCTTGCTTGTGAGAATCGCATTACCATTGAATTTGATGATGTCGGGCTTTTTGTGAAGGACGCCCGTACTCAGACGGTCCTTCACCGTTGCGATAGTCCCGACGAGCTCTATTCGGTGCGCTCCTCCGCCACCGCCTCCACTACCCCAATCGCCCTCGCCGCAGTTGTCGACCTTTGGCATGCTCGTTTGGGACACTCAAACCCCACCACTTTACATCAAATTCTTAAGAGTTTTTCATTCTCATGCAATAAGATCGACGACCATACTTGTGAGGCTTGTCGTGTTGGCAAACACGTTCGTCTTCCGTTTAGCGCACCTATCACTATTTCCACTTTTCCATTTCAGCTATTGCATAGTGATGTTTGGACCCCGGTTGCAAGCACCACGGGCTACCTATACTATTTGGTGATCTTAGATGATTTCTCTCATTATGTGTGGACATTTCCTCTTCGTCGCAAGTCCGACACGCTTGCCACACTCACCGTCCTTTATTCCTATGTCACCACACAGTTCGGTCGTCCCATCCTTCCATTACAAACTGACAACGGAAAAGAGTTTGACAATGTCGTCGTCCGTAACCTTCTAGCCTCCCACAACACTATCTTCCGCCTCACTTGTCCCTACACGTCCCAACAAAATAGTCGTGCCGAGCGTATCCTTCGCACTCTTAATGACTATGTCTGCACGTTGCTATTTCACTCTAATGTGCCTCTCCGGTTTTGGCCAGACGCTCTCGCCACCGCCACCCTCCTCATCAATATCCGCCCATGTCACCCACGCTGGAACTATGCCCCTCACCATCTCCTCTCTGGTGCGCCCGCATCCTATGATGGCCTTCGCATCTTTGGCTGTCTCTGCTATCCTAGCATCGCCGCCACCGCGCCTCATAAGCTTGCACCTTGTTCCGTCGCTTGCATCTTTCTCGGCTACCCACCTAACACTAAAGGCTAACGCTGTTACGACCCTGTCTCACATCGTGTATTCACCACCCGACACATTTACTTTGATGACAAGGTATTTCCCTTTCAGCAGCAGGTACCTCTCGTCGCCCTGTCGCCGCCGGCCACCGGCGGCCCTTCGGCGAACCCATCAGGTGGACGGCCCCGCTCGGCTCTTGGACCGTCTCCGGGCTTTGGCGGCTCTCGCACCGTGGGACGAGCCGCGCCTCGCGCCCCCACGACGCCCTCGCCGTCACCGCTGGCCTCGCCGTTGGATCCCTCCCAGGCCACCTCGGGCACGGCCCCCTCGCCGCGGTCTTCGCTAGCCGTCTCGCCGGCCTCGGCTGCACCCTCGTCGGCTGCTCGCTCGGTCGTCGCCGCCGGCTCGGCCGCTGTCGCGGGCCCTGCTGCCGCTGCTGGCCCCGCCTCTCGGCGTGATGACTCGCGCCCGGGCCGGTTTGCTTCGGCTGAGCACGCGCTACTCTTGCCGTCAGCGAATGAAAGTATTCTTTCCGATATAATGGACAAGCAACGACTATTCATTGTTTATTTTTGATGAAACCTATAGTCTCCACTGTTACGATGGAGGAGTGTGAAACACGGCCGCCCAGTGAACTTGACATGTGCACCACTCCCTCCTTCCTCATGTAATACTACCATAGTGTTGACTATAAGGTTACAGCTTTTTCTCACTCTCTCTATCCATTTCCTCTCAAATGTTTTTTACCTTTCTTTTTTTAGACACAATTATTTTTTATGCCTCTTATTTTGTAATTAGTTTTTATACCTAGGAGCACGTGTAGAGACGGGCTCCTGCAGATCCCACTCCTTGTCTTTGTCAATGCCTCTCTCTCCTCCACATAAGCGGGCTTGTCGAGAAGATAAGAAATGATCTCTTAGCACAATATGTTTCACCATGTTTTTAGGAATAACTAGTTATTGAAGATAAGGCTAAGAGATGATCCATTGTACACATGTTTTTTGTCATCTCTAAATTACATGCAAGACTTATGATAAGACTATCTTATCAACCATTGTACATGCCCTTTATAGGCCAGAATTTTACTGGTACTACTTGCTATGAATGCGAGTAGCTGGCCTCTAAGAGGGGAGCGCGCGCGGGGAGGTGGTGGGGTGGGGGAAGGGTTTTGGTGGGCCAGGGCGGTAAGAAGCGGGCTTGGAAGCGGTGCGGACTCCCGCATGGCCCACCTCACATTATCACTACATACTTCTTGGAGTCCATGCACGGCGGGCGGGCGATCTCTTCTCCCTCCTCCGTCTTTCTCCTCTCAGCCGACGCCTGATGGCTTCTCGCCCCTCGTTGGTTACCCCAAGTGGAAGGTTGAGATGTAGCGTAGCGGCAAATTTCCCTTGGCAAAGATACCAAGGATCGAATCCCGTGAGACTCCGAGGGTCGACAAGTAGGTGTCAACGGCGACAGAAACTTAGCGGTTGACGGGACCTGCAGACAGATACAGATAACTTTGCTCCCAACGAGTACAGAGAGGTTGTCAATCCCTCCGGCCTTGTTGTTTACAAAGGATCAAACACAAGAGATAATAATGATAGCTATGACTGCAACTAGGAAATAAAAACAGGAAGTAAATAGAAGGTGTGATCAGCGGTGGTAATATGGACCGGGGTCCCATGATGTTCACTAGTGATGTCTCTCTCCAAAAATACGATAAAACAACAAAGCGAGGTAAACAAATTACAGCTGGGCAATTGACAGGATTATGTGCGCAAACCAATGCTAACTATGCTGCAAAAAAAGGTAGAGGCTCAAAAGCATGGGCGGTACGCCAAGGCAAGTAGACCGAAATCCATCTGCATCTACTACTAATCATCCACCTTGAGATATCTATCCAGAACATCTCGTTGGTATTAAGTTGCAAATCCCACCCAAAGTGTAAACTCAAAGCAACAGACAACTGCATTAAAAGAACTTTGCGTAAAGTAAACAATCCTTGCACCCGCAAGTACAAGCACCGTTGTTTTCTCCCTTGTGGCAACAGCACATCCCCTAGACTCATGTTTCTGTCACTCAAGCTAGTCATCAGGGGGCATGAACCCACAATCAAGCATAACGCTCCCTCTTGGAGTTACTACCTACTACTTGGCCAAAGCAATAAACAGCAACGGAGAACATGCAAGAATTACTCAAGAACAAAGATATAAAAGAGGTGAATCAAATATATTACTCAAACACAATCTGAACATAGTCTCATAATCCATCAGATCCCAGCAAACTCAGCAAAGCAACAGCAGAAAGATTACATATGTGCCTCGATCATGTAGGGTAGCTCACGAGGTCTAAACCACGAAGAGCAAAGAGGGGAGGAGTACATCACATAGCTACTGATCATGGACCCATGGTCCAAGGTGGACTACTCACGACTCATCCGGGAAGCGTCCATGGTGGTGGAGAAGCTCCCGGTGGTGGTTCTGCTCTCCGACAGGGTGCCGGGAAGAGTTCTCCTGATGCTCCCGATCTTGGAAGCGCTGCGGCGGCGGAACAGAGGCGAGATCGCGAAAAAGGGTTCTGTCCTCGAGGGTTTCGGGACGAGAGGGATATATATGCGAAGGGGGGCAGCCAGAGGCGGAGCAGGGGCCCCAGGCGCCCCCCTGGCGCGGCCAGGGGTGGGGCCGCGCCAGGTGGTCGCCTGGGCCTCCGCTGGCTCCCCTCTGGCCCATCTTTGGTTCTTTGCGAAGCTTCATGTACGCTGATTTTTCCTATATTTTTTCTGGAATTCTTGGAGCACTTTTAATATGGGGGAAACCTAGAAAAACAGTAGAAAACAGGAACTGGCACTGTGGTGCACTGAGTTAATAGGTTAGTCCAAATATGATCAAAAGTGTATGGAAGTGCATCAATATCATAGCAATATCACACAAAAGAAGCATGGAGCAAGCAGGAATTATAGATACGTTTTGGACGTATCAACATCCCCAAGCTTAATTCCTGCTCGTCCTCGAGTAGGTAAATGATAACAAGCATAATTTCTGTGGTGACATGCTACCAACCATATAAGAACTTTTTAAGTAAAGCAATCAAGGCATGTAATTCAATTCAAGTCATAACAAGCAAGAGTCTATATTAGCATTGTAATAAGCAACATAAGAACATAAAGGTGCAAGAGCTCTCGCTGTCCGTGACTCGAATGTCTCCAAATGGTGTTTGCGTGCAAGAAAGGGGATATGGATATACGAGAGAGTAAAACATAGTTTTTGTATTGTTGAGAACTTAATCTACTAAAGTTTCACACTTGGTCTTCTTTGGAATCTTATCTTGACTCATCCCCAGACCACTAGCCAGGTACAAGTCAAAATGATCCACTCCCTTTCGATATTTTGAGCACTCATGCAATGGATGAGCGTAAGCAAGAAAGTTGACACTTAGGATGGCAGAGAGAGAAAAATGATGAAGGGGGAAGACAAAAAAGGTGTGAAAGGCTCACATCAATGAGGACAATCATAGGCGAGAGAAAGCCAAATGATAGATATGATGTGAGGAGTAGGGATTGCCATGCAACGGATGCACATATGAGCTAAGGTAAGCTCTCCAATGGAACTAGTGGGGGTGCATCCAACTTGCTCGCTCAAAAAGACCTAGAGCTCTTTTGAGGAGGCTCATCATTGGAATATACAAGCCAAATTCTATAGTGTGAAGGTCCCCACATAGCTATATGCATGAATGATAATCTCTATGGAGTACAAGGTATAAGATGGAGTACGAGTGTGGATCTCTCAAAAGGAATAGTAGTGTGCCCCCTTCTCTCTTTTTATTTCTTTTTCTCTTTTTTTATTTTTTTTATTTTTTGTGGCCTCAATGGCTCTTTCTATTTAACTCTCATTTGTCCTCTTTGGGATCTTTTGATTTGTCCTCTTTGGGATCTTTTCCTCACTTTAGGGGCAACACTCTATATATTACAAGAAGTATAGAAGATCTTTCACACTTTACAAAAGTACTCAACATAAAGAAAATGAAACTATCATGATGTATGCAAATGTATGCCTCTGCCGGTGTAGCAGGATATGCAATGATACTAGCGCGTCATGTAGCAATGATTAGGGCAAGGCCCAACTAGCATGCGGCTCATCTATCAAGCAAAAAGCATGTATGACATGAAGATCAAGTCATGAGAAGATGGATGTTGCATGGCAATGTATCTCGGAAAGGCTATGGAAATGCCTTGATAGGTAGGTATGGTGGTTGTTTTGAGGAAGGATATAATGAGGCTTATGATGACAGAGCGTATCGTGCCAAGGATTTGGATGCACCGACGAAGTATGCGCCAACTCTCGAGGTGAGAAAGGGCAATGCATGGTACCGAAGAGGCTAGAAAAATATGGCTAGGTGGAAGTGTCAACTTTCGAATACTCACATTAGTCCAAAGAACTCATGCACTTATTATTGGTAACTCTCAATCTAATTAGGAGGTTCACAAAGAGACAAGTACCTCGAGGAGGAGTGTATGGGGGTTTGGTTATCCTTGCGCATCCTCGACTCATGGTACGTGAGTGTACTCTAATATTCGATCCCTCCAAAGATTAGTGATCCATCTAGTAGCTAAAGTTCTCAACTATTTTGTAGGTTTTCGAAAATAAACACGGATTGCCCAAAATACGACATCTATCACTAATAGGCTAAAGCTCTTGACACCAAAAGTTCAGACATTACTCATGGCAATACCTCAAAACTATTGCAAGTTACTACTAAAATTAAATAGCAACCTCAATTACCTACTTTAAGTTAAGACACACAACTCAGTGCAACAGGCAAACTCTCTTAACAAGATAAACATGAAAACTCAAGAGAGTTCAGCAACCAACTAAACAAAAGCTCTTTAAAAAGAAAAGCATGAAAACTAAGAGCTAAACATGACAACAGCTATGGAAAGACAAAGAACACACATAGCAAAGATAAGCATGAAAATCCTATGTTGTGTTATAGGTTGAAGTGGAGCGTGTTTCTCTCCCACACAAAGAAAGCTGGGTTCTAACTTGTTATGAACAGCAAGCAAAGCTAAAGATAACTAAAAAAGAAACTAAGAGCAAGACGCTCCAAGCATAGCACATAACGCATGAAGTGATAAAAATATAGTGGAATGAAAGACGAACTGATAATTGTTGATGGAGAAGGGGATGCATGGGGGCATCCCCAAGCTTAGACGCTTGAGTCTTCTTGAATATTTCTTGGGGGTGCACGGGGGCATCCCCAAGCTTGAGCGTTTGACCCTCCTGAATCTTCTTTTATCATCTTCCCTCGCACGCTTGAAAACTCCCTTCATACATAACTCATCATAATCTGATTAGCGAGGTTAGTACCCACAATAAATTAATTTTTCCCTACTGGAAGTAAAGATAATCTTGAAGAGCTACTGTTTCGCAAGATTTCCAAAAGGTTTTTGCAAAGAAAAAGCAAGCTCAAGGTTTGCAAAACGAAGAAAAGGCAAAACAGGACAGAATCTGTGAAAAACAGACCAACAGGTAGTAAATATTTTTTTCGGGGCACTTCTGTAACTCAAATCAAAAAACTCAGAACAGACACTCGAAAGCCAATTGTATAGAGCACGCTGTCAAAAAAATTCAGATCAAAAAGATGATCTGGTGATTTTATTCGAATTTTTCTGTCCAAGGACAGAATCTGTTTTCTGGACAGCACGTCACAACTTTTGAACTTTCTTGCAATCGGAGGCTAAACTTGGCACAAAGCTGAAAATAAAAGATACAATGATGATGCTACTGTAGTAACAAACATCAAGACATAACAAAAGCAAAATAAGACCTAATTCGTTGTGGGCTGCCTCCCAAAAGCGCTTTCTTTTATGCCTTTAAGCTAGGCATGATGCAAAAAGGAGGAATCAAAAGTCATCATAATAATCGGAGTTATAAATTGCTTCAAATGGTTCCTCAACAAGTTCATCCTTGTTCCTTCTAGGAAAGGGGTACGTACATTTTGCCTTCCCGCGTAGGAGGATTTGTCCCTTACCTATATCGATGAAGCCTTTTACGGCTCGGAGGAAGTCCCTTCCAAGCACTATATTTCCTTGGTTTGGCTTCATGATGAAGAAATCAACCATTGCAATCCCTTTAAGGAATGTAACTGGTACGTCTTTTATTCTTCCCTGAATCTCAGAAATATCTCCATTAGCATATTCATGATAGGATGATAATTTGTCCATGTTAAATTTTAAAGAATCATGAACAATTTTTGGCATAGTAGAAACCATAGATCCAATATCACAATAAGCAAGGAAGTCTTGATTAGAGATGCTAATCCTAACAAAAGGCTCCCAATCATTGTCTATTTCCAAAATATCTCTCTTATTGGGTTTGGGTTTCTCTACCTACATCAAGTCTAGAGCATCCATTCTCTTCTCAATAGTAGCAAGTCTATCTATGACAGTATCAAAACTATGATCATAAACAAAGTAACTAGATAGACCATGTATAATTTCAAGAGCTCTAGCTTCATCACACTCTAGGAAATCTCCTTCAGCTATAATATCAAGAGAGTGTTTACACCATTTAAAAAGACCATGGTAAAAATTTCTAAGCACAATTTTTATAGGTATCCAAGGCATAATTCTCCTATGTGCATCAGAAATTCTGTCCCATGCCTTCTTCATATTTTCTCCATCCCTTTGATGGAAATCTAGAACTTCTGATTCCCTCAAAGCACCAAGTCCTAACATGCTTGACTAAACAGAAAGGACTACTAACAGAAAAGCAAATAATTTTTTTCTGATTTTTGATAAAGGACACTAAAGCAAAAACTGAAAGGTAAACTAACAAGACTAAAAAGCAAAGATAAAAGATAGCGTGCAACTCCCTATCTTGAAGAGTGGAGTCCACAGCAACGGCGCCAGAAACTTGCTTGATGGCTTCTCGCCCCTCGTTGGTTACCCCAAGTGGAAGGTTGAGATGTAGCGTAGCGGCAAGTTTCCCTTGGCAAAGATACCAAGGATCGAATCCCGTGAGACTCCGAGGGTCGACAAGTACGTGTCAACGGCGCCAGAAACTTAGCGGTTGACGGGACCGGCACACAGATACAAATAACTTTGCTCCCAACGAGTACAGAGAGGTTGTCAATCCCTCCGGCCTTGTTGTTTACAAAGGATCAAACACAAGAGATAATAATGATAGCTATGATTGCAACTAGGAAATCAAAACAGGAAGTAAATAGAAGGTGTGATCAGCGGTGGTAATATGGACCGGGGTCCCATGATGTTCACTAGTGATGTCTCTCTCCCAAAAGACGATAAAATAGCAAAGCGAGGTAAACAAATTACAGCTGGGCAATTGACGGGATTATTTGCGCAAACCAATGCTAACTATGCTGCAAAGAAAGGTAGAGGCTCAAAAGAATGGGCGGTACGCCAAGGCAAGTAGACCGAAATCCATCTGCATCTACTACAAATCATCCACCTTGAGATATCTATCCAGAACATCTCGCTGGTATTAAGTTGCGAATCCCACCCAAAGTGTAAACTCAAAGCAACAGACAACTGCATTAAAAGAACTTTGCGTAAAGTAAACAATCCTTGCACCCGCAAGTACAAGCACCGTTGTTTTCTCCCTTGTGGCAACAGCACATCCCCTAGACTCAGGTTTTTGTCACTCAAGCTAGTCATCAGGGGGCATGAACCCACAATCAAGCATAACGCTCCCTCTTGGAGTTACTACCTACTACTTGGCCAAAGCAATAAACAGCAACGGAGAACATGCAAGAATTACTCAAGAACAAAGATATAAAAGAGGTGAATCAAATATATTACTCAAACACAATCTGAACATAGTCTCATAATCCATCAGATCCCAGCAAACTCAGCAAAGCAACAGCAGAAAGATTACATATGTGCCTCGATCATGTAGGGCAGCTCACGAGGTCTAAACCATGAAGAGCAAAGAGGGGAGGAGAACATCACATAGCTACTGATCATGGACCCATGGTCCAAGGTGGACTACTCACGACTCATCCGGGAAGCGTCCATGGTGGTGGAGAAGCTCCCGGTGGCGGTTCTCCCCTCCGGCAGGGTGCCGGGAAGAGTTCTCCTGATGCTCCCGATCTTGGAAGCGCTGCGGCGGCGGAACAGAGGCGAGATCGCGAAAAAGGGTTCTGTCCTCGAGGGTTTCGGGACGAGAGGGATATATATGCGAAGGGGGGCAGCCAGAGGCGGAGCAGGGGCCCCAGGCGACCCCCTGGCGCGGCCAGGGGTGGGGCCGCGCCAGGTGGCTGCCTGGGCCTCCCCTGGCTCCCCTCTGGCCCATCTTTGGTTCTTCGCGAAGCTTCCTATACGCTGATTTTTCCTGGAATTTTTGGAGCACTTTTAATATGGGGGAAACCTGAAATAGAAAAACAGCAGAAAACAGGAACTGGCACTATGGTGCACTGAGTTAATAGGTTAGTCCAAATATGATCAAAAGTGTATGGAAGTGCATCAATATCATAGCAATATCACACAAAAGAAGCATGGAGCAAGCAGAAATTATAGATACGTTTTGGACGTATCAACGCCCGCGAGCGATTAGATTTCGGCTATCGACAGTTTATTCAATTGCAGTCCCACATGTCAGTGAAAATGCAAGACAACACGTGTCCCCTCTGGTGAGCGGCGTGCGAGCCGGACTATCGGGGATGCGACGTGAACGCGATGCGTACGATTTGTAAGTGTGCCGCCTTTTCCTTTTGAACTTGCAAAGTGTAACATTTTCGTGCGATCGATTGATAGGAATCCAGAAAAAAATGATGAGGGCGGTGCTTTCCCGCGCGTTAGGCGGGCTAGTTTGAGTGATATGACGTGGTACAGTGCCGTCCACTTGCTCCATTTTTATGTAAGCAAGAGTCTACACTCTTACGTGGGAGGAGTGCGAAACACGGCGGATCTGATTTTGATCAAAGGATAACTGTTCCCTGCGAAATAATGGAGCACTGTTAGCGATTATAGCATGATAGTTAGGGCATCTCCAGCGCTGGCCCTCAAATTTACACCGGCATCTGTCCGAGGACACTAATGGATGCCATCCAATGCTGCCCGCATACCTCTCGACAACTATATGAACTAATCGGACGAAATTCGTGCAAACAAAGCAAATTTCAAATTGACTGGATGAAATTCATTACATTCCTATAAACTGGACGAAATTCATTACATATTTCGCACAAACTGTACTAAAACCTACTATAAACCTAATCTAAACGATCGTCGGGCCCCGACCACCATGTCCGGTCATGAACCCGAGAAAGCCGGCCATTGCCTTTGCCTCCTCCTTATCCGCCTCGATAACCTCCTCCTCCGGAGCACAAGGTTATGAAGATTTCCGCCTCCACATCACCGTCAAGCGGCTAATCGGCCGCCGATTTTTATCCCACCAAGCTTGGCATCGACTGAGTGGAGGAGCGGTGGCGACCTACCGTGTACTACTCGTCCTTGATGCCGGCTACGCCCGCGCACGCGCGCCGGCTTCATGGTCGTGGCGGCGGAGGGCGGCCGGGGGGAGCCAGCAATCTCCTTTGTCTGCTCCTACTAGAGTACGTCCAAGAGAGCTTTGGAGCGCGCCCGGAGCGGAGCCACCGATGTCCTTCATCTGCTCCTGCGACAGTACGTCCAAGAGAGCTTTGGAGTGCCCGGAGGCCATGGTTGGAGTGGTGCCAACAGAAGGAAGGGACCGGAGGAGAATGAGTGTGGGTCTTTGGCTATGGCTGGGAGCTGGGGCTCAAGTTAATATAGCGGGCGAATGGCAATGAACCACGACAGACGGATGGACGGCTCGCACCGGAGTAGGTTCGTCAGCAGCCGTGGTGTCATTAACACGGAGCAGTCGCTTGCACCGGGATGCCGCGCGGGTGGCGCTCTCTCGGCCGTCGTGCTGCTGCAATGATGGCACCAGTGAGAGGTCGCGTCGGGCGTGAATGCGGACGCTGCTTCAGTGACTTAACCACAGGTGTGTTGTCTCACTGACATGTGGGCCCAACGGGCATCAGGCCCGCATGTCAGTGACACACCAAGTGCACCTGCTGTTAAGGCCGGTGAATGCGGCATTGACGTTCTGGAGAGATGATGACTGTTTCAGGCTGGAAGCGTGCGCTAGCGATGGAAAGGGTTTCGGTAGGCCAGGGCGGTCAGACGCTGGCGTGGTGGTAAAATGTGAACTCATAGATGACGAACCTTTGAAGTGTATGCGGCACGTATTGACAACCAGGCGTCCATGCCACCGCTCTTGTCGCCAGCTAGCATTCGACGACCACCACACAACCATACATAACTTACGAATAATGGACGAATCGATCAGACACACACTCGTGTGAAGTGGCACTATGATCGGTTGCTCATGATAGTACATGGAGTACTCCGCACCATAGTACTGTAATGCCCCGGATGTAATACTTTCCCTTTTGGGCATATAAAATATCTCCGGCTTCATCTATTTCCATTCCGGGTTCTTTGTCTTTCGGGTTTTCGTCGTTTTGTTGTGTGAGTGTGTGGCATTCATTCATATCATGTAGACATGTGCATCGCATTGCATTTGTGTTGTCGGTTGCATCCGGTTCCGCGTGTTTCTTCCCGTTGTCCGTTTCGCGTTCCGGAGCTCCCTCACGTGTCCGTGACGTCCCGTAGGCCTACTTTGTTGTTTGGGCGTTTTACGTTACCGGTGTGCCGCGAGGTTGTTGTGTGTGTTGTTGTTTTGTTGTGTGCAACCCGCCTCTCAAATCTCGTCTCATTTGGACTCCGTTGACTTTTCCATCCGTTGTACGTGTGGGTCCAAAGTGCCTTCACTTCGTGTCCCAGTAACACCCCTGCTGTAGTCTTTTATCTCCTTCTAGGCCTTTTAAATCTATCCCCGCGATCGGATCCGTCGGATCGCGATCGGAGGGCTCCTAACGCCCCTAAATCCCCCTAAACCTAGAAAAACTGCTATATATAGACCCCTCTAGGTCTATTTTGGCATCCCTTATTGTTTTTTTCTCAGATCCAATCTTCCCTTCTTCTCCACTTGAAAATATCCTCTGGATCCCGAGGGCGATCCCTCGATCGACCCCAGCCGCCGGCCTCGACGCCAAGTCAACGAGGCAGCGACCGTCCCGTCGGGGCCCAGATCGCCTGTCTCCCGCGGCTCGATCGCTACCTGGGCGCGGGGGCCCAGGTCCCCACATCGTCGCCAGCCGCCTGGGCTCGGCCACGCACCAGGCTCCCTCGATCGATCCGACCGCGTCCCTCCGCCTCAGCGCCTCCCAGCCGCCCGCAAGCAGCCCGCCAGGCTGCGCCTCCGTACGCCGCCGCTCGCCTGGGCCAAGGCGCCCAGCGGGCCGCCGCCCCGCTTCGCGACCGGGCCCCGCCAGATCCCGCCTCGCACCGCACCGCCCTGCGGGCCAGGCCGCCTCCCCTCCGGCCCGTTCGCCAGCGCCCCGCGCCAGCCGGGCCTTGCCTCCGCACCGGGCCGCGCGCGCGCCACCGCGGGCCGCCTCTCCAGCCGCCACCTCGCGGGCCGCACCAGATCCGGCCCACTCCGTTTTTTTTCCTGATCCAGATCCAGATCTGAGGTTGTTTCCCCATCACTAAGTCCCTGTTAACTGTTCTGAGATGCTAAGTTTGATCTGCTCTAACTTTTTGCCTGATGCTCCGTTTTGCGCGTGTAATATGTCCAGACGTTCTTGGAGATGTGCTCTACGTTTTACTTGTTGTTGTCATGCATGTTAGAGATCATCTAGGTGCTTGTTTTGCTGTTGCAAGAGTGCATCATGATATAAACTGCTGCTATGTGTTATTTTTATGCCACCTTTGTCATGTGATATCTTTTAGCTCGTTTGTCCAAATGATGCAAATGACATGTCCACGTGTTCGTCTTGCCACGAACTACGTGTTGCTTGTGATAGGTTGCATGGTAGATTTATTATTGCCTTGTTATCATCGTTGCAAAGTGCCATGTTCATGTGATGTGTTTTCACTTGTTATGAAATGCCATCTTGTTGAGCTCGTTGCAATCGTTGTGTTCACCTCAATGATGCATGCTTGTGTGTTTCGGGATCACCTTCATGTGCACTTTGATGAGGTGCTTACCCTTTGCCATGTTTAGTTTCGAGGTGACTTAAACATGCTCTTTTATATGCCATGATGATATTGCTGTTTTAGGACTTAGTGGTTTTTCACTAAGTCTGAAATCTGTAACGTTCCGATGCCATGTTCGTGTGATGTTCTAGGACAAAGCATGATAGTTTTGGAGTGGATTTTGATTGTTCCTTGTAGTATATATTGTTGTCTTTCCATTAATGTCCTCACATGTCCATTTAAGTGGCTGTAGCATGTTTATCTTTTGCTCTAAAGTTTCAATAAAATTCTGCTGCCAGAATTTTATTGTAAAGTTCAATATGTCCAAGATCATTGCTATTGATCCGTGACTCCGTTGGGGTGCACCTTTGGACTTAGTTGCTGTACAATGTGTCTAGTTTGTGTTCATGTCCTTTGCCATGCTTTTTGGGTGCTGTAGCTTAATTATTTTGAGCTCCGAAGATGCTATGTTGCTGTAATTTTCAGCTTTCGCTCAAATCTTGTTTCGGGCATAACTTTTAGCCCGTAACTCCGATTTCAGCGAATCTTATATCAAACTTGATTGATTTTCTGTGTAGATTAATAATATCAGATTGTTATCTTGTTTTGAGGTGTTTTGCTTGAGTGATATTTTCCGTGCTCCGTGTGCATCCTTAGTGCATCCATCATGCATTCATGTTTTTTGAGTGCGCATTGCATCTTGTTGATTGGTGCTTGGTGTGTTTGTTTTGTTTAGAGCCGGAAGCTGAGACCGAGTACGAGGTTTCTAACGAGGTTGAGCAGGAGGACCCTTCTTACGATCCGAACGACTTCTCTTCAGGCAAGATGACCGAACCCCGATAACATTACTATCTTTGCCTATTGCTAGTAGTCTCGATCTATAGTTTTGCCTCGATGCCCATGATCTTCTTGTCAGCCTCCTACTTGTAACCAATTGCCATGTTTAACCAACCTACCTATGCAAACCGTTGCTTGGCTAAGTACGCTTCGCTCAGCCCTTCTTATAGCGTTGCTAGTTGCAGGTGAAGTGAAGATGCTTGCTCCATGTTGAAGTTTGGTTGGGTTATATCACACTATATAAATGCTTAAAATGAAAACATCTATATATTGGCAAGGGTGGAAGGCTAAGCCTTTTGCTTGGTGATTTGTTCCACTCATGCCGTTAGGATCCGTATAAGCCGGTTTTATGTTCCTTGATTATGCGTTCCTAACACGATTGGGGTGTATGGGACCCCCTCGATAAACCGCTAAGTGCTAAGTCTTTTCCAGCAAATCCCAACATTGGTACTATTTGCCTAATAACAAACTAAACTTGCATAGGGAGTTATAAACCCTTTTCTTAATTCAACAACCCGGGCCAGTGCTCCTCATGAGTGTTGGTCCAAACTGGGGGTTACGCGGGGCCACCTCGAGGGAACTCAAGGTCTGGTAAAAACCTGTGGGATCACCCATCCGGTCGTGGCCTGAGACGAGATACGCGCGGTTACTATCAGGGTGTCGGCACGCCGGGAGGATTTGCTGGATTAGCCTTACCTTAGCTCGGTATATCTTGAGCACGGGATTCCGAGGATACTCGGGTCTTCCCACTTTGGAGTTGCGACTCCGCGGATCGTGGGCTTGTAATGGGTCAAGTTGGAACACCCCTGCAGGGTTTGAACTTTCGAAAGCCGTGCCCGCGGTTATGTGGCAGATGGGAGCTTGTTAATTCCGGTTGTAGATAACTTGACACAATGTTACTAATACACTACCAGCGTGTGTTCCGTGATCGTCAATTTCCGAATAGGGATTCGGGAGTTGAACACGGAGGGGTTATGTTTGTGAGCTTGTAGCTAGGATCACTTCGTGATCACTTCTCGCCGAGGCCTTCTCTTCTCGCTCTCACTCACGTAAGCTAGATGCTAGTTGCTGCTGCAGACTTATTCTTTTCTTCAGCCTTTTCCTCACCCAAAGGCTTTGATAGTCTTGTTACCCGGAGACGGGATTGCTGAGTCCTCTGTGGCTCACAGTTACTTCACACCAGATGCAGGTCCAGCTGTGAGCTATCCAGGTGATGGCACCGAGCTAGACTGGGAGTACGACGAGGAGCGTAGTCGGTACTACGTGCGCTACCCGGACGATCAGTAGTGGAGTCTCTTACTAGGATTCGATCCGCCTGTGGTTTATTTATCTGAGTTCGGTGCTTTGACTTTTGGCTTTTGCCCTTAGAGGGTTGTGATGTTCTTAATGTATGATGTTTGAGACTTGTACTGTAATTCTGTGACGTGGCGAGTGTAAGCCAACTATTTTCAGTTTACTATCCCCTCTTTTACATGAGTTGTGCAAAGAATACCGAACTTGAGATCATTCTAGGATGGATTTATGCCTTTAAGTCGTGCCTCGACACGTAGGAGGTATAACTCCATCCTGGGCATTACAAGTTGGTATTCAGAGCCTTCTCCGACCTAGGAGCCCCCACTGTTTGATCGAATCGTTGACTGTCGAGTCTAGGCACACACTGAAAACTTTTGAGTCCTATATTATATCGGAGAGTAGGATTTCTTTGCTTCTCATCCCCTTTCTCTCTGGTGAGGACTCCTGACGTCTACTCTTGTCTCTCCTATCTTCAAAATTTGCACAATTTTTTTTAGGAATCCCGCGAGTATTCTGGGATTGTTTCGATGTTCTTGTGACAACGATATTGTTCTCGATGCCTCCTGTTACCGAGGAGTTGAGCTTCGGGGTATCATTGAAACAAGCATATCGCGACAGTACTAAATACTTAAGACGGCCGACATCGAAAATCTCCCCTATACGGCCAGTGGCAAGATAACCCCGACATCACCCAGTACTGGGGAGGTAGTTCGGGAGTATTGCCATAGCTTGTTATAGTGGATGCTTTTCGAAGGTCCAAGGTACACAGTTTCCGAGAAAGACTGGTTATGTGTTGAAGGATGGATACACCTGGATGTAGGTTTAGAGTTGATTGCGCGGTGCTTCCCGTGTATCCCCAACACCTGATTGCATAACTGGAATCTTTCGGAAATCTATAGGTGGGTTTTATCCAGTAGATTGTAGGCATTCTTCCAACGAATGCAGGTTAGTGAGTTCGGGGTTCGACATTGAGTGAAGGGGTTATATGACCGATGTTACTATCAGGAGTTGCATCTTAAAGGGTCCTTGGCTATGCTGATCCGGGGATTGCAAAACCTTTTCGTAACGCGTTCATATGCTTTCAGCACAAAGATGTTAGAACGAAACTCCTCTCTTGTGTTTGTTCCCGTCCATACCTTGTTGTTTTTCTTATTTATCCTTTTGTCCCCTATGTGGCTTCTCGTGAAGATTGATGTTATCATTTAACTGAGAATATCATTCGTTCCTCTTGTTCGGATGATTTCATTCGTTCTTATTGTTCGAATGATTATTGTGAAGACTTGTTGCAATTCATGCCATTGATTCAGCTTATTCCTTTTGTCAATCAATTGCTGATTCGTGGTCATCTCGTACAGGATGGCTCCGAAAAGGGTTCCCAACGCTAACCCAGAGGTGGAAGAGGTCCCAGAACATCCTCCTTCACCTCCTCCTCCGCCTGAGGCTTGGAGAGCAATTATGCAGACTACAGCTCAGAACACTCGGTCGATGATGCAGATGATGCAGCAGATGCAAACTATGCAAGCTAATCAGGGTGTTCCAGTGAACCAAGGCAACTTCTTCCAGCAGCACCATGCTACTCTCAACCAGTTCCTGGCTAACAATCCTAAAGCTTTCAGTTACTGTGTCGACCCTCTTGATGCTGAGGATTGGTTGACCGACATAAAGAAGCATTTTGAGTGCAGTAACGTGAAAGAAGATGACTATGTGAAGTTTGCAGCCTTCCAACTGAAAGATCAAGCAACTGACTGGTGGCAGCAGTACAAAGACTCCAGGCCGGGTCAAGTGATCTCTTGGGAGAATTTCTGCAAGGATTTCCGTTCGCACCACATTCCTACAAGTGTCATCGAGGGTATGCGTGAGCAATTCCGCAACCTCAAGCAGGGCTCCATGACAGTCTATCAGTATAATGTCAAGTTCCAAAACCTCGCTCGCTATGCTAAGCAAGACATTCCTGATGCCAAGAGCAAAATCTATCAGTTCCGTGGAGGTCTCAAAGATGAACTTCAGCTTGCTCTCACCTTGTTCGAGCCGGATGAATTCGACAAGTTCTATAACATGGCTTTGAAACAAGAAGCAGCTCAGCTTAAGATGGAGGCTTCTAAGAAGAGAATTCGAGATGCTGTTCACTCTTCCTCATCGTCTCAGTTGGCTGCGAAACAACAGAAATTCTGGCTTCCTCCTCCTCCAGTGATTCGAGCTCCATACAACAACTCCAACAACTTCAACAACTCCACCAACAAGAACTCTAGTGGTCGTGGTTTCTCCCACCCACCCAACCCGAGCAACCAGTCGAAGAAGCAGTTTCAGTGTCAAGGCTCCAAGTCAAGTGGCTCTCATTTCCGTCCTCTCTCAGAAGTGACTTGCAACAAATGCACTCAGAAAGGTCACTATGCCAACAGATGTCCGAATCCGAAGCGTCTTCCTCCTCCTCCACCTATGAGTTCAGCTATTGTCAGGCATGATCCAAAGTCTGCAAGGGTTAATCTGATGAATGCAGCACAAGCGGAGGCTTCTTCTGATGTCATTTTGGGTAACCTTCCAGTGAACTCTATACCTGCTAAAGTTTTGTTTGATTCGGGTGCTTCATGCTCTTTCATGTCTCAACCTTTTGCATCCAAGTATAATGTGGACATCAAAAGTTTGCCAAGGGAGTTATCAGTTGTTTCTCCGGGTAGATTGATGCATTCTCGTATATATGCTCCGGATGTTTCTATTCGCATGGGTGATTATCGATTTTTGGCTTCTCCGGTGATTCTCGGCAATTCTAACATCGACCTCATCCTCGGAATGGATTGGCTTTCTCAGCATGATGCTCACATTGATTGTGCTCAAAAGGAAGTCAAGTTGACTCATTCTGATGAAGATGTGATTATCTTCGCCTCCAGGGATAATACTATTCGGCTTTTCTCTCTCAATGATAAGGGCGAAATTAATGCCATAGATCAAATTCCGGTGGTGAACGAATATCAAGATGTCTTTCCAGAAGAACTTCCAGGCATGCCTCCACACCGTCAGGTGGAGTTTGTCATCGAACTCGAGCCGGGCACTGAGCCTGCATGCCGGCGTCCATACAAGCTCTCTCCGGATGAATTGAAGGAATTGAAGAAGCAGCTTGATAACCAGGAGAGTATGGGTCTCATCAGACCGAGTACATCTCCGTGGGGCTATGGTGTCTTATTTGTCAAGAAGAAAGATGGCACGGAGCGTCTCTGTGTTGACTACCGGCCATTGAACAAGAAGACGATTAAGAACAAGTATCCGCTCCCCAACATCAACGAACTCTTCGAGCAGCTCAAAGGAGCAAAAGTGTTCTCTAAGCTTGACCTCCGAATGGGCTATCATCAAATTCGCATTCGCGAGGAAGACATTCCCAAGACGGCCTTCAGAACGAGCTACGGTTCATACGAGTATACCGTCATGTCCTTCGGTCTCGCCAATGCTCCTCCTACCTTTTCAAGGATGATGCATTACATCTTCAACCCCTATACTGGCGAATTTGTGCTTGTGTATCTGGATGATATTCTGGTGTTTTCCAAGAATGAAGAAGATCACGAAAAGAATTTGCGTCTGGTTCTTGATCGACTCCGAGAGCATAAATTCTATGCCAAGTTCTCCAAGTGCGAGTTTTGGCTCGATAAGGCTTTGTACCTGGGCCACATCATCTCAGCTGACGGTATTGCGGTTAATCCCGAGAAAGTTGAAGCAATTGTCAACTGGGAAGCTCCTCAGAACGTCAAGCAGCTCCGCAGTTTTCTGGGTCTTGCCAGCTATTGCAGAAGATTTGTTGAAAACTTCTCCAAGATTGCCAAGCCTCTTTCCAACCTGCTTCAGAGGAATGTCAAATACTTTTGGTCTCCAGAGTGTGAAGTGGCTTTCAAAACCCTCAAAGAAAAGCTTGTTTCTGCTCCAGTTCTGACTCCTCCGGATGAAACCAAGCCCTATGAAGTATTCTGCGATGCTTCTCTTCAAGGTCTTGGTGGTGTGCTTATGCAAGATAAGAGAATTGTGGCATACACTTCTCGTCAGCTAAAGCCAAGTGAGAAGAACTATCCCACACATGATCTCGAGCTAGCAGCTGTGGTACATGCTCTGATTACGTGGAGACATCTGTTGTTGGGCAGAAAGGTCGACATCTTCACTGATCACAAGAGCTTGAAGTACATCTTCACACAGCCGCATCTGAACCTCCGCCAGACTCGTTGGGTCGAAATGATCCAAGAGTACAATCCCAGCATCGAATACACTCCTGGCAAGGCGAATGTGATTGCAGATGCTTTGAGCAGAAAGGCATATTGCAACAGCCTTCTTATCAAGCCGTACCAGCCTGAGCTTTGTGAAGCATTCAGGAAACTCAACCTCCAAGTTGTTCCGCAGGGTTTTCTTGCAAATCTCCAAATTGCTCCTACCTTGGAAGATCAAGTCCGTGAGGCCCAGCTCAGTGATACCATGGTGAAGAAAGTGAAACATGGGATTGCAAAGGGCACTCCAAAATACAAGTGCTTCCGTGTTGATGAGAGAGATACCTTGTTCTTCGAGGACAGACTCGTTGTTCCCAAAGGTGATCTCAGGAAGCTCATAATGGAAGAAGCTCATGATTCTCTCCTTTCCATTCATCCTGGCAGTTCCAAGATGTATCAAGACCTCAAACAATCTTACTGGTGGACACGCATGAAAAGGGAGATTGCCCAATTCGTGAATGAATGTGATGTTTGCAGAAGAGTGAAAGCAGAACATCAACGTCCAGCCGGTCTTCTCCAACCTCTTCCTATCCCCGAGTGGAAGTTCGACCACATTGAAATGGACTTCGTCACTGGCTTTCCTAAATCCAAGCGAGGCAATGATGCTATCTTTGTGGTGATTGACAAGCTTACCAAAGTCGCTCACTTTCTTCCAGTCAAAGAATCAATCAATGCAGCTCAACTTGCAGAGCTGTACACTTCCAGAATTGTGTCCCTACATGGCATTCCTCAAGTGATATCCTCAGACCGTGGAAGCTTGTTCACATCAAGGTTCTGGGACTCCTTTCAGTCCGCCATGGGCACTAAGATCAGGTTCAGCACTGCATTTCATCCTCAGACTAGTGGTCAAGTCGAGCGCGTGAATCAGATTCTAGAAGACATGCTCAGAGCCTGTGTCATCTCCTTCGGCATGAAATGGGAAGACTGCCTTCCATTTGCCGAGTTCTCTTACAACAACAGCTTTCAAGCAAGTGCAGGCAAAGCACCGTTTGAAATTCTTTATGGCAGAAAGTGCCGTACCCCTCTCAACTGGTCTGAAACAGGCGAACGCCAACTTCTTGGCAATGACTTGATCTCAGAAGCCGAAGAAATGTGCAAAGTCATACGTGAGAATCTCAAGGCCGCTCAGTCGCGTCAGAAGAGCTACTATGACGGCAAGCATCGTGATTTGGCTTTCGACATCGGTGATCATGTCTATCTCCGAGTTTCTCCGATGAAAGGAACCCAAAGATTCGGTATCAAAGGAAAACTTGCTCCTAGATACGTCGGTCCTTTCAAGATTCTTGGCAAAAGAGGCGATCTAGCCTATCAGCTCGAGCTCCCTTCCAACTTTGCAAATGTTCATGATGTCTTCCATGTGTCTCAACTTCGCAAATGCTTCAAGGCACCTGAGCGCATGATTCCGTTTGAGGAGATTGATCTTCAACAAGACCTGTCCTACCGAGAGCATCCAGTTGCAATTCTCGAAGAAACCGAACGCAATACACGCAACAAGTCCATCAAGTTTCTGAAAGTCAAGTGGTCACATCACACCGACCGAGAAGCTACCTGGGAACGAGAAGATCATCTTCGTTCCGAGTACCCTTCCTTTTTCCAGTCCTAGATCTCGGGACGAGATCTTTTTGTAGTAGAGGAGAGTTTGTAATGCCCCGGATGTAATACTTTCCCTTTTGGGCTTATAAAATATCTCCGGCTTCATCTATTTCCATTCCGGGTTCTTTGTCTTTCGGGTTTTCATCGTTTTGTTGTGTGAGTGTGTGGCATTCATTCATATCATGTAGACATGTGCATCGCATTGCATTTGTGTTGTCGGTTGCATCCGGTTCCGCGTGTTTCTTCCCGTTGTCCGTTTCGCGTTCCGGAGCTCCCTCACGTGTCCGTGACATCCCGTAGGCCTACTTTGTTGTTTGGGCGTTTTACGTTACCGGTGTGCCGTGAGGTTGTTGTCTGTGTTGTTGTTTTGTTGTGTGCAACCCGCCTCTCAAATCTCGTCTCGTTTGGACTCCGTTGACTTTTCCATCCGTTGTACGTGTGGGTCCAAAGTGCCTTCACTTCATGTCCCAGTAACACCCCTGCTGTAGTCTTTTATCTCCTTCTAGGCCTTTTAAATCTATCCCCGCGATCGGATCCGTCGGATCGCGATCGGAGGACTCCTAACGCCCCTAAATCCCCCTAAACCTAGAAAAACTGCTATATATAGACCCCTCTAGGTCTATTTTGGCATCCCCTATTGTTTTTTTTCTCAGATCCAATCTTCCCTTCTTCTCCACTTGAAAATATCCTCTGGATCCCGAGGGCGATCCCTCGATCGACCCCAGCCGCCGGCCTCGACGCCAAGTCAACGAGGCAGCGACCCTCCCGTCGGGGCCCAGATCGCCTGGCTCCCGCGGCTCGATCGCTACCTGGGCGTGGGGGCCCAGGTCCCCACATCGTCGCCAGCCGCCTGGGCTCGGCCCCGCACCAGGCTCCCTCGATCGATCCGACCGCGTCCCTCCGCCTCAGCGCCTCCCAGCCGCCCGCAAGCAGCCCGCCAGGCTGCGCCTCCGTACGCCGCCGCTCGCCTGGGCCGAGGCGCCCAGCGGGCCGCCGCCCCGCTTCGCGACCGGGCCCCGCCAGATCCCGCCTCGCACCGCACCGCCCTGCGGGCCAGGCCACCTCCCCTCCGGCCCGTTCGCCAGCGCCCCGCGCCAGCCGGGCCTTGCCTCCGCACCGGGCCGCGCGCGCGCCACCGCGGGCCGCCTCTCCAGCCGCCACCTCGCGGGCCGCACCAGATCCGGCCCACTCCATTTTTTTCCTGATCCAGATCCAGATCTGAGGTTGTTTCCCCATCACTAAGTCCCTGTTAACTGTTCTGAGATGCTAAGTTTGATCTGCTCTAACTTTTTGCCTGATGCTCCGTTTTGCGCGTGTAATATGTCCAGACGTTCGTGGAGATGTGCTCTACGTTTTACCTGTTGTTGTCATGCATGTTAGAGATCATCTAGGTGCTTGTTTTGCTGTTGCAAGAGTGCATCATGATATAAACTGCTGCTATGTGTTATTTTTATGCCACCTTTGTCATGTGATATTTTTTAGCTCGTTTGTCCAAATGATGCAAATGACATGTCCACGTGTTCGTCTTGCCACGAACTACGTGTTGCTTGTGATAGGTTGCATGGTAGATTTATTATTGCCTTGTTATCATCGTTGCAAAGTGCCATGTTCATGTGATGTGTTTTCACTTGTTATGAAATGCCATCTTATTGAGCTCGTTGCAATCGTTGTGTTCACCTCAATGATGCATGCTTGTGTGTTTCGGGATCACCTTCATGTGCACTTTGATGAGGTGCTTACCCTTTACCATGTTTAGTTTCGAGGTGACTTAAACATGCTCTTTTATATGCCATGATGATATTGCTGTTTTAGGACTTAGTGGTTTTTCACTAAGTCTGAAATCTGTAACGCTCCGATGCCATGTTCGTGTGATGTTCTAGGACAAAGCATGATAGTTTTGGAGTGGATTTTGATTGTTCCTTGTAGTATATATTGTTGTCTTTCCATTCATGTCCTCACATGTCCATTTAAGTGGCTGTAGCATGTTTATCTTTTGCTCTAAAGTTTCAATAAAATTCTGCTGCCAGAATTTTATTGTAAAGTTCAATATGTCCAAGATCATTGCTATTGATCCGTGACTCCGTTGGGGTGCACCTTTGGACTTAGTTGCTGTACTATATGTCTAGTTTGTGTTCATGTCCTTTGCCATGCTTTTTGGGTGCTGTAGCTTAATTATTTTGAGCTCCGAAGATGCTAAGTTGCTGTAATTTTCAGCTTTCGCTCAAATCTTGTTTCGGGCATAACTTTTAGCCCGTAACTCCGATTTCAGCGAATCTTATATCAAACTTGATTGATTTTCTGTGTAGATTAATAATATCAGATTGTTATCTTGTTTTGAGGTGTTTTGCTTGAGTGATATTTTCCGTGCTCCGTGTGCATCCTTAGTGCATCCATCATGCATTCATGTTTTTCGAGTGCGCATTGCATCTTGTTGATTGGTGCTTGGTGTGTTTGTTTTGTTTAGAGCCGGAAGCTGAGACCGAGTACGAGGTTTCTAACGAGGTTGAGCACGAGGACCCTTCTTACGATCCGAACGACTTCTCTTCAGGCAAGATGACCGAACCCCGATAACATTACTATCTTTGCCTATTGCTAGTAGTCTCGATCTATAGTTTTGCCTCGATGCCCACGATCTTCTTGTCAGCCTCCTACTTGTAACCAATTGCCATGTTTAACCAACCTACCTATGCAAACCGTTGCTTGGCTAAGTACGCTTCGCTCAGCCCTTCTTATAGCGTTGCTAGTTGCAGGTGAAGTGAAGATGCTTGCTCCATGTTGAAGTTTGGTTGGGTTATATCACACTATATAAATGCTTAAAATGAAAACATCTATATATTGGCAAGGGTGGAAGGCTAAGCCTTTTGCTTGGTGATTTGTTCCACTCATGCCGTTAGGATCCGTATAAGCCGGTTTTATGTTCCTTGATTATGCGTTCCTAACACGGTTGGGGTGTATGAGACCCCCTCGATAAACCGCTAAGTGCTAAGTCTTTTCCAGCAAGTCCCAACATTGGTACTATTTGCCTAATAACAAACTAAACTTGCATAGGGAGTTATAAACCCTTTTCTTAATTCAACAACCCGGGCCAGTGCTCCTCATGAGTGTTGGTCCAAACTGGGGGTTACGCGGGGCCACCTCGAGGGAACTCAAGGTCTGGTAAAAACCTGTGGGATCACCCATCCGGTCGTGGCCTGAGACGAGATACGCGCGGCTACTATCAGGGTGTCGGCACGCCGGGAGGATTTGCTGGATTAGCCTTACCTTAGCTCGGTATATCTTGAGCACGGGATTCCGAGGATACTCGGGTCTTCCCACTCTGGAGTTGCGACTCCACGGATCGTGGGCTTGTAATGGGTCAAGTTGGAACACCCCTGCAGGGTTTGAACTTTCGAAAGCCGTGCCCGCGGTTATGTGGCAGATGGGAGCTTGTTAATTCCGGTTGTAGATAACTTCACACAATGTTACTAATACACTACCAGCGTGTGTTCCGTGATCGTCAATTTCCGAATAGGGATTCAGGAGTTGAACACGGAGGGGTTATGTTTGTGAGCTTGTAGCTAGGATCACTTCGTGATCACTTCTCACCGAGGCCTTCTCTTCTCGCTCTCACTCACGTAAGCTAGATGCTAGTTGCTGCTGCAGACTTGTTCTTTTCTTCAGCCTTTTCCTCACCCAAAGGCTTTGATTGTCTTGTTACCCGGAGACGGGATTGCTGAGTCCTCTGTGGCTCACAGTTACTTCACACCAGATGCAGGTCCAGCTGTGAGCTATCCAGGTGATGGCACCGAGCTAGACTGGGAGTACGATGAGGAGCGTAGTCGGTACTACGTGCGCTACCCGGATGATCAGTAGTGGAGTCTCTTACTAGGATTCGATCCGCCTGTAGTTTATTTATCTGAGTTCGGTGCTTTGACTTTTGGCTTTTGCCCTTAGAGGGTTGTGATGTTCTTAATGTATGATGTTTGAGACTTGTACTGTAATTCTGTGATGTGGCGAGTGTAAGCCAACTATTTTCAGTTTACTATCCCCTCTTTTACATGAGTTGTGCAAAGAATACCGAACTTGAGATCATTCTAGGATGGATTTATGCCTTTAAGTCGTGCCTCGACACGTAGGAGGTATAACTCCATCCTGGGCATTACAAGTACCCTCTCTAGCTAGGCTGTTTTATAGATTGTCGTTGTGATGGACGATATATATGAGCAAGGCGCCGAGTCACGAGTATGACCGTTGGTGTTGAGCCAGGTGAATACATGCTCGGTGTTCGCGGAAGCCTCCACCAAACGTCTAAACAGTAATGTCACATACGCATAATTTTGGTTTTTATTTCTTTCTCCACTAACAGGTAGGCCCACATAGATAGATAGATAAAGAACACGAGCTGATGAGGTGCATGCGGACTGTTTGATTGCTCAACCAGAAAAATACAAAGCTATACGCTGGGCTAGTGACCGTATAATCACCATATCTCGTATACAATGATCAAAGTGAGCTATCAAGACAAGTTCAATGACCACCAATGCATTTTACTCGGTAATAAATGACCAGGATTGAAGGGGAATCCAAATTTCCTTCGTCTTGTGTCCATGAGCTCTTGACAAACCAATGCACTTTACGGTTGTCCGGCCACTCCACCCCAGAGCTGTCACCAAGCATCGTTCATGCCATCGCGCCGCACACTAACCAGTAAGGAAGTGATGGCACCCCGCCGTGCCGAGTTCCTCACCGCCCACGACCGCACACAGAATGGTAGGCAAGCAGTGGCATCCCGCCGTGCCGAGTTCATCGCCGCTCGCGACCTCACACCTATGTGGGCGGAATTTGAAGCTACCAAGGATGAATGGGCGGTAGAGCAAGAGGCAGCCAAAGCCGCACCGAGGGAGCGGAAAAGTCAGAAAAATCAAAAGAAAAGAGAGGCCCACCCCTGCAAGAAATAAGAGGATGCACGCGCTGCTGCGGAGAGGTCGGCAGAAATCCAAGCACGGTGGGGTGTCGCCGACAAAGCCGGGAAGGAGAATGACGGCATCTGGCCAGCATGTGAGAAGTAGTAGTACTAGTAGTTCGTGTGTGTGTGTGTGTCTGTGTCGCCCGTATGTTTGTTTAATTAATTACGAGCATGTAACAGTACTACTAGTTACTACTGTAGTTTTTAGAGCAAATTACCAGTACATTAGCCTAGAATTAATGGAAAAATTCCTATCCTATGCATCAAATGGCATCTCTTTCTCTATAGGAATTGAGATGCATGTCATCTCACTTCCTATGATTTTCATATTCCTATAAAATTCCTATCCTATATGTACCAAAGGAGGCCTCTGCTGGAGTAACTACTATAGCTAACAGTACTACTGGTACAGTCGTTTTCTTCAAGAAGCGGAATTCAACGACGTCATGATGGTTCCTTTGCCCGAGAAACTTCACAATGGGTAAGGTTGGGCCTATGATTTGATGGCTCATTAGTAATTACTGCGGCGCGACAACCGGGGTGACTCTCCCTTGGAGTTCTGCGGGCATGGCAAGTGGACCAGGATGGTCGACGGCCCACATGTCAGCGAGCGGAAGTATTCTTCCCGATATCGAGTAGCAAGGAAACCGCGTGGTATAGTATCACTGGTGATTTATATTTATTTTTTATTTCTAATGAATGCTAGCGTTTCAACTCTTACGACGAAGGAGTGCCAAACACACGACACGTGCTGGATGTCGCACACGTCAGCGAAAGGAGTAGGACATGAACAGCGTGGTAGAGCATCTCCACTTCTGGGTCGGAGACCACACGTAGTAGTACTACTGTACAAGTGGTATGAACGATACAAAGTGCGACCCGGAGAGAGACACGTCTAGTTGGAAGGTCTCGGGGCATACACGTAACCAAATATAAAACCTAATGTGTGCCTCCAATTAATATAGTAGTAGTAGAGTACTTAGTCACGTACTCCATAACATCACCGGGCATTGCACGTACAACATTTAGTGGTAGTAAGAGACAAATGCGTATATGCCATGCATGTTCATACTATTTGTGCATTTCTACTTCACTTACTGCGCTACATTACATAGGTTCGCACGTCCACTCATGGGTACATGTCCATCTCGTAGTTCCAGTCCCACGTGTTCTTCATATAGATGGAACGATCCTTGCATGACACGTGCACCTTGATGCTAGATGTTTCACGTGTTGGCAAAAGGATGAACAAAGTTCACGTAAAAAAATAGAGTGCAAGAACATAGATTCCCGACGACCGAGAAGGAGCAAGGAACCTCGGGGTGGAGCGTCTGCACTCATAATATTTTATATTATTCAGCGATATAAAATCAACTAATCATCTCCACAGTGGACTGGAATAGTACGAAACACGACAGCCTAGTGTAGTTACATCATACTAGTACATGGCTAACCCATGCTATCACCATATTTCTTGGCTTCCGTGCAACACCTATCTCTAGTAATCCAGCAACCCGTATCGCTTCTCCCTCCTCGTCTCTCTCAAAGTGCGGTGGGCTAGCATTTTTTCCGTCTATTGAGGTAGGTTAACTCATCACATGTTAGCGACATGCCAAGAGCATTATAAAAAAAATTCCTTTCGCGTTCCGTTTTCAAAAAGAAAAAAATCCTTTCACGTACGAATTTGACTCTATGCTTTGAGCAACTTGCATGTCCTATACTGCTCCTGTTTGGATACTCTAACTTAGCTAGAGGTTAGACTAACTCATGACTAACCCTGAACTAACTGTAGCCAAAGAGGTGTTTGGGTGACCGGTTTAGATTGACAATAAATGCACTTGATGGAGAGAGAGAGAAGTGATTTTTCAGTGGTCCCAATGAGAACTATCTGCAGTTAGCACCTCTTGGGTGGGATAGATTTCTTTGGTGGGTTCGGTGCAACTTGCTCCAATTTAACCCTCATGATTGGATACTTTAGGGCTATTTGAGCCCCAACTAGTTCAAACTAACTCTAACCCATGGATCCAAACAAGGACTATGGCCAGCCTCGACGCGGAGCAGTCGGTGCACCGGGAAGCGGCGCTCTCTCGGCCGTCGCGCTTCTACTTCTTGAGCTTGCGTTGTATTCCCTCGAAGAGGAAAGGGAGACGCGGCACAGTAGCGTAAGTATTTCCCTCAGTTTTTGAGAACCAAGGTATTAATCCAGTAGGAGACCACGCGCGAGTCCCTCGCACCTACACAAACAAATAAGAACTTCGCAGCCAACACGGTAAGGGGTTGTCAATCCCTTTATGGTCACTTACGAGTGAGATCTGATAGAGATGATAGTTTATATTTTTGATATTTTTAGTTTATAAGAACAGCAAATAAAAGCAATAAAAGTAAAGTAGATGTAGATTGATATGTTGAGAATAGACCCGGGGGCCATAGTTTTCTCTAGTGGCTTCTCTCATGATAGCGATATTCTACGGCGGGTAAACAAATTACTGTCGAGCAATTGATAGAAAAACGAATAATTATGAGACTATATAGGCATGATCATTGTATATAGGCATCACGTCCAAGACAAGTAGACCGACTCCTGCCTGCATCTACTACTATTACTCCACACATTGACCGCTATCCAGCATGCATCTAGTGTATTGAGTTCATAAGAACAGAGTAACGCCTTAAGCAAGATGACATGATGTAGAGGGATAAGCTCAAGCAATATGATATAAACCCCATCTTTTTATCCTCGATGGCAACAATATAATAAGTGCCTTGCTGCCCCTACTGTCACAGGGAAAGGACACCGCAAGATTGAACCCAAAGCCAAGCACTTCTCCCATTGCAAGAACTATAGATCTAGTAGGCCAAACCAAACCAATAATTCAAAGAGACTTCCAAGGATATTATGAGCACACATAAAAAGTTCAGAGAAGAACCAAATATCTTTCATAGATAACCTTGATCATAAACTCACAATTCATCGGATCTCGACAAACACACCGCAAAAAGAGATTACATCGAATAGATCTCCTCGAAGACCAAGGAGAACTTTGTATTGAGATCCAGACAGAGAGAAGAAGCCATCTAAATACTAGCTATGGACCTGAAGGTCTGTGGTAAACTACTCACAACTCATGGTGAGGGCGATGATGATGATGAAGAAGAACTCCGTGATGGATCCCCCTCCGGTGGAGCTCCGGAACAGGCTCCAAGATGGGATCTTCACGAGAACAGAAGGTACGGCGGTGGAATTAGGGTTTTCTATCTGTTCACGGATGTTTTGGGGTACGTAGACTTATATAGGAAGAAGGAGGGCACCGGGGGACGCTCGAGGGGGCCACGAGGCAGGGGGCGCGCCCTGGGAAGGGGGGCGCGCCCCCCACCCTCGTGGGACACCTCTTGATCCCCTGACGTGGTTCTCAAGCTTCGCGTGCGTGATTTTCTCCAAAAATATCTCTCGCGAAGGTTTCATTCCGTTTGGACCCCGTTTGATATTCTTTTTCTGCAAAACCCTGAAACATGCAAAAAAAAACAGCAATCTGGACTGGGCCTTTGGGTTAGTAGGTTAGTCCCAAAAATGATATAAAAGTGAATGATAAAGCCCATTAAACATCCAAGACTTCATAAATAATAGCATGGACCAATCAAAAATTATAGATACATTGGAGACGTATCAAGCATCCCCAAGCTTAATTCCTACTCGTCCTCGAGTAGGTAAATGATAAAGAAAGAATTTTTGATGTGGAATGCTAACCAATATAGTTTTTCAATGTAATTCTCTTAATTGTGGCATGAATGTTCAGATCTGAAAGATTCAAGATAAAACTCTATATTGACATAAGAAATAACAATACTTCAAGCATACTAACAAAGCAATCATGTTTTCTCAAAATACTATGGCTAAAGAAAGTTATCCCTACAAAATCATATAGTCTGGCTATGCTCCCTCTTCATCACACAAAATATTCATATCATGCACAACCCCGATTTCAGCCAAGCACTTGTTTTCACACTCTATCTTTTCAAACCTTTCAATTTTCACGCAATACATGAGCGTGAGCCATGGATATAGCACTATGGGTGGAATAGAGGTGGTTGTGGAGAAGACAAAATGGAGGGAGATAGTCTCACATCGACTACGCGTATCAATGGGCTATGGAGATGCCCAGCAATAGATATCAATGTGAGTGAGTAGGGATTGCCATGCGACGGATGCACTAGAGCTAAATATGAATGAAAGCTCAATAAAACAAACTAGTGGGTGTGCATCCAACTTGCTTGCTCACGAAGACCTAGGGCATTTGAGGAAGCCCATCGTTGGAATGTACAAGCCAAGTTCTATAATGAAAATTCCCACTAGTCTATGAAAGTGACTAAGCATGAGACTCTCAACAATGAAGAACATGGTGTTACTTTGAAGCACAAGTGTGGAAAAAAGATAGTAGCAATTGTCCCTTCTCTCTTTTCTCTCATTTTTTTGGAGGGGCTTTCAATTTTTTTATTAGCCCCTCTCTATTTTTAGGCCATCTCCTTTTTTATTGGCTTTTCCTCACATGGGACAATGCTCTAATAATGATGATCATCATACTTTTTATTACAACTCGAAATTACAACTCGATACTACAACAAGTATGACTCTACATGAATGCCTCCGGCAGTGTACCGAGATATGCAATGAATCAAGAGTGACATATATGAAAAATTATGCATGGTGGCTTTGCCACAACTACGATGTCAACTACATGATCATGCATGGCAATATGACAATATGATGCGTGTCATATGAATGGAACAGTGGAAAGTTGCATGGCAATATATCTCGGAATGGCTATGGAAATGCCATGATAGGTAGGTATGGTGGCTGTTTTGAGGAACAATATGGTGATTGTTTTGAGGAAGGATATATATTGGGTTTATGGCACCGGCGAAAGTTGCGCGGTACAAGAGAGGCTAGCAATGGTGGAAGGGTGAGAGTGCGTATAATCCATGGACTCAACATTAGTCATAAGAACTCATATACTTATTGCAAAAATCTACGAGTCATCAAAACAAAGCAATCAACGCACGCTCCTAGGGGGGAGGTTGGTAGGAGTTAACCATCGCGCGCCCCCGACCTCCACACAAAGGTTGGCACTCTACAAATACCTCATGCTCTAACTTTGTCACATAGAGGTTCACCATACGTGCATGATACGGGAATCACTAACCTTAACACAAGTATTTCTTAATTTCATAATAACTCCACTAGCATGACTCTAATATCACTATCCTCATGTCTCAAAACAATTATCAAGCATCCAACATCTCATTCTATTCAATGCACTTAGTGTGAATTTTTTTACTACATTGACATTGGATGTTTATCATGTGAAGACTAGTTTCTTTAGCCTAAACACATTACCATGCTGTTTTAATAGACTCTCAAAAGTATATAAGTGAAGCATGAGAGTTCAACAATTTCTACAAAATATTACCACCACCGCGCTCTAAAAGATATAAGTGAAGCACTAGAGCAAAAACTATTCAACTCAAAAGATATAAGTGAAGCAGATAGAGTGTTCTAATAATTTATAGGTCATATTAACCTATCTCAAATAGGTGTGTCCAGTAAGGATGATTGTGGCAAACTAACAAGCAAAGACTCAAATTATACAAGACGCTCCAAGCAAAACACATATCATGTTGCGAATAAAAATATAGCTCCAAGTATAGTTACCGATGGATGAAGACGAAAGAGGGGATGGCTTCCCGGGGCATCCCCAAGCTTAGGCTTTTGATTATCTTGAATTTACTTGGGGTTCCATGGGCATCCCCAAGCTTAGGCCTTTGCTACTTCTTGTTCCATAGTCCATCAAAGCAATACTCAAAACTTGAAAACTTCACAACACAAAACTTAGACAAAAATTCTCGTGAGCTCCGTTAGTATAAGAAAGCAAACCACTACTCAAAAGTGCAGCAATGAATTCATTCTTTGTTTATATTGGTGTTAAACCTACTGTATTCCAACTTCTCTATGGTTCATATCCTCCAATACTACTCATAGATGCATCGGAATAAGCAAACAACACATGAAAAACAGAATCTGTCAAAAACAGAACAGTCTGTAGTAATCTGCAGGTTTCGCCTACTTCTGGGACTCCAAAAAATTCAAACTAAACTGGTAAATTTGCGGAATTTGTCTAACAATCATCTGCAAAAAGAATCAACTAAAAAGCACGCTCCAGTAAAATCTGAAGACCACTTTAGCCAGCGCTAACGATTCTGTTTTTTACAGCAAGATCACATAAACTTCACACAAGTCTTCCCAAAGGTTCTACTTGGCACAAACACTAAACAAAACATGAAACCACATCTAATCAGAGGCTAGATGCAAAATTTATTCCCTAACAGCAGCAAAAACAAAAAACATAAAATTGGGTTGCCTCCCAACAAGCGCTATCGTTTTACGCCCCTAGCTAGGCACGATACAAGATAAATCTAGGTATTGCCATCATTGATCTTCACCCTTTTAATGGTGTCAAGCTCGAATCCGGGAGGTTCTTTACGTTTCCCTTCATATTCGGAAATCTTTAGATCTAGGGCATCCAACCGCTTATTGCAGAGGGTAATCAACATATTCATGTCGTGGATATTTCCACTAACATTCTTAAGTGGTTCAAGAGACTTTTGTAATATCTTTGTTACTTCACATATTTTCTCAAAAACTTGAGTCTCTTCCTAGGTGGAAGGCTGCCCAAATAAATCTATCAGGACATTATAAGAATTAAGGGTATGATTCCCCAAGAAATTTCCTCCGGTAACGGTATCAAGAACAAGCCTATTCCAAGGGGTTATGCCAATATAAAAATTGTGAAGAAGCACGGAAGTGGAAAGCTTCCTATTGGATCTATTTTGAGCATTGCAAATTCTATAACAGGCATCTTTTAAGTTTTCATCCTCCCTTTATTTAAAGTTGAGGACCTCACTCTCGGGAGTGGTGATAATGATAGGTGTGCTAGACATGATGACAAGCAAGCAAGCAACACACGAGCAGACAAGAAGCAAGCGAATGATAAACACACGGCGGAAGAATGGCAAATAAAACGGCAAGGATGAAGTGGGGGAGAGGAAAACGTTAGGCAAATAAATGTAATGTGAAGGGTAAGGGTTTGTGATAGGTACTTGGTATATGACTTTTGCGTAAGCCTCCCTGGCAACAGCGCCAGAAATTCTTCTTGCTACTTCTTGAGCTTGCGTTGTATTCCCTCGAAGAGGAAAGGGAGATGCAGCACAGTAGCGTAAGTATTGCCCACAGTTTTGTAGAACCAAGGTATCAATCCAGTAGGAGACCACGCGCGAGTCCCTCGCACCTGCACAAACAAATAAGAACTTCGCAGCCAAAGCGATAAGGGGTTGTCAATCCCTTTACGGTCACTTACGAAAGTGAGATCTGATAGAGATGATAGTTTATATTTTTGGTATTTTTAGTTTATAAGAACAGCAAATAAAAGCAATAAAAGTAAAGTAGATGTAGATTGATATGTTGAGAATAGACCCGTGGGCCATAGTTTTCTCTAGTGGCTTCTCTCATGATAGCGATATTCTACGGCGGGTAAACAAATTACTGTTGAGCAATTGATAGAAAAGCAAATAATTATGAGACTATCTAGGCATGATTATTGTACATAGGCATCATGTCTGAGACAAGTAGACCGACTCCTGCCTGCATCTACTACTATTACACCACACATCGACCGCTATCCAGCATGCATCTAGTGTATTGAGTTCATAAGAACAGAGTAATGCCTTAAGCAAGAGGACATGATGTAGAGGGATAAACTCAAGCAATATGATATAAACACCATCTTTTTATCCTCGATGACAACAATACAATACGTGCCTTGCTGCCCCTACTGTCACTGGGAAAGGACACCGCAAGATTGAACACAAAGCCAAGCACTTCTCCCATTGCAAGAACTATAGATCTAGTAGGTCAAACCAAACCAATAATTCGAAGAGACTTGCAAGGATATTATGAGTACACATAAAAATTTCAGAGAAGAACCAAATATCTTTCATAGATAACCTTGATCATAAACTCACAATTCATCGGATCTCGACAAACACACCGCAAAAAGAGATTACATCGAATAGATCTCCTCGAAGACCGAGGAGAGCTTTGTATTGAGATCCAGAGAGAGAGAATAAGCCATCTAAATACTAGCTATGGACCCGAAGGTCTGTGGTAAACTACTCACAACTCATGGTGAGGGCGATTATGATGATGATGAAGAACTCCGTGATGGATCCCCCTCCGGTGGAGCTCCGGAACAGGCTCCAAGATGGGATCTTCACCGGAACAGAAGATACGGCGGTGGAATTAAGGTTTTCTCTCTGTTCATGGAGGTTTTGGGGTACGTAGACTTATGTAGGAAGAAGGAGGGCATCGAGGGACGCTCGAGGGGGCCACGAGGCAGGGGACGCGCCCTGGGAAGGGGGGGGGGTGAGCCCCCCACCCTCGTGGGCCACCTCTTGATCCCCTGACGTTGTTCTCAAGCTCCGCGTGCGTGATTTTCTCCTAAAATATCTCTCGCGAAGGTTTCATTCCGTTTGGACTCCATTTGATATTCTTTTTCTGCAAAACCCTGAAACAGGCAAAAAATAGCAATCTGGACTGGGCCTTTGGGTTAGTAGGTTAGTCCCAAAAATGATATAAAAGTGAATGATAAAGTCCATTAAACATCCAAGACTTCATAAATAATAGCATGGAACAATAAAAAATTATAGATACGTTGGAGACGTATCACGCGTCGCTTAGCCGACGCCAGTGAGAGGTCGCCTCTGCTCTGGCTGGGCATTAATGCAGCACTGACGCTCTAGGGCGACGCTGACCGTTTCATGCGGGAAGCGCACGCTCGCAAGGGAGTATAGGTTTTGAACCGTTTCATGTGTAGTACTGGTAGTTTGCAAAACGACTCAATTATTGCACTCAGATTCCTAAGAAATTGTGGTAAAAAACGTTACTCCACAACCCGCTTCCCTTCTCATTCCTCTTCAATCGCCCGCGCACGTCCGCGGGAAGCGACCGATCAACCCTTATATAGGAGTGCTAGCACAAAAAGATGCATGCATGACCACTAAAATTTCCAGATTAAAGAGCCGCTCCAGCGGGAGTACGGCGTATGTTGTTACCTTTGGCCGGGCCATGGCTACCGGGAGACGGCGACTAGAGAAGAGGCGGCGGGAGGGGAATGAATGCAGCTACGGTTTGGGTTCGCCGTCCAGCTTAAATAAATGCACAACATCACGTGTACCTACCGGTGCACAAATTGTAACATACGTGTCTGCTTAAGTGGGCGTCACGTAACTGGTGTGTGTGTGTGTGTGAGATCTGAGAGATAGAATGTGTGTGTGCGACTCTACTCTTCGGACATGTACTCAACCTTTTGCATCGGGATATAAGTATAATGGTATTTACTTTAGCTAGTGATTTACGTGGCCATGTTTACGTGGTTGTGTAAAAAAATGTCACTTCCTGCTCGTGATTTGCGTTATAAAATTACAAGCAAGATGCTCGTGCATTGCACGGAACATCAATATGCATTTTTTACAAAACACATGTTGTGATTTACCCAGGCAGGAGTAATCCCATGTGTAAAAACTAATGATATTTCAAGAATTTTATCGGAAAAATGGTATCTCGAGAATGTCATCGAAAAAATGTAAGATGAGAGATAAGGTGAGGAGGAGTGGAGCGTGGTGGTGACTGGTGGTCGGAATGGGCGGAGGCATGGGGATGGACGGCGTCGGCAGGCGGCAGCGGCAACCATGCTAGATTGTTGCGGAGACTTTCTTTTTTAATTTCTCAGCAATGAGGAGTGGGAGATAAGGATGTGGAGAGAGGTGCGGCTATCTTTTGTAAAATTATCATAGTTTGCTTTCTATCCATCAGATTTAGATCAGACGGTCTATATTACAAGATGGCAGGCACACCATCATCGCCAACTCGGTTTTTTATAAGGGTACAGATGATATGTTTGCTAACTACTAAAGTAAAGTGGAATTTGTCCATGTTATACAAGTAAATTAAGGTGATTGTTTGTCATACGGGTAAGGGTGGATGAAGGGTGGTAGGAAAAAATGCTACGCCTAGAGGATGTGTGTGTGAGATGGAGTCTCAGTGTGTGTGTGGGGGGGAGAGAGAGAGGGAGTCTTAGTGTGCGTGTGTGTGATGGAGTCTTACTGTGTGTGTGTGTGCGCGTGTTTGTGTGTGTGTGCGTGGGTGGGTGGGTGCGTGTGT